>JAXQGU010000098.1:0-617499 GCA_037040355.1 Cutaneotrichosporon sp. M94-02A
CGGCAGAAGGGCAGTACTGATGGCTTCGCGCAGGGGATGGGCGGTATGGGCGGCATGGGCATGATGAACCCTATGATGATGGTATGTCCCCCAAGGTCCCACCCGGTACCCAGGTGCTGAACAGACAGGGCATGATGAACCCGATGATGATGGGCATGGGCGGAATGGTGAGTGTCCCCTCCGACCAACAGCCCAACCAGACAGCGGTCCCAGACGCTGACCGACAGGGAATGATGGGTGGCGGTGTTGGAAGCGGGATGTACGGCGTTAGTCCTCTCTACCACCTCCTCCCACCAGGTCTCGCGGCGCTGATGCCGCGTTCTCCATGGTACACCTGATTCAAACATCCGTCGTCTTCCCACATCTACATCAAATAATCGCATCCTCAAATGCACATCTTGCACTTCCGTCATGCAGATGCCCCGCTATCCTCCCGGAGGGTAGGTCTGAGTCCGGCCGTCCCCACGCCGACGGAGGCGTGGGGACGTGGGAAGGCTGCGAGCCCGCCGCTCGCGCGTGGCTGACATACGCAGAATGTTCGGCGACTATGGCATGGGAATGGGCGCAATGCCCGGCGGGATGATGGGCGGGATGATGCCCGGGATGGGCGGATACGGGATGGGTATGGGCGGTGGCATGCCAATAGGGTACTAGCCACGGCTATAGCGCAGCGACAACGTCCGTGCTTCCAGAATACGAGCCCAGCATATCCAGTATTGCACATGTACTTGTACACGCGCCACCCTAGGGGGCATCAGTGATCCGGCGGGACTCGAAATGCGGCGAGGCGAAATCACGTGACCTTTACTCATCCCTAACTACCGGAGGCCCGCCCGGCTTTCATCGCGTCTGCGCCGAGACCCATTCTCTGTTGTTCCTCCGTCTCGTTCTTTACACGCCTACTCTACAAGCGAGCCCATCCCATACACGACATCGAGATAACATCTGAGGTTTTTGGCTTAGCCCACGATGCCCCCGAAAGCCGCTCAGGCAGCGGCCGTGGTGCCGACACCGCAGCTCCCTCCTCCTTCGCCGTCCCCTCCGCCCGCGCAGATCAGCGCCGCATCCAACGCGCAGGACCTGCTCGTCATCCATGACATTGTCGATACGCTCGACCAGATCCCATTCGAGCTCACAAAGGTCCACAGTGACTTGAACGAGCTAGGTGCTGTGCTGTACTGTACGTCTTCACGCTTTTCCCGGCTGCGTGGTGTTGACAGGGCTGACACGCCTTAGCGACGTTGCTCAACCTCGAGACGAAGCTGAAGCAGCTCGTGGACTGGATCCAGGACCCGTCTGTCGGCCCGGCACAGCGGTTTCAGCTCTTGCAGGAGATTGCCGAAGAAGCGGCACGGTACAAGCTCGGCGGCGACGACAAGATCCGCGTCGCTGGCGGCGCGTGCGATGGAGTGCGTCTGTCCTCGCAAGCGCTACGCACTCAACTGACACCTCTCAGATCCTCAACCACCAGAACCACCTGAAAAACCTGCTCGAGTCGTCTACTCTGCTGGACAGAGCGCCCCCTTCGCCATATACTGCGGCACTGACGCTCGAGTCGATTGCACCTCGCGAGACCAACACTCGACGGAACGCCCGGACAGCCAACTCGCCTTTTGGCGGCAGGGGCTATGCCGCCGCTGCAAACGGCACCGCGGGAGCAGGCGCGGATGCGTCAGGTATCAGCAATACCCCGTCGAAGAAGAAGAAGGGCGGCAGGGTGCAGCAGCTGGGCGCGGGTGCCAGAGATGATGATGACGTGTCGATTGTTGGAGGAGAGAAGAAGCGTCCGAACCCCCAGAAGAAGCGAAAAACGTGAGTCTGCCTCGTTCCCGTGAGAAAAGGAGTGTTCTTACAGATGACAGAAACCGAGCCGTGTCGCCGGCCGACTCGCTCGCGTCCGCATCGGCGTTCACAGGTGTAAAGCCCGTAGAGCCACGCACCGCGCGACAACTCGCCGCTGCGGCGAACAAGGCGCGCAAGGCTGAGCGGGAGGACGCGGACATGTCGGACGACTCGCGAGACGAACCCCTCGCTACGACTAGCGGCACAGCACGGAGTCGCGGCGGACTTGCCATGCAGCCGACATATTCGCGCGAAAGTGGGCTCGGTCTCGACGTCGGAGGCAGCAAGGATGCCTCAGCCGGTGCCAATGGCGGCAAGAGCGGCAACGGCACGCCGTTGCTTGCGGCCGGAGCGGTGCTTGGAGCCGGCGGGTCCGCCGGCGCAAATGACCGGAGACGGCAGCCTCGGACGGGCGCCAAGCGAGCACGCGGCGCCGACGCTGACGACGACTCGAGCGCTGGAGCAGATAGCGACGAGGGCAAGCCCTCGTCCAGCGCCGTTGCGGGCGGGTCGTCCTCGGGCGCGAGCAAGCGCGCAGGTGGGTCGCACAGCGGAGACGCCAAGAAGGCGTCGTCTGCGGCATCAGCAGCGCCGCCTGCCGCGCAAACGAACAGGATCGAAGACGACGGGTTCGATACCGCAGGGGAGAACGACCCCGACGTCGCGTACTGCTTGTGCCAGCAGCCAAGCTACGGCGAGATGATCGCCTGCGACACGTCCGACTGCGAACTGGAATGGGTGAGTCCCGAGCGGACGATGGAGATGGTGGCTGACGGGAGCAGTACCACTTGGGATGTGTCGGGCTTACTTCGACGCCGGACGGGAACTGGATCTGCCCGCGGTGTATCGAGAAGGGCAAGAACAAGGTCCAGAAGCCGGCCAAGAAGGCTCCTTCCAAGCCCAAGGCGCGCAAGTAGCCCGCAACCCGCTCGGCGACATCGTTCGTGTACGATCACTTCATCCCATTCTTCGCATAATGTCCGCCTCGCCATCTCGTCACGTGTTGTATCCTTCCTCCTAATCGCAGCGATGCACCAGTCCACACCTAGCGTCTCGCCCTCCGGTGCTTGCAGCGGCGCTTAGCCCCGAAGGAAGCGCTTGATCATGGGTTCGATGGTTTTGCTGGGGCATCTCGTCAGCCGACTCATGCCCCTGGGCTCCGACAGGACGCACACGTAGTTATCGTAGCAGCTCTTCCCGCTGCGGCCCTCCAGGACGCCTTCAAAACTCTTGGTGTTGACGCAGTTCTTCTGTGCCGCCTCGAACAGCTTGACGCACTCGTCTCCCGACAGAGGGCGAGCTTTGGCTCGTGTGCCGGAAGGCGATGAAGTGGTGGCCACGGTGGACGCCTTGCTTGGGGTGCGGGGCTGGGGCTTGGACGGGTAGGGTTCCGTCTCGATAGCGTGGGAGCTGGACTCGGTCTCGACCTTGGGCATCGTGTCTATCAGGGCAGATGAACGAAGTCAAGAATGGATAGGCAGATGTGGAGACGAAATTGGTGATCGGACACACATAGGGGCTCGGCGAGTTGAATTACACCAGTCGCCACTGCTCGAAGTGCAAGACGCAACCCTCTGCATATGTACACTCGTATATTCATCAAGATCACAACTGTTCTTACCTCATGCTCGAGCATGGACGAGAGGGTCATGGCATCAAGCCACTACTTCCCGCCGTTCATGTACTTCTTGCCCCTGCAGCGCGTCAGCTTCGCCTAAGAGCTTCGATCGCGTAGCATGACTCACAAGGCGGTGAGCTTGCCACCGGCGTCCAAGAGGCGGTTAGCCTCTCCGACACCATGGAGGTAATCGGCGTTGGTCGCCGCGCCGAACCACGCGTACTTGACGACGTAGTCGGTACCGTCGAGCCACTTCATCGCATCTGTCATGAACGCGTCGACCTGCGCCTGCGTCGCAGTGAAGCCGGCATAGTCGCCCGAGGGGAACACCTGCGCGAGAGGTCAGCAGCGGTCCGCCAGCCTGAGAGGGATGGCTTACGTGGCAGGCAAACTCGGAGAGGATGATCGGGAGGTTGAACTGGTCGTGGTACTTCCCAACAGTGTCCTTGAGCCCATCGACGTCCTTCGAGTAGGCATGAACGTTGAGCAGGTCGGGCTTATACTTGCATGAACCCCACGAGTTCTTCGCCGACTGGCCTGGGCAGATCGCCTGGAAGAATTGCTACGAGAGGGGTCAGCAACGCGTAGCGTTGCCGCAAGGGGCGAGACCCACCTGGAGCCAGTTGATGTCGAAGGCGAGGCCGGGGGAGATGAACTTGGCGTCGGGGTTGGTCTTGCGCAGCGCGTCGACCACGGTTTTCCACCTGTCCTGGCGTCAGCCACGTCGAATACCGCCGAAGGGGACTACTCACTCTGTGGCGGCCTGGCTGGGGCTCATCGCCGTCGACACAGCGCCGTCGTTGAGGTCTTTGAGCGTGAGCAGGATGTCATAACTGGCGGCCGCTACGAGCAACAACTCACCAGGCTCGTTGAAGACCATGATGTGGGTCCAGCCCTTGGCGAGAGGAGCACCATTGTCCAGGAACGTATGGTCAAACCTGGCATACTTGTCAGCACCTGCTATGTGCTGGTGAAACTGCCGGTCGAACTGACAGCATAGGGATGAACTCTGCACCGGGAATGTCGTCCCCACCGCCGTTCGGGAAGATACCCGTACCGGCGTTCTTGTTCCAGTCGTACCACCAGTTGACCGCCTGCCGACCATGTCAGTATGGTCCGCGCGCCAGTGGCTATCTGCTCACCGAGCCCTCCCCGAAGAACTGTTTGATAGGCCCAGCGTCCTTCTCCTGCACCGCCCATGTCACTCCGGCCTATCGCGCTATCAGCCATCATGTTCATACAGCTTCAATGCTCAGCTCACCTTGCCCGAGAACTTGCCGTTGTTGGCAGTAGCAGGGGCTGGAGCAGGCGCTGGGGCGGGGGCAGGGTCAGGCTTAGGAGACGGTGAAGGCTTAGCATCGGTCTTGGGTTTGTCTTTGGCACCACCGGCAGGCGGCACGTCCGTAGGCTTGTCCGCCGCCGGCACCTTCGTCTCCGAGACAGGAGGGGACGCGATCGCCTGCGCCTGTGTCTTGGTCTTGGGCTCGTCCGCCGAGGGCTTAGGGCTGGCGTTGGCGTTTGCAGGAGGAGACTGCTTGGGACCGGAGGCTGACCCGCTGGAAGCGTACACCCAGGTGGTCGACTTGCCTTCGGCAGCGACGGGGATGAAGGTCGGCGAGGGGTTTGCGCCGCCAGCGCCGCCGGCGCCGCTGGGCTTGTCTTTCGAGTGGTCGGAGCGCCACGGGCGCTTTCGCCTGCACGTCTTCGTGGGCTGCTGGTTCTGCTGGGCGCCGGTATTCGCAATGACGGTAACAGCGGAGAGGGCGAGGAGCGCGACCAGCGTGCTCAGGCCGAGAGGGGCGTGCATGGCGTCAAGGTCTTTGGAGGCAAAAGAGTGGTACTAGTTGGCAGGTTGGGGTCACGAATGCGAGAAGAGGGTGCAGACGCTCGACCTCCTGAACATGGCTGACTTATGCCCTCGATGGCTGACGGCGGACAGGAGGCGCTTAGAGTAGTCAACCCTTGCCAACGGGAGGGAGTGATCGGCGGGGGCGGACAGTGATGGACCCGCTCCTTGCCCAAAGCGTATCCGACTGCTTTGTACCGCGGCAACACTAAGGACAACAGCCTCCTTCGGCCCCGGCTCGTTCTACCAGGTATTCCGAGGAGGTCGACTATACCGCGGACAAAGGGGTGCAAGCGCCTTTCCTCCCTGTTTCACCGTGCATACCTCCTTTGCCTGCAGGATATGGGTCAGGAGAACTCGTTGGGAACTGTTTGGGTCGTCTCCTGAGGCGACGACTGTATACAAGTATCAGAATAGCCGAGACCGCAGCCATCAGTCGGGCAGAGAAAGGGATCCCAAGTGCATCGTGCGTGGTCTCGCTGGAAGCACATCTGCCGAGTTGTCAGCGGCTAAGCCGCTGAGTTCCCGCCTGCCATGTACTGTCGACCCCTGACAGTCAGCAGGCAGGCAGCTATATGCACACAAGCAAATTGCTCACAGAGGCGTGACGTTGCCATTGGCGTCGAGGAGGCGATTCACTTCCGAAACGGCATAAAGCCACTTGGCATTCCTGACCGCGCCAAACCACGCGTACTTGACGATCCAGTCGACGCTATCCATCCAAGCCGTCGTCTGGCCCATGAAGTCGTACACGGCCTGCTGTGTCGCCGGCGCCTGGCCGAACACCTGCAGGCGTCAGCGTCTCTCCCACGTACTGTAAGCACCCGTAGCCACTCACGTGGCATGCAAATTCAGAAACGATCATCGGGAGACCGAACTGGTCGTGCCAGGAAGTGACCATGTTCTTGAATGTGGCGAAGTCCTTGCTGTACGCGTGGACGTTCAACAGATCAGGCTTGAACTCGCACCCGGCCCAGCCGGTCGCAGCGGTTGAGCCCGGGCAGATTCCCTGGAAGAAGTTCTGACCCCTCGTCAGCAATGGGTGTTGCATCGTGGTCTGAGATGGCCCCACCTGAAGCCAAACCTTATCGCTGGCCATGGCTGGCGCTGCGATCTTCACGCCCGGATGCGCTGCCCGGATCCCCGGCACGAACTGCTTCCATCTGCCGATTGTCAATCATGTGGCGCGGCGGAGTCACTCCTGCTGTGACCCACTGTTCGGCAGCTTGTGCGGGGCTCACCACCGTCGAGGTGGCCTCTTGATGAAGATCTACTCAACGTGAGCGATTCAGCCAAAGGATCTGCCCAAAGTCGTGGCATACCCGGTTCGTTGTAGGTTAGCAAGGCCTGGAAGGATGCCGGTCGCGGATCCGCATTGTTGATCAGGGACGGATCAAAGCTAGACCTGTGAGCTCCTCCCTCTCAGATCGCGCGCAGTGGAAGAGCTCACATCATGGGGATGAAGCCCGGAATGTTATCGCCGGCGCCTTGTGGGAAGATGACCGGTCCGGCGTTGTTGTTCCAGTTGTACCACCACGTCAGAGCCTGTCGCGTGGTCAGCTGCATCATCCCAGCGACATAAGGTTCTGCAGCCAGGGAAGAGACTGACCGAGTCGGCGGTCATGAGATTGCGGACAGGACCGGCGTCCTTCTCCTGCACAGGGTATCCAATACCTGCCTGTACCATGCGTTAGGCTCGTATCTGCAGTTTCCCGCCCGCCGGTCGACTCACCTTGCCCGATCCAGGCTTGCCGCGCTCGGCAGAAGTGACGTTGGCAGGGGCTGCGTCCGCGACCAGCGCAACAAGCAGAGCAAGCGGAAGGAGCGTCACGAGCATTCTGATTCAGGCGAGGTGATTGGAGAGGCAGCCACTTATACCGGAAAATGCAAGCACACCGTTCAACGATGTGCCTCGTAGATACGGGGTGCCACGCGAAGAGGCGGGTCAATCAATCGGGTTAGATATGCATTCTGTCCGATGAATGCGTAAGTCGCTTAGTGCGCCCGTGATCTTCACGGTCCGCATGATTTGAGACGCCAAGTTGTACTACAAGATGTCTCGTCCTTTCATCCTTTGAAGATGGTGCGACTTGCACCCCGCGGGCGGATCGATAAGAGCTCGAAAGGAATGCTGCCGATCCGCCACTCAACACAAGGCGATCTGTTCCGTGTCGCTCGTATGTCAGTCGAACCAAGTCTAGCCATGGCCGCCTCCGATGTACTGCTTTCCCCTGCACAGACGGTTAATACGGGGCGACGATCGCTCAGATTGGAGCGAACTGACAACGGTGTGACGTCCCCGTGCTCGTCCATCAAGCGGTTGAAGGGATGGACTCCGTGTAGATTGTAGCCGTTCCGAACAGCGCCAAACCACGCGTATCGCCTGTTCGCAGTGTGAGCTCATCCCCTCACGCCGAGGGAGGACCTACACGATGTAGTCTGTCCGATCGAGCCATTCTGTAACCTGACCTGCGCAGCGTGAGCGCCTCCCATGAGAATGAGAGACTGCAGCCAGGCCGCTCACCCATGAAATCGTGCACTTGTTGCTGGCTCTGAGGAGGAGGCACGTTCGGGTCAAAGCTCTTTGCGCGGAGTCAGCATGTTATTCCTGACCCATCGATTCGTCAACCTCGCCTCACCTGCATGGCAAACTCGGTGATGATGATTGGAAGGCCGAACTCGGTATGATACCGCTCCACAATGGCCTTGAAGCTCTCGAATGTCGTGGTGTAGACATGGATCGCGAGGTAGTCCGGCCAGGTATCTCGCGGGATGAGGGCGAAGAAGTCCCGGAGCCATTGAAGGTCGGACGCCACAGCAGGCGACGCCAGCTTTGTATGACCATCCGTACGTAGCTTGGCGAGCTCTACCCATCTATAAGGCTGTCAACCGACAGGCGCCATGGGCGAACGTACCCGGCAGCAGCTTCCGCTGGGGTCCTCCTTGAAGCGACAGCAGGATCACTGTGATCTGCTCATCAGCCATGACTCCCAGGCACCGCTCCGATTCAAGCCTACCTGGCTCGTTGTACCCGAGGAGACACCGCCATCCAGGTTGGATCTCAACGCCGTTGTCCAAGTAATCCGGCGCAAAGCTGCCAGTTCAGCTCCGAGCATGAGGCCTGGTCTTAGCGGGACGCGCATCATGGGAACAAACTCCGCGTTGATCCTAAGATCAGGCGATGTCTGTGGCAGACACCCGACATAGTTCTTGTTCCAGTTGTAGTGCCATGTCAGAGTCTGCCAATCAATAGACACCGGCAATACGCTGAGAGAGGACCGACCGATCCCGGCTCGAAGAACTTCGTCAGAGGATCGCTTGTCAGCTCCTGGCATGGCCAGGATATGCCGGCCTGATGAGCGTCATCAACAATACATGGAGTTCTAGCTAGCATCGAGCGCACCTTTCCGCTCATTCCGGTACGCTACAGGAGGTGAAAGTACTCGTGAATCCACACCGCAGCGGACAAGTCGGACTACCTTCCCACCTGAAACACAACCCCTGTCAACAATGCCGGGACGTCAACGTCAATACCACGTCACGCGCGTCGCGCATACCCGCCGCCGCTGGCTCCGGGATGCCCGCTTACTACGGCGGTACTTACACTGCTGTATGTAGCTTGTCCCAGTTCATTCTCCGCTTGATCGCTGCTAGGCCGCATTGCACGGTCGAGCAAGCAGCCCTACATTATCGGAAGACAAAGACGCGATCACCGCCGTTATCGACTCACGAGAGCAACGACCTTGATGATCAATTCTCGGCTGGAAGCCCGCGCTCGAGCCATCACGCCGACTGGCTGATTTGCCTTCCCCGAAAGGTGGTCCATTGGTCAGCAAGCCGGCGAGTACAAGATAAACTCCTAAGAATTATTCTATTCGACCACTTACTCAATCCTTCGAGGCGGCAATCACGCTGTGACCGTGGCGGGCCCTGTCTGCGGGCGCAAGCTTGACGCCATCACCAGACCGACTGCGCCTTACATCAAGCAAGTGGCATCGTTCACTTTCGGGATTTCACAAGGCGTCGCCGGGCGCCATATTTAAACACACATTCCTCGGCCGGATAGTCGGCCGTCACACTATCCGGTACAGCTATGCAGTCCAAGGGTGGCAAGACAAGGACGTCGCGGCTGAACAGCGCCGACGACGGGGAGCTGGAGGGAGGGGCGGAGACCGGTCGAGTCAATGGTTCCGGTGAGACGAGCTCTCCGCCCGTGATCAATCTTCCCAGCGGCGAAGACGCCGGCAGCACGGAAGAGCTCGTGCCTGTTCAACCGCCAGAGGCGTCACGAGGCGGCAAGGGACGCAGCCTCGCAAAGAAGACGTCTCAGCTGTTCTCGCGGCGCGACAAGGACAGGTCGGACAGTGCTGGCCGGTCAAATGCCACAGCGAGCAGCTCGTCCCTCAGCCTGCCGAGCGCGAGTGTCAAGCCCGCACGGCAGACGTCGTACTCGTCTCAGTCGTCACTGGAGTCCGGTCGGAGTGGCAGCCGTAGTGGCAGCCAAGCTGCCCGGCACTCCTTCTCGATGAACCGACCAGCACCTCCCCCACCATCATCGTCGGCTGCAGCAATCGCCGCGTCTCAGAACGCTCAACAGAAGGCTCAGTCAAGCAGGCACCAACGCCGCTTGTCCCAGGATTCTGCCGGATCATGGACCCGACACATCAAGACTTCGCGCTCCGGTTCCGCTTCGACATATAATTCGGCGAGACCGAGTGTTCCGATCCCACGCAATGGCGCGTCCGATATGTCCGCGTCGGTGCCGACGATGCGGAGTCCCCCGCCTCAACCAGTACCACCAGCTGGCACATCCGTGTCGTCTCGCATGTCGAGCTGGTTTTCCAACCTGATGCCGAACGCTACAACAGACCAGACCGCTGGGTCTCCCTCGTCTCAGGACGCATCGTCCTCGTCGCCGGCGCGCAAAGGTCCTTCAGCTGCTGCAAGCTTCCTCAACGCTGCGAGACAACGCGCAGTTGACGGTGTGCGTAACTTGCTTGACTCCGAGGCCACGCCGGACAAGTCGCCCGAGACGATGTGGGTCATGGGCGTCGCGCATCCGGGATATCGTGCGCGCACGCCCGTCTTCTCCCCGCCGGGACAGACGGTCGACTTGCCCGATTCGGACCCGCAGCCGTCCTCGCCTGCGTCTTCAAGGGACAGCGGGGCGCTCAAGCCGTCGAGCTGGAGGAGAACACAGCAGGCGAGTTCTGGGTCTTCTCCGGGTAAAGGGCTCGGGAGCTTGTTCAGTCGGTCGTCCATCGACTCAGCCATGGTCGAAGACCCCTCCAGACCGGGGAACGGCAGTCCAGGCAAGAATAGGAAACAGAAGGAGCGCGAAGTCTTGAGCTGGCCGGAGGAATGTAAGTGGGGATAGCTGAGCGGAAGCTGCCGAGCTGATCCAGCAGTCTATGACGACTTCCGGGCACGCGTATGGTGCACTTACCGCTCACAATACGCGCCGATCCTCTCGATGCCGAACAACCTCCTTATCCCTACGGAAGAGGCGTACACCTCCGCCTTTGGACCGCCTGCAGATCTTACAAGCCCGGCGACAGGGCCGACAGAGCCGGCAGGTGCTCCGCCAGCACCGGCCAAGCCGTCATCTTGGGGCTGGGGTCGGTCCGAGGGGCTCACGAGCGATGCCGGCTGGGGATGTATGCTGCGCACCGGCCAGAGCCTGCTCGCTAACGCCCTCATCCACCACCATCTCGGACGAGGTGAGCTGCCACGAATTGTGCGTACTGGTCGATCGCTGACGTGATGCAGATTGGCGGCCGCCCAGCAGCAAGCCCTCGACCAGCCCAGAAACACGTGCTGAACTAGCCGAGCTCGAAGCATACGCAAGCTATGTGCGGATCCTGTCTTGGTTCATGGACGATCCGTCGCCATTATGCCCTTTCAGCGTCCACCGCATGGCGCTCATCGGCAAAGAACTCGGCAAAGAGGTCGGCGAATGGTTCGGACCCAGCACCGCCGCTGGCGCGCTCAAGACGCTGGCAAACTCTTTCCCGCCTTGCGGTCTCGCCGTCGTCTCCGCTACAGACAGCATGATCTACAAGTCGGACGTATACGCCGCCTCAAATCTCCAGGCCAAAGGCTGGAGCAATCGGCAGTCAGGCGGGAGCCGCCGGCCGTCGGCAGCGTCGTCGTCTCGCGGTTCGGTGCAGTGGGGCGACAAGGCAGTGCTGGTGCTCGTGGGGATCCGACTGGGCCTCGACGGCGTGAATCCGATCTACCATGAGAGCGTCAAGGTGGGTCGAGCCTGCGACAACTGCTTGAAGCAATGACTGATGATGGCAGACGCTGTTCACTTTCCCGCAATCGGTCGGAATCGCCGGCGGTCGCCCGTCGTCATCGTACTACTTTGTAGGATCACAAGGAAACTCGCTGTTCTACTTGGACCCGCACTTCACGCGGCCAGCCGTCCCGCTCGAAATCCCACAAGCGTCGTCTAGCGATGCAGCGCGGGCTGTTCAGAGCAAGTCTGACGAGGCAGACGTGATCGACGTGCCGTCGACCCCGACACGGTCACAGACTCAGGCCGTCGGGGCGCCTGACGATCCCTCTACGCCAGCAGCGACCAAGCGACCAGTCGAGGACGTCTTCGGCAGCCTCGAGCTTGACACGCCACTCGCATCCAGCGGTACCACACGCAGCACTGCTCCGATCGAGGTCGACGCCCAGACGGCATGGTACGCGGAGGCGTACTCCCCCGCACAGCTCAAAACGTTCCACTGCGATAAAGTCAGGAAACTCCCGCTGACCGGGCTGGATCCGAGTATGTTGCTCGGGTTTCTGGTCAGGGACGAGCAGGACTTTGACGACTTCTGCACCCGTGTCGCGCAGGTAAGCCCTTCTTTCTCCTACTGCGACATCGGGCTGACGCAGGGTCGTAGCTGCCGCACAAGATCTTCACGGTGCAGGATGAGCCGCCGACATGGGCGGGAGGCGACGACTCGGACGAGGACGGACTGCAGTCCGTGTCGGAGCCAGACCCAGAAGATCGCATGTCCCAGCGGTCCGGCGACGACGACCACGACGAGGACGCCGAGCTTGCTCCTCGTGGTCTGGCGACGGCGAGAGCCGCGAACGAGGACGGAGATGCCGCGTCGGAAATCACAGAAGCGACGACACGAGTCAAAGCGCATCCTGCTGTGCACACCTCTCCGGTCGCATACGAAACGCCCAAGTCGGATATGCCCAAGAACGCAATCGGCTCGCCAGGCAAGACCTCTCTTGCGCGCGGCTCAGCGGACGGGACCTCTGCTCAGATCGAGGACGACCACGTCGGCGATCTCACCCCAAGCAGACCGTCTATCCTGCCTGCACAAGGCGCACGATCGCGACTCGACTCGTGGGTCCAGCCCGAACCCGAAGGCGAAGCGCCAAATGGCGCGGCGCCGTTGTAACCCATACGAGATCCGTCTTTGACCGTCACATTGTATTCAGATATAAGCGTTATTGATTATACACCCATGCAGTATAAAGCATCTAGGAACCGAGGCGCCCGGTGAACAACAGTAATATAGCATGGCTGTGCAAAATACGTGACGTCGTGATTGACCCTAGATCCTATGCGCTGAAAATCTCCCTAATCGGAACATGCAATGATACCCCATCCTGTTTCCCCTTCCTTGCACACTACTGCTCGGCGTACAGGACAAGCTTCTGGTCTTCTCCCCTCATCCAGTCGCGCAAGTCGCGATCATCACGAACATCCTTGTACCCGTCGACACTCGTCCTGTACCGCAACGTCTGGACCTCATTACCGAGCCGACTGCGGACCTTGTCGAACAGTTCCGCGTGTGACACGTTGGGATGCACCCTGATAGCAATGAGGTCGTCCGTTGCCCGATCGTAGATCTTGATCTTGATATACGGCGGCTGCTGTGCGCCGCCGGCGCCGGCACCCGAGGCGGACGGAGGTGCGCCAGAGGCGGAGAACGACGACGCGGTCGTGGCTGCCGTGTAGGGCGCAGTCGCAGCCGAGAACGGCTGTGTGCCGCCGGGTCCGGACTGCCGCTGCGAATGTCCGGCGGACGACGAGTCAGCGTACGATTGTTGCCGCGAGTGTGTCCGGCTCGGGCGGTGCGTCTCAATCGGAGGCGGTAATGGTGATGGACCGCGGGATGTCCCTGTTCGATTAGCTGAACCCCCGGCGGGATTACCCCCGCCGCCGCCGGGTCCGGTGGGGTACGGGCTGCGCCGGTCGTTTGCTGTTGCGGAATGCCGCGAGGCGGCCGACGTGGCTCGCGTATCGGTAATGTACGTCGGTTGCCGCAGGTTCCGGTCGTCCACCCGAACATCCGCCAGGCGCTCTTCCAGCTCGTCGACTTTACCGGCGGGGTCGCTGCGGGACTGCTGGACCGACCCCGAGGCCGAGTCCGGCCGAGGGGCTTCTTCGCAGTAATCGCCATACTTGGCAGCGAAGAAACCGCGGAAAAGCTCGTGTCGAAGGATGTATCCCGCAGACTGATCTCTGAGATCGACCAGGGCGCGGACGTACGCGTCGAGCTCTTCGCGGCGGTACTCGGTCAATTCGTCGTCGATCTCGTCTTCGACCGGTCCGGGCATGTACGGCAAGATCCGATCTGGGGGGCTACCCGCCTCGTCGTCCGATGCCGGCCTGCCTGCCTCGTGCGGGAACGTGTCCAGCAGCGAGATCTGGAAGTCGTAGAAGTCCTCGTAGGTCCGGTACAAGGTCAAGTTGTACAGCGGGCCGTTCGGGTGATCAGGGAGGAAAGTGACCTGGATCCGGAACCAGTAGTTGCCCGACTCGTTGTGGAACGACGGGACCGACAGAGATAGGATCTCGCCGTGAGGCAGGAGAGAATCCTGCTCGGGTCGGTAGAGCGAGTACGGCCGGGTCTTGACGGATGGACCGGTGCTGTACCGCCCGTTCTGGTCGTGCGGGATAGGGTCTTGCTGCCGGCTCTGACTCCGGCTCGAATGCCGGCTGGCATCGACGCCGCCACCACCACTACCAGTGCCGACACTCTGAGCCGCACTGAGGTGCTTGGCACTGCCGCCGGGGGCGTATGGCGAGTTGGCAACGCCTTGTTGCTCGCCGCCAGGGAAGTCGAACCGGCCGAGAGGAATGGCAGCCGCCTTGTAATCGGCAGTGGCCTTCTTCCACTCTTCCACCATGGGTATTGAGTCGGGCAAGACCTCGATCGGCCGACCCGTACTTGGGTCACGAATTTCAACGAATGCGACGGGGATCAGACCAGGGCCGCCGAGACGACCAATAGGCTTGGCAACGAACCTGCATGGTTAGCGACTGTCAAGGCTGTATAGCTGCACCACATACCATTCGTGGTTGCTTTGCGCGATGACCACGATCGGCTCCCCCTTCTTAGCATCGAGCTCGTCCGGCCGTTCTGCCTGGAAGTCGTACTGCACAATGGCATAAACTCTGCAGAGCCGTCAGCGATGCATGTGTCGGATTGTACGATGTCACACTCACGGTTGTTTGGGCTTTCGCGTCCCTCCCGCGGACATAGCCGACACGGGTGGTGATAGTTCAGGCGGGGAAGCGAATGACGACTGGGATGGGTGGCTCGAGATGGGTGTGTGCGCACTGGACTCATCAGGTAGGCTCACAAACACCGGCAAACCCCACTGACCGCTCGTCGACCGAGTGCGCCGACTTGTGGCCTGCACCAGCACTCTGCCTGCCGCCTTTCAAGAACTCTTCGAAATCTGCCTTTGGCACAAGCCCCCTCGACCCAGTAATCGGGTCTGACCGTCAACAACGCCTTCTCCTGCAGAGGAAAACACTTACTCAAAGCTTCGAACCAGCCCTCGCGCTCGCCGGTGACATACCAGAAATCCCCCTTTGTGTAGCTGAGCTGCTGGGGATTGGTGCTCCGATGGGTCGTGAGCGCCTTGATGACCTTTTGCGGCGGCGCGACCTTTTCCGAAGGACGACTGAGTGCGCCCGGCCCGGCATGCGAAGAAGAGCTTCCCCCTGGAGCACTGAAAGGCGGAGACATGGGTCCGCCGCCGCCATTTGCCATGCTGCCACTGGCGCTCCCGCCGGCGCCGGCACTCGAACTGCTATTGTTGACTGATCTGCGCAGCGCCTTCATCTTGGCACTCTCGTCCTCTGCAGATCTCGATTTATCGCTCGCTTTCGCAGTCACCAGAAATCCCCCGGCACTACTGCAGGCGATATGCGGTGTGAAGAGACAAGATGGAAAGGCAGAGTAGGACGAAAGGCAAGGTGTTGTGCAAGAAGCGGAAATGCAATGCAAGTGCGTCCATGCGGTCAGCCGATGCGAAGGCGAGATATCAGAGCGTTTAGAGTTTGTTGACAACCATTTGATCCCGTCTAAACCAGCGCTGATGGCTGTTCACCCTCGTTCTGCATGCATCATGCATGCATGCATGTGTCCCGCAGTCTGGGGCGAGACTGTGGAGAGATGGCTGTGCATATCCTCCATGCATGCAAGCGGCATGCCTGGACGGCAAAGGCTCTGACGCCGTGTTGTAGCTTGAGGTATTGCCCTTCATGGGCCAGGGCTGTCGACCTCGCCATAGCCCAGGACGAACATGTTTCGCAGAGCTCCGTGTAACACTCAAGTCCTCTCGAGTATTCATGAGACTGTTAGTGGCCCGGTCCTCCCCATCAATGCCCAGACGTTCATCGTCTGCAGGCAGCGGTCGAGCCTAGCTGGCGAAGCCTCGACATAGTGCTCCTCGACAATCCCGCCATCCTCGCCTCCGTCATCTCTTTCATGAGCCGTGGCTCCAGCATGGGGCCACACCTTGGAGCCACGCCTCACTACTATTGACGAAACCGAAGGCGCTCATGGGCGTTCTGACATCCGGGATTGACAAGCCATCGGAATATCGCGCTGTATGGGGGATCCGTCCCGCGGAAGACCTTGGACACAACGTGGTGCCAGTCATCCAATGGAATCTGTGAGCAAGGTGTAGGACCTCATGGAAGAACTCTACGCCTTGCCCGCCTTTATCTCAAGGTGTTTCGAATGGATGAGACGGTGTCCCGCTGGTGCTTCAACCTCTTGCCCCCTTGCTCGACCTGAAACACGAAATGACGTAAAAGCTGTGATGCTGAAACCCGGACAAGCTAGATTTGCCATGTGGACTGTAAACAACCCCTCTCCACCAAGCCTCACCTCCGATCTTACCCCTCCCTCCTCCCTGTCCGTCAGATCGGCGCAGCCTTCATTCGTCTGATCACCCTCTATTGCACCTAGTCTACTTAAGTGACCTCTCTAGTTCTGTCTCGACACTCTTGCAAAATGAACGTCGCTGGACCATCGCTCTTCGCGCATGCACCGCTTCTGAGCCCAGCACCAGGATCAAAGTTCGTGGTCGCAAGCCCGTGGAAGCAGGTCAAAGGAGATATCCGCGAAGCAAGGGTAAGCGTTCGCAAATCAACGGTACACATGTGGACCCGCCCTAACGCCATACAGGAGCATGCTTCATCAGCTGCACCAGCAGCGAGAGAGGCTACGGTCCCAGTACCCAAGCTCGAGTTCAACCTCTTCCGCTCCAACTCGATCTACTCGGTCGACTCGCTCAGGAGTGTGGACACCCTCAGCACAGACACTTCATCCCAGTGTCCCGAATGGCACGATGCGAGGGACCTGGGACGCGTAGATGGGTACGCCGCGGCACAAACAGGTGAAAGCAGCCGGCCGGCAACACCCACGACACCTCGGCGGGCTGCAGGGTTCCAGCAGTACCAAGAGGAAGACAGGAGCAGGACGCCCACCAGGTCAAGCAGGCCTGATGAGGCTGACGAGGGGCTGATGCTCACGCCTACCAAGCAGTACGTCGAATATGGCCCTGGGGTATGTTACGCTGACCCCTGGCAGAAGACAACATCAAAAGTCATACTTTGAGTCTGAAGGCGCGGCTTACGGCCGTTCTCATCCGCCAGTTTATCATCCAGACGAAGTCGACGTTGCCTCGATGCACGGCGAACAGGGCCCTGAGTGGGGCGAGGACGAGCCGCAGGCCGAATGGCCAGACAAGGATGGAGCGCCCGCAGCGATGAACGGAGACGGACCAAGATCCGGGCGTAGAAAGTTGCGCAAACCGGTCATCATCCCTCGACGCGCTGCTCCGCCTCCCCCGCCACTAGGCCTTGGCGCGTCGCCTTCAAGTGCTACACCTGCTGGTCTGCCTTCGGGCCGTAACTTCGACTCTCCGTCTGCCGGGCCATCAACCGCCACGGCGTCAAGCTCAAGATACGTTCAAGCCGACTCGCCTCAGAGCCAGTACTCTGCCCTTCCGCCCACCTCGAGGGCATACTTACCCACGGCATCGCCAGTGATGATTCCGATGCAGGACGGAGACGGTCCGGGCCGACCGGTGCACGACCCTCACATGTCGATGCAGTCCATGTCGTACAGTATCTACGATATCGGCCAGGACTCGTCCAGCCGCGCATCGACTCCGACAGCTTCATCAAGCACGCCTAGAGGCACATACACCAAGGTCCCAGTGTCTCGCCTTGAGCACGGCAATCAGCCGTCCCCTAGCACAGGGGCTCGCTCCCAGGAACCATCACCAGTTGATCAAGCCGAGGGTCAGCCCGGACGTGCACAGGAGACTCGCCCTCGGACCGTGTCGGACGAGCCGAAGACGCCCGAGGATATGGTCAAGCGCGGCCTCGAGGCCCGCGCGTTGGGTGATCTGGCCAAGTCGGCTTATCATTTCTGGAGAGCCGCCGAGATGGGCAGCATGGCTGGCAGGTTGTACTGGGGTGCGTACGCCGTCTCACTCGTCGAATGAGATCTGATGTTTGGTTATAGGTGTTGCCCTGCGGTATGGGTACGGCGTCGCCAAGGATGAGAAGCGCGCCTTCGCAGAGCTTCTGCGCGCTTGCGATGGCTCGTTGGTCCGTGGTGGAGTTGATCCACGCCTGAACCGCCCGGTCCAGGTCCCCTCGCCAAAGGAGAAAGCAGAGACAGACGTATGTGACCCCTGCTCAAGGACCGACAGGGCGGTGCTGATCGCTCGCGTAGATGATTCTCGGGTTCGGGCTGTGCGAAATTGGCAATTGCTTTTTGGAAGGAGCGGGCGTCAAGAAGTCGCCAGAAGTGGCGGTATCGTACCTCCGCCTGGCCGGCGATCTCGGCGACATTGCTGCATGCGAGCGTGAGTCTCTTCGGGTAGAGCTGCAGCAGGAGTGGTGCTGATGAGGCAGAACTCGGTTTCCTGTATGGTAAAGGCTGTCCAGGGATCAAGAAGGACATGTACGAGTCGGCGAGGTGGTACAGAAGAGCCGTCACGCAGGGGTCCAACAACACCGTCGGCCTCACCTGGATCTGGAAGGTGAGCAAGGAGGCTCGGAAGCGGTTGAGGTCACGCTGACGTCTTCTGCAGGACAAGTATAATGAGTAGATTGGACACTACATCTGGACAATTGTATAGTGGCGACCGCTCGGGACAAGTTATGCCACACGTACAGCGGGTTGCATCGCATGCCTCTATCGTGTGGTCAGCCTGATCTTCAGAGATGGTCACAGAGTCTCCAGCATCGGGTGAGATCTATGCCCGGTCCCTGCGCCCTGTTAAGCGTCAACAATGCTGCAGTCTTCACCTTCAGCACCTCGCAATGACGGACTTCCTACAACCGTGATGTCATTCACGCTCACTGCACCTTGATCGCCTTTCACCCTCTGTCACCCATCACCCACCCTGACCTAGACACGAAGCCATCGCCGTCCAAGCTTCACCAGGGACCCGACAAACATCGCCAAATCGCGGCGCAGCCGCCTCCGGTGGAATCGCCATTATCGAAACGCCATCTCGGCACGGTTCGCCCGTCGAGCGTGATATATCATTTACCAACTATGCTTCTTCCTCTTCTACGCAGTGTTTGCCCTGTGTGACTGCGATCGCAGCACCGGCACCAGTGCTCAGGGCTATGATGCTGTCAGCCTGAACGGCGATGTTTGTGCCGACTCAGGTGCTCCGGTCACCAAACAGGTCCACTCCCCAGGGGGGGGGGAACTGGAAAGTTAGAGAGTGCAGGGTGGCTAAGACGCGACTGATTTCCGGTTTTACGCCGCCCCCGAAATCCACTTGCTGTCACCTTCTTCCGCTTGCACCTCTGATGCATATGCTTCGATCGTTCAATCGGATACTTACGCAGGTATGTATGTTGTACGCACACTTCCCGGCTCATGCAGTATGCAGAGCTTGACGTATCATGGGAACGACGGCGCTCGGCCGGTGGACATCGAGTGGCCAGGTCCGGACCTGAAAAGCCCGTCCATTGGGACACTTCATCCCAGTCAACAAGTGGCTAGCTTGACGTTTCTCACGGCATAGCGAACGCCATTGCGACCCGACCCTTCTTGAGAGTCAAGGGGAAGGGGCACAACACCGCTTGCTTGATGAAGCACAACAACCGCTCGTTGACCCTTGCGGCCGGCCGGTCGGTCCTGCCAGGGCGGGCTGCGTGCGCTGTGAAGACGGGTCTCAGCAAACATCTTTGACACTTCACTTGTGCATAGCTAGACTCTTGCTACTTCCACGACCTGCTCACGCCTTGTTCTACGCTCGTATACGACCCGTACATTGCGTTCCTACCTCGTGTCATACACACACAAGCACACAGGGCGGCCGTCCTCGCAGGACGAACACTCCGTTCCTCCCTCCTCCAGACATACAACCACGGCGAATCAGCAAGATGGCCTCCATGGTAGCCTCCAACAACGCTGCGGGCCCATCGCACTCTTCTGCTGGGAGCAGCAGCCACAGCAGGCATGAGCAGCCTTCGGCGGCGGCGGGACCGAGCAGCCGGCCGCACGCTGAGCAGCCCCGACATCGTCTCGAACCCACCAAGACAAACAGCGACGCCAAGATGATTGGTCAATGGCGGATCGGCCGCACCATCGGCAAGGGATCCTCAGGTACGTCGTCTAGACCGGCAGGTGTCTGGTGCTCGCTGACGCTAGCGCACAGGCAGAGTGAAGATCGCCAAGCATGCCATCACGAACAAGTACGCGGCGATCAAGATCGTTCCCAAGGGCCTGATCCTGTCGTCGCGGATGAGCGTGTCCGAGGCGGGCGCGCGTGCCGAGAAGGTCCTCCAGGGCATCGAGCGTGAAATCGTCATCATGAAGCTCATCGACCACCCCAATGTTCTCAGCCTCTTCGACGTCTGGGAGACCAGCACAGAGCTGTACGTGGGACATGTCCCCTCCGTGTGTCACACAAGGTGCTGACGAGGCAAGGTACTTGATCATGGAGTATGTGCCGGGAGGCGAGCTGTTCGACTACTTGGTCAAGCGTGGACGGCTGCCGATCTCCGAGGCGCTGCATTACTTCCAGCAAATCATCCATGCCGTCGACTACTGCCACCGATTCAACATCTGCCACCGGGACCTCAAGCCCGAGAACCTGCTTCTTGACAAAGACAAGAACATCAAGGTCGCGGACTTTGGTATGGCCGCATGGGAGGCAGGCGAGCGTATGCTCGAGACCAGCTGTGGAAGCCCGCACTACGCCAGCCCCGAGATTGTGGCGGTGGGTCTCGCCTTACCCGTAACGTCGGGGATCCGCGCTGATTAACCAAGGGCAAAGCGTACCACGGCTCAAGCTCGGATATCTGGTCCTGCGGTATTATCCTTTTCGCCCTCTTGACAGGACGGTTACCTTTTGACGACGACAATATCCGGTCGCTGTTGCAAAAAGTCAAGGTTGGCACGTTCGTCATGCCCGACGAGATCAAGAACCCTGCCAGGGACCTCTTGTTCCGCATGCTCGAGAAGGACCCCGAGCGCCGTATCACCGTGAGCCCATACGTGCAGGAGGAAGATTAGCGCTGAACATGCAGATGCCTGAGATCCTGAAGCACCCGTTCTTTGTGTCGCGGCCGATCAGGCCCATTCCAGGACGAGAGCTGGTTTCACCTCCTAGCCTGGACGAGGTGGAGCGACCTGTCAACTCGCCTGCGGAGATCGACCCGGACATCATGGGCAACCTGAAGACATTGTGGTCTGGCGCGTCGGACGACGAGATTGTCGCTGCTTTGATGAGCAAAGACAAGACGTGGGAAAAGGCGATTTACCACTTGCTGGTCAAGTACCGCAACAAGCACCTCGAGAACTACAATATGGACGACGAGGAGGAAGAGGCGGCGAAGCGCCGCGCGGCACGAAAGGCAGCTGCTGCCGCCGCGGCAGCGGCGCAGGCCCAGTCGCCACCGAAGCGCAAGGGCGCACCGGTCGTTACTGGCCGACCGCAGCTCACGCCGCTGAAGGAGCGGACGTCGAACCAGGACATTCTGCCCGCGAGACCAGCGGCGCCAACGCCCAAGAAGGCGGCGGCGCTTGCGCCGCCCGAGTCACCCCGCGTTGGCGGGCCCCGCCCGCGGCCTGTCTCCAGCAGCCCGAGCCCAACACCGGCAATCGTGTTGCAAGAAGCGACGCCCACGAAGGAGAACGTGCCTGCATCTCGACCCGCCTCCGTGGCGATTGTCTCGCCTCCTCGGGTCGAGTCGCCACTGAATGCGCCGCATGTCGAGGACGAGCGGCTGCAGCACTTCTTCAACGAAGTGGCCAACCAGCTCAACTCGATGAACGTCCGTTCGTCTGTCGCATCCAACTCATCGACCAGCAGCGCCATCCTCGGATCAGACTACCAGGCTTACCTCGCCTTTGTCGCTGGCGGCTCGGCTTCGGCACCCAAGCCTATCATTGAAGAAGAGGACACTACGCAATTTGCCGACGCAGACGACGACCACACGGACGCGGCGTCAGTGCACTCGTACTCGCCCAGTATCGTGGCCGTGCAGGCTTCCCCGCTCGTCGGTCTCGGTCTCGGTGGCCCTGCACGAACCCTCGCGCCGTCCCCGCAGCCAAACCAGAACCGGTGGAGCTATCAATCTACCACCTCGCCGTCGCCGCAGCCGATGCAGCCTCAGCTGCAGGTACAGGCGCCACTCCGCTCGCCCTCGCCTTCCGCGTGGGCGAGACCAGCGCTTCCTAAGCCACCAGTACCGACCTCTGCGCCGATGCCTCCCGCACTTGCCGCCTCGCGCGCAGCGCCCGCTCGTCCCCCGATGGCCCACCGCCCCACGGTGCAGATTGCCGCGGCGACGCCGCTGCCTCGCGACGAGAGCTGGATGGTCATTGACGATGCCAAGTCGGTCGCGAGCGACCCGATGGCCAGCTGGAGCAGCAAGCAGTCGGGATTCTCCGCCGCGCGAAACAAGGGCCAAGACGCTTTCGGCATGCTCAAGCGCAAGAAGGGTGAGTCTGCTCTGCGAAGCAGACCGTTCGCACCCATGCTGATGACCACAGTGCCCGAGCCAATCCAGCCCGTGGCTCTCTCGTCAGCGTCGGCGCAGCAAACACCCTCGCCGAAGCGGTCTTGGTTCAACAACCTGTTCTCATTCAAGCCCGCGGCGTGCACGCTTTCGTCTCCTTTGAACATCAGCGAGACGCGCGAAAAGGCGCGCAAGGCGCTCACGGCGATGAACGTCCGCGTGGCCGTTGTCGAGATCGAGGGC
Source organism: Cutaneotrichosporon sp. M94-02A (assembly GCA_037040355.1). Lineage (NCBI taxonomy): Eukaryota > Fungi > Basidiomycota > Tremellomycetes > Trichosporonales > Trichosporonaceae > Cutaneotrichosporon > Cutaneotrichosporon sp. M94-02A. The sequence goes on from JAXQGU010000098.1 coordinate 22,813, forward strand.
GTCCGAGCGCTCAAGTGCCGCTTGGACGAAGTCAAGGACGCCGCTGGGAACAGCACCACCAAGGGTGTTCGGTTCAGAGTGGAGTTTGCCCGAGGCGCGCCGATTCCAGGCAGCGTCGCCTACGCCACGTCCGTCTCCCTCACACAGGAGAAGGGCGCCCAGTCCGCTTTCCAGGGTGAGTCCCTTTGTGGCAACACACCATATCCTTGCGCTAACAACCCCCAGACATATTCGCCCTGTTGCAGCGCGACCTGGAAGGCAGCCCGCGGGTGGGCTCTGCCAGCCGACAAGCCCCCGCCGCCTCGCCACGGCTCGGCGGCAACAGCCCAAACCTTGGCGGCGGTCCCGCTCGATACACCATCTCGGCGCCGACGACGCCGATCCTCACCACCAGCCCTCGGTTTGAGAAGTCGCCTCAGGTGCCCGCCTCGCTCCAGATCCCATCCACCGCTCGGTTCTAAATCTCTCGTATATCTATCTCTCTTGGGTTCTCTGATTCGCGCATTCACGCATATCCATGTTTCATACTTGCTTTCCTAAATGAAGGGTCTCGCATAGATGTCTATTGTCACATGATTAGTCGCATGCTACCACTGCCACGCCGCTTGTCCAGTGAGGCCTGCTACCCTGGCCACAGGCGCAGTCTGCAGAAGAGTTGCGTCACAAGATGGTGCATTAACAAATGACGACTTAATGCTATGTTTCGGGCAGACTGGGCTTTCGTATATGTGCATTGCGATCGGGTTTGTGTTTCGTGAGTGAGATGGCGAGGCAGTTGTTCGTGTGGTGTGGGCTGGTGTGGGCAAATATTACCCTCCGTGTTTTATTGCCTTCTGAAGCTGGATGAGGGGTGCGTAGGTGTCGACGATGAGCCTACGGGTGAGGCGGGTATGGCAGCGTCGGCGGCGGCGGCCCGCCTGGGCCGGGCATACCGGGCAATTGCTCTCCCGGAGGCGGCGGCAAGGCCGCTAGCGGACTGGGACCGGGTCCTCCAACCACGGGTGGTCCCGACGGGGGCGCCGCCAGCGGAGGCAGGACCGGCGGCGGGGCGGCGGCCGGCGCAGCGACACCGCGGGGGAATGGCGGACCCATGTTCATCTGCTCGAAGCTGCGGCGAGTGGCGCTACCTTCGGCAGCGAGCGGCGGAGCGGACGGGTACCCGTTACTGCGATCGCGATCGGGTACCGGCGTGTGCGAGCTCGGAGCGCCGTATGGCGAGCGTGACGACGCCGAGGTCGAGCCGGACCGGCCGTGTTGTGCGTGCAGATGTGGGATCGGCGGTGGCGGGAGTGAATGCGAGTGTGAGTGCGCAAATGGGTGTGCTTGCGGGTGTGAGTGAGAGTGAGCTGAAGAAGGGTGCGAGTGCGGATGGGACGGATACGGCATCGGCGACAGCCCGCCGGGCGGCGGTGCGCCGTGCGGTCCAGGAGCATACCGATGGTCGACGATCGATCCCGGAGGGGGAGGCGGAGGCGGCAAACTGTCGTACTCGTACCCGCCGTCCCTGGGCATCGACCCGGAATGAACTCGGTAGTGCCCTCCAGCGGGGCCGACACTGCTGCTGCCGCTGCCAGAGTGCGCGTGCATCGACGGCGGAGGTGGGGCAGAATGTGTCGTGGTGAGCGCGGGCGGTGGAGCCGGCTGACCACCAGGTAATCGAGGAACGCGGTCGAGTCCCAGACCGTCGAGGTCCCATTCGCGCGTACGGTCCCGACCGCCACTTCGGCCTGCTTCCCAATCGCGATCGCGGTCGTTGTACCTGTCACGATCGCTGTCGTACTCGCCCCTGTCGCGGCCGTACGAGGGCGGCGCCGACGTCAGGCTAGAGGCAGGCGGCTTCTTCGGGCTAACGCTCTTGTTGGAGCCGGATGCCGGCGGCGGTGTCTTGATCTGCCGCTCGTTCTGCGTAGGTCAGCGAAGCACGATGATCCGCAGAATGGAAGAGGCCCACCTTGCGCGTGTTGAGCTTGAAGCCCTGGCGGGAGAAGTGCTCCGACAGCTCAGTCTGTTTCGGCAAGCCCGGGAAACTGTTCATCAGCCAAGCATCCTCCCGAGCGATCGTACGGGACTTACTTTCTCGGAGAGTACACCTTGAACAGGCCGGAAAACGCCTGCGCTAGGAACTGCTCGCCGGTTGTCGCAAACTCTTCGACTGATGACAAGTCGAAACACCGCATGCGTAGTCGGAATGTCCCCTCGTACCGCACACACAAGTCCTGCTGATCAGCCAACATATCCCCTAGGACCTGGCAGGGACTGACCGTGAACAAGAACCACAAGCCCATGCCGCCTTCCGGTGCCAGGACCTTGACGCCCGCGACGTGTAGACTCCCGTAGAGATTGCGTGCGTTCTCTGTCCGCATGCGCTTGCCTGCACGGCGGTCGGAGTAGTGCCTCGACGTCGTACCAGGGCCGCCGAAGCCGTCATCGCTGGACCCGCCGTCGGACAGGTCGTCTCTGTGTCGGCGGACCGTGCCCGCCGCGCGGACCTGGGTGTCCTGCATGTCGTCCCAGTCATCCTGGCCCGCCTCGTGCACCATGTACATCCCGCGGGAATAGTCCGAGTCGCCTGTCCAGCTGGCGCGGTGCGCGAGCGAGGATGGCCCCGGACCGGCGACCGCCAGGTCCGCGCGCGACAGCGCGTGCTGTTCTCGCGGATCGAGCAGCGGCGGCGGGTGGATGATGCCCCCTGGGATCCCTGGACCCGGCGCGCCCACGTCACGGAGGTGCGACAGCCGCATCGCCGGGTCTGGCGGTGGGACCCATATCCGGTGGTGAGGCCCTCGTCCGTCCATGACCATCCCGTTATTCGACGCTTGCATGTCCCCTCCGCTGCCAAACCCGCCCATCCGGTCGCCGTGCGCGGACGATGGCCGCGGCGTCATCAATGGCGAGCCGTGGTTGCCAGAGATATCGGCCGCACAGACCAGCAGGGTCCCGTCGATATTGCTTCACCCGCTCGTCAGCAAACGATCATAGCTCGACCGGCATGCGAAGGCAAACTCACGCAACGTCAAGCTCCTCTTCGTCCCAGCCATCATGATGTCTACTGCGCCAGCACTCCTTGACACGAAGTCGAGCAATGGGCACATGCGCCAGCGGTCGTCTGTCCTTATCGGTCTTGCGCCTGCCGTGTAATGGCCCTTGTGCCATCTCGAGCTTGAACCTGCACATGCATCAGTCGCATGTTCCCACGCGGGGGCAGGACGTGCGCCATGTGGTGCGAAGGCGGGTGTGAGTGGTGTGTGAAAGCGACCCGACGCGGGGACAAGGAGGCAAGGTTGGACGAAGTGCCACAGGTTGATGACTCACCGCATGGTCTTGCCCGCGAACATGCCCCTTCTGAATGACTTTGGCTCCGTCCATTCCTGCAGGGCGGCGATCTCGGCGTCGTCGATCAGGCCGAAAGCGACGCCTGTGCCCCTAGGGCCGGCATCATATGCCATCGTGCGCTTCGACAAGAACACGCACAAACGGTAGGATGAGTTGGAGCAGCAGACAGGGTTGACAACAATGCGACGGGGCCGAAAACGGGGTCTGACGGCGCAGAGATCGCGAGGGCGGCGGATCGAGAAGTTTCGTAATGCGAAGCCCGGTCGGAGGTATTCTCGATAGCCTGCGCTAACTTATCCCTTCATGCAATTGTGGATTGTGGAGAGAGGATAGATGCAACAAGATGCGAGGATGGCGGCGAACGGTTGGCTGGTCGGATGATGTGCAAGATCTGTCAAGGGCCGGTCGGTCGGGCTTGGTGCGCGTAGACCGGATTTCGGGGGTTTGCGTGCCCCTGGTGGAAGGATGCTCACGGCTGGAATCTGGCCGAGTGGCGGATGAGACGAGACTACGAGACTTTGTAGGCGAGGTTGAGAGCGAACGCCGGGCCCAGGCTCGTGGCTTGGTATATTATGTACAAGTACGTCCCCTCCGGTCACTCGCGTCCCTCGTTTGGATATTGGTCTTGGTAGCTATTGGTATTTGTATTTAACAGCGGCTGCGGCTGTGATTCTCGGTGCGATGAGGACCCAGCTTGAGGAACGATCAACAAGAATGAGGCGCAGGGGAGAGAGGCGTGTGTAGTTCGGACACGACAGTGCATTAAAAACCTGTCGGGCCTAAGCATAACGCTGATGGAAGGGGGCTTTTTCCCCTCCCTCCTTCACGGTCATCACCTCTCCGGTCAGCTCCTCTTTGCCGATGCATGGGAATCCCTCTGTTCACTGGAGCGATGCATGTGTCCATGGGGATGTCGTATGCATATGCAGATCCCTAGGGTAGCGTCGGGTGCTTAGCTGATACAACGACGCTACGGGGATCGGAGCATAGCTGATGGGCCAGCTGGGCCAGCTGGGGGCCAGAAGGGATGGAGCGACGGCGTCAAGGCCGGGGCCAAGAGAGGGCGATCAGCCGGGCTGGCCCTGAACTCAATTTTCTCGTTGACCCAGCAAGGGCAGCGACGGGGGCGATAACCGTGTGCGCGTACCTGAACTGCCGGCCCCACCCCTGAACTCGCTGCCGAAATCGCCACACGTCGACACGTCATCAAACCCTCTCCCCCGCCCGGTCCTCTGTGGCCCTTCACCATCACATCCGCGCCCCGCTCCGTACAAGAAAAGGGGAGCCGAGCGCAAGTGTCGCATACACACAATGTACTCCTATATACACACACGCGGGGCAATGCAGCCCGTGCTTTATCCAAGAGGCGATCCTAGACTAGCGAAGCATTGATTGGCTCACGCTCCCGCGCTAGGCCCGCGCCTTCCTGCACGCCACCTCGACGTCGCCGGCGGAAAGCTCGAGCCCGAGACCGCTGCCTTCGTAGCACGCTTTGATCATCCCTTCGTCTCGCGTGATCTCGCGCTTGAGCTCGGCCGTGACTGCGCGCCACACAGCCCCCGCCATGGCCGCCCCGACACCGCCCGCGACCGCGTGCCCGTCCTCGGTCTCCTCGTCGGCAAAGTGCTTGTCGACACGGCGCGACATGGCCTCGATGGCTTTGCGGATGTCCCTTGCCGTGTAATCCTTGAGCAGCTTTTTCAAGGCCGAGCGCGAGTAATTCTGGTGCAGCGATACCTCTCCCGCTGGCGTCGTCCGCATCTGCCGCTCCACAGCATCGAAAAAGTCCTGTGACCGAGCGTCAGCATCAGGGCCATGCACACACATGAATGGGGGACACGCACCATGAGGCGACCAAAAGATCGGCGGACCAAGAGCTTGTTATAGCCCGCGAGATTGTCGTCGTACATGCTTTGCGCCCTGGACTGGAACGCCTCCAGCTTGGGCTGGTGCGCCAAGTCCTCTGCCAACTGGTGTGTGTTTTCTGTTTGTTGATCAGCGTTGTAGGGCGATAGCCTTCCGTTGGGGCTATCCGGCACGCGACTCTTCCCGCGCCCGGCGCCTCTCGGGCATTTGACACGGGCGCGGGGGCGTGCGGTGCCGAATTTGGAGCAACCTTGACGTACCAATCATGATGACATGATAGTTGAGCTGGCCCTTGTCTTCCGCCGCCTGACCTTCCGCCCGGTCCGTCTTGGCGATCTGCTGCAAGGTCGCGAAGATCGTGGTGAGCAGCTTGTCGTAGATTTGGTCAACTTTGGCGCGGATAAGCAAATCGTCATTCCCATCCATCTGCGCTTCGACTCGTTCGACAAAGACCTGCCGCGTCAGCAACGATGGCAATCGCTCAACCCGATGCATCGCACGGGACTCACCGGGAGATGTCGCACGAATGCAGTCACGCCCTTGCGCCGCTTTCCGGCTTTCGCCGCGTCGATCGCCCTCACTTGCTCGTTCTAAAGTCCTTTTAGCCTTATTGTCACGGGTCGGCTTCGCGGCGTACTCACGATGTACGAGTCCAGTGCGGCACGTTGCCTCGCCAGTAGCCTGTCAAACATCTGAGCGAAGAACAGACTCGTGCTTTCTTGCTCGGCCTCGCGCTGCAGCCGCTCTGTGACCGCGATGACTCCGACCAAATTGCTGCCATCAGCCAACCGCACGGGATGTTGGGGACGTACACAGGATTCCGCTTGGTGCCGGCTTCGACCCACTGCCTGAGCTCGCCGTCGACAAAGCCAAAGACGAGGTCCATCATGCTGCGTACGAGCTGGACCATGCCCGGGGACATGCTCTTCTGAGCATGCCGAGCTGCCTGTCGTCGGAAATACGAGTCGAGCTCCATGTGGTCGGCAAACGTCGACTCCATGTCGGTCAGGTGCAGAAAGGCGTTGATAAAGTCTTCTTCCGACACGGCGGCGTTGATGATCTCCATGAGCGCCTTCTGGTAGTACTGCCGGATGAGCGCCGTTCGTCCACCGCGAATATTTACCTCGGCCACAGGCTCATTCTGCGCCGGCCGCTTCTCGACCGCCTTGTGGTCCTTCGTCGCGCCAAAACCGATCGCCGCACGGGATTTCGCCAACGCGCCAGGCTTGGCTGCGTCGCTCCGCATCGCTGCAACGAAGGCTGCTCGTCAGTATTCGCCGAACGGGCGGACACTCACAGGCATCATTTGGCTCTCCTGCGCTATTTACATCGCGCATCAGGCCCATCAAAAGATCCTTCATCTCGGACTGGTGCAGCTGGCTAATGGCGCCCATGTAGTTCTTTCGTCAGTATACAGCATGCTATGCAGGACTCACGGAGCAGAGACGCTGGTACCTGTCCTCGTCCATCTCTTTGAGGTACAGCACCAGTCCCTCATATGTCATGAGGTTTTCGCACATTCGGGCGTGAGGCGCGAGTGTACCCGTCTGGCCCGACTTGCGATGCTCTGCCAGTAAGGTCTCCGACTGTGCGGCGCGTCAATCTCAGATCGAGCAGTCAAGTGGACACCCACCTGGTGCTTGAAGCTGATTTCCAGGTAATCGGACACTCTTTTGCAGAACTGCGCACTGTTCTCCTGGTACTCGCGCATTCGAGCGATCGTAGCGGCGACTTCGGCGTTGGCTGCACGTCAGCTCGTCTCCAGAAATCGAGTCGTCCCGAATTACCTGAATCCAGACCAGCTTGGAGAGCTTTGTACAATGACGTCGCGGCCTGCTCGAGCGCCTGAACACCTCGGGGCGAACCAGGAGACTCCTGCTGCAGGACGCGCAGATCTTCGGCGGGCACTTCGACCGTTTGCTACCGATGAGCCAGCTGGTCTTTCACGAGCGACTCACCAAGAGCTGTCGAAGCTCGTTCAGGAGAGCTTGCTGGTTCGACGTCTGTACTTGCAGACCCCTGTTCTGGCTTTCGATATATGAGATGTCATCTGTCACCGCCTGAGAAGTCAGATTCATCGCCTCCGCGCGGGCTTGCACGTATACTTACATTCAGCTGCACGCGGTACCCGGTGATCTGCATATCGATTTCGTCGAGTTCGTTCAGTGCTTCGTCAATATGACCCAGGACTTGCTCTATCCGATCGTCTGACTCCAAGAACGCGTGGATGTTGGCCTAGCGCGTCAGGGAAGCGTCCTATGGTTCGTTGTGATAAGATGACTGACCGAGTCCAGAGCGGCAAGCTCGTCGAGCAGCCTCGACTCGATCGCGTCCGCGCCCTTCTTCTTGGTGCCGTCGCCGACCAGACCTGAGGCCGCGCCCGCGCTCGCCGTCCAGTCAAAGCCCTCGAGCATCTCCTCGACATTGGTCATGATGGCGTCGGGGTCCGTATCGTCCAGGACGAGGCCCGCACCAGGCAGGATTCCGGACTTTGACGTGAGGAGGACTTCACGCGAGAAGGCCGTGTTGAGCGGTTGAGGGTGGAACGACTTGCGTCGCTGACCGGGCTTGCGCGGCGGCGCGAACTCGTCCGGGTCCGCAGGTACCGGCGGCATTGGCGGCATTGGCGGGACCTGTGAGCTGGGCGGAACAGCTGGTGAAGGCAGGGTGGTGGTGATTGTCGGCGTGAGTGTCGAGTCGATAGGAGGAGGAATGCCGTTGGTCGCATTGTGCCGCGGCGGTCTGGCCGGCGGGGCGAGCTCTTCCTTCCGAGGCGCCGCGGGCTCGTCTGCTCTCAGGGCACCAGGTGCGACCTGACGCGCCGTGCTGGGTGCTCCGAGACCGACGCCGCCAGAGGGACTTCGCGCAATGGCTGGGCTAATGGGCCTGTCGCCTCCTCCTGATTCTTTCCTCTTGGGACCGCCAGCCTGGGCAGACAGCCCTGATCCGGAAGACGACCTTCCCATGCCCATACTCGCGCCGTCCTGCGCAGACGGCCTGCGCTGCATGTCCCGCGCCGAGCTGCTCCCGTGGTTCGAGCTCGAGGACGGCGCTCGCGCATGCGGCGGAGGCGGGAAACTCGACTCTGCGAGCGGCGAGCGACCGTACGGACCCCGTGCGTCGTCGTACGGCAGAGACCCCTGGGACTGGTGCATCGAGATGGGCACCGACGACGAGGGCGGGATCGCAGCTCGCGGAGGTGGGCGCGAGGACGAGTACTCCGAGGTCGGGTACGCGGACGATGCCGCGCTGTGCTGTGATGCCATGGACGACGACGATGCGGACCGAGCTGTCTTGGCAAAGTTGGGCGGACGGAGGTCCATGTTGCTAGCTGGCGGCGGGGACGCCGCCGTTGCAGACGCAGCGGACGGCACTCTGCCTAGCTCTTGCGCTGCAACGGTCAGCGAGATGGTGCTACCACGCAGGAGATCAGCTTACAAGCGGGAGGGTGTGTGCTGGTTGGGGTCGTCGCCCCCGGTGTGGGAGGAACGTATCCAATCAGGTTCGGCAGGTCTGTCTTGGTATACGACTTGTACACCTTGACGAGCGAGTTGACAAAGTGCTGTTGGTCCCGCTGCCTATCCGTCTTCCAGTGGTACTTCCTAACAGTCATCGTCACAGCGAACTCGGTCGGCTGCACACGGGTCAGCGGACTGTCTCCCGGTGAGCCCTGGAAGACCCACTCCTACGACCTCGAGCCCGCGCATGTCCTCCAGGTTCCACGTCTTGCCCTTGGAGAACGACAGATTCGCATTCCGCTTAGCCTTGTGCAGCACGCACTTGCCCATTTTCGTCACTACGCAAGTCAGGTCAGACCCATTCCCTTCGGAAGCCCGGCGACCTACCAGCCAGCATGAGGTACCTCGTCTTGAGGTCATCTCCACCTTCGTCCTCGAGGACCTTGACAAACGAGATGAGCGTCTCTTCGGCCGTGCCGCTGGCGTCTTTACGCCAGAACAGCGAGTTGATGATATGTTGCCGCACATCGTCGGCGCTTGCCGGTCCCGACGGCCTTCTCTCCATCCTGCACTGCTGCGGCAGAAACGAACAGCAAGCTGCAGGCCGAACAAGGCGACCTGATCAGCTAGTCACTTGTCCAGCAACCGAGCTCGACGTAACCGGCCGGTCTGCGCCGTAACACAACACAACCGATACCGGACATGGCCGGATCTCCGCCGAATGTGCTCTCTCATCAGTTATGGGTCAATATGGCTATGTATGCATGCATGCATCGTTCAAGATGTCAGGAGCTCGCCTTGCTTGCTACGGCTGTCCGAGCCTGCCGAAGAGGTTACCCACTGCGCCCGGCTGGCCGCCCTGGCTCTTCAGCGACTCGAGGAAATCCCTCATCATCTTGTACTCCTCCTTACTCTCCCCCGCCAGCATTCTCGCCTCTTCTGGCTCGTCTTCGCCGAGTTCGGCGTCGTCGTAGTCCGAGTCGTCCTCGATACCAGCGGACTTGAGTGCCGCACGCAACTCGCGATCCATCGCTTGCAAGTCACCTTCTGACAGGGCATCCAAGTCCGCCTCGGTGGGGAGTGGCGGTAATTGGTTTGCAGACGCCGTCGACTTCTTGCCCTTGCCGGCGGGTTGGAAAGCAGAACCCGCGGGACGGGCGCTGGTCCCCGACCCCTGCGGTTTCGGTTGAGACCCCTTGGCACGCGCCAGCTCCTTGTCCATGGCGGCCATGACCTTGTCGAACGAGTTGAGGGACATGTCCGGCTCGCCCTCTTTCCGCTCGGCCGCAGGAACGACCGGCGTGTCTTCCTGAACCGGTGGGCCGGCAGGATCCGCACCCGAGGCGAACTTGACCTTGCTCTTGCGCTGAGGCTCAGTCTTCTGCTTGTATTCGGGCACAAATGCTGCCATCGCGTCAGTTAATTCGACTCCAGATGAGCAAATTTGAACTAGACTCACCCCCTCTGCCCTGGCGGTCTTTGACGATCCCGGCCCACATTTCGTCACTGATCCCCAGCGCTTCCCTTGAGAACTTGAGGAACCCCTCAAACTCTTCTTCCATATCCGGGTCCACCTCCATCCCATCATCGCCGTCCCCGTCCTCATCGTCGGCTGCGCGACCCAACCCAATCTGCTTGTCACCGTGACCTTGATCGGCTGCCACTTTGCGCAGCATCTTCTCATCGAAGTCGTCTTCCCACCCTAACCTCGCTTTACGCGACCGGTCGTCCTCGTCCTCGTCCTCATCGCCTTCTTGCAGTTCTTCGATTCTGGCTGCTTGGCCGTCGAGGTCCCATCGCATCTGAGCGATCTTGCGGCCGAGCGTTCCTGCAGGTGGCAGGTCCGCCTCGTCTTCGTCTTCCGACTCAGACTCGTCGATCACGCCGTCAAAGTCGTCTTTGGCGAACATCGGTGGTCTCATTTTGGGAGGCGCAGCGTCTGTTCCGGCGGCCTTCGGTTCGGCACGGCCTTTGCCTTTCGATGACTGGTCCGGTCCGCCTGAGTCGGGGTCGGTTTTCCTGCCCCATTCGGCGTCAGGCAGCTTTGGGACCAGACCGTCCTGAATCTCCTTCTTTCGCTCCTCGGTCATGGCCTGATCCTCGTCGCCCTCACTTTCCGAATCACTCCCCAACATGTCATCGTCTGACAGCTCGCTACGTCTGTCAGCCATGACTTTGCGCTGTGCAGGCGGAGAAGACGTACTCTGCGAAAGTTGCACCCTCCACGTCTCCCTGACCGCCGACGAACTCCTTGACCTTCTTCGCGAGATCCTGCAGAGCTTGACCGTGCTCTTCCCCCAGCTCGACCGGCGCCTCCGGGGGCTGCGAGACCTTGCCCGCCTGTCCTGAGATCCGCTGCATCATGCCGTCCAACTCGTCTGGGTCAACTTCAAGCCACGAGTCGCTGTCTTCCGGGTCGGTCATCTTCGCAATAAATGACTCGACAGGGACATCTGCAGCCTCCTCTGTGGCTTTGTCGACGAGATAGGCGAATGATGGACGCTGTTGCGTCGTATCTTCCGCCCGAGCGTTCTTCCACCCTTGTAGCGCCTGAACCTCTCGCGCGTTCCACTTCTCGCTGCCCTGCATTTCCGAGCCGAAGAACCCGGCCGAGCTGAGCGCGGAAAGGTACTTTTCGTATGCAGGGTCCAACCGAGCAGCGTCATCGGTTGACGCAGCCTGAGGGTTTAGCTGTATCATCACAGAAACCAGACCGCAAACCCACCTCTACTGTCCGACCGCGCCTTCCACCTTCACGCATCATGATCTCGAAGCCTGTTGCGATCTTGACGCCGATATCACGCCACCGCAACTCGTCCTTTTCCTCATCTCTAGGATGCCACTCGGGCCCAAAGACCCTTGGCGCATGGAACTGCTGCCCTTGCAGCTGCGCGTATGCCGGACGGGTAAGCAGTACTGAGGTGAGGACAGCAGGTGATGGTGGGAAATGCGACATCTTGGCGGCAGCCTGGTCGCCATCAGCGCGAGCTGCTCGAAGCTGCGCTGCACACTCACCCTCAGTTGAGCAGGATCCCGGACGTAGAACCCCTCGACCGCTCTTTGTACAAGCTCTGGCCGCTGCGACAGCACTTTGGCGATCTGTACCGGCAGATACGCCTTTGTCCGATGCAGGTGGTCCTTCATTGCGCCCGGGTACCTTGCGGACCGTCAGTAGGGTCACCAAGTCAGGCTCGACTGATGGACTGACTGGCTGATCCTATGCCATATCGCCGCCTCGAGGTTCTTCTCGGCGCGGTACTTGCCCGTTCTTACCGCCGTAATGGCATCCTCCTCTGTGACCCAGTTCTCGGGATCGAACTGCCTCTGCTGCTCGTCCTCGTCCAGAATTTGCCTTGGCAAGCCGGATGTTGAGGATCGCACAGACAGAGGCAAGAGGTGAAGGTGGCCTCCTGTAAGCCAGAGCTATACACCACATCAGCATTGTACACATTGGGGCATAGCGATGCCACTTACCCGGTTCTCGGCGTTCTCAGGAGACAGCCATGAAGGCAGCTCGTTTGCAGCCTCGATGAGCAAGAACTCGCCGTCTGTGTCGCGTACGCTGGCTTGTCAGCGACAAGTCACCAGGCTGGCTAGAGGGCTCACCTGATCACAAGTTCTGGCCACTTCCGGCTCACCTCTCTGAGTAGCCATACGACCAACCACTCGTCGTCCACTGAGTCACCGACTCTCATCCGTCCTTCCAGCTTAACAGCGCCTGTATCCTTGGCCTTTCCCTTACTCGAAGACGCAGCGACAGCGCTCTCAGTCGAAATGTGGGCCGTCTTGAGCTCCCAGGCGTCCTTGTGCCACAGCCAAGGCGAAGGCAACAACGACTCGACATGGCTCGTGATGAGCGTTGCAGCTGCGGCAGGATCCAAAGGCAAGCCGGCGGAAGAGGACCCCGAGGCGAGAGGGAGATGGACTGCGTAGTCTAGCGTATCCTCCGCCACAGATGGGAGCGGGAACGCCCCAGGCGTCTTGTCCAGCGAAGGAAACGAGTTGGACATGTTGTCCGCGAGAAGTGCTGATTGACAAGAACGAGGTGCATTGAATATTCGAACTTTTGGGTGGCAAGCCAGTTGCCATTTTACGGCACGTTGCTATCAAGTCTTGGATCGACGTCCCCGATGCATGGCCTGCAGTAGCGCTAGACTTGCTTGCTTAGATGATGAGAATGCATGGCGCAGGCGCGGATAATGATGTGATGCTTGGTAGTACTACAACAGGTGTGATGTTTGGGTGGATGAGGCGGCCTGAAGTGAAGATGGTCAGGCTGTAGATGTCGGTGGAACTATGCGCTTAACAGGATCGCGGAACAGCTTCCACTCGAATGGTGGTGCCCACTGCTCCTCAGCTATTATCCACGTCCTGCGCGTTCTGTGACCTACCTGCGCGATGACCTTGCCCTTGATGAGACCTAGGGGGACCGGTCCGTACTGCCTCGAATCCGTCGAATTGCTCATATTGTCGCCCGCCAACCAGACGTACCCCTTCGGTACACGAACGTACGCTCCCTCTCCTTTTCTCGTCGCTCGGATTGGCCTTCCCTCGGAGTCGACGCTGCGTTCCACGAGTTTCTTCGTCTTGTTCTTGACTGGCGTGACGCCCGCGTACCGATCGTCGTCGACGACATCGTCTTCTTCCCCAACCCAAGTCCCTGTAGACGCTCCTCCTCGCCGGGGCTCGACTTCGACGACGTCCCCTCCGACGCCGATGACGCGCTTGCATACGGTGTATTCGGGGCTCATGGGGCTATCGGCCACGACGAGGTCGCCGCGCTTAGGACCCCGGTCCTTCCCTCGCACCCAAGGCGCCCAGTACGGTATTGGCGAGACAACAACCCATACGCCGTCGTGTGCCAGTGTAGGCAGCATGGAGAAGCCGTAGCATGCTCGCAGCTCAGCCACTGTCGTCGTGAACAGGTGCAGCGCAGCAAGCAGCTGGACCGTCCGGATAGCCGTAGCCTTCAACGGCGGTGGGCGCAGCGCGGAGCGGACCCGCTCACCGAATGTTCGCGGAGGTCCCGCTACTCTCGCAAACCGAGAGAACAGAGGCATATTGAAGGTCCCCTCGCGGGAAACTCAGACTCAGACAAGGACAAGGTGTAGGAGGGGATGGACGACCAAAGGACAGTGAATCGAGCGAAATGAGACTCGGTTCCGGCGGAATTGTAAGCGTTATCTCCCGGGCGAATGTCGCCGAACCGGTGGTGTGCCGTGATGACAGCAGCACTCCAATCTCACCTGTCACCCCTTTGTCAGCTTGATCCTTCCTCGACTCGACTGGCCACCTGTACTTCGTTTTCCCACTCTCCTACGCATTGGTTCTTGTACAACGGCCACCTTGTCTGAAATCAGTGTCTGGCATTTTTCTTGACTCGAGACACACCTCCTCCGACACACGACTTCGCGCGATCGTCGCCACTTTCACGGTCCGATCCTTAAATTATGCCTGTCCCAGGGGAAAGTCCTCATGTTTCGTCGAGCGATGAAACAGGCCAGCCTTCCGGCTCTCCGCAGCCGGTAACATCTCAGCACTCCGACTCGCTACACCCCGCGACTGACTCGGTCGCCGACTCGGCGCCTGCTCCTGGCTGGGCCGAATACTATTCTGGCCCTGATATCCTTGCTTCTTCCTCTTCTCCTTCTTCTTCATCTCGACCATCTTTCGCCAGTCCTCCACCACCAGAAATTGAGGACGCCAATCATCCCTTGACAAGTCTCCTCTTCCGCATAACGAGGCGGATACAAACGCCAGATCAACAGCAACCCGATCCGACGACCAGTGCGTCGCCAGCATCTCCGGATCCACCGAATCTTGAATCAACGAGCGACGAAGCGGAACCCTCGCAGCAGTCCGATATGAACCATACACCTAGTAACGCAGCCGGAGGTTCGGCCGCTCCCGGCACCGCAGCACCTTCGGCCGGTCGCGGAATGCCAGGACCTCCAGTCCTCCTTATGGTCAGACCCGATGGGGGCGTTAGTATGATCGTAAGGCCATTATTCGAGACATTCGGTCCCTTTGGACCGACACCACTAGCCGCCGCCTTACCGCCTTCGGCTCCAGTACCCACGAACCTGCCCGCGAACCCTCTTCGCGCGTACGCGCCGCCGACCGCGACACCTCGTGCTCCGCCCGGCCCTCAAGCTACGGCGCCGCCACTACCCGAGGCTCCCCACGCCGGGTTGCCAGCCGTGACAGGACCGCCTTTCCTCCCCGACGGCAGACCGTTCCCTTGGCCTCTACGAGACGGCATGTTCGTCATTCAAGCTGGTGTCCCTGCCGAAGCACGGCCGGACCACGATGGTGCAGAGGAACTTTTGCGGTCTCTGCCAGACGTCAATTTACGCACCATGCGCCGTATCGACAGGATTGTGGCTGCGGAGCATTACCAATCGGTCACGCCTGGTGGTCAGCAGGCCGGCCAGGCATCAACAAGTGGTGGTGCGGACGACGACGAGCGGAAAGGGTGGGAATGCGGGGTTTGCCTGGAAGGCATTGAGGATTGGCATGCGCCAGGAGGACTGGGGGTCAAAGCGCTTCCGTGTAACCACTTCTTCCATCGAGAGTGCCTCCGAGGATGGTTTGTGACCAAGCATACATGGTGAGCTGCTCGTTAACCCACTACGTGGCCAGGCTGACGCCTAGCAGCCCGATGTGCCGCTTGGACCTGGACCCTCTGCAGACTCTTCAGGAACCCCAGCGTACGGATGCTCAACTCCGACCAGGTCCGACAGGCGCCGGTCGTCGCGCTCCTCACCCATACGCTCGGGACCGTCCCACGGCCGGTGCCAGCATTACTGTTACGCCGACGGCGCCAGTGCAGCCCACCGCCTCGACTATGACCCCATCTCTTCCCCCGTCGACAGGGCAACAGCCCGTCCAATCTCGGAACGCGGCCGGCGACCCCCAGAGGGCGACGAACAACCCATCGATGCCCACTTGGTCGAACGCGGGAGGGGTGCCCAACGGGCAGCTCAGTGTCGATCAGAACACCCGGGCGCAAGCTCAGGCGCAGGCTGCCCCGGTAGCGAGTGTGCAGAGCCAGAGGCCCACCACGGTGCCGCCGGTGCCGCAGGGGAGGCTGCCGCTCGGACCGGACGGAAGAGTGATGGATACGGAGGCGTTTAGGCGTCTCTCAAGCATGTTACTGGGCGGAGTTCCGTTGATGGCTCCACCCCCGCCACCCCCGCCGCCGCCGCCGCCGCCGCCGCCACCGCAGCAGCAGCAGCAACAGCACCAACACCAGCAGCACCAGCAGCACCAGCAGCACCAGCAGCAACAGCAGCAGCACCAGCAGCACCAGCAGCACCAGCAGCACCAGCAGCACCAGCAGCACCACCCCCAGGTTCAGCATCAGCATCAGCACCAGCTCCAGCAGCAGCAGCAACACTACCAGCATCATCACCCCAACCAGCATCCGCATCCGCATGTGCACTCGCACCAGCAGGAGCAGCAGCAGCAGCCTCATCATTATCATCACCACCACCACCACCACCATCACCGTCCTGTTGTGAACCCGACGGTTATCCCGGCGGCACCGCCTCATGCTCAGCCTCCATCACATGGCTCATCGATGACGCTGCCGGCGTCGGCACTGCCACCGGCATCAGTACCGGCACCGGCTCCCGCAGCTCCGTCGCTCCGCATTTTCGGCCAGCCATTCCGACACGAGTTCACCTTTGAATTCACGCCGAGTCAACCACGCGCTCCTGCGGCGGCCCCGGCGGACACGCAGCCGCCCAGGCCGCCGTTCGTTCCTGTCCCGCTCAAGCGATGGCTCGCCGAGCGAGAGAAAGCTCTCGGATGGCGCTGCGATGCCCGCGATTGTGTACTCGCTCCGCCCTTCCGGGACTCGGACGGTACGGCCGAGGACGAAAAGCTTCGCGACATCGAGGACAGGATGTACAAGCCGCCCGCTGGTTCTCTTAGAAAGACAATGTGCATTTACGACATCAGACAGCCGGCCCCGCAGCCCGGCGTCGAGCGCGGGCCCCTCCGCGAAGTATGCGATCACCGGTGTCACAGCCGCTGCATCGGGTGGTTCCCTTGCAGCCACCCTCAGTTTGTGCCAGCGAGCTGTGCAAGGTGCGGGAAGCTAGGATGGGTCCCTGCCCTCACAACGGGAGACGAGGTCGATGTCGTCGAGCGGCAGTTGGGCGTCTGACGGCGAGCGCTGCGGCGTACCCGGTCGGGCGCAGATGCCCGACCGCAAGTCCAAGCATGATTGGGTCCAATAGCGTCACGTGTATTGGTTTGTAGTTGTAGTCTTACCCCGTGTAGCATTAGCTCCTTATCTTGCCATGCATGTTCCGAGTCCATGGTCACAGTCACGAGTCTAGTCTATCCGAGGAGAGAAGGGACCCAGAAAGTGCAATTATGCCAAGGTTGTGTATGTGGCACACACGCCCAAACTACAAAGTCAACGGTCTGAACGTCTATCAGCACACACTCTGGCCAGCACGGATCGCAGGCGCCGGTGAGCACACCGCACTTTCACACCGCAGCTGCGCGCTTGGCGCACGCGCGCGAAGGGGTCTCCGACCTAAAGGGACGCTATGGTCTCGGGTATCCTTCCGCTCCCCATGAAACTCGCTTTCCGCCTGGGTGCACTGCCCGAGGTTCTGGCTGCATGCACCAGAGCATATATAACCCAACCATAGCTTCCAACGCCCCTTGAAGTCTGTTTCTCCTCCGTTTCCGTCGCTCCTCTTGCGGAGTCTGCGCCCCGCTGTAAGAGAGCTAGGGGGATCTTGAGTTTCAGTTTCGAGCGTATCCCGCACTCTGTCCAACAGACTCGCCGTACCACCTTTCCTTCACCCCACCATCACCATCGTCCTACCTGTGCATACACTTTCCTACATACATAAGCGCCATGGCCTTACCGCCCCCCGCCATCGATCCCACCACCGCCCCGCTCGTTCACGTCTGCACTTATACGGCCTTCTTCGACATTGAACCCGTCAAGGAGCAGCTGGTTCCCGTACAAGTAGCTCAAACCACCGACCCCTGGACCCGACTCCTTCCCTCAAGGCTTCGATCCAGGATGACATCGACGTTCAACCTCTTCCGACTCGCGACTCAGGCGGTCCTCATCGCTTCGCTGCTCGTCTTCGGCCACGTCCTCCTCACCACCCTGGCTACCACCCGTGAGTCCGCCCTGTTCTGTAAGGGATGCTTGCCGGACGCTGACGAACAGCCGTGCCCGTCAAATCGCTATCGGAGGAGCTGCCGGGAGCCATCAAGTCGCTCTCGGCGCTGACCTTCCTCTCGCTGCTCTGGCTGTCCTTCACGCTTCTCGAAGCCGCAGACCAGGCGCTGCCCCCGCAGCCGGACTCGCTGTCGAGCGACTTGGAAGCCAGGAAAGAGGAGGAGGATATCTGGGTGTTCCTCCGCACCGACATGCAGATCGCCCTCGGCCTTTGCGCCTCCGTCAGCTGGGCCAGTACGTCGGGGAGTCCCAGGCCTGAAACGACAGAAGAGCTGATGACGCGCAGTGTACTGGAAGAGCGCTTCCCTCGTCATCGACACATTCAGCGCCTCTGTCGCCCCAGAGCTCAGTCAGTCCCTCGTCGTACACACCGCTTGGTACCCCGCTGACAGGCAGTCCTGCTCCGGGTGTCGTTCCTGCTGAGCATGTCCGCCCTGGCGGTCAACCAGCTGCAGGTGCTCATCTCGCTGATCATGTACGCGACGACGCCCAACGCCAAGGAGATGCTGAACAGGTCGTTCTGGAGGGGCAAGATGGGCTGGTGGGCAGAGCGCATCAAGCTCGAAGACGAATCGTTTGCCGAGAAGGTCTAGCCTCGGGCAGTCGCAATGCGTGTGCATGATGTGTTCAATGATGTATGTATAGTCGACAGGCGTGCCAGAAGATGTGATTTCAGTCCACGATGGGGCTCTGGCTTGAGCATGCTTGTAGCACGGTATCAGCGCAGCGCGATCAGGTGTGAGACGAGACGGTGAAGGCTCGATGCACTACAGAGCAAGCAATTCAGTTGCCACCCAATGAGGGTGAACATGTTATTCGAGCCTTCCACATTTGGCCAACAACCCCGTCTAGGGTGTCCTGCATTTCGTTTGTGCATCTCTTCCAGCTCGTCATTATTGCCCTTCTCCCAAGATGGTAGGCTGATCATGTAGGAGTAGCAGGAGAGATGCTGACGCTGCAGGTGCGAATCATCATCAAGGGTGGTGTTTGGCGAAACACCGGTAAGTGCTCGAAGCGCGACCCACAGACGTCTGTGGTCAGGCCGTGATCTTCGCCTGCTTACACTCAACAGAGGATGAGATTCTCAAGGCCGCCATCTCGAAGTACGGCAAGAACGTCAGTAGTTAGCTCTCTAGCCTGCCATATAGGTGCTTACGGTACAGCAATGGGCTCGTATCTCCTCGCTGCTGGTCAGGAAGACGCCCAAGCAGTGTAAAGCGCGATGGTACGAATGGCTCGACCCTTCCATCAAGAAGGTCGAGTGGTCGAAGGTGAGTCGGCAGCCGATCTCGAGCCAGGTCTTGACTCACAGTCCTCCAGACGGAAGATGAGAAACTGCTGCATTTGGCAAAGTTGATGCCGACACAATGGCGGACGATCGCACCTATCGTCGGCAGAACGGCGACGCAGTGTCTTGAGCGGTACCAAAAGCTGCTCGACGATGCCGAGGCGAAGGACAATGAGGAGCTGGGACTGGGCGGAGGAGATGATCCAGAGGCGCAGCCTGCGGAGGGTGCTCGTGGTCTGCGTGCCGGAGAAATTGACACGGATCCCGAAACCCGAGCTGCTCGACCTGACCCGATTGACATGGACGATGACGGTCAGTGACATTTCGGAGGACTCTGGCGTCGTGGCTGATCTCTTCAGAGAAGGAAATGCTGTCAGAGGCTCGAGCGCGTTTGGCCAACACGCAAGGCAAGAAGGCGAAGCGGAAGGCCCGGGAGAGGCAGCTCGAAGAGGCCAGGCGGCTTGCTTTCCTGCAGAAGAAGCGAGAGCTGAAGGCGGCCGGTATCAAGTGGGTACAATGGTAGAGCGGTATGGGGGTTTCGCTGACCGTATAGCTTGCGGATCAAGCCCAAGAAGAAGGGCATGGACTACAACGCCGACATTCCGTTCGAGAAGCAGCCCGCTCCCGGATTCTACGACGTCACAGAGGAGAACGCCAAGACGTTTGCCGCGCCGGTCGGTCAGACCCTTCGCGCGCTCGAAGGCAAGCGGAAGCAGGAAATCGAGGAGCAGGAGGAGAAGAACAAGCGGCGGAAAGCCAACGAGGATAAGAAGAACGGCGGCGGAAAGAGCAACCAGACGGCTCAATTCGTTGCCGCGCGAGAGGCCCAGATCAAGAAGCTCAAGGAGCAGGAGCAGGTCATCCGGCGGAGAAAGCTCAACTTGCCTGTACCGCAGGTCGGAGAGGCCGAGCTCGAGGAGATTGTCAAGATTGGTCAGGCGGGCGAGACGGCCAGGGAACTGGTCGGTGCGGATGCCGATGGCGCAACTGGCAAGCTGCTCGGCGAGTACGAGGGGCTCGGACAGGCTCGTATGGCCCGGACGCCTCGGACGGCTCAGGCTCGTGAATAGCTCTGCGCAACTAGTTGTGGATCCCACGCTGACGTACGGCAGCCGATAACATTATGGCGGAGGCGCGCAACCTGCGCACGATGACCACGACCCAGACGCCATTGCTCGGCCAGGAGAACACGCCATTACGGGGCGAGGAGGACGGCACGGGCTTCGAGAGCGCCACGCCGCGGAACAACGTTTCGGCGACGCCTAACCCTCTCGCTACTCCCGCTCGGGGCGTGATGGCCACCCCTCGATCAGGACCGGGCGTCGGTACGACGCCGATGCGCACGCCCATGCGCGATTCCCTGAGCATCAACGATGCTACTCCGCGGTACGACGAGACGCCGGTCGACGACCGTCGGCGAGTAAACGCCGCTCGGCGTGCTCTCAAGGCCGGGTTTGATTCGTTGCCAAAGCCCGAGAACAACTTCGAGCTTGCCGAGGACGAGGAGGAAGCCGAGGAGGAGGAAGATGTGCCGATGACGGAGGAGGATGCCGCCGAGCGAGATGCCAAGCTCAAGGCTGCGCGAGAGGAGGAGGAGCGACTCGAGCTGGAGCGGCGCAGCGCAGTGGTCAAGAAGGGTCTCCCTCGACCGGCCAACGTCGACGCTTCGGCCATCCTGCGCAGTCTCGAGGCGGCCGTGCAGGCCGAAGACGCGGCGATCGCCAATGCCATCCGCCTCGTCAACTTCGAGATGGCACAGCTGATGAAGCACGACTCGCTTGCCCACCCTCTGCCGGGTAACGCGGCTCCTGGCGGGACGTTCTCCGAGTACGACATGCCCGAGGACGACCTTGTGTCCGAGGCGAAGAAGCTGATCCACGCCGAGCTGGCCGGCGCGATGGGTCTTCCTGGCGCATCCGACGAGCACCTCCGAAGGCTGATCGGCGCCTCAGCCGAGGACGATCAGGACGCATTCGCTACATCTTGGGCGAAGGAGCGTGAAGGGCTTGTGTATCACCCTCACCTCCGCACTTGGGTCGACGGCGCGGACTTGTCTCCCGCTGAGCTCGCGCAGTGCTACGAGGCCATGGTCGCTGCCTCGACGGAGCGCATGGTCGCCGAAGCGACGAAAGCCGCCAAAGCAGAGAAGAAGCTCGGCAAGCAGCTCGGAGGATACCAGGCCATCAACGCCAAGACGAGAGCGTCCATCGTCGAGACGATGGAGGAGATCCACCAGGCCAAGCGCGAGCTCGAGACGTTCCTCATGCTCAAGAGCATGGAAGAGGCCGCTGCGCCTGGTCGACTGGAGAAGAAGCGCGAAGAGGTCGCGATCCTCGAGCGCCGCGAGAGGGACCTTCAGGCCAAGTACGCCGAGCTCAACGACGAGAGGCGAGAACGAACCGCCGCCATCGAGCAGGTAAGTCCCGCAGCACCGATCCGCTCCTTCTCCTGCCTGGTGCTGACGATCCGCAGCTGGAGGAGGACAAGATTGTGCTCAGTGCTCAGGCTGCGCTCGACGCGCAGGAGGCCGACGGCGATGTACCGATGAACGGCGACTGATCCTGCTCATGCATACCGTTCACCTTGTGGAGAAAAGTGGGGGTTACGGCATTGTTTTTGTTGGCCACCACAGCTTTCAAAGTGTCTCCTTTGGATTCCTTCACTGTCTATTCGTGTGTCTAGCATCGGGTCCTGTGTAGTGGTTCGACCGTCGTCAGCTCGGTCCAGCAGAAAGTAATCGTCAAGAAGCTCTTCGAACCCCCACGAGGACGCTTTGGCTTCCACTCACTCACCATGTCGTTCTTCGGCGGATCTGGCAAGCCGTCGGGCTCGTCCGGTCCGATCGTTTCGCGTGTTCAGGTCAAGAAGCCGGTCGCCAAACCTATAGGAGCTATATCCGCTCAGCGGCCGGGCTCTTCATCATCGCCTGCCCGCTCCAGCGGACCGAGCTCCTCTAATGGCTCAAGGCCGAAGGACAGCTTCGCCTCGCCGAGAATCTCGTCTTCAACCTCGGGCAAGCCTGCCGCCTCGTCGCCACTCGCCAAAGGCAGCGCTACCAAGCCGAGCCTCAGCAGAAACGGCTCGTCATCTGGAGCAGGTCGATCACCGCTGCCGGGCTCGTCGGCTTCTGCCTCGCGGAAACGCCGGACACCTTCACCAATTCGGTCTGAATCAGACTCTGACTCCGGATCCGGGTCGGACCTGTCATCAGAGGACGACCGTGCGCGTGTACCGAAGCCGAAGCGCGCAAAGCTCGTGAGGAAAGGAACAGACACGGTCGGCGCGACGCCTGTACCTGGAGACGACGTCGTAGGGCGCAAGGTGTTCTGCTTGGACAAGGTTGACGAGCGGGGCGAGTGGGGTCGCGGATGGGCCGGGTTCGTCGGGTGTGAAGAGGTCGTGCGTGGACAGATCTCAGGATGGGCAGGTGGTGGAGCAGGAGAAGGAAAGGCGAACACGAGCAAGTACCATGCGTGTACGTGGACCTAAAAATGAAGACTGTGAATGCGCTGACCGAGGGCAGACTTCCCCCAGCCTGGGTTCGAAAATGCCGAGCCGCTGCCAAGTGTAGAATTGCTGTATCCTGGAGGCTGCAAGGAGAAGTTAGTACTCGCCCTCGTTTAGGGATGAGCCCAGCTGATCTCGCAGATACATCCTGCTGAATCCGAACACGGCAAGGGAGTACTCGCCGTTGACGGAGCTGCGGAACGCCTTGAAGACGATACTCGATCGTGAGCCTTTCTTTGCTGCCGGTCATACACCTCGTGCTAATGGACAGACTACATCCCGCCTTCACATAGCCATATTTTCGGCACGCTCAGCACATCGTCCGACTTTGACCTAGAGGCGGGCTCATCACGGCTACAGTCTCCTGCTCCCGCCGCTTTGGCAACTCCACCTCCATCCGATGGCGCATCGCCCGCAGCTATCAGCGGCATCGTGATCTCCCAAGAGACGATCGGTGACGCCGTACGCAAGGCCCTTGCACCTAATAGGCGAGACGGTCCGGGTCTCGTCCGCGCCATCGAGCGATTCAACACCGCGTTCGAGGAGATTCTGACGGACGGCACAGTACAGCGGTACCTCGAGAGCAAGGCGAACGGCGAGGGAATGCTCAAGAAGGATTGGGCGGCGATGGTGGACTTTGTGCATGATCAGGCGTACTCGCGAGTCGTAGGACCGTACTCGCACGAGCTCGAGGTAAGCTCTGGCGTAGCCTGCCGCATCGATTACTGACCATCTAGCACCATCCCAAGCACCCGGAAGAGGTTGCTAGGGCCATCAGCGCCAAGGAAGATGCTTATGGCGAGCTCAGGCACAGGTGCGTTCTCCGTCTTGCATTTGAGGTCTTCAGCTGACGCTGGCAGTTTTATGAGCCAGGTGATCGAGCAGACGAAGCTGGGATCAGAGCACTCATTGTGAGTTGAAGTCACGCATCAGCAAGACGCATCTCACGCCTTACAGTGTCGATCTTGGTAGCGGCGTAGGGAACTGCGTTGTTCAGGCCGCTCTTCAAGCAGGGTGCAAGAGGTGAGCGTCTTTTGGTGTGACATAGGGGTTGGGACAGAGTTCCGCCCAGTGCCTCGCGGTGAAGACGAGACTGACTCGACCAGCTTCGGAGTTGAGCTTCTGCCTGTACCGGCACACTGTGCCCGACTGCAACACCGCGAAGTGCAGCGCAGATGGGCAATGTGGGGCTTGAATGGCAACCTCGACATCGAGTTCGCCGAGGGCGACTTCCGGGGCAACGCGGCTGTTGCAAGACGCCTCCGGGATGCAGACGTAGTCGTGAGTCGAGTTCATCTTGGCATGACGAAGATCTCAGCTCATATCACAGCTCGTGAACAACGAGGTCTTCCCGTCAAGCCTGAACGTCGACCTGACCAACATGTTCCTCGACCTGAAAGAGGGAGCGATCATCGTCAGTCTGAAGCCGTTCGGACCCGAGACGTTCAAAATGAACGAGAGCAACGTGAGTCTTCCACACAGACGTCTTTGTCTGTCTCACTGACACCTGCAGTGCGACTCGTTTGCCGCGATCGTGCGGATGACGCAGCACACGTACCACCGCGACTGGGTCAGCTGGAAGGGCGAGTCAGGGCGGTACTACGTACAAATCATTGATCGCAGCATGCGGGTCAAGTTTGAGGAGGAGATGGCTTCAGGGCGCAGGAGGCGGTGATATGTTAGATATGTCTCGCAACCCAGGTGGGTAGCAAGGTCGTTAGCAGTACATGCACAGTACATGTCAGTGGAAGTCCCCGCAGCCCGTTGTCGATTTGTGTAGGCTCCGGTCAAGCCTCTATTTGAGTGCCTCTCGGCCTATTCAACGCCGGGGGTCTCCCACCCACGTCCTCCATGACTCGGCGACACAAATGCCAGAATCGCCGGACCAGAGAGGCATGTCGGAGCAACGGTGAGCCGCTGGTTGTGTCGGGCTAGCCGCCCCGGACGCGACGCGATGATCACACGTACAGGTAACACTGCAGCTTGTGTTCTTTTAACATGCATGCTCTACGATGCCGCGTATTGGGGCACTGCTTGCTCCCGTTGTTCGTCCAGTCTCCGTGCTACCCTGCTATCGCGTAGGGGTGGCGAGTTTGAAGTCGCGAGCGATGTCCGCCCAATTGCCGGCAGGATGTCGCTCCAGCTCTCGCATGAATCCCAGGAGGTAAGGCATCGGGATCGCCATCGCCTCTTCGAGCTTGAGCAGATGTATATTCATCTTGAACGTTTCGGGCATGCGTGCGAGCGCCAGTTTCGCCGGCTGATACTGATTCGCTCGCGCAAATGCCTTGAAGACGTTCCAGGCGGAACCGTAGTCGTCCCAATGTTCGACCGCGCTCCAAATGAGGCGCTCTCTCGCTGCATGGCACTCGAACAGATACGTGAGCTCAATCGCCTTGGATGCAACGTTCCACCGGCAAAACTCGAGTGGTCTGTCGAGGGTACACGCGTCCAGCAGTCGCTTGACTACCGCCTCCTTGGCATCTATCGGGATCTCGGGCAAAGAGTCTTCAGATTCGCAGTCATCAGGCTGAGGTATATCAAGTGTATCGCGCAGCACACGACTAGGGGAGTCAGTGGGAGTCACAGTCACTCTCACCTCGCGGCCATAAGGTAGAATGAATGGATCCGGAAGTGTACGTCGTCATTGCTGACGACGATGACATCGGCGGTCGGACTCCGGTAAGATGGATTGACTCTCGCTGGCTTGCGACTGTCTGGAGTGGCGGTGCTCCCTTCTGACCCTGCCTTGTGTGACGGATCGCTGTCAGTGCTCATGCTGATGAGGGGATGCGTTGGAGGACAGTCGCTCACGGTCGCTATCTATGTAGATTTCTTAGCACAAGGGACGAATCCAACTCAACGGGACACAACGTAGACATTGGTCTTGGATTCCCGAGACATCCGTAGTGGGACGGGCATAGTACAAATGGGAAGGACAGGTTGACATGGAGGTCTTCGTTAACTAGTAAAGTGCCACCGTAGACTGGGCAGAGCAGGATTGCGTTTTGGTCTCGGAGCCTTTCCATATCCTGATGCGCAGTCTCGGCGACTCATACGCTTCCACTGACAGCACCGGAACCGGATAGTAAATAGGCGCGGAGCCAACTGATGCGATCCATGTACATCACATAGCGAGAGACGCGCAAAGTCCCATCCGCGGTTTGCACACTGCAGTAAATTGCCATACCAAGCAGTGCAGAGGATTTACTGTTTGATCTGTTTCGCCCAGAAGAGGAAGGTCGTAGGAGCGAAGATATACAGTACATGCAGCACAGTGGCCCGATATCACTGTACATGCAAGGGTTCGAGACACATCTCGCGTCGAGAGCCTGTTCTACGTCGCCAGTCTGAAGGTTGCCGAAATCTTCTGCCATGGTGTGGAACCACCATTCTCCAATGGATGGTCTTGCAGGCCTCGCAATAGGCCGAGCAAAACAGGTAAGGGTATCTCTTGCGCATCGCAGAGCGACAGAGGGCGTGTACAGCACGTGTCGGCCAAGTTCATCTGACTGAGGGCGAATTGTGCCGGGCGGTATTGTCCAGCCTTTGCGAAGGCTTTGAACATGGACCAGGCGCTAGCGTACGTGTCCCAATGGTTGTAAGCGCTCCAGACCAGCCGCTCCCTCGCTGCCGGACAGTCGGATAAATAGGTGAGCTCGAGTGCTGGACCGTTAACTTTCCAGTCGCGCCCTTCGAACGCCTTTTGGAGATTTAGGGCGTCCAGCAAACGCTGAACGACCGCTTCCTCCGCATCGATCGGGATTTCCGGCCGAGCCGGTTCCTTTGAGTGGCTTGTAAGCTCGTTGTCGTTCTTGAGCTGGGGCAATTCAAGAGCGTCGCGTAGGACGCTACTAGGCCACTGAGCGGGAGCGATGCTGTGGCTTACCTAGCTGCTCTGAGATAAAGCGAGTGGGTGTAGAAGTGCATGTTGTCACTGCTGACAACCAACACGTCGCCCTTCTGATCGTTGTACGCGGAGTTGATCCTCGGCGCCGACTTCTCGCTCTTGCTGGGAGCTTGCACCTCCTTCGCATCACTGGAGTTGGCGCTCATGGTGGGCAACAGACGGGCGTGGCGTCACGATTTGCGCGCTTCCAGCCACTTTCAATCCCCTGTACACTCAGGGAAAGCGCAAGCTAGTCACGGTTGTGACATCTGGTTCACCTGGTTCATTTTGAACATTGAAGTATAGCTTTCTCCTTCTGAGCGGGCGCTGTAAGACTCAAACCTTGTAGTCATGTCTCTTCCTGTTCCATCTCTTGTCTGAGGGGTGTTCTTCCCCTCCGAGGCTCGCTGAGATTGGACGGCTTAACGGTGATCCGAAAGGCACAAACAACTCAGACGCTGAATGACGAGGCGGTCCAAACATGTGGACCAAAAACGTAGCGTATTGCACGGATGGTACTGCTTCATCCCATGACAAGAGAGCACAAAGTTTCTAGCTCTAATCAACCCTTCGCTGGGACAAAACTATCCGCGATCATGTTGCAATTGGGGACCTGTGAATGTGCGGCGCTAGCCCGCAGGAACCCGAGAAGATATGGAGCTGGGATGCACGTTATGTCGTCGAGACTCAGATCTTCGGCGCCACGGCTGAAACGGGACAGGCGAAGCCCGCGTTTAGCGGCAGAGAGATGTTCGATCTGGGCAAATGCCTTGAACACCTCCCAACCATCGAGCAATTGGGGGTGTTCGAAGATGCCAGCGATCGGTCTGTCTTTGGCTACCGGACACTCGAGCTGCACAGCGAGCCTTGTGGCAGCAATGTTCGTGCCCCAGTCACTCTCCCGCAGAGTTTCGGATGTCATGGCGTCCAAGAGGCGCTTCACCGCCGCCGCTTGCCATCTATCGGGATCTCGGGGACATTGCTGCTTCTGTCGAGGCTGTTTTTGATGTCTTGGGGCTGTGGCCTTGCGAGTGCGTCGCGGAGTATGCTGCTGCCCATCATTAGCTCAACCCAACCTGGATGCTCACCTGAATGCTTTAAGGACATAGGAGTGGACATTGAAGCGCACATTGTCGTTGCTGACAACCGCCACATCGGCAGTCGGGTCGTTGTAAGCCTCGTCTACCTGAGTCTCCGTGGATCTACCCGCTTCCTGCATTGCCTGGTCGCTGGGACGGTCGATGTTCGCACTCATCTTCAACAGAGTAGAGATATCAGCATCTCGCTTCAGCCCAGATCCTTGTAGTCGAGTATAGCGTGCGCTCAGCGACTGTCCGCATAAGTTCCTCGCATCCCGAGACACAGACAGTGCATCAGAGACACGAGCATCTCATGTGCTATATGGTTTCGTGCTAAACCTGCACGATCCGGGTATGATGTGAGACAGAGAGCGATGTTCATGTCATGGGCATACTGTAAAACAGGCAGCTCATCGACCTGCGCAAAGCCTTTGAAAGCTTCCCAGGCATCGACCTTCTGAAGACCATCGTAGGCGGTCTTCACCAGTCTGTCCTTGGCTGCCGGACACTCGAGCTGTACTGCCAACTTCGTGGCGGCGAAGTTAACCGTCCACGCCGTCGGCTGCAGGACTTCACAGGTCATCGCGTCCAGCAGACGCCGGACAACCACAGCTTCTCCGTCGATCGGAATCTCTGGCAAAGCGCCGTTGCTGTCACTTTCTCCTCCACCAGTCGGTTGAGGCATCTGCAAAGTGTCGCGAAGGACGCCGCTGCGCAGATCAGCCAGGCACTACGCGCCGCTCACCTGAAAGCTTTCAGATAGAACGACTGCACCTTGCAAGCCACATTATCGTTGCTGACGACCACAACGTCTGCCTTCGGGCCGTTGTAAGCCTCGTTGAAATTGGTCTCCTTGGGCCCATCCGCTTTTTGTGCTGCGGGCTCGTCTACGCGGTCGACATTCTCATTCATCTGGGGCAGGACAGAGGGCATCAACATCTCGTTCTACTCGGGGTCCCTAATTCGATTGAGCTCTTTTCGGAGGCTACAATACGGCTCCATGTTTGATGCCGAAACAGCTGCGGAGCGGTACGACTCAGAAGCTACCCGAGCTCATCTGACACTTGTACCACCTAGACACACGGCGAGAGACAATCACATTCCGAAGAAAGAGACATGTATCGGGCAGCTCGTCTGCCTTGGCTCGGGACACTTACGGGGCAGACGGCACCTTGCTACATGTCGCCTGCCAAGAGGCTACTAACCGCTACTGCGCCAGCCTGAAAGTACGCGCGACAGCAGCCCAGTTGGTCATCAGGGAGCGCATCGAGGCAGACGTCACTTGTGGGTTCTTCTGAAGTGCGCGCAGGAGCCCGAGAAGGTACCGACCGGGAATAGCGTCCATATCGGCGGCTTTCAGGCCATCGACATCGTACCTGTTAAATCTACCGATGAGTGCCAAGGCGCGTCGTGCCGCAAGAAGCTGGTCAAGCTGCGCAAAGCCTTTGAACGCCTCCCAGGCATCGATGTAGTTAGAGTCGTCGAGAGCACTTGTGATCAGCCTGTCTTTCGCCGTCGGGCAGTCGAGCTGTATGGCCAATTTCACGGCTGTCAGGTTGACCTCCAAAGGGCTCGGTTGAAGCTTGTCGCACGTAATAGCGTCTAGCAGTCGGCGAACGACCACGGCCGACCCGTCGATTGGGACCTCAGGCAAGACCTTGCTTTCAAGTGGCTCCTTGCTGGTTGGGGGCTGGGGCATGTCCAGCGCATCGCGGAGGACTCCGCTGGGCACATCAGTCTGGCCCGCCAGGAGGGCTCACCTGAAAGCCTTCAAATAGTACGACTGTATCTTGAACCGGACGTTGTCGTTGCTGATCACTGCGACGTCTGCCTTCGGATCATTGTACTCCTCGCTGACTTCGAGCTCCGCCTGTTGGCCCGCCTCGTGAGCTTGAGCCTGGTCTGCCTGATCGTTGACGGTGCTCATCTTGTCGGAGGGTATTGCATAGTCAGGACCCGACCCCGCCCTGCTTTATCAAGGTCTACTGCATACGGTTGACGTGTCGTAACTACTGTAGCCAAGAGCGGAAGTCATCCATTATGGGCGAGACGGTCTCAGCGTGCTCGTAAGCGTTTGACAAGAGACATCATACGAGCTCAGACGAACTATGTACAAGGACGACGGAGCCAAGCCGAGACCCGAATACTCCAGAATATGCTCGACGTGTCGTAGACATGTGTATGCATAGACATATCATTCCGAATTGCAGACGGGAAGGACCCGAGGTAAATGTATGTATCAGTCCGGCGCTGTGTGGATGGAGACCAGGGTCGGGGCGAACACGCTCTTAGTTGTGGCGCGGCCATGGACAGGGTGTCGGATACGAGATCGAAGAAAGGCCTGGTAGAGACTATCATATGGCGACCTTGAAGTCACGGGAGATGGCTTCCCAGTTAGTCACGCGCCTAAGCGTCCGACAACCTTCGTCGGAGGTGAAATACCGTTCTTGGGGCGCAGTGGACTCAATCGTGCGCAGTAGTCCGATGAGATAGGGGATCGGAATCGCCTCCGCTTCCTCAACCTTGATGAATTGGACGCCGCGTTGGACCGTGACGTCCATGGCCTTGAGGGCCCGTTTCGCTGCCTCGATGTTGCCCAGCTGCGCGAAGACGGTGAATGCGCTCCAGGCGTCGATTGCCTTCAGGGTAGCAAGGATGCTTGCGATCAACCTTTCCTTGGCGACGGAGCATTGGAGCATCACGGCGAGCTTCAAGGCCGGAAGGTTGGTGCCAACTCCGTCGGCATTGAGTGTGTCGCATGTGAACGCGTCGAGGAGCCGCTTGATGACTCTCTCCTCCGCGTCGAGCGGGATCTCGGGCAAGGTGTGACCGTTTCCTTCGTCTGCATTACCGTTCGGTTGCGGCATCTCGAGCGCGTCACGGAGAACGCTGCTGTTCCTGTCAGTGAGGAACCGCCCAAGAGCTCACCTGAAGGCTTTGAGGTAAAATGATTGAGTCCTGAAGGAGACGTTGTCGTTGCTGACGATCATGACATCGGCATTGGCGTCGTTGTACGTCTCGTTGATCTTGAGGGGCTTGTGCTCTTCGTCGTCTGCGCCTTCCTTGCGCCGCATGACTGAGACGACCACGCCGTCGGGACCGGACCGCTTAGGACCGTTGGACTTCTTTGCTTTTGGCATATTGAGTTGAACAGAGTACGAAGCAGCAAGGTAGCTTCTCGTGGGCAAACTATGAGCCAAGTGCGATTTGAAGTGGGGGACAATGAACCGTCACTGAACCAAACACACACGTCCACACCAACTGTGGCAGCAATTCCAGCCAACCGTTGGATCTGGTGTTGAAAGGCTGCTCCGGCGATCGCCCATGTATGTATGCACCCAAGCAGCAATCGAAATACGAACTGAAAGTACACTGCACGCTCAGGCAGAATATGTACATGCGCTATGTATGAGTGAAACGGGATCTACAACCACTCGACGCTTAAGCGGCAGTCAGCTCCACCCGTATCTGATCTGCCAGACGATGCCACTCACGTTCCGGGAGGCTTGGAGGTAACGTCGTACACGACCCTGTTGACGCCTCGGACCTCGTTGGTGATCCTCGAGGATATGCGCTTGAGCACCTGAGGCGGGAAGACGAACCTGTCCTGTTCAGCCGTGGTCATATCGCGACAATGGGGCTCGCTGCTCACCAGTCGGCGGTCATGAAGTCCTCGGTCTGTACAGCTCGGAGAGCGACGACCTGGTCGTATGTTCGGGCATCACCCATGACACCGACAGCCTTGACAGGCAAGAGGGCGACAAAGGCCTGCGAGATCTGGTCGTACAGACCAGCAGCGCGGATCTCCTCGATGTAGATGTCGTCGGCGTGCTGCAGGATCTTGATCTGCTCGCGGGTGACCTCGCCGAGGATTCGGATCGCAAGACCCGGGCCAGGGAAGGGGTGTCGGCCGACCAGGTGCGCCGGGATGTCCAGCAGCTTGCCAAGGGCACGGACCTCGTCTGCGTCAAGTCAGCCACGAGCCTCGCTATCATGGCGATTTGACATACCCTTGAAGAGCTCTCGAAGAGGCTCAATGAGCTTGAGCTTCATGTCAGCGAGGAGACCGCCGACGTTGTGGTGGGTCTTGATGGTCGCGCTCGGGCCCTTGAACGAGATACTCTCAATGACGTCGGGGTAGAGCGTGCCCTGGAGGAGCCACTCGATCTTGCCCTTGGCGTCGCCACCCTTCTCAGCCAGCTCCTTCTCGGCCTCGGCCTCGATCTTGGCCGCCTCCTCCTCGAACACCTCGATGAACGTGTTGCCGATAATCTTGCGCTTCTTCTCCGGGTCCTCGACGCCCTTCAGCCGGGACAGGAACAGCTCAGATGCGTCCACGACAGTGAGGTTGACGCCCAGGTCCTCGGACAGCATCTTGTGCACCTTGCTCGCCTCATCCATTCGCAGCACACCGTTGTCGACCATGATCGCGTGGAATCTGCTCGTCAGCCAGGATCTTCGGGGAACGTATTTGGACTTACCGGTCACCGATGGCCTGGTGCATAAGCTTGGCGGCGACAGTCGAGTCGACACCGCCGGACACGGCGCCGATAACCTGGCCCTTCTCGCCGCAGATCTCCCTAATTCGAGCAATCTCCTTGGGGATGAACGAGTCCTGCGATGTCAGCAAGGGCACCGGTACTCGCACGTTTCACGCACCATGCTCCAGCCGGCTTTGATACCGCAGACGTTCCTGACGAATGCAGCGATGATCTCCTTGCCCTTGGGGCTGTGCGAGACCTCGGCGTGGAACTGGATGCCGTAGATAGGCTTCTGAGAGTGCGCGATGGCGGTGAAGGGCGAGGTCGGGGTCGTGGCGATGGTCTCGAACCCTGGAGGCAGCGAAGTCACCTGGTCGCCGTGCGACATCCACACCTAACCCGTCAGTCTCCGTCGTCACCCCCTTGAGTACGCGCATACCTGCATGCCTCCGTCCTCGTCCATCTCAATGCCGTCAAAGAGCATGTCGGCCTGCTTGTTGCCCGTCTTCTTGACGGTGATCTTGGCGTAGCCGTACTCCCGGTGAGTATGGGCGTCGACCTGGCCGCCGTGGACCTTGGCGATCTGCTGCAGACCGTAGCAGATACCAAGCACGGGCACGCCGGCCTCGAACACTGCGGGGTCGACATGCGGCGCGTCGTCCGCGTACACCGAGTAGGGCGAGCCGGAGAGAATGATAGCTAGCCAGATCAGCTCCTCGCGCCTCGACGTCCCAACGCGAATGGCTCACCGGCAGGCTTCCACTTAAGATCCGCCATCTTCTGCGTGCAAGGAAGCATCTCGCAGTAGACCTGACCTGTCTCAGCGACGCGCAGGAATCAACACGTTCGCGATACTTACACCGAGCTCTCGACATCTTCGGGTGATCAGGTGCGAGTACTAGGTCCGTGAGCTCTTGAACCCAGACAAATGGCGCTTGGCAGGCATCAGCTCACCTGCGACCCGAAGTCTAGGATGAGGACGGTCTCGTAGAGGTTGTGGATCTCCTCGACTGGCATCTTTGCTAGGTGTATATCTGGCTAAGTATACAACTGCAAAACAATCGACTCGTCGACACGGAAAAGCCAGCCAGCATGGGTCGCGAAGAAATCTGTCTCTCAGGCACGCTTATGTAACATACCCCAGACTCGCGATAAGAGCGAAAGTCGCGATCCTCAAGAATGCATCTGTGCATGCTATGTATATAACGAGAGCAACAGGCTGCTACGCGCAGGGCGCTCATCGTAGAGTGCAGCAGTCTTGAATTCACGAAGCAATGACGGTTGAAAGCCTCGAAACGGGTGTTGAAGCGGAGAATCCGGGGTTGTTAGGCGGAGATCCACTCGTTAACCATCTTCAAAGCCTCCTTGGGCTTGTCGTACGGGACCATGTGCCCGGCCCGCAGGATCTTCATGAGCTGTGAGAGATCAGCTGAGTCTCATCCATGCTTCAGAACCGAGCGTACGGTCAAGTTCTCGTAGGTCTTGTACGAGCCGGCAACCTGGCCGTCGACCTTGAACTCGGCAAACTCGGCCTTGTTGAAGCCCTCCTTGCCCGACCACTCCATCCTGTTCATCCACATCTCGTTGCCGATGTGGTTGCAGATGAAGTCGAAGGTGCCTAGGATGTCAGCAGCGCAAGGCTATGAGCGTATCAAGACTTACCGGCGTAGTTGAGGACCTTGATGCCGCGCTCGAGCAGGTTGGCGACGTAGAGCCAGGTCTGACCGGTTCGGTCAAGGGACATGTGGAAGGCCTGGCCGACGGCGCCGTCGCACGAGGCGAACTTGGGTCGGCTGGGCGAAACACCAAGCAGGTTGCGAACTTCCTGCAGGTCGAGGTACTGCGTGATCTTGTCGCTGGAGACTCAGCTTCGTGTTCTTGCGCTTGGAGAAGCGCGACTTACGTGACGGAGTAGCACAGGCTATCCTTCAGCTCCTTGGCCGTGCAGGGCTTGCTGACATCGTAGCTGGGATGTGTGAGCGGGAGACACACGGGCGCCGGACGCTCGGACTTACGGGTTGACGCCGGCGCGGAGGAAGCTGGCGCCGAGAGTCTCGGAGCAGTACGCCTCAGCCATGGTGCACTCAGTGTAGTCGTGCGACTCGATGCAAGCCCGCTGCGCCATCTTGTGGCACTTGGGCACTGCCTCGGCCATGGCGACACATTCGGAGATCGACTGAACGGTCTGGTTCAAGCCACCGTGGATCGTGCATTGCTGTCAACGTCAGCTCGTTATCTGACCGAAGAGAACCGAGTATCTACGAAGGGGTAGTACGACTCGGCAGTGGCATCTGCACCATGATCAGCACGCCTCTATCCGCGCTGTGTTGAAGGACTCACAGCTGTCAGTGATACCGTTGCCAATCATCACACTCTTGAGGTTGATGGGCTCCTTGCCAGCAGCGGCGAGCTTTCGGTTGTTGTCCACGACAGCACTGCGAAAGTATCAGTCACCGTTGCTATCTCATCGAGACGTGCTTGCTCACCTGGCAAAGATGGGCAGGTACCTGCCGCCGTAGCTCTCGCCAGCCATGTGGAACTCTCGGCCCTTGTACTCCTTGAAGGTGTCGAAGAACTACAGTCCAGTCAGCTGCGCACAAGATGCGGGCTCGATGGATGTGACCCACGATCGAGATGAAGGCAGCAACGTCCTGACCGGCCTCTTCAGCGGTTCCGACGACCTACACCAGGTCAGCTGATCAGGCTTTTCGTGGCCCGGATTTACCCACCTGGTGGTGCTGAGCCTCGGAGAAGCCGACGCCGATCGGCTCGTCGAGGAAGAAGATGTTGGCGTTCTCGTTCCAGCTGTACGGGTTGAACTCGGTGTCGTTAACGCCCTTCGGGTCGTCCTTGACGCTGCAGGGACCGAGCTCCATGAAGAGGCCGATCGCCGACGAGCAACCGGGACCGCCGTTGATCCACATGATCACAGGGTCGGTCTCCGGGTTACCTCGCGACTCGAAGAAGTAGAAGAAGAGGTCTCGGCCGTCTCCCTTTGACACGTCAAGGTAGCTATCCCACATCAGCCACGAACATCAAAACCTCGGCTTAGGACCTACCCGGAGTACGACTTGACCGTGGGGTCGCACCAGCCCTCGGTGCTCTTGATCCTCACCGAGTGGTCCTAGCATATCAGCTATACCCTAGCTTGGACCGTAGATCGGCTTACAGGGTGGTGAACGCTGGTAAGAACAACATGGTCCTCAGTGCTGGTGACGCTCTGGAGCGTGATGTCGCTAGCACCGGACAGCTTCGCGCTCGGGCTGCCGTTGCCGTTGTGCAGCAGCGAATCGGCGAACGTCAGAGCGTCTCCGGGCGAGGGGACGTGAGGGAACGACAAGGCCGAGATGGCCGGCAGGATTGCCAAAAGAGCGCCGAACTTCATGACTGCTGGACTCGTATGAAGCACACAGATCAACGAGGAGGAGACGAGCGATCGCAGGATACGCTGAGCCAGATTTAGTCTGATGGTTGATATCCCTTTGAAGACCTGTCCGGTCCTATCGGTGTTCTCCGCCGTCGGCGAAATCCGACGACACCATGCGGCATAGCTCCGTCGGACCCAGACCATCCGGCCAAGCCAATCGCACTGGATATGCACATCGCCTCTCATGCGAGAGTATATTTAACACATTGTACATGCGCCTCGTTGACCAAGTCCGAGGATGATACACATTTGCTGCCGCCGAAAGCTGCGGTTGCGCCTGATGAAGGCGGCACTCTATTTATTGGTAGCCAGACTGACCGTGACCGTACCACTGGCCCTGGCCGTACCCCTCCCCGCCAACGGCGCCGTAGTACCCTGGCTCGTTTTCACGTCCGTCCTCGTGCGCCTCGTGCGTCTGCATCTCGATAGGCAGCTGGATGCCCATGTCCATCTCGTCCATTCCGCCGCTACCGCCCGCACCAGCTGTTGCGCCGGCCGCACTCTGTCCGGCAGCCTGTGCGTGATCGCCACCGTTCCCGTGCGATGACGCAGCCGCGGCAAGCGCCTGGTGGACGATGCTGAGGTCGACATCGTCTGGTCCTGGCTGCTGAGGTCCTGCGCCGTCCAGGTGGGTCGAAGCGGTGCTCTGATCGAGCTGTGTGTCAAGCAACGAGCTCGATGGCTGGTGGTCCGATGCGCTGATTGATGTCCGGGGCTGTTCGTGGTGGTGCTGGGCCTGGTGATGCTGGTCCAGCCCGTAGGCCGATTGCGTGCCATAGTAGTGTTGGCTCGAGTCTCCGCCGAGGCCGCTGAAATCGAGCCCGTCAGGTCGTCCACTTTTCCGACGAATCGCGCCCGCCATCCTCGTCTTCTGCCGCTTGGCCAGTGGTGTGCCGTCGTTGATACCCGCACTGCTGAGTCCCGTCTTCACGCTTGGGTGACCAGCTGCCAATGCCTCGGCGGCGGCAGCCTTGTGGGCTGCGGTTGCCATCGCCTCGTTCTCCCGTTGTGCGGCAGCAATCGCCTCCTCCTGCTTCATGCCTCGTCCCTGGAAGCCGCCGTTCTCGAACCGCCAAAGGTGATTTTGTCTTATCCGCCATCCGGCAATGCAGCCCTGGTTGAGCTTTTCATAGTACATGTCGGTACCCTTTCGGGCGAGATATGTCCGCACTCGGTGAGCGGAGCACCGTCCTTCGTCGCCGTCCCACTCTGCTGGATAATGCTTCCGGATCCAGTTCACAATGTCATTGGGTTTCTGGCGGTGTCAATTCAAGCCGGCACGGGAAGGAAGTGAGGGAGTAGAGGGCGTATGCTTACCAATGGCCAGTTGTCGTTACCGTTGGAGAGCAATGCGCGACCTATGCATCGTCAACCGATATTCACAACCGCAAAGAACCCTCAAACTCACCAATATACAAGTTGACACTTGCGTTGGGAGGAGGCTGTATGAGGCGCCACAGTCAGCATGTTTCTTTCGGGAGCGTCCCAACTCAAAGCGGCACTGCCACCATGCAGCACGGGTCAAGCATTCAAGTCTTGGTTCTCCCCAAGACAACCTTCCAGACGCTTTACAGGGACCTGGGGCACATTCGACTCACCGGTGGCCACTTTGTATCGGGCTGCACGGCATTTGGCGGAGCAATGGCGCGCATAATCTTGGCGGTCGGACTTCCCGGCGCGTCCTCATCCACCTGCAGTGCCTCGACATCAATGCCCTCCGCTTCGTCCCAGTTCGGAACAAAGTCGGTCAATCTTGGCGCAGGAGCGGACGCGATCGACTCGTGGATGCCCATGGGCGCCGCCGGATCTTGCACTGCAGGCTCTGTTGTTGCGCCATTGCCGGTCTCGGGTCGGGAAAGGGAGGCGAGCTCAGGATCTATGACCTGCTCGTCCGTCTGAGGTGTTGACTTGCCAGTGGCTGACATCGTGATGGGCAATGTGAAGTAGGCTGTGACTGATGGTATCGAAGCCGCTGGAGTGCGACGCAGAAGTTGGTGATCAAGTCGGGATTATGCGCGACTGTGTGGATGGACCCTATTTGGGTCCTCCAGTGTCGTAACGAGCGGGCGAATGTTCGTTCGAGCGCGAACAGGTGGCGTAAGGCAGAGAAAGCGAACGTGAGTCGCTCGTCTAGTGCGAGTCGCAGAAGAAAGTCAAAGAGGATCAAGCAGAAGTAGAGCCCGGAGATTGTTGTTGAGTTGGCTGGTGAAGAGGTCGGAGGTTGCTGCTTGACCGTGTATTAGATGGGAGGAACGTACAAAACCCACACAGCTTAGCCATCAGCGCTTTGAGCCGGATTACCAAATCAAGCAACTTGGCGTGCCAGCCAAACCACGTGGCGTGGTTGCCTGTTCCGCGGGACCGATTAAGCGCTGATCGTCAGCCGGAGTGCCGTCGGAGCTTCGAGCAACTCCCAACTTTTCGGACGCCGCCTAGATCTTGTGATCGTGAGACTGTATCATCTACAAGGAATTCGCATCCCAACGAGCTTGTCTTGCTTCTCCGGACCCCCCACACCCTATCCATCACTCGCCAATAATCCCCATAGCCCGTCGTCATGTTCGCTCGAGCTATTCCCTCCCTTCGAGCTGCCAGCAAGCAGGTTCAGCCTCTCGCCTCCACCTCGACTGCTACCGCTGGCCGGATAGCACCACGGTCACTGCCCTTCGCCGCCCGGAGCTATTCCGCCGATGCGAAGGCTGAGGACAAGAAGGCGGACGGTGCTGCCGACGCTTCCGAGGCGGAGAAGAAGATTGCCTCATTAGAAAGCCGGATCAAGGAGGTTGAGGTGAGCTCTTTCGTGTATTCCGCCATGTGATCGGGTCTGACGGTCCATCAGAAGGAGAAGCTATACCTTCAGGCAGATGTGCAGACGCTGAACAAGCGAGTCATCGAGGAGCGTAATAAGGCCTCGGAATTCGCCATCTCTTCGTTCGCCAAATCCCTTCTCTCCAACATCGACGTCCTCCACACCGCCCTGTCCCACGTTCCCAAAAGCGAACTGCAAACAAAATCGACACTGAGCGACTTGTACACCGGTGTTGAGATGACGCAGAAGGCGCTGCTCAAGACATTCGAGCAGAGCGGAATCAAGAAGATGGAGATCAGCCAGGGCGACAAGTTCGACCCAGCGAACCATGAGGCGACTTTCCAGATCCCGAAGGAGATTGCGCCAAAGAAGGATTCGGGAGAGTGGGGACCAGGAGAAATTGTCCAGGTGGCGAAGGAGGGATGGACGATCGGCAACCGAGTTCTCCGCGCCGCCCAGGTCGGCGTCACGCAGATCGAGTAAACGGCACGGGTCCAGGAGGACATATCACGATCGCAGTACACATCTTAATCATACAGCATTGCATCATGCATCACTCTTCATTGTGCAGCAAGCGGGCAGGCAACATGCCTTCGATCACACGCGGATGTGTGGGTACCCAGGGCAAGCGTGGTCCGAGCGTAGGTGGGGAGGGGACGAGGATATGGAAGGAAGGCATCTTGTCACTCTTCCCGCTGACGTCCTTTACGACCATCTCAGAGATTCCTTCTCCATTACGCCCGTCAAATATGCCCGAGCCCCTCTCCACCTCATCTGCGCCGGCCAGTATCGCGAATGTCCCTGAAGTGTCCGATCTCTCTGCCGACCTCGAGACCATCAACAGTATCCTGCACGATCCGAAGGGTCAGATCTGCCTTGTGACGATCGATGGAGCTCGCCTGAGAGTGAGGGCATACGTCCTCCAGGCCCACAGGTGCGTGTGACTCGGTCTCGAGCCCACAGCTTCTAGTAGCTGACCGTTGGTCAGCACTGTCTTCCAAGACATGCTCGCAATGCCGAACGGAAACAAGAAGAACACCGAAACCAACCCTATACCCCTGGTAGCCTCGAAGGAAGACTTCGCGTCTCTGTTGGCTTTCGCTACCTTAGACGACGTCGACGAACTCAGCATTTGGCCGACGATGGGACGCGTCTATGAGCTGAGCGAGATATACGATTTCCCAGCGGTTCGCGGGCGGCTTAAAGATCGGATCAAACTGAAGACTGCCAGTGCGCCTTGGGAAACCTTCGTCTTCGCGGCTCAAAAGCGCATGCTCAAACTAGCGCGCTCTGCGTTGACCGAGATGCACCAGGAGAAGAATCTCCTGGTGGTTCGGGCCAAAGAGATTCCGGAGAAAGAAGCAGGACGGCTACCGCCTGGATATCTGGTCAGCTATCTACTGCTTCTGACGTCGACTTCGAAGGCACAGCAGCGAACGAACCCCACTGACTGGTGGGCCAGCGCCGCGGCCACGTTCAAGCCGCGCGCGTAAAGGATACGGCAGCGCTGTCGCATTATTAAAATCACATTGATCGAGGCACCTGGATATATATGTACATATGGCAGGCGTGCGTCCACAATCTGCGACAGAACTAGCCTGAGAGATCGTCCCTGCGAAAGCAGATGACGAGAGACTGGTCAGTGTCGTCGTTCCGGTCTCGCGTCCTGTGGTCTCCTCTGCTCAAAAGCACGAGCTATATACATAATTCCCAGAAACGGATCTCTGAGGCGTATCCGTATAAGTCGTACATATGTGGGCAAAGGAGGGACGATGTTGCCGGGGGCGGGTCCACGCTGGAATTGGTTGGCACGTCGTCCAAGGAGGGCGCGCTCCATGCTGGGCATCGACTCATTTGGTGATTGACCCAAGCCATCCAGCTTCGCGTCAATTGACTCACATTCTGTGCTGAACTCTCGGTGGCGACGCTTTCGGACGAGTTCCCTATGGTACGGTACCACACGGCCTCCAGTGAGCCCAAGGTTTACGAGGGGACGGCCGCAACGGACACCAGGGTCGCGATTGCGGATTGCGGACGTCAGCATTTGGGGACCGGTTCGCAGCACAGCCCTGTGTGATCACATGCGACTTTCTCATCAGTTGCACTATCGACGATGCATATTGCCCAGAAACCTTTGAGATCCTGATCACAGCGACCTCTGCGAAACATGGCGACTCTTTCAACCACTTCCGGTACCACCCATCCGGATCCGCTGAACGACCCTGAGGGAGAGGTATGGCTCGAGACGGAAGACAAGAAGTCTCTCAGGATGCGGGCCTATGTGCTTCAAGCTCACAGGTAAGCGGCGGGAATCAAAAGAACTCCGTCGGTCGGGGACTAATGCGTGTAGCATTGTCTTCCGCGATATGCTTGCCATGCCGGAGAGCGGTCCGTCCACGCAGGAAGCCCCGATTCCCATTTCGGCGACCGAGGACGAATTCCGCGCTCTGATCGCCTTCGCTACCCAGTATGACGTCGAAGAATGGACCGAATGGCCCCTCATGGGTCGTGTATACGAGTTGGCCGAGATCTACGACTTCCCCGCGGTTCGCGGCCGATTAGTTGACCACATATACGCAACGGCGGACAATGAACCTTGGGAAGCCTTCGTCTTCGCCGCACAGAAGAACATGGTCGACATCGCCGAACACGCCATTCGCAGTATGCCTGAAGAAGAGGACATCCGGGTCACATCGAGTCACACGCTTCCAGCAGACCAGGCGGCACGTGTGCCGGCTGCATACCTCATCCCCTATATCTTGCTGCTGCCCGAAGGTAGAGAGAATAGCGCTTTCTGGTCCAACGCTGCGGACCTGTTTGATCCTCGTGCATAGAGGCTCATCAACTTCCGGTGATAGCTACCTTTGTTAAAGTGTAGGTTCATGAGAATCGCAATGGAATTGCATGTAGCGGAATCAAATGACGAGTTGCAACGAGTTGCTGTCAGTCGTTCACTCGAAGGATGTGTGTCGCTTTCGTTCTAGCCTCGTGTTCCGGTCGCTTCAGCATCGCATATGATTCGTGTATTATAGTCACGACTGACCTGGATCTCATCGCCGCTACAATATCGAGCAAACCCGTGAATCCTCCTCAACTATCCCCCAGACCGGCCGAATCCACATCAGCCAAGACGCAGTATTCCATGAAAGGAACTTCGAGAACAGCCCGGTAGTCGCAGCAGCGCCATGAGCCAGCTTCCACCGGCCAGCATCCCGGGGACAGCGCTGGCTGGCGCCCCTGTAACGGCCGTCGTGACCGGCTCTCGAGCTCAGTCAACTGCCGCCTCGGCTGGGTCTTCCTTCGCTACCTCGTCCGACAGTCAGCCGAAGGCGAAGGCCAAGAAGAACAAAGCCAAGAAGAAGAAGAAGCAGCCTCCCGCCTCAGCACAGAATCCTGGGGCAATCGCTCCGCACCCCACCGTCACTTCCGTCAGTAGTGCATCGCCGTCGACAGTATCGGCTGCGTCTCGTCAGCCTGCCACTAGTCAAGAAGGGCTGAAGCGTCCGGTGGTGGTCAATGCGGTAGCGGGACCCTCGACTCGTCGCTTCTCCGCTTCTCTACCCGGCTCAGGGGGTTTAGGTCCCGACGACGAGAAGGAGGAAGGGGAAATCAGCGAGGGAGAAATCGCCCCAAGACGATCGATGTCTCCGTCGAAAAGGGCGAACCCGCCTGTTCCTCGCCGCCGGTCACCCAATTCGCCAAGTCGACCAGCCATCCCTCTTCCAGGCCCAGCACCAAACTCAAGCCAGTATCAAAGCTATCGTCCACAATTGCGCTCACGTTCACCACCACCTAGACCACGCATGTCCGTCTCGCCACGGCGGGGCGCGAGCCCACCAACCCCTCCTTTGCCTTCGCCGCCTCGCTTCGCCCAGCATACAGCTCGACAGGCCGGAATGCCACTGGGCGCAACGCCAGTATCCAGCTATCATCCATCGCGGCCCAGCGGCCCTCAGCAGCCCGTTCGCGATCTCGTGCCGGCCAGGAGACGTGAGTACTACTCACTTAGGAATTGGAGCAGCCGCTAAATTGCCTCCAGTCAGCTTTCAGGATGAGCGCTGGCGATATGAGGACAGGCTCAAGAATCTTCTGCTTGATGGGCACTCGCCTGCCGAGCTGCGGTATCGAGGCGCAGTCGACTACGTGATCGACAAGGTCCTCAAGGACATCAACGAGGATGCAAGGGGTCGTCGCCAGCAGCCCAGAGACAGGTCTCAGCCGGCTCCATCAGCCGCCTCGAGCAGCACTCCGCGACCTGTTCCGAGGGGTCCAGCTTCTCGCTCGCAACAGGAACAACCCGGCCGGCGAGATAGGCGAAACAGCACGGGATCTGAGAGTGAGGCGGAAGACATGCTCGAAAGCCTCAGGCTTGTGACCGAATCGCCGCCTCCGCCGCCGGCGAGGAGCGCAGCACCAGCGCCAGCTCTCGCTGCGATGCCCCGGCCGCAATCTTCCTGGGCGCCGCCTCCTCGTCCAGCACCGGTTACCACCGCGCAGAGCGCAGTCGCCTCATCCTCCCGCCAAGCACCGCCGCCAGCGATCAAGGTGGAAAGTTACCGGCCGCCTCCTCCAGTTGCTACCTCAGCCCGGCCATCTTCAGCAGCAGGCTCGATACCGGCGGCTACTGGCCCGTCCATTCCTACTTCTTCGCAACCAGCCTTGCGCTCGCCGGTCAGCACTACAAGACCC
Organism: Cutaneotrichosporon sp. M94-02A; assembly: GCA_037040355.1. NCBI lineage: Eukaryota > Fungi > Basidiomycota > Tremellomycetes > Trichosporonales > Trichosporonaceae > Cutaneotrichosporon > Cutaneotrichosporon sp. M94-02A. Next base: position 65,856 of record JAXQGU010000098.1, read on the forward strand.
ACCGAGCCGGTCGCTTCCGTTGGCTCGACCGTTCCGGCCGTTGCTGTCCCAATCACCGCGCAACCTGGCTCGATGTTGGGAACCTCTCAGTCGAACAACACACCAACTGCAAGCGGTTCGCAACCCACGTCACGGATGACCGGACCCGGGGGTCCCCCTGGCGCGGATGCCGATGCTGTCGAGGCCAAGGCCAAAGCGACGAAGCCCGACAAAGCCGTTCTTGACGCGAAGATCGCTGCTCGAATGGCTATGCTGGCTACTAGACGCAAAGTCATGGAAAGTCAGGCTCGACGACGCGCAGCTTTGGCCGAGGGCTCTGCAGCAGCCTCGACTCCGGAGCCGGCCGTCGCATCCGCGACCGGAGCAGACTCAACATCAACGTCTCCCCAAGCCTCAGCCCCGAACGCAATCACACAACAAGCTATCGCAGCGGTCGCAGCGGCAGAAGAGTCTACATCGTCGCTCGAGGACCAGGTCGCCGACCTCGAGAAGGAGATCATGGGTCTGAAGCAGGACGCGGCACCGGCAGCCATCGAGGACGACGACGACGATGCGATGGAGCTGGACGAGCCGGAAGAAGGCGAGATCATCCTCCCGAGTCCGCCCGCTGTCCCGGTCGACGACGCCGCTCCAGCAGCCGGCGGAGCCAGCGTGGCCTCGGCAAAGCCTCTACCCGCCTCTATTCTGCGAGGTACCAAGCGGCCGAATGCGGAAGACATGGAGGTCCGCCCGAAGTCGATGTCTTCTCGTGCACTACCACCACCGAAACGTCGCGCGGTATTCGGTGGTCCACCCTTACGTGCCAATCGCCTCCTTTTCCACCTCGACGATGAGTCGGACGACTCGGACGACTCGGATTTTGACGAGATCTACCGACCGTATGGACCGCCTCGCACCACAGCATCGCCGCTTCCACCGGTCGCTGGCCCGTCGGCGGAAGAGACGCAGCGCCTCCTGGCGGAGAAGGAGGAGAGCATCCGAAGGCTGAAGGAGGAGATTGCCGCCAAGTTGCGGATCAAGCTGGAGCGCAAGAAGCTTGAGCGCGAGCGCGAGCAGAGTGTGGCGGTGGCGTCCGCAGCGATGTCCAGCAGTTCGTCTGCCGAGGTGTCGAACGCTTCCCCCGCGAAGGAGCAACCAGAGGACGTTGTCAATGAGGCTTCGCCATCCGATCTGCCTGCCATGCCTGGCAGGGCCGGACCGAACGACGTCGGGGAGGTGGATACGGCTGGTCCAGGTAAGCAGCAACGCAACAATCGAGTCCGCGGGCCCTGACAGCTGGTTCAGCCATCGAAGACACGACCGGTGCGCACATACCGCCTGAGCGGTCTTCTGACATCGCAGCACAGTCGACACAGGACACAATCGCTGCAGAAGAAGCCGGCCCGCCTTCCGTGAGCAGTCCGACCGAGCCCATATTGACAGCAGTCAACCTTTCGCGCTTACAAGCCGCTCCTGAACCGGTACCGCCAGTTAGCCTCCGCGCCTAGCGTCCAATCCTCTTTCGGCCCATACAGCCTGCCCACTGCTTCGGCGGCAGCGCCCAACGGGCGGCTTCAGGACCTGTTGCGGGATATTGATCATTCGCTACTGGCATCGATCATACTGACCCGAAGACTGCAGCGCGACCCGGCCGCGGTCATGTGCCCGGCCGAGGTCGGCGGCGGATCTTGTGCTGATCCCTCGTGCGAAGGCATTCATTTCCGCAAAGGCTTGCCCGACAGTGAGTATTTCGGTTCTCCTACTTGCCTTCTGCCCCCCGTGGCCGCGCGTGATCTTGACGTCACAGCTGCGGATCTGGTGGAGTACATACAGAACGCCGTGTCTGTCTCGTCGGAGCGGATAAGGGCTGTTCTGAAAGAAGCTGCGAGGGCGGAGGGGGCATCTGGCAGTAGTGGCCGCGAGGCCCTCGGGCCCGCAGAGGCCTCGGTGCCTTCTGGACCAGGCCCTAAGGGGCTCGAGAGGCTTCTGGCCCGGGTGGCAGTGCTCCTGGCGGCATGAGAGGGAGGGCGAGATCGCATCACCGCTCTTATTACAACTACATCGCCTCGGTTTCGATCGTCTGTCTATGTTGTTAGCATATACTATACCTGTACATAGCTTGACCTGTTGACGAGCATTCAATTTCATGCACTGGCTGCAGACTACAAAGCGGCCAGGGCATCCGAATGGTGAATGGAGCTTTGGCGTCCTTGCTTTCCAGTTAAGGTTTGCGCGCGCACATCAGCTGTGGCAATGTCTTGGCGCTCCTCCAGGCCAGATTTCTGCACGGCTAGTCGGGGTCTGAGATGCTAGATGTATAATGCATCGAATCAGGACTATCCATGATATGGCTGTCAATGTCTGGGTTGTATCGATGCTACGGAGAACGCTAATGATGATGCAGAGATCACTGTGATTAGATGAATGAATGATTGTCCTTAGAGTGGCGAGAGTGGCGATCGCGCGAGCTGTCAGCTCAGCATGTTGCGCAAGCTCGGCAACGTCGCCACCCGGTCACGGCTCCTGCTGCGGTCTCTCTCTCCGTCCTGACTCCTGTCCCGCGCTCTCCGCTTCAGCGTTTCGCTCCTTCCGAGCTCGACCTTTGGCCCGCCAGACGCCGTTCCGCCGTCCGCGTCGTAGCTGAGTGATCTCGCCCGAAGGTCAGCCGACAGTGCCTGCTGCGCCGTCGGTGGCGGCTGCGGTAGTGCGGGACCACGGTCGTACCGATTGTAAGGACGCTCGTCGTAGCGGTCATACCGCAAAGCTGCCTGCGGAGGTGGCGGGTAGTCGATGTCAGCCATATGGGTAGGCGACGAGCTGAAAGCCGGGCTGATCTGCGGCAAGGTGTCCCGCGCGCGAGGCTCGGACGGGAGGCTGACGGGCCGGGTGATCGCCAACTTGGCGAGCTCGGGCGGTAGATGCTGCGGTGGTTGTATTGCCGGCGGCGGCGACAAGGACCGTTTCCACTCGGTTGCCGCGGAAGACGAAGGTGCGCCGTGAGGTGGGTGAGAATGCGGGTGCGGGAGAGGCGGAGGCGGTGGCGGAGGCGCAAATGATTGCGACTGGGATGATTGTGGTCGTCGAGACTGCTGCGACTGTTGCGAATGCGGTCGCGGCTGGCCCCACGACCAAGACGACGGCGGCCGAGTCGAGCGGGAGTAGTCGCTTCCACTGCTCTTCTGCCGCGCAGACTCGCCTGATCGGCTCTTGCTCGATCGGTTTCGTGCGAAGTACGAGTCTGGACCGGGACCGTCAGAGGACGGCGGTGGCGAGAAAGGCAACGCGGTGAAGCTGAAAGGCGACTGCCGGTGTAATTGGAAATGAGCGCTTGAGCTCGGTCGGCTGCGTTCGCGATCTCGCGATGATCCCGGCCGGTCCCAGTACCCTGAGGCGCCGCCGCTGCTGCCAAGTCTGTCTGGCGGCGGACCGCCCCAATACGACTGAGTGCTGGACCCTGTCAAGGGCGGGCTCTGGAACCCGGCGGGATTGTGATAGTACGATGTTGACGCCAGCCCAGAACTGCGGTAAGGTCCGTATGCCGCCTCGGACGTTGACGGCCGCGTGTGTTGCGGCGGATAGTCTGCTCCGTGCCGCGAGGCGAATGAGGGCTCGCGTGCCGTCGCTGGTGGTGGCGGGTACCCTGCGCGCCAAGTAAGCAATACGAACCTGGAGGCACGGAATCTAGAGAGGACTTACCGTACCCGCCTCGCGATGGCGGTGGGACCGCCGCTAGTGGTGGTGGTGGCAGCGGTAGAGCACCGCTTGGTGCGTAGGGAGACTGAACGGAAGAGAAGGAGCCCCCGGGGTATGAGCTGCTGGACGAAGCCCATGGCGAACCAACGACAGAGTCCATCGACTGCGGTCGTCCGCTCGGGGACGGCAGCATATCGGGGAAATCGTCGGCTTCCCCGCCTCCGCCGGCGTGGTGCATCTGCTTGCGAGCCTTCTGTCTTTGGTTCTGAACCTGGTCAGACACTGCGCTTGACCTGTGCATCGCGAGACCTACCTGGAACCATACCTGCACCTGTCGAGGCGTGAGATTGATCACGCCGGCGATGCGATCCCTTTGCTCTCCCGTAGGAAACTTTGTCTGCCCCTGATTCAGCGGCTGTATACAGTTTTCAAGCCGGAGACGCCGGAACACACCTCCTTCCAGAGCTTGAAGAGGGCTGTTTGCTGCGTGTGAGTCATGAGCACCCTCGTGCGCTTTCTCCGCTTTGGCTGCTCGCCGTCCCCGTCCGACACATCTCCCGCGAGACTCATCTTGCCCTCGCTGCCGGACTCTGATGGGTTGCGGCTCATCTCAGCGCTGACTGACGGACCCGAGGTGGCGGAATGATGGGACGACTGGGACACCTGGCGGGAGCAGCTGGGTCGTCGTGATGGTCCTCCAGGGCTGAGCTGCTGCTGGTGGTGGCGCGTATCGCTTGTTGCCGGCGGCAGGGGCGGCGGCGCCGGCGCCGGCTCGTCGTCGCTCGGAGACGCCATTTTAATCTCCGGGACGGGGTCCCCCGCTGCTGGCGCCGTCGACAGATGGTGAGGTGCAGCGGTGGTTGTGCCAACAACACCGGGAGGTGGGGGGCCGAGGGCGGGTGGGGAAACGCGAAACTCGGCTGTCTCGCGGGACGCCGTGTCCGCAGGCGGATGCACGAGATGCGCGAGAGAGTATGCAGCAGCGGGCTGCCGGTGCTGAGCGCCGTCGTCGGCGTCGATGCGTCGACGAGGACTCAAAAATGCCTCGTCCGCGCCGGAAACGGATTCGGTGAATTTAAGGTTTGGACCGTCGGAGGAGGTTTTGTCGCGAAAGCCTCCGAGATCCAGTCGGTTGACTGCAGGACGGTCGTCGACCGTGGGTCTCGTATGGACGGAACCGGAAAAGTCGCCCGAGGGTGCACCTCGGTGTGCTCCAGCTGAGACTCGGACTGGTGTGGATGGCGCCTGCCCGCCTTCATCTTCGCGGCGGACAGGCCATTCCGCACGGGACCACGTCGAGTATTCGGGGAGAGACCTTGAAATGGGGCGCTCGTCCGATGCGCCTGCGGTTGCCCCTGGGGCGGCTACGCGATGCTGCCGCTTGGAATGAGAGCGCAAGCTGTCCGAGGGGTAAGGCCAGGACCGGCGCTGGGATGCAGCGGCAGCAGATCGGGAGACTGGAATCAACGGAGCGGAGTAGTCGAGAGGAGGAAGACGATCACGGCGTGAGGTCCACTCGAAAGTCCGAGCACGAGCATCAGCCTCCCGACCCCTTGCTCGGCGCCTCTCGTCATGGTCGTCGTGCCAGGAGGCGGCCATGCCTAAACGGCAGGACGGGGGCGACCCTGTGCCGGGCTCGCTGGCTGGGTGACTGGCGGCTCCGCCTGCCGACAGGCCGTCGAATGGCTCGCAGGTCCCGGCTCGGCGCCCCTGCTTGTGCTGTGCAGGCAGGACCGGACCTCGCTCGCTCGCTCTCTCGTTCTCGTTGCCGCTTGTGGGGACCAGGGGCGCTCGCTGGATATGGTACGCCCCGCTGCCACGCGTGCGCCGCTGCCCTTTGCCGACAAGCTTTGGCCAGGAACGGATTATTTTACGCCAGAAGTGTACGACGTTTGCCCGCGCAGGACGTTACCGCCGCGGCTATGCGGCACCAGTCCGCGCTCTCGGCCGCGCCGCCGCTCTCCCTCGATCGTGGAGAGGAGCGTGCCCGGCTAGACGCGGGGTAGCGCCAAAGTGCCGACGAGCACCTGCGAGACTGGACTCTGCGTGCGTGCGTGTCGCCCGGAGACGTGGGTGGCTCCGTATCCGAGGGCGAGGGTGAGGCTTCGACGGGCGGGCCTGGAGGGGACACGCGGCCGTTCGATCGAAAAGTTTCCACTCGGACGGATAAGGTTTGTCAATGTCGCTCGCCCGCGTCCAGGGAAATGCCGTTTGAAGCCCTAGACCGGCTTGCTTTATTTTCCGACCCTGCCCAAACAGGGGCGCTGGGACGGCCGGCCCTGTGCCGAGGGTGGGCAACGGGCGGGGGTCAAGCGGTGCGAAGGGGTTCGACCGAGCCAAGCGCCGTTTGCACCCGGTGGATCCAAGAGAAAGGGGGCGCTCGTGGCTGATCGTATCAGCTCGGCTGTAAATCTCTCTAGACCATAGACCCGGCCGGGAGCACTCGACAACGGGCGAGATGGCGCCGACCCTGAGATGGGATCTGCACTCAGGAATGAGACCCACGACGCTCGGCCCGAGGTCGAGGATGGGGTGCAAAGGCGGGAGAGGACACAGGGGGCATAGACACCGAGAGGCTGGTCTGGCGTCACCGCCGCAATATCTGTTGCGCAGCGGTTCCACTCGTCGGTAGGAAGACACCCCGGGTCCACGCAGGAATCGCACATGCCGCTCCAGCCGCCGAGGCCCCGAGGGGGACCTCAGTCGCCGCCGGACGAAACAGCTGTGGTTCTCCGCGCGACAATGTGGGCCGTGACAGACAAGAAAGGCGCCTTTGCCGGTGCCATGAGCACATGACGCGCTAGCCCGGCAACCTGCAGATCCTGGTTGCGTGGGCGCAGCGCAAGCGCAGTCGGTCGCCGTAGAAGGCGTAGCTCCGGTACCCGTTTCGGGAACCTAGGTGCCTCGACGATCGCCCCTCGCAGAGACAGCACAACGTCATGGCACAGCGCCGCGATCATCGGCCGCCTAAGGCCGCGTGAGGGCGCTGCGCGAGGGAGAACAGGAACGGCCAATTTGCACCCAAATTACTGGTTCGATGCCGCCAGAAGCGTCGACATCTGGCACACGCACCCCAGAACGAGGCATCTGATCGGCCAGCCGTATGTCACGGCGAGGGTGGGGAGGGAGGGGACGTGACAACCCGCGAATGGGCAGTCATGACCGGGAACCCGGCGGTCGTTCCGGATGGTTGCACCAATCGGCACAAATCCCGAGCAGGAGGGAGGGGGTTAGGGGGGAGGGGGACACGCATGACGGCGGGGGGCATTGCAATTCGCTCATTCCAGTCTGGAAGCCGAGAAGAGCCAGGCACGTAACTCACGAGACCCTAAGTTGCTGCCGGCAAGCCAGCGACACCGAGCACGAGGTTGCCGGTTGTCGGCGGGATCGCGGCGTGGTGGCGCTCGCGATGAGGCGTTGGTCTTCCCCAGGTTCTGAACGCCACGGAACGAGGTGGCGTTCGTTCGGTGGATCCGCCTGCGTGGCCTTCTGTCCATGATCAGCGGTGCATCTTGCTCGAGGCGGGCGGGGTCTATGAGACCGGAAAGGACGAGGCTCAGCGGACTGATCATCTAGTCGCTCCGCCCAGGACTCCTCCCAACATCCTGCGCTGGCGTGCGGTCACTGACAGCTCGGACACCCCCCTCTAGCCCCACACCAGTCCATTGCCGCATGCCGCTTCCCTCGGCGTTGCCCTGAAAAACGCCACTTTCGCTGCCAAACCTTATCTGGAGTGAAGCGTAAACTTACGATCAAATGGCGTGGCGCACGTCTAGCGGGTTATATCGTCTGGGTCGACGTTCGCTTGACGAGGCGACTGTGACTCAACGAGACCGCCGAGAGTCAAAGGTCAGGATGGGTGCTGTGGCGCGTCGCTGGGTCTGGTGCGACTAGTGACTGCGGCTGGCTTGGCGATGTCGGGCAAGAGCCTGCGAAACCGGCTGAGTAGCAGCGATGATCTGTCTTGGTCAGCCTGGCCTTCAGTCGCAGAGTCAGCTGGTCGAGACCGCAGCAGCTGCGATCCTCGCCGCCGATCTGGGTGAGCATCCCAGCGATGGCGCCCTGCGTGCGGGCTAAGGATAGCACCCGCCGGGACTGGAGCCCGTCGAGGCCGCCGCCACCAACGCGGCGACCGCATCTCCGGCGCGGCGTACCTGCCTGCGAGAAGCGGCCGGCCAGGGGCGGATGCGGCTGCGGATGCGGAGCGAAGGGTGTGGCAGGCGGTGTTTCGCGACCGCGGACTAGACCATCGCTAAGACTCACGGCTCGGATTTTTCCGTAGCTAGACGAGAGACGGAAAGCTCCGGGAGTACGGTCCGATCTGAGCAGGGTCAGTTTCGAGTCGTGGCAGGAGCACCAGGAGCCTTGCCTTGTTGCACAAAGACTGATTTCCGACTCACTCACTAGAAGACTGGAAGATGCCTCGACAAGTGCACAGTGTCGCTTGCGGGTTGAATGACTTGTATATCGGATGCGAAGCGTGAGACAGCAATTAAGAAGAACCAGCGTCACTGCGTGGGACCGGACCGAGTCTGGGAATCCTCCGGCGAGCTCGCCTTTCGGACTCCGAGGCCGTGAGAACGGCGGGCGGACAGGTACGCGTGGGTACGGCGGGGGGCTGGACCCGCTCTCCGCGCGCGCAGGAACGACTTGATCCGGCGGCGTACCACTTCGGCGGAACGAGGATGCTGATCTTCAGCTGATGCGACGAATTCTGAGCAACAGGAACAACCAGTGGTGTAGCGGACCGGGCCGATACGGATGAACGGCGGAACGGTCGGATGATCGCGCAGACGATGGATGGACACACACACACTGGGCAGACAAAGGCACGCGAGTAGTGAGCCTGTTTCGCAGCGTCGCTCCGTCCCTTCCCGTCAGCTGCCGCCCATGGTGTGTGTCGCTCTGTAAGTGCGCGGCGCTAGTGGCCTTGCCGCCGATCGCCCACGCCCCAATTGGGAGGAAGGGGCGTCTTCGCTCTGGCGCCATCGCTCGATGCGGCGGCGCATCGCTCTTCCATGAAGACAACGGATGGAGGCACTAGCGTGTTCCGCGTCCGTCGGTCCCGGCTCGAGCTGGCACCGAACTCTACACCTTGACGAGAAGAGGAGGTATGCAATCCTTTCACGGTCCAAGTCTGTGCAAACTCAAAAAGCTATCCCAATGACTCTGCGCTAAGCACACACACCAAACACACACCGGACCCTTTGTTGACGATCCTTTCGCAAACTAACGAGGCAGACGGTTCGTCTCGATGAACGAGGTTGAATCGACAGGAGCTCTGTCGCTCGACATGAGCGTGGGCCAACGAATGTCTAAGTGGGCGCTACATAGATATGATGGTAGCATCTCAGGACGCTACATCACAGCGGTTGATCCTGCAAGATTCTACGGCGGGACATTCCCCCAGGCGTGCTCTTTGACCCATTCGCCACCGTATTCGTCATACTCCTGGCGAGTCACCCTCGCCTCCTTTGCTGCATGTGTGGTCGCCCACGCTGCCATCCCTCGCCACGCCTCGAGCCGCGGATCTGCCCCGTCAACGGAAGACACGATCTTCAGTGGCGCTCGGAATGGCAGCAGTGGCGTCAGAGTGTTCCGCAGTCGAGGAAGCAGGTTCGGCAGCTTGGATGATCCGCCCGTCACGAAGATGCACTGCGGTGTTAGCCCTCTGACCATGCACAACAAGCCGCTTTGTCCTAGCGCCCTACTGACCTGCATCATGCGCTTGCGCAGCTCCTCCTCGTACCCGTTCAGCAGCCAGCCCGCGACCTCGCCAAGTCCGGCTGAGTCGACGCCGAACATGCCAGGCTGGAAGAATGCCTCCGGGACTCGGATGCGCTCGACGTTGAGGTGCAGCTGGTACGACTCCTGGAGGCTGTCTGGGTCGAAGCGGTGGTTCTCGGCGCCACCTCGCACAAAGGCATTGACAAGGGCGTTCTTGGCAATGGCACGGCCCGCTAGCGTATCGTTCTCGGTGAACGTTGGGTCGTACTGCAGCAGCTTGTCCTCGAGCGTTTGCAGCAACGCCAGGTCATCCTCCTCCGCGTCCGACTCGTCGTCGTTGCCCTAAATCTTTAGCTGAACTCGATGCATCCATGCAGTTGCACTCACAATCTCCCTGTACACGGCCCAGTCCGAGTCGTCGCGGCCGAAGCCGTCGTCCGTCTCTGCAAAGGTAGTCAGCTTGCTGCTGTACGCATCACGCAAAGCGCCGCAAGACTCACCGCCCTTTGTCTTGCGCTTCTTGGTGACCTTCTCTTCCGCAGCCAACGACGCAATGTTCTTCATCCGGTTCTGCGCTGCAGCAGATTTACGGTCCCCGAGTTGAGCGCGACGCTTCTTCCGGTCTTGCATCCGCTCAATGACAGCCTGACCATCAGTACTGGGTGTAGGGAGATCCCGTAGAGTCTTACATCCTGCTCGGCTCGCATCTTGGCAGACCATGCGGCGGGTTCCGTTTCCCTGAATCGCTCCTCCTTGAGCCGCTCCTCTTCCTGGCTAAGTCAGCATGGCCCCTGACATTCGGCAAGATCACTCGCCTGCCGTTCCTTCTCCTTGCGTTTCTCCTCCTTCAGCTTAACCCTGGCCTCCCATCCGGCCTTCATTAGCCGCTGCTTCCTCTTCTCCTTGATCTCCTCTTCCGTGAGTTCGCTGTCTGGCCGGTCCACGAGCGGGAATGTCGGTGTCTCATCCTCGACGAGGTCGGCCTCGGCGTCGGCATCACCGTTGGCAGCGGCCTTCTTCTGCTTGCGCCGGATATCTGATTCGGTCCGCTTCACCCAAGTTTCCAGCTCGCCCTCGGACTCGAACGGCGTCGTTTCGGCGAGTCTGTTCAGGAACGCTTCCCGTGACAGGCTCGTCTTCATCAACAGAAGCGACTTGTATTCCTCCAGCTCCGCGGTCAAAGCGGCGAGCTGCCCGTCAGCCCGGCAACAATGGTGGCGAGGTCGCAAACTTACCTTCTCGGCTCGCTGCTTCGCCTGCATCTCCTGCAAACGCTTGCCCTGCTCCCGTCGCTTGTCTGCAGCAGCCGCCAATTCGGCTTCGGTCTTCTCGACGACTTCCTGCATTCATAGGTCAGGCGTATGTTCAGATCTGCTCAACGATTGCCTTACCGGCTGCGTGAAGGGGAACTGGACAATGACGGTCTGGTCACCCATCTTGACAGGATCGTTGAACGTTTGCAGCTCTTCCTCGTAGTTTGAGGAGAAGTAGCATGTTTCCTGGTACATGAACTGAAGTGCGTCAGCGCAGGCAAAAGCATCAAGGACCGGGACCGACCGTAGCCTGGTTGAGCGTGACTTTGGTCGGGAAAGAGGGATACTTGAGCTGAGCGAGCTTGAGCATCACTTCGGCCGCTTGAGCGCCTCCCCATGGTATTCTGCCCGTAAGCACAGGTTCGGAGGCAAGCAAGACCCTCCTACCGACCTCTTAGCACGACTGAGAATACCCCGACCGTCGACGACAGGAATGACTGTCGTGGAGTTGTGCCCCAAGTTGAGAGCCATACCGTCTTTGTGCTGCTGCCGCGAGAAGGCGAACAGAGAGTCCACACCGTACGTCACAGATGGGGCGCCATATAGCTCGAAAAGCAATTCGGAAGTCACTTGGATATGAGCGATCACTCCACGCAAGCAGAGAAGGCAGACTCACTGGCACGGGTGAAGAGAGGGTTGGCGAGTCGTTCCGCCATGATGATGGGCTGTTCTATGCGAGACGAATCGATACCGAGTGTAAGGAACGTGTAGTCCAGGGCGCTTTCCTAGTCCGGAGTCAGACATCGTTCGAACGACACGGACTGGACGCACCAGTATCTCTCCATGAACGAGGAGATCACCGTCGAACATGCTTCGAGCATTTCCGCGAGCATTCGCATCCACCTCCGTATCTCGTCCAAACAGCATCGTATTCCGGCCCGCTTTCCGCTCTTTGTACCGGGAGATGACGTTCATCCGGTCGATATAAGGCGTTGACATGGTCGAGAAGCCAGCTCTCCACGAATGCGAGCCTGTCAAGTCAGCTATCAAGCCGAAGAAGCCCCTCGTCTTCCACATGACGATTATTTACCATTGTCAATGCAGATAGTCGGGTCCTGCCCATCCAGGGAATGATAGTCGAAGGGCTGTTGAGGAAATGGGCTGATAGGCTCCTCCGTGATGAAGATCTTCTTTCTACTCTGTCCCGAGGACGACGATGCTTCTGACATTTGGACGTCCATGGTTCCGAACCGGGATTTGTGAACGAGCAAGTGTGAAGTTGGCAAGAGAGACAGCTCGCGAGTATCCCGGAGAAGTGGATTTACGTGATTGCTTGGTGCCTGACAAGTGATGCTTAATGTCCAGACATGCGCGTGAATTGTAGGATAGCACAATAGAGCTGCTGCCTGCTCTCCCTAGGACCCCCCGTCAACAGCTGGGGAAGCGGAGTGACGCCTGTTCGACAGTCGAAACGCACTCAGAGGTCGGATCTCTTCGCTCATGTCTCCATGATATTGGCTATCTTCGCTCGAGCCGGCCGACCGGTGAGGCCACTTGGGCGAAGTTATCCCCAAATACGATGCCTCGATCGGGCGCAGCTGCCAACGCCAGCTAGTATCAGAACAAGAACGGCGGCCTCTTCGGCGAAGAGTCCGAGGAGGAAGAAAGAGGTCGTAAACTTTGATGATCTGCCGGAAAGCAGCCTGGACGCTGGCGGGTCAAAGGTCGATCCTCTCCCGCCTGTCCAAGTCCAAGCTGCATTCCGGGCGTCAAGAGGCTCAATCAAAGGTCAAGAAGGCGTGAAAAAGACGGTCAAGGCGACTGCCAAGCCCTCAGTCGTCCCAAGATCGCCAAAGCTGTCACTTGAGGACGAGCAATACGAGCAGGCCGTCCTCGCCGGGGAGGTCCCGCGGTCCAAGCTCTCGAGAGAGGTCTTCCTGCATTGGAAGCGGTTTCCGGATTGCATCGTGCTTACTCGAGTCGGGAAGTTCTACGAGGTGTGTGTCATCCGGTAATCATGTCTGTCATGCGCTCACTGAAGCCAGTCATATTTCGCACCGGCAATTCACCTGGCGTCGCTTCTCTCGCTTCGCTTGGCTCATAAACGCTATGTCGGCGGGCTGTTCCCCTTCGCGGGTTTCCCTGTCGCCCAGGCCGACAAGTATCTCAAGATCCTCGTCAGAGACCTCGGTCATACCGTCGTGCTGGTTGAGGAATACGACGACGACGGGAACAAGGAGGTGCTTATCCCTTTACGAAAGAAGACGTCTGGCGCCGAGCTCAAGGAACGGAAAGTCGGCAGGGTGCTCACCCCCGGGACGCTCTACAGCGAAGGCTGGGCAGATGGCGGAGAGGCGGTATACCTCCTTGCAATCGCCGTGGGCGAGCCCGGCGTTTCGGACGGCGACCACGACGCAAAGGATCTGCCTCTCTCGCTTGCATATACGGACGCATCGACCGGCGAGTTCTTCCTCAAGGAGACGACGATGGAGTACATCGAGGACGAGCTGGCTCGAATAGCACCCCGCGAGGTTGTGCTTGATTCAGCGCTGAGAGCCGCCTGGTCAACTGATTCGGAAATCCAGCCCGACAAGCTCAGCGACGATCTGCTGGCGCTTCTGCGCGTGCTGGGCATACATGTCTCCTTTGCGGACCCGGTCATTCCAGCGACTGAGCTCGGTTCGGCGTCTACCGGCGCTTCAAGCTCCGCCTCGCAGCATTTGGAGGTCTCCGGCTCGCAGTTATCGCTCGAGACCACGGCTATCTCGTTGCTGCGACGTCACCTCGAGTATGCCCTACGAGACCAGATGCCAGACCTGAACGCGCCGAGACGCCAGTCAGCTTCTCAGATGATGCAAATCGACGCCGCGACCCTCCACGCGCTCGAGATCCGGCATGCGCTGCGACCAGGTGGACTCGCGCCATCAGGCGAGACATTCGGCCGTCAAATATCCCCTATCTCGGCCAAAGGCAGCCTGCTGAGTGTGATCGCCAAAACGGTCACGCCCTCCGGACACAGACTCCTCGTTCGCACGCTATCAGCTCCTCTGCTCGATGTCGCCACTATCAACGCGCGCCTTGCCTTGGTACAATCCTTCGTCGATCGGCCAGAACTGAGGCTCGAGCTGCGGGACTTGCTCAAGGACCAAGGCGACATCATGCGCATCGTGCAGCGCTTCAAGGCCGGTCGAGGCGACGCACGAGACGCATGGGAGACGGGGAAGTGGATCCGGGGTGTCCAGAAGATTCTGGCTGTCATTGCTCGCGAGATGGAGCACGAAGTCAAGCTCAATGCTCAAGCTGAGCAGAGCGAGGGTATCAGCCGCCTTCGCGAGCTTTTCTCGACGTTCCAGGATCTCGACACCCTCGTGGTCATGCTGCAGAACTCGCTGGACGAAGTGGCAATCATGAAGAGTCCTGCTTCTGGCGACGACGACGGTATGTCCGAGGCTGGGGACGAGATGCTTTCAGAGGAGGAGCCAGTATCGAAGAAGGCGAAGTCGGCTGGAGCTACACGGGCAAGCTCTGCAGCAAACCAGGACAAGAGCGAGCGCGAGAATGATAACTGGTACTTGAAGCCCAGCTTCTCACCCACGCTCGCCAAGCTGCATCGGCGGCTTGCGGAGTACAAGGAGGAACAGGCGGCGATGCAAGCGGAGCTGCGAGGTCAGTACGGCGTCGAGACGCTTTCTCTCGTTCGCGGCCGAATGGCAAACTACGTCGTTGTGGAGAAGAGCTCGGAGTGGGCAAAGGTCGATAAAGCGGCCTCGAAGAGACTCGCCCGGATCGGCGAGACGAAGAGCAGCAAGTCGTACGCTTATAACGCATGGTCGGCGCTCGCCTCCCGTATGGACAGCCTCGTGGACGAGCTGGTCCTTACGCAGCGCCGCGAATTTGACGCTTTGCGAAGCCAGATCGTCCAGCGTGCGGACGAGATTCAGAGCGACGCCGAGATGCTGGACGAGCTCGACTTGGGCTTGTGTTTCGCGACCGTTGCCGTGGAGCGCAACTACTGCCGCCCTGTCCTCAACGACTCGACCTCGCTGAATATCGTGGGCGGGCGACATCCAGTGGTCGAGAACTCGTTGCTCCTGCAGGCGCGGGCGTTCACGCCAAACACGACCATTATGAACGAGTCGTCTCATCTGCACATCATCACCGGCCCGAATCAGGGCGGCAAGTCGACATACCTGCGACAGGTTGCCATCGCATCTATCCTCGCTCAGTCAGGCTGCTTCGTGCCGGCTGAGAGGGCCGAGATGGGTATCGTGGACAGGGTGTTCTCGCGAATCGGAGCAAGAGACGATCTATACCGGGACAGAAGCACGTTCATGCTGGAGATGGTCGAGTAAGTGGCGTCACCACTGCTGGGGTACATGAGATACTCATCTGCTTCCAGGACTGCCGCTATCCTTCGTCACGCCACCCCTCGATCGCTCATCATTATGGACGAAATTGGCCGAGGAACGACCTTGTCCTCCGGCTTGGCCATCGCATACGCCACTCTGCTGCATATCCTTGGCACGACTCGATGCCGCACCCTGTTCGCCACGCATTACCACGAGCTGGCGGACATGCTTCGGGTGGACGGCATCGACCGGCAAGGGGTCGAGTACTGGTGTACCGACGTTGAGGAGATGGTCAGTCCTGCAGCTTGTCTTGCAGGCAATCCCAAGCGCTGACGATGTCAGGAGGGGTCTTTCGCATATGCATATCACTTGGACCGGGGCATCAATCTCCGCTCTCACGCCATTGTGAGTGGGCGGTTGTAGGTTTATCATTCACTGCTCATGCCGAACAGAAAGCGGCTCGACTGGCAGGTATGCCCGAATCCTTCATCGACATCGCAGAGAAGACTCTAGCCAAGCTCGATCCCCGCCAACTTGGTCAAGGGAAGAGTACTACAGCATGACACAGGCATCACACACACCAGACATCAGCGCATTACCATCGGCGGAACACAAGAAGCCGAAGAGCATACAAAGCATATTAGATCTACTGTACAACTACTTATCCATAGCATATGGACCAGTCCACTTGATCTGTCGACCATACTTGGCTGTCGATGAACGACTCCACGTCGCACATCCCATGCTCAAAGAAGCCCGACTGCTGACACGCTACATGCTCGACCTGCAGGACTTTCCCGCTGTGACCGGTCAGCTACAGGGCCTGACGGTCATAGTCGTCGCCTTGACTCACTTGAGCATGATGCGGACATAGTCGCGCTTATCGTCCTCGCCCCTACTGGGATCCGAACCTCCTTCGCCTGCGTTCGGATCCGGCTCCCACTCGTTTAAGTCACAGGCTATGCGCTCGACAACCAGTCGAGAGCCGAAGGGGACTAGCCGAGACAGGGGATAGCTTCTTTTCTGCGGGACTGAGTCGGTGGGTAGTGGGCGGTGCAACTGAACAAGACGTCAGCCAGGCCCCGGCTTCAACGGGAGGGACGCACCGGGAAGATGTTCAGAGCCGTGATGATATCCAGCATCTCGTTGTCATGGGAGAAGTCCTGCCCAATCAGGATGAAACCTGCCGAGGAGTTTCAAAACGCTTACCACGAAGATCCGCTTCCCACCACGAGGAAATGTCGCCTCATCGGCGTCTAGCGTTCTATTCGTGCTCGTTGAGTCTTGTGGCTCGGAGTCGGTCAGTCTCGCTATGAGCTCGTTGACCCAACCAGCCTGCCTCGTCAGCCATATCCTTGCACTGTCTATGCTTGACGCACGCCCAGCGTTCTGCCGAAACGCTGCCCATCGTGAGCTTTGAATCGAGGCGGTCGTGAACGCTGACGGAAGACTTACACTGCCCTGGCCGACGGTGTAGTACCGGGTGACTTCCCGGATGTACCCCAGCACCTCCCATTCCCGTCTCGAGAAGATACCGCACCACTTGCTCCAGCCTTCCCAGTCCTCGCCCTGCGCTTGCGAGTCGTAAGGGCACATGTCGCCCAGAAGGATCAAGTCATCCATCGTCAACGCCGGCTGAGGCTGTAGCAGGGTATTGAGCCTCTCGAGAGCAGGCTGAAGCAGCTGGGGTAGCGCCTCTGCAGCGTTTGTCGACGAGCTGTTTGAGTAAGCGGTGTCGACAGCATGTCAGATACCCACTTGTTAGTGAACGCAGGACATGTGTTGACGGACAGAGTGTTGTTGGATGTCTGCCACCATCAGTACTTCCCGCTGGTCGACCAAGTCGAACTCACCACATCAGAGGGGATCACTACATCTATACGCGGTAGACTGGCTCGGCTTTTGAGCTTGAATGGCTCTCCGCGAAATCCCTACCGGCTTTAGCCTTGTCCAGCAACCATCACACGGCCTGAACTTGGGCGCTCGGCGCACCTCTAGCCAGTATTGGCCCGTCTCGACCACTCTGTCAACGCCTGAGGACCTCGAGAACACATCGCTTTGCTGGGCCAGCGTCCGATACAGCGCTCCTATGTCCCTGCCTGACCGCCAGGCCCTGTAGTCATATCAGCTGATAACCTCCGCTTATCAGATCGCAAACGCCACCTACTCCTTCCGGCCTTGATCGGTGAGAGCATCAGGTGCCCAATCCTCGAGGTCAAGATCTGCTCCACTGACGAAAGCCAATTCTGCATGTCGTCGAGGAACGCTGATCTTTCTCCTCTTGAGCTTCTCCAAAACTCGCCTCATCTTTCGGGCAGGTTCACTGGTAGGATACCTGGCAGTATGCCGGTGCAGCTTCAAATATCAGCTTTGACGAGATCTCGTGGCCAAGTGAGATGGCCTACGATGTTGACTTGGTCGACTTCGCATCCTCGAGGGAGGTTCTTGCTCCCACCACTAGTATCCCAGGCCCTCCAAGGTGCATATACCCCAGCCCCGCGCAGCCACTCGTCCTCTGCCCCTCTGCCTTTGACGCCCAGCGCTCTGCAAATCGGCCTGACATAGCACCCTCCCAGGGAGCTGACGTCCCATGCAACGAAGGCAAAGCCCGCCAGAGCCGCTAAGACGAGCAGCCCTCGGAGTGACTGTCCGGACGAAGGCCGGTGCCGTCTACGTCGGAGACGAGCCGGCTCTGACCGGCCAGAAGGCGAGTGCGAAGACGAGGACTGAGGGAGAATAGCGCCCCTGCCTCTCGGGTCGGGCGAAATGCCTCTACCGGCAGAAGCCGAGTTAATCTGCGCATGTAAAAGAGGCGTCGCCGATGTTGGACCGTTTCTGGACGCCATGCTGACGCTGCACGAACCAGGACAAGGGATGCTTTGCAAGATGTACCACGAAAACAACCATCCCGGCGGAAATCCTCTTGACGTCAGAGTGGAGGCAGGTTCTGAAGAAAGCTCCTGCGTCAAAAAAGGTCGTTAATCTTGCATACAAGTACACGTTGGACAATGCCAGATATGCGTATCGATGGGGTATGTTTTGTCCAGTCGCGAAGATCCGCATCACGAGTGGACCCAGTTTCCGAGACCCGTGGCCCACCGCTCGATACCCTCGGCGCCGACGTCACGCAGCGCCGCCCGCTTCGGCAGCACCATGCCCTCGCCCTGCTCGCTCTCGGGCACGGCGTCGGTGGAAGCCGAAGGTGGAACGCCTGATCCCGAGGTGGAAAGCACGCCGAATCCTGGGCCACCGAGGCGGGTCAGGTGTGGCTCGAAGCCGTCGTTTCGCAAGATCGAAAGCAGAGACGCGAGCGACTCCTCGGGGAACTCTGTGACAGATGGTCAGCTCGGCCTGACGTATATCGGACCGTCGGGACTGGGGCGTACCATCTGGAATGAGAGTCACGGCGCAGCCGCCGCCGCCCGCGCCAGTGAGCTTGGTAGCGAGCTTGAAGGGCTCAGCCGCCGTAGCAGCAACAATCATCTCGAGGCTGGGGTGCGAGACACCCAGGGAGACCAAGTGTCGGTGGTTCTCGACGATCAGGGTCTGATTCAGTCAGCGTCCGCCAGGTGGATGCTTGTGCCTTTGAGCGTACCTCGAGACGGCCGACGAGGTGTTTCCGCTCAACCCGCGCAGACCCAGATAGCAGGGACCGAGACTCGTCGCTGATCTCCTGGATGGCTTCCAGGATTGGGTTGACCGTAGCGGGCTCGGCCAAGCGCTTGGCGGCGACACCGGCGACCAGAGACTTAGTGTCCCTCGGTACGCGGGTGTTCGTCAGTAGAAGCCGAATCGATGAGAATCTAGGGTCCGTTAGCCTCGCCTGCACATGGACGTGAAGCGCGACGCACCCTCGAAGGCGATCAAGTCCGCCCTGACGACCGCCAATGCTGCGCGTGAAGGCGACGGCACCGCCGCGCACGCTGACAGCGTTGTCGATACCGCTTGGGTTGCCATGCAGGATCTTCTCCGACAGGAACGCCCAGCCGTCGACGATGTCAGCGTCCTGCGCTGAGAACCGTGACGCGTCCGCTGCAGCGGTTGACGAGCCTGCAGGCAGAGAGATATGGCCGTGTGCGAGAAGCAGCGCCGAGGCGATGCACGTCGAATAGGCTGCGGACGATCCGAGACCGGCGCCGATGGGCAGATTAGACGAGGCTGTGAAAGTGACGCTGGGTCTGCACATTTTAGCTGGGCAAGGTTGATGGCAAGGCCAACACTCACGCTGACTCGGGCTGGCCGGCCATGACCATGTACAGGTACAGCCATGAGACGCCCGCTCCGATGGCGCGCTTCTCGCCAGTAGGTCCCGCCGCGAGGTGCACGAGCTCCTCGATCGCTGCAATCAACGGCGCCTCGAGCTCTTTGTCCGCAAGGTGACCGCCCTCCTTCGCTGACAGAGGGAGCAGGTTCCACGGGAGAGCGGAGATGTCCCATTCGGCGTCCAAGCCCAGGTCAGGCGCCTCGAGCCCGACTTTACCGTCTGATCGGGGCGACAAGACCGCATAGCACCGGAGGTTGACGGAAGTCGCAATGGCAGTCTAATCTTGGCATCAATATCGTTACGACATTAGATCGTGGTAGATCACGAAGAAGAGGCATCTGGGCCGGAACTGACCACTCCGTGCACGACGGCATGTTCTCCGAAGAGGATGACCTTGCCTGGGGCAGAAACGACAATGTCGCTCTTGATCTCGGGCCGCTGTCCCGCTCCAGCTGCTGATCCTAGGCGTAGACCCCGCGTCACGCCGTCGACAAGCTTGTTTTCGGCCGCCTTGCCCGGGCGGATGAACGCCCGCGCTCGCTCGAGGATCCACTTGTCCTGGTCTCGAGCGTACAGCTCCTCCAGGCGTTGTCGGCTGGACCCGGCGTGCGCCCTGTTCGGCACGATGGCACCGGCGGCGATGAGCGAGTGCTCGAGGTCGTCGATCAGATCGCGCGCGTCTTCGATGCCGACACAAAGTCGGATCAGATTCTCAGGCAGACCCCGCTCGGCTCGCACAGCAGCAGAGATGGAAGCGTGACTGAAACCGGTCAGCGCACGTCTCGGTTGCTCTTCCTCTAAGGAGCACTCACGACATCAAGCAGGGCATGCTGATCAGACTGTTGACGGCGCCAAACGAGACACTGATACCCCAGAGTCGGGTACCTCCGACGATCCGCTCGCTCAGCGCCTTGTCGTCCGTGGTGAAGCTGAGCACGGCGCCGGCGCCGGTGGCCTGCTTCCAGTGGATGTCGCGCTTCGGATGGTGCTTGAGCCCAGGGTAGTGCACCAGGAATCCCAGTTCGTCGAGGTACGTGGCGACCAGCTGCGCCGTGACCATCTGCCTGTCCATGCGGAGCGACATGGTCTTGACACCACGGAGCAGGAGGAAGCTGTCGAAGGGGGCGAGGCCGGATCCGACCGAGTTGACGAGGAAGGCGATGCTCTTCGCGACTTCGGGGTCCTGCACGGCGATGATACCGGCCATCAGGTCGTGGTGACCCGAGAGGTACTTGGTGCCTGAGTCATAGACGATGTCGGCACCGAGATCCAATGGTCGCTGGAGGTATGGCGACATCATGGTGTTGTCGACAACGATGAGCGCTGAGGGCGAGCGCGACTTGACGAGCGCGCAGATCTCGGCAATGTCGGCGATCTTGAGCAATGGGTTGGTAGGTGACTCGAGCAGCACCATCTTGACCCTGCGTTTGGGTCAGCATACCTCATAGACCCTTAGCGACGGCAGTGGGTCTGCCTGCTGGGAAGGGCGGACGAACTTGTTGTTAGGTCCCAGTACTGGCTCAAGCTCCTCCACCTTGGTAGTGTCGACGTGCTGAACGTCCACGCCGCCGTGCGTCTTGATGTACGTCAAGAGTCGGTTCGTGCCGCCGTACAGGTCATCGCCCGCCAAAACGGTCTCTCCGGGCTTGACAAGGCGGAGAATCATGTCAAGGCATGTCATGCCGGTCGACAGGGCGAATGTCTGGTGCGCACCATACAGCCTGGCCAGATGGGACTCTACACGCATCAGCAAGCTGCGTCAGCTACCCTCGCCGGGCGACGGCTTGACTGACCTAGACCACCTCTGGTGGGATTTCCGGACCGAGTGTAATCGTAGCTCCCGTCCATGCCCTTAAAAGTTGCCGTCTGGTAGATCGGCGTCGAGCTGGCGCCATACTGGTCGTTGGTGTCGACATTGGCGCAGAGCGTCGAGAAGCGCCAGTTGGCCTGTCGAGCGAGCTTGAGCTCGGCTTCCGAGAGACGGGTCTTAGGCGACTCGGCAAAAATCGAGGTCGCCAAGGAGCTGTCCGTCGGCGTCGCCGGCTCGGTCTGCTGAGCCATTTTGGTTATTCTCTTTTCGCAGCAGTGTCCAGATACGTTCAAGCGAGCGAAATGACTCAAAAGTGTTGATAGAATGGACAAGTAACCACCGCTAATTTATACACAGGTCCTCCTGAGGACACTCTTTCTTGGTGGACCGGCCGACTCGCCCGGAATGGCGTGATCCCGACGATCACTGTCCTGACGTGTGATACTTGCGCCAAGCCCCACATCGACCCCCGCATTCTGATTGTTACGAATACTTCCGTGCCGCAATATAAGCTTTCTGAGTTACGTCAACGCAGAAAGGCACAGATTTCCAGTCATTGCCGGACAGAAGGCTTCAACTGGTCTCAGGTGTGACGTGCAAGTGTCAGCTTGTGTTCTGTGCTTCGATCCGGTCTTGCCGTGACCTTCTTCGCCATGCAGGCGGGTCCCTCCATCAGATCGCTAAGGGCGCCTTTTGTCCGGGCTGCCCACACCACGACGGCCCTCCGATCTGCTAGGTCTCCAGTAACCGCCGATCGATATTTGGTCATCCGGGACTTCTTCACTCGCCAGGCTACCACTCAGCCCGTCACCCTCGGCAAATCCAGGTCCAGAGTCACCGATCTGGCTCAGCGGAGATGGAACCACCATTCTACCCCTCACACCTCGCCTACCGAGGCGCAACGATGCCCACATTGTCCTCCTTCGGGCGGATCTTCCAGCAATATCCCATCGACCCCTCCGCCTCCACCACCACTGCCGCCGAACACGCCAGGCCACGCGCAGAACTACGCACCATTCATCCGTAGACTGATACAGCGGTCGCCGCTGATCCATGCTCCGCATCGCCCGACGAAAGAAGAATTGCTCGAGGCGGCGAATAGCTGGTGGCAGCGCTTACGCATCCGGATCAAGTGGTTCACCATTCGTGGATGGCGAAAGTTCAACACCGATGACCTCAGCGCTTTTGCAAGCTTCTTCGTGTTGGGGAACAGTGAGTGTCCCCTGTGCGAGCTTGTGCCCGCATTGATGCTCACACGCTTTAGCCATCTGGATCTTAATCGGGACGTGAGTAGTCGTGTGAGCTTGCCCACCGATGTATGCGACTCACCTGATCCAGCACAACCTTTGTCTCTGCGGTCTTCGCCACGCTCAACTCGTTGTCGCTGCAAGAATATGTCGCGAGATGGATCTCAGACTACATGACTTCTGAGACTGGAGTGACAGTCATGTAAGCTCGCGTGCCCGGACATGACCCGCCCTGGGGCAATGCTGACGAGTGCAGCTTCGAGTCGGCTATCGTTCCCAGATGGGGCGCCTCGACTATCTGTTTCCGAAACGTCTACATCTCTCGCCGGCCATCGGTGCCAGCCGAGGATGGCGCACCGCACAAGCCCGCCAAGACGGCGACCGGCACACCACCTTCACCGACTCCATTCCTCTCGTCAGCGCTCACTCCTGAGGCAGTGTACGCCGCACCCGCCGAGGAGAAGGACAATTATACGATGTTTGACGTCAACCTGGAGGAGGTCGAGGTAACGCTCAGCTTTATGCGATGGTTGGACGGAAAGGGCCTCATCAAAGATGCCAAGGTCAAGGGTGTCAGAGGCGTGATTGGTGAGTCACAATCGCACATTCGGGCCGCTCTGCATGTATTGACTTGATCAGATCGCCGCTCGGTGTGGTGGGATCTGTCCAAGCCGCTTGTGCCGGCTGAGTGGCGACACGCGACACGCCCGGGCGACTTCGAGCTCGAATCGTTGCAGGTGGAAGACGCTCTCATCACGATCTATCACCCTGGCGGTCAACGGCCATTCAACGTGTCCATCTTCAACGCATCGATCGGTCCGTTCAGGAAGAGGTGGCTCTTCTACGACATGATCAGTGCCGAGGGGATCACTGGCCAATATGACAACTGTCTCTTCAGTCTGCACATGCCCCAGAAGCTGGACAAGCGGCCATCTCCCTCCGCCGATGGTCTAGTCAAGCGAATGGTGAGTCTCGCGCTCCAGCCATATCAGTTAGACCTTGCTGACCGGCCAGGCTCGCCTGAGAATCGACGGTCTACCGATTGAGCACGCACAGTATGCCACTGGCCATACCGGTCCCATCTCCTGGATCACATCTGGAAAGCTTGATGCCGTGCTGGACATCAAGTTCCCGCATCACCCGGATGACCAGGTGGATATCAAGGCCATCTTGGGGGAGATATCCCGCAAAGTTCTGCTCATCTCGCACGGGGCTCATCCCGATCATCCGGGCATCGACGCCGTGATGGAGCCGGATCATCACGTCGCGGAGGACGCCGCGGCCGATACCATGGCTGCCATGGACGCAGCCGCGGAGCGTGTTATCCCGGGACAGGCGAGGCTTGCTCGACCGGCACTCCGAGCGCCTCGACCCGACTATGACAATCTAGACGCTTCAGAGACGCAACATGGGCGGCTTCTGGACGAGGAGACGCGTAAAGTCATTGTCGACATCGATTTGCGATTCCGAGACCTCAAAGCGCAAGTGCCCATGTTCACCAGCGACCTCTCGGTCACGAACAATGCTCTCATTCGCCCCATTGTTGCTTTCATCAAGTGGGTCTCGCGGAACGTGCCAGTCGAGCTTTATAGCTGACGCCTGCAGCGCGAACAGGACCCTCGTTCCGATCCATTGTCAAGTCGAAGCGGACCTAACGGACTTTGACGGGTCATGGACTATGTTTGAGAGTACGTCATGGCCAAAGCCAACTCGCAACTTGACTGACACGCGCCAGCTGGTCTTATGACGTCCGTGTCGGATCAAATCTACGAAGCACTCGCCCATCACGTATCGTCCGAAGCGGCAAACACCAAACGGATCAAGCAGGTCTCGGTCTGGGGTATACAGCGGGGAGCAGAGGTCTTGCTGGACACTCTACGGAGCGTCATGGACCCGGTTCATACCCAGGTGGCCCCCGCGTGATGTCCAGGAGACTTTAGAACGCATCAACGAGCATGCATCCACGCCTCCACTCTTCCCTGCAGACACTGATAGATCGACTACAATCGTCCCCTGAGAGACCGCGCACGCCCAAGGTTCAGGACTCACCTAGCGTGACCTCCTACGAGCCGCAAAATCCTCAGGTGGAGGTGCTCTCAGCCAATTCGGACCAGGTCGTTTTGACGCAGTCAATTATTCGTTTGTCGCGCTGCAAGAGCGACAGACCGAAGTATTCGGACTGCAAACCTCGCCAGCCCTCGCTGTTGAGCAACTTCCCCTCGAAGACGGCCAACTGCTCTCGGAGATCCGTGACGGATTGAGAGACAGAGCCACCAAGCCGGACGTGCACGCCAGGCCCGACCGACCCATCAACACTATAGGGCCGTCAGCCCCGATCTGCTTGCCATATCTCTTACCGGGTCAAGTGGCGGATACTTTCACTCACCGTCTACAATGCGCAGGATAAAACTTGAAGGTGGAGGGTTCCAGCATGGAAGTGTCGAACGATACCTCGAGACAAGCCACTGCGTCGCGCAAAACTAGGAGCGTTGCATCGTGGGGTATCGGCTGGAAATCCCGTGCGATGTTCGGTGGATGGTCGCTGTTGGATCGGGACCAACAGAAGTCCTTAACCGCCTTGCTTCGGTCCGTCACCCCCGAGCCGACGGCCGTGAGTCGCCATCCCTCTGATGTCGCCGACTCCTTGCGGGTCGGGATCGTTCCCCTGGATCAGGAGCTCGTCCAGCGATTTGCCAACCTCATCGAGTTGCTCCCAGATCTTTCCCAGGGCGGACCCGTTGAGGCCCAGAAGCTGGTCTAGGGTCATGTTTTGGGGCATGCGGTCCGTACCAATGTACTGGCTCTTATCAAGTGACTTGAGATCAACTACCGTCGCGTAGTTTGTCTGGGGATGCCTAGCGCCGTAACCGCCCACAGACATGAACCGCTCGGTCCCGTCTAGCTCGGTCCCGTCTAGCTCGGTCCCGTCTAGCTCGGTCCCGTCTAGCTCGGTCCCGTCGTCGACCGTCGCGCTCGCGATAGTAGGATAGCAGACCACATATTCCTGCAGCTGGACTACACCGTTGAGGCATTTGTTATAACGAGTACGATGTTGTGGGGCGAAGTACACCGTGCACGGAAAGTTAATGCCGACTACCGCCGCATTGAATGTACCTGTGCGCGATGCAAGGCTGCTATTGTCATCGGGACTATTAGAGAGCGTCGACAACTCCTGGTACGAAATGGGTGACGACATGACGGGTTGTGTCTTAAGCGCGCGGATGCAGCGGTAGTGTCAGAAGAGACAATGAAGAATCACACCAACGGGATGAGAGCGACTTTAAACGCTGGCCGGGAATGAATCGTCATAGCACGACATTGCACACCATTGTATGCTGACATCGAATCAGGCTAAGCGCAGAACCGGCTGTACATAAGTCCTTTCACGGTAAGCGAACCGTCAAATGTAAGCGAGCCTTTCATGGCCAGCGCACCTTTCATGACTGAGCCGTCACAACAGTCGGCTGGTCAAAGGTAGTACACGATACAGACCAAGACCTGAGGCGGGCGGTTTACCGCCAAGAGCAGAATGGCTAGAAGCGGATAGCTTGGCATCTACCGCCGAAGTCGACCCATTGTCCAGATTTGGGACACCGCCACAGTAATGAGCGGAGTCAAGCGATTGTCGGGAAGACTCACATGATCGCTGCTACTATACAGCGGGGTCCCTTTGATGAGGAATGCACACCAAGACTGAGTGTTTCATCGGCTGGATCAAGCAGGCTCATCCCTGTTGTTGAGATTCGGTGGAGAACGATACGAGAACAACAGCGGGTGCGGTTGGCGAGTATCTACCGCTGCGCGCGCGCACCTCGGTGTTTCCGCCCGAGAATGTCTTGCCGGCCATGACTCCTTGCACGCCTCCTGCTTCGTTCGGGCCTGCTTCGCCGCCCGTCCAGCCAGTCTCGCGGCGATATGTCTCTGCAGAACTCAGGAGGCTCAGCCGCGCTCGGACGAAGTCAACTACGCGCTTCTCGCTTAATTTCTGTGCGATGAAGGCCAAGGGCGGCGGAAGGACCACAGACCATTCTTTGTTATTCATTCACCACGGTCACTCACCGCGGAAAATACCGCGGCTGTCGTCAAAACCTCCCTCGCCGGGTATCAGACTGCATAGCATGCTCAGTTGGAGGTGCTCTCAAGCAACTCGGACCAGGTCTTTTCGACGCAGTCAACTATTCGTTTGTCGCGCTGCAAGAGCGACAAGTCGAAGTATTCAGACTTCAAACCTCGCCAGCCTTCGCTGTTGAGCAACTCCCTTTCGAAGACGGCCAGCTGCGCTCGCAAAGCCGTGACGGCTGCGGAACCCTTGAGCCGGACAAGTACTCCGGGGCCAGTCGACCCGTCAGGGCTGTTAGCCTGTCAGTCCTCATCTCACATGTTGCAGGAGATCGGGTGGACATTGCCGATACTCACCGTCTACAGTGGGCGGGACTGAACTCGAAGGCGCAGGGTCCCCGCTCTGGATGGTCGAATAAAATTCCAGTTTCCACTTCGTCGCGCAGAACTAACAGCGTGGTATCATGCGGCACCGCCTGGAAGTCACGTGTGTCGAGTGCGGCATCATTGGCTGACGAGGCGGTAGACCAGCAGAAGTCCCGGACTGCCTTGCTTCGGTCTGTGGCGGCCGGGGTCACATCCACGATCCGCCATCCCGACGTCGGTCGTTCAATGGCCTCCCCTATCGGCCTTCCGGAGGATTGTCCTTGACTCTGCAGGCCGGCCGACCGGGGGTCAACCTGATTGAGGACGTTCCAAACCTGTTCCAGGGCGGACGCATCGCTGCTAAGAAGCTCATTTAGAGTCTTGTTCTCCGGCATGAGATCCGGGGGGAAGCCTTTGCTGGGATCAACGGCCCTGAATGTCCTCAGCACGTGCGGGGTGACTGAGTCATGCACAGCACCGTAACTGCCGACCGAACGGAACCGCTCGATACCCCTTTCATCGGTCACGCTCGCTGTGGTGGAATAGCAGATCACAGTTTGCTCCTGCTGGAGCACACCCCGGGCCGTCCACGCATACAGGCAAACTTGCTGGAGGACGATGTACACTGTGCACGGGCTGGTACACGTAACTATGGACGCGTTCATCTCACCCGTGCCATCAGAACGTCGATGGTGGCCGGGGTTGCCGCCATCGTCAGAGCTCGACATGTCTTCCTATTATCGCAGAAGTCGCTATAGGCTGGGAAACAAATGGAGAAGTGAATGGGATGAGGATTCTCTTCTAATAGGCGCCCAGCCAAGTTGACGTTCTCATAGCGCGGCATTGCACTCCCTTGTGTGGCCTTCGGTCTTTGTTCCCATAGAGCATTGCATGTCCTTTCATGATAAGCGAACCCTCGGTTGTAAGCGAGACTTTCATAGCAAGCGAGCCTTTCAGAAGCCGCGCCGTGACGGAGATGCGCTGGAGGGGATGTACATCGTCATGCAATCCAAGAAGAACTGAGGCGGGCGGACTTCCTCGAAGAGCGATGTTGGCTAGACGCGGTTCGCTTACCATCTACTGCTGCGCTCGACCCGTTGTCCTGATTCAAGGCTCCGCTATGAAAGGCAATCAGCGGAGACCAGCGACTGTCGGAAGACTCGCATGGTTGCCGCCTCTATACAGCTGGGTCTCTTCGATCAAGCAAGAGTGCGCATCGGAATCGTGCACGCGATTGGGCGGATCATGCAGGCTCAATTTGTCTTTGAGATTTGGTGGAGAAGGACGTATGTACAGTACATGATTATGGCGCCAGTGGTATGTACGGCTGCGAGCGCACGTGCGTCTTGACTCCCTTAGTCCTGAAAGATCCGCATATGAATGCCAGGGATATTCGCCCATTGCTGTCTGCTTGTACCCTCGCCGCCGGTTCAGCCAGTTCCGCGAGAAGATGTCTCTGCTGGAGGCCGTGAGGTTCAGCTTCGCTCGGACCGAGCGAAGCACCGTAATGTTCGGGCGATCAAGGCCAAGGTCTGTGAAGAGGATCACACACGATTCTTCGCTGGTCAGATGCCATCAGCCGGAGCCGCGGCCACCCATCGCGGAAAGTACCGCGGCTATCCCCAGCACATCCCTCACCGGAACTTAGGGACCGTGCCGCGATCGTGCCGTATCGTAACTAGGGCTATTCTTAGTCTTGCTGGTACCGAGAAGTGTCCGACATCGCCTTCTTTGGGTTTCGTAGGGTGGCTTGTGCCTCGCGGGTATTCTGAGCTGGGTCAACACTCCGGTAACTCCGCGAGCGGGGTTCCGCGACGCCCTTATGCCTCATACAGCAAGAAGGCAAATGGCATTGTGGCGTTGCAGCGGGGCAAGCTCTTGCCTTGTGAGGTGCCTGGCCGCCGCCTTTCCCGCTTCACCGCCGTGGGTATGACGGACAGGTGGGCTTGCCATCTCCTGCACGGTAATGTATGCCCTCTATTCTGGTTGTAGCTCGCTTGCATCGCATCTCATCTTGAGCTGTTCGCAAGCTTGTAAACTCACCTATCCCCGTCAACAGCATGTCCGTTTTCGGCTTCTTTGTCAATCAGACGTCTAACTCAAACTTCGCGTCGGTATACCAA
Source organism: Cutaneotrichosporon sp. M94-02A (assembly GCA_037040355.1). NCBI lineage: Eukaryota > Fungi > Basidiomycota > Tremellomycetes > Trichosporonales > Trichosporonaceae > Cutaneotrichosporon > Cutaneotrichosporon sp. M94-02A. Next base: position 94,726 of record JAXQGU010000098.1, read on the forward strand.
CTGTCGCCCTCGACATGGTGGCAAGTCGGACCGCTGCCCGGCAGTAACCCGCCCATGTCGCGGAATCTGAACATCCAGCGAAGCTTCTGTGTAGTCTCCAATGCCGGTATTCACGCCGGCTGCTGCAAACTCACGAACGGGACGACTGTGTCCCAAACACTCGCCAATGTGCGCCAGCTTAATGCCTCGGAGGTCGCGGCGCTGCTCAATGCCAAATACCCCGGCAGGAATAACTCGGATCCGGGAATCGGCGGCGCTCCGTCCACCCAGTACAATTACACAGTTGGCGACCTGGTCGACGCCAATCAGATCTTCAATTCCAGCTCGGGGCAAGGCCTCAACTGGTGTTCGCTGCCTTGGAATCCCATGTCGTCGACCGCCCTCGAGCCGAACGGCGGTGGTTTCCAGTCGGGCCCGTATTACGGATACACGCCACAGAGCGTGCTTGACTGGGAGCAGTGCGTTACCAGGGCGTTCGATCCGAGCGCGTTCGCCGAGGGCGATGCCGCCTACCAGTGTGTGATCGACGATCTAGCTACGGGTGGCATCATCAACGGGTTCAACCAATACTACGTCAAGAGCGCTGCATCCAAGACACGGCCCAAAGTCTTCGTCTCTGCAATGCTTGGAGGCATCTGGTATCTGGCAATGCAGGCAGTCGCGCACTAAGCGGACTAGCTTAGGGGTCGAGTGAGCAGCGGAGTGGTATTAGCAGGCGGCCTGTCAGGCTGGCATTCCTATCTGTAGAATGTACTGAGTGTGTGTGTGTTCAGCAACCAGCGCCAAGAGTAGGCAGCGAAAGCGGCTGGCGTTTTTGCTGCCCAGCGCGATCTTTTAGATCGTTGTTCACCCTTGGCCGTTGCCAGCTCATTCGTGCGTCCCCAGTTATTGCCATTAGCAGCAATCGAGGACAGCGCCAAAGTATGGTGCAGCTACGTGGGTGGGTCATAAAGGCTCGTGGGCATACGAAGCTTCTACATATACACAATGGGTGCGAATGCTCATGGTAGCTACGCACTGTCTAGAGTAGCGTCACCGAGTGCTTCCGCCACAGCCTCCGCTGTCCTCTTCCATACGTTCTTCACGCACTGAAGGATTTGCGCGTCGCGGTCGTCGAAGGCCAGATCGAGAAAGTCGGCTTCCACGTTCTTCCACTCTGAGCTTCCCAGAAGTTCCGTCTCGAAGGTGGTGAGCTGTTCGCGCAAGCCTATGACCTGGCCCTCTCCCTTCAGCTCGACGAGACAGCCGGGACCGGCGGACCCATCTGGCCTGAGCCCCGTCAGCTATGGCTATACCGGTGGCAGAAGCGAAGCACCGGGGGCAGGAGACTGCACTGACCTCAAGCAATGCGCGGCGCTGAACGCCATGGCTTGTGTCTGGCCATCAGGGCCAGCAAAGTTCCTTTCGACTTCGAGCGTCGTTTGCTGCCTAACCACCAGTTCGGTATCATGCGGAATCGGTCGGAAGCCTCGCACGCGGAGTTCGGAAACCGATCGCGGCGGATGACTGTTCGCCGTCTTCCAGTGGAAATCGGTGATGCTCCTGCCACCGTCGAGCGGCATGTCCTCGAGAGACAGTAGTCTCCATCCTGCAATGTCCGCATCGTCGTCACCAAGGGTATCCTGGCCATCTTTCAGAAGAAGAAGTTCCGACAGAATGACCTTAAGATCGGCCGTGTCCTCAGACAGTAGCCCATTCAGCGTCTTTCCGCCCGGCAGCCGGCTCGGATCGATCCGCCGTGATCGGTCTACCGATCTCATCCGTCGTCTTTCCCCATGAGAAATCCTGACATCGAAGAAGCCAAAGCTTTTCGTCTTTAGGAACCGCTCATAATGTTCCGAATCGGTCTGGCTCAGAGCGGACGGGAAGGCGAGCACAGTCTTGTCCAGTTCCAGCTCTCTGCCATCATACCAGGCGTAGCGTCTACACTGCTGCGGCGCCACGTAGACGGCATACAAACCCTCAGGGCGGCTTGAAGATGACATAGCGTTCTAGAGACCGTATTCTGCTGGGATAAGTTGAGTGATGCAAGACAAGAAGCAACACTGGGTTGCTGGCCACGTTCGGTGCAGTCGCCACGGAACGGACATGCAAGCATCTGTGCTCCTTTGGTGCTCGGTCTTGAAAAGGCTACACTTACAAAGATCGCCGACAGATTGGTAGAAGGCCGCACAATCAGGGCGAAATGGCAATCAGCTTTGAGAGGGGGAGGGTAAGACTCGCGGAGTCTGAAAGTGCCCGAGTGAGGTACCATACCCTCTCACACCATATACGGGCACATAGATGCACATGGGGCTTGCCAGATAAGTGAGATTCAGTTCACTACGCTGCCCGGGCTGGCTCCGAGATACGGGCGCCTACACCGCCTCGCCGGAGCGCATCTATTCGTGTTACCGGGTTGACGACAGGGCCTCACGGCTCGGCGGTTCGGACGAACTCCTCCTGCTGTACATACTCCGGACATGCATGTTCCAAGGTCAAACTCCCGTGCCATAACAAGCTCAGCTCGACGAGTCTACAACGGCCAGCATGGCGCGTTCCTCACAACCGACTTCGCATGGCTAACGCCAGAGGCGAGGACGAAGGCAAAATCTCTCCTGCCAAAGAGGACAGCTCGGTCAGGGCTTGTTGGATCAAGGGCTCAATATGTTGTCTGGACGACGGGAAAATGGTGTCGGTCGGTTCGCGATCCAGTGGGTACCACTCGGTCGGGAACCGGAGGACTGAGTCCAGCTGACGATATAAGTGCCTTTCGACGCCTTGTTCTTCACCGCTTCCGGCTCGAGCAATGATCCCCCGGCTGGCTATGCCTGCGCCGCGATCCACCGAAAGGTGATTGCTAGCCTCCCAAAAGATCGCGGGTCGGAATGCCACCACGAGATCTCCCCCGCTGATAGAGCACTGGACAACTACATCCTCGTCCGCCGAGGCAGCGAACATAACCACTGTCGGGCTGGTTGGACCGAGACATCGAAGCGGGGCGGGAAGAGGCATCACGCTAGGAGAGACACCTTCGAATCCTGCTCGATGGGGTGAGCTGGCAGAATCGTCCGCGCTGGGCGGCAGCACGACGGGGTCCTGGTCGCCGTTTGTATTGTCCGCGGTGGGTGAGAGCAACAGCCTGGGGGACCAGAACATCCCGCGGCGGAGATCGGAGGTAGTGACAGGCAGACCTTCGGTTTGTCCCGGGAAACTCGAGGTCAGCATTTGGCTAAGCGCTTGAAGACCTTGAGTATTAGGCTCTCATATCAGAACGGACGGGTGCGTTCCGGTGCCGGAGTTTAAGGCTCTATGCAGTGCTCGGATCTCCTCACCCGAAGGAGGCGGTGCGCCCGAAAGATACAACCGCTCCCCTTGGACGGCGAACCCCCTGTTTTCGTCGGATTTAAACGTATAATATGCCCTGGCAGTATGGGACACATAGTCGTCGGGATCGTCACAGGACCCGGCAGTGCCATCGTCGGTGTAATCGTCGCCAGTGCCAGTGAAGTGAGTCAAGTCAGCGCCCATGCTGAGCTGAGGCGCGAGCACGACAAGAGTCATTGCGACAGATCAGGCGGCGAGACACGATGTCCGTGCTGCACGTATGTAGTACATGTACTCCGGGGATAGCTACTGCACCCCCTTTGATGTCCAGTGGATCTCCCCTTTCACCGGCAGCGGGATCCGCAGCCTGGCCTTTCTGGCCGAGCAGACGAAGGAGCCCTCATGTAGACGGCGGTCTTCCTTCACCCCGAAGGACGATGGCGCCATCCCCATCGCACAGGTCCGCAGGCCCGCTCAGACCGGGGCGGTGTGGTGCCCCATACCCAGGTCGATCGAGGACACCTTGAGTGGCGTCGCGACCCATATCTTCTCGGAACAGCCCTCGAAAGGACCGACAGACGCTACCGTAAACAGCGCCAGATCGACCGCAAGCATCTAGACCACACAGCATCGCATTTCGGGTCCAGCCTCGCGGCCTGCCATGCGCATAGCTCATGCACCCAGACCCGGTCAGACCGGCTTGCCTCCCATTGCGGTACTCGAAGCAGTCGGGAATGGCGTCTATGGCGTGGGAGATCTCGTCACAGGGCTTCTGAGGCGGAGACCTGCTAGCTCACTGGTCTTCACGGCGCAATCGGTTCTAGAGGCAGGTCCGCATCCTGGTCACATTCCCCCTCGTTGAGATCGATCGAATCTCGGGCATCCAATGCCGGACACGAGACACTTCTGTCGCCCAACGGCAACTCTGTCAGTCCCGCTACGTACTGTATCTTGCAGCCATGATGCCTCCGCTCGAAGCGATACCGTTGCCTTTCGCAAAGCGCGCTCTTCTGCTTTGTCGAAGGCTCGCACGCGGGCGCCGAGACACATGACGCCTTCAAGAGGGACTTATTGCATGTATGTACATGACACCACAGCGACATAGCGACGTACAGTACTTCCTCCCCTCGTTGTCGTCGCAGACTGCGGTTCCGGTACGTGAGAACCACATGCGGCCCGACGATAGATAGGGATTGCATGAAGCAAGCAAGACTCGGCATAGTGATGTCTCATCCCGGCAATCTTCAGGGTGAATGAGGATTCATAGTCACATGGCGGATCCAAACGCGTGAGGTGTGCACAGATCGTATGTACAGTAGGTGTTCACTGAGTCTAGGTACTTTCAGTCGCGAGCTGTGCGATCATCTGAGACCAAGCCTGCTCGAGCGACTCCTTAAAGTCTTCAGGCTCCGATAAAGCCAGAAGATGGTCCGGTTCGCAACCTAAAGTCGCGTATCTCTGCCACCCCTCGGAGGATGTAAGAATGCTATCCAGCTTACGGTACATCTTCTCTTCGGCTCGCCAATCCCGATCCTCGCGAACGCGAGCCACGACTCCGCGAGGGATTCTGCCGGTCTCCGCCGGGGCTGACGAATTGTCGCATTGGTCGGGCGTCCAGAACAGTGCCGGGCGGAACTCGACGGTGGTCTCATTGCCGTCGAGAGTGCAAGTGAGGCTAAGACAGTCGCTTTCGGGATCGAACATTGCACCTTCGGGATTGGCACCTAGGCACCGGAGCGGCGAAGGCAGGTCTACGGAGGACAGGAGACCGTACGGATCATCGATGTCCCCCGCCAATACGATTTGAATGTCAGCGCTTGCAATCCAGCCTTGCCCGCTCCGATGATTGTCATGAGCGTGGCCAAGCCGTGTCAATTGCCGAACCTGCGCGTTTCCCGTCAGACCGCTACAGATGTTGCGCAAGCCATGAACGGTGGGTTGCCATATCCCGCGACCAAATGGCAGGCACGAGTTGATTCCCAACGCAGTCTCGTGCTCACTCAGCTCCCCAGACAAAGGCTTCAGCCCAGTCGGGTGGAAGACATGTAACGTCGGGACGACTTCCTCTCTATCGGGAAAGGACTGATAGGCCTCGTAGAAGATGGCGGTCTTGTCGGGGCTGTACGTTGCCGGCCACCGACCATCCTTGGATTCAAAGCCATCAAGGTAACGGGCCGTGGCGCATGAGCTCGGCTGGAAAATAATAGGTGCCATGACGTCTGCCCGTGATTCGAGGTCGTTATCGGTTCGGAAGAAAGCGGCTATCAGACCCGTATATATCCCATTCTCGAGACGGGCGAGATCGCCCATCACCTACACTTCCTCTGTTCAGGCGGTTGAAAGGGGTGCAAGGACCCATATATCCCTTGTGCCCGCCACGCATTGCGCCCCCCCCCCCCCCCCCCTTCTTCTGTCTCGCATCTTTGGGCAGCACCTTCTTCCTTTGAATGTCCTCCGATCCAGTCGGACAACGCGGTAGCTGCCTGAAAAGTGAGCTTTCCGACATCGGGCGAGCACGACCAGGTTCATCGCCTGGACCACACTCGTCTCATTTGGAGTTGAGACGCCGAGCCGAGAGGCAACTGTACAGTACAGTAGATGGCTGTCAGCCGCACCGTCTCAGGTTTTGCACTATTCTATACCGAGTTCAAACATTTGGGGTTGTCTGGATCCGGGAGCGTGCTCAATCCCTGCGCTCGGAGTCCGTACTGTACTCAAGTATCAGCCACAGGTTCCCAGGTTTCACCCAGTCAGACCATGGCTTGACTTTGAGGACGGATCTCGCGGGCTGTCCCTTCGCTGTAGCGATCACATGTCTCTTCATGGCTGCGAGGAGGCATCCGCCGCCCCGGGCGGCTCGGAGGAGTTGAAGATCGACGCGCCTGCGCTTCGAGTGGTTTCAAGGACCTGATGCCACTGTCCTAAGTTTCGTCCTCTAAGATGGAGGTCTCAGGGAGAAGAGCGGCACGTACTCCCCCTTCAGCGATATCGTGGCCACAGGCTTGGTATTCCTGCGCAAGATCGTGGGCTCTCCCGCGATCTCCACGGTTCGCAGATCTCCGGCAGGAACTCCCAGCACATACAGAAGCCCTGCACCCTCCGGCCATCATCGGGACAATCACTTCACAAAACGGATCCAAAGCCGAAGATTGTGTACTGTATCTACAGACCGCGACGTCCTCGCTAGGCCGTCTCGACTTCCTTGCCTGCAAGCTCGAGCTCGGCTGTCATCTTTGATCATGCCTCCCTGATTGCATCCGCAAAGTCTTCAGGTCCTGACAATGTAAACGGGTCTTCGCTTGTCTGGTCCAACGTAGCGTAGTCCTTCCACTTTTCGGAAGAGCCGAGGATGGCATCCAACCGACTGTAGATCTCCTTCTCTTCGACTCGCCAGTCATCGGTATGAAGCACGCGGGCAATCACGCCACGAGAAGCCGTCCCTATGCCATTCTCCTCCCCGGGGGAGGTGAGCGTGAGGAAGACAGCCGGTCGGAAGTCAACCTCAGTCTCAGTCTGATTGCCGTTGAGCGTACATTTGAGGCGCATCCAATCGCCGTCGGGATTGTACATGGCCACTGCCGGGTTGGTGCCCAAACACCGGAGCAGTGGAGGGAGTTTTACTCGAACCTTAGCAGAGTCATAGGAGCCGCTGGCGTCGCTCAAAGCGTCTTCCAAGTCGCGACCCACAATCCAGCCACACCCATTGCTGCGATTTGCCTGGTTGATGTTGTGCCTTGCGTTCTCTCGAGATGCGAGATTTTCGGTCAAGCCCTCATCAGCACGCATCAGGCTGGAGATGGTCGACGTCCATGCTGCTGGGCGACATAGGGATTCTACCTCGCCATCCAAGGCAAGCTGGATGCCCATCTCTTTCGCCTTCCGGAAATCCCCCGAAAATTGATGGGTATGGACCACCGCTCGAGTGACGGTGGTCTCGGAGTTGTACAAATACGCCTCGTAAGCAATGGCGGAATTGTTAGGGTCGACCTCGTAGTCCTTTAGAAGGTGGAGAGTCCTACGTGAGCTAGGTTGGAAGATAACGAGCTTCATACTGTGTATGCGCAAGTCTGAAGGTGATGGCTACGGGACCATCGACCATTCACCCATTATATGTATTGCCTCTCTACGGACTCGCCCAATGTGTGAATTGCGCATCCTTAGTCTGAGGTCATGAAAAGGATGCATTTAGGCCAGAGTAAACCGGTCTTCCGCCAAGTTCGGTTAACCCCTCTGCTCGCGCAACTGCGTCGATAGCAGCACGCTCCTTTGGTATGCCCCCCGTCTCAGTCGGACCGAGTAGATATTGCCTTCTTTCGCAGCATCCAAATGGGAAGCGAAGCCGAATTGGCCGCTGTCATCGCGTCTTCGGCTGCGTAGATGTGACGCGGCCTGCAAGGAAGGTCGTCGCCCCCGATCCGACCGGATCGGACGCCACAACCTCCATTCTACGCGATGCGAGTCCGCGCTTAATCGTAGTCTGGCACAATTGTGCCCAAGCGAAGCCTCCTCGCCTCTGAAAGGACCAGATCGGCGATGGCGACATCCTGGATCCCCAGACCGACCTGCAACGAATCAGCGCGAACTTCAATAGCGCCGCCTGAATAACGGAGCGACTCACGCTCTTGAAGATGGCGACATCGCCCGCCTTCTGCACGCTTTCGACCGCGAGTGCCCCGGCCGGACCATCGCGCAGCACTTCGCCCAGCTCGGCCAGCTGCTCGCCTGACATGCCCGCCCCGATGAGCTCGCCTGCTTCTCGAGCACACGCCTCTCTCGAGTCCACAACGACGATGCCCGCTCGGCGGATGAGCTCATTGTCGATCTCGCGCATGTGAGGTTTATATGACCCTATGAGGACAATGCGGGTTCCGGACGTGACATCGACCGAGTTGAACAACGCCGCTGTCGACGACGTTGCCGTCACGATGACATTCGCCTCGTGTACCGCTCGCGGAAGGTCCAGCTTCAGGCCGGGTTCGGTGGACTGATTCTCGTGATCCGGGCTGGACGGGACACCGACCGCGAAGTGGATCTCCGGGAAGGCGTGAGTCAAGGAGATGAGCAGGGATGCCGACCGCGGCGTTGGCCGTCGTATCACGAATGTGACCTTCTCGAGACTCGGCCACAAGCGTAAGAAGACAGATGTGTGCGCTTCGGCCTGGGCGCCCGAGCCGAAAATCAACAGATTCTTGGGTTCAGAGGCGGGCGGGATTCGACGGAGAAACAGCGCGGACCCTGGCAGTTTATCATCATGAACTGTCTCGCAAGGGGCGGGGCCTTACCGCAAGCATTCCTCAGAGCGGTGAGCTTCCTGGCGTTGACAATTGCCTTGACTCGTCCGGTCTTCTCGTCCATCACGACTGTGCTCGCCGGAAGACCGTCTCCGCCTCCGGCGGTAGGAACGCTGACGATCTTGGCAGCGGTTCCGCCCGCGGCCCGGACTCGAGATGGCATGAACAGCATAGTCTGATCGTCCGAGCTGACCGTGAGCCGATGCGGCGTCTGTATAGCGGCCACCGAGGACTCCGCCTGTCCAGTGGAGTCCTCATTGCCGCGGGAGAAGGCGGTGAAGACATCTGCCTGGCATTGGAGCGCAGCTTCCAGATCGAGCTCTGCGAGGACCTTGTCGACGTCGCTGGCGGTAAGTACCACAAGAGGCTGCCTTGAGGGGGCTTCTCTCTTGGTCATGTCCGGCAGAAAGGGAGGCGATAGGGTAGTTAGCACGATAGCTGATGCTCAGCATCATCCTGTGCTCTGATACGGGAATAGCCGAAATATAACCGGATAAGCATGCCGACGGTACCTGGTTTCCAGGGCCTTGCCAGTATCCCCTAGCTCGGCATCTCTCTCGCTAGATGTGCCATCCGAGTAAGAGTGGGCCAGCAACAGGAGAGGCGTGAACAGACGTGCATATATCCCGCGAGCTCTTCTAGCTGGGACCCGAGGCACCAATTCGCGGCCGACCTGCTTCGTTCCGCTCCAGTGGCGGCCTGTGTGTCAGGACGCGTCACACATCTGCGCGCAATGGTGTCCGAAGTTGCTCAGAGGCGGACATTGTACATGATCGATGCAAGTTGTGATCGTGATGCATCGCGTCGGTGGAGAGCTGGTAGAAGACCTGGCTCGCTTTGTAGAAGTGCCGTCAAGACACGGCTGTCTTCGCGCAAACCACGCAACAACGCGACCCGCGTTTTCGTGGCACACAGGACCGCGCGCGCGTTTGATGGCGGTTCGACGTGTTTTAGTTTGGAATGCAGGGATTGTTGACACCGCCGATCCTGAGCGTCTGGGCATGTATATATACCTGTATCGCTGCGATGCATCGCCCATCTACACTCGCAATTTTCACATCGGATACATACCACGGTGCTGCCTGCTCATACAGCGGGCGCCCGCGTCGTGGCTTCTGTTCCTCTTCAGCCGGCTTGTGCTCTGTCTTGTGGTCTGCTCGTCCGCCCCATGTGCTGTGCACCATCGGCTGGTCCGTAAGTCGCTCTCACCGCCGTACGCTCGTGTTTCAAATAACGCTCAACAGCTTGTCCGTCACCTCATGACCGTTTCGATAGCCAGAGGAGAACCACCGCTGCCCGCCGTCCGTTCCTGCTATGCCCTCCTTCCTGCTTCACCTCTGCTTTCATTCCGAGTCAAGCGCGGGGGTCATGGCCTGCGCGCGGTTGAACATGACCCTGATCTGCTGCTGCGGTGGAAACTGCATTCATTTCGCCATGATCGTCTCCCCCTTCCCGCTCTCACCTCTGATGGCAGCTGCATGAGCACCGGCTCCGGCCCCTTTCGAGTCGCACCATTGCCTCGGGACCCTCCCATCCTCTACCTGTCCCCCAGCTTCCTCGCTATCCTACCCCGTCCACCGCTATCTGGGCTTCATGCTCAGCATGGAGCTGGACGCTCCGCCGAATTGGCCCGACGCGTGACGCGCCTTTGTGACCACAAATCCCTTGAACCCAAAACGGGCAATTTGCCCTGACGCGTCACCGTGACGCGGTCAAGGCCAACGTGTGAGTTTTCAGGGTCAAAGGACACGGTCACGTCCAAAAATTCAGGGAAACGCGTACCAGACGCGTGCCTCGCTCAGGTCATCGCGTTGGCGTCGACGTGTCGGCACTCCTTGCCGGACTGCTTCTTGTGCGGGGGATATGAGCATGACGGGGAGGCTGCATGTCGCTGTCATGTTCGCGGAGGGGCACGCAGTGTCCTCCGAAAGGTGTGGGAAAGGCAAGAATGGGCGCCGCTTGTCCGGACGGAGAGGGAGAACGTTGGCTGCGGGCGGCCCAAAGGAAGGAAAACGTTTGGACCGCCGAGCGGCGGTGTGCAATCGTTTCATCCGGCGGCACGAGCCCTGTGCTCAATTGCGGTTCCGTAGCTTTGACTTTGGAGCCGGAGCCACCTCGGGGACCCGAGCCAGAGCTTGCCTCCATTCTTGCATGCATGGCCGCAGCGTGCGACGTCGCTTGGTCCGTAGAAGACGGCGATGGAGTCTCGGCCTTGGGAGCGCGGTCGTTGCGGCACGGCGGTCGTCGCAATCTCGTGCCGTGTCGTCAACGGAGCAGCCCGATCGCACCCGGCTCAACCACCCGGATCCTCCTGCTGCTCTCAGCCAGGCAGAGTGTCCCCGTCGATCAGGCAGCGCAGTGTCTGTCCGCTCCGGCCCTGGCGGACAACCGCCCTGTCCGCATTGTTCGTCTGTATCGAGGTCCTGCCCGGTGCTCGGACGCTCTTTTGTCATGGTTAATGCATGAGCGCCACGGCGCATTGTCGACGATCCGAAGCCACGTTTTGACTCTCGCTCTTGTGTGCGTTGCATGCATGCATGAATGCTCATCGGCGGTGGCGCCGGGGCTGATCCCTGAAGGTCAGCGTTTTTTTCGCACCTTGTGTGCCGTAGGGGGAGTGGAGGATGTGGGCGGCAGAGTCTGGACGGCTAAGCGCACACATGCCCTGGGAGCGTCCCTGAGTACTGCATCATCCCCGTTTCTTCTCGCGGGACAGCTGCGAGCATCCCCCTGCCGTAGGGGCACCGCGACCCCTGGACCTTGCCGAAGCTTCTCTCTGCACCAGCTGCACCAGCAGAAGCAGCAGCAGCAGCCAGCCAGCCAGTCCGGGCCAGGTACCTTTGATCCCCAGATTGTCCGCCGGCCTATTCTCCCGCCGGCCAGCCAGCCAGCCTGCCTGACTGCCAGCCTGCCAGCCGCTCCGCCATATCTGTCGGTCCTGCATCCTTCTGCACCTTCCCGTGCTTCTGGAAAAGCATCGACTGGACAGGCTCCCAGCTCGAACATTGCATACCGCAGGCTGAGCCGCAAACGAAACGCAAAGCTCAAGGAAGGAATAAACCCTCTGGCCCCACACCCGAGCCGGCTAGTTAGTTGGACCCGCCGAGCGGACTCATCTTTACCACCAACCTTGCAGCTTGCCGATAAGCTCTGCCAACCCTCTGGTCCGCCCGCTCGACTATCGGTTTGCAACGGCTCGCCCCGCTGGTCTGTCATTCAACGTCCTCACGATACCGGATATCGCTACCTCACCGGTTGAGACACTTTGGTCCAGTTGACCAGATATCGCCCTCTATAGACATCGTTCCTGTCGGTCGGTCCGGTACTCCAGCCTTCCGCCTAGAAACAGAACGACCGTCTGGTGACTTATCGTTCAACCTCGTCAGAGCATACCCGTCAGAGACGGTGTTCAAACTCCGCAACGCTCTGGCATTGGTCGATCGCAAGCCAGCTTGGACATCGGGCCAGCCCGGACCGTCCTATCTGTGCCGGACCGCAAGTAGCCAGTAGACCTGCTGCGAGTTTCACGTGAGCCCCTTTCTTTCGCTGTGGTTTCCTCCCCGGATGGCTTGCTCTGAACGCTCCCCACCACGGTCTGCATTCCCGATGCCAGCCCTCCCGTCTACAACGGATTGAGAGGCTGGTCCTCCACCCAGCCAGGTTCGACAAATTGCCGAACCCTGACGTCCTCCCTCTACTGGACCCTCCTTTCCTTTGCATCCTATCCCGTCTTTTTTCACGATTCAGAGTCATGCAGCCACGACTCGAGACGTACACATCGCTGACGGCTGCGCCGCAGTATTACCCCTATCCCCCGCTAGTCGGATTTCACCCATCGAGTATGAGCGGCGGCACCATGTTCGAGCAGCATCACGCCCCCCGACCCATGCACTCGAGCCAGGAGATGATGGCAGACTGGTCTGCCACCCCGTCGATGAACGGTATGCGACGAGACAAGGAGTGAGTCTGGTCGCAGTGCAAGTCTATGCCTGTCCTGATGGCCGTAGGATGATCGCCCCTTCTCCCACTTACTCGCACGCTTCTCAAGTTGAATCGGTCGCATCTCCCTATTCACACCCACAAAGTCTGATGATGCCGGGGTATGCACCGGGCGGATACGTCGCCAGTACGCCTGTCGCCCAGTCCTCGCACTACCCTCCATCGCAGGCAACATCGTATTACACCGCTCCTGTCGAGTACGACATCTACCAGACGCCCGCTTCGGCCCGGTCGACCGCTCGTGGAAAGCTCGGTCGCACGCCATCGGCATATGGGGACCAGCAGGCCTTCACCCCTACGCCGGTCGGAAATCACCCGGGCTACGACGTCGGCGTGCCCCTTGTGGCCGCCTCGTCAAGCTTGACCCGAACGTACGACTCGACTATTACCCAGTACTACCCATACACGTCGGATCGCTCTTCGTGGGGTTCTGCGCCGGACAAGGACGTCGGCCAGAAGCGGAAGCGGGCTGTCAAGGAGGCTTTGCAGCCGTTGATGACCAACAAGCCGGCCGTTACCTCGTCCGCCAAGTCGCTGCGCACACCAAAGCGGTCCAAGCACGACACAGACAAGTGGTCACAGGCGGAGATGAGCTCGCAGGCGAGCCATCTCCCTACCCCGCCCGCCACCGGCAAGGAAGCGTCCACGACAGCGGCCTCACGGCAAGCAAAGACTTCCGCCCAGCGGTCCGTCACACCGGCAGACAGCGTCTCGTCCGGCGCTTCATCCGAGAAGCGCCGAGTGGGCATCAAGACGTCGGCGGAGGAAGGTCGGGTGCTGGTCGTTGGCGCTGCCGCCGCCGCCGAGTCTGCGGACGGCGACGAGGTCCAGGACGCCTCTCCGACCGAGACGAAGGCGGAGCGCAAGCTGGCCATGCCAGCGCTGTCAACCGACGAGTCGGGTCTGGCAACGCTTTCAACCGACATGGTGCTTGAGAGTGAGCTCGACTGGCTGCAGAATGGCGGCCGAGCCAGCCCGCCTTCGTCTCCCGACCAGGCGGTGCTTCAGACGCCTGTGCTCGGCCCTCGGCTGCTCGACGCAGAGGTGACCGACACGCCCATGACCAAGGCTACCAAGGTCACTCGGCGGCTGGAGCGCTTCGCTCAGGAGCCGATTGCCAAGGCGGACGAGCCCATGATCTGCACCAAGATCAACATGTTTGGCCGAGTCGCTGTCCGCAAAGACATGGCGATCAAGTTCCTCGGCCTCGACGGCGGCGCGGGGCTGGTCGAGCAGATCAAGCACGAAGACGAGGATGACTGGTCCGAGCGCTTGGCTGCCGCTTCAAGCTCCAAATCTGTCGCTGCGGCATCGTCGTCGGCCGCAGCGGTGAAGCCCAGCTGGCCCGACGAGTTGGCGCCGTGGAGCCTTGCCGGCGGTAGCCGGAAAGAGAAGATCCGCAAGGAAGAATCGGAAAAGGCGGACATGCTCAAACGGTACCTCGAAGGCGCGAGTGACGAGTCCAGCGACGACGAGGACGAGTTTGTCCCGACCTATGGTGCCATGGGCAAGGGTAAGGGCAAGTCGGTGTCTCGCCTGGTCAGCGGCCCGATCGCCGCCGCCGGACACGGCAGCCACCGCGACCCTCGACGGCCAGCCTACCGCGCTTCGTACTACAACCCTTCGGCGGACGCCAAAGCCGCGCTGTTGACTGTCTTGCGACACCGTGCATTGCCGGTCATCGCTCCTGGTGTCGTCGCGTGCCTCTGCGGCGCACAGACTGCCAATGGCATGGGATCAATGATCGCGTGTCATTCGTGCAAGACGTGGCACCACTTGGTGTGCAACAACCTTGCCGACGGGGACCAGCTCACGCCTCGGTGGTGGTGTCCTTCGTGCGAGCAGTCCATGCGGAACGCCACACCGATCCGGACACCGGTCGGTGCCTACATCCAGGCCGTCGAGCGGTCGAGCGCATTCAAGGGCGACATGATCGACGTCGCTCTCGCGCCATCACCTCTTTTCCCTACGAACGGATTCTCACGCATTACACATCCCCTACAAACCCCTTTGCTCCCCTCGCGCGCACCTGGATCACCAGGGCGACCGCCCCAGCGGCAGCGGATCCTGTCCTTCGCCAACGATCTTTGGACGTATCCTGAGGACGGAGCGGCTGCGCCGGCAACGGCCGCGCCGTCTACGCCCGCGCCAGTATCACGACGAGACGAGTTCTCCACGCCCAAGCCGGACGACCTGCCGTTCGATGTGCACTCGACGCCTTCTCGACACCTCGACTCGATCTTTGGCGGGTCGTCCCTGTTCCCTATGACTCCGGCTCACGGCCGGGCACGAGTGCCCTCGTCTGGCATGATGTACGAGACGCCCATGACGCTCAGCTCGCGTCTATCGGGCCACGGATCACTCGCTTCGCGACACGACTACCTCCGCGACCTCGGTAACGGCGAGCAGGCTACGCCCACGCCTGCCATGGGCGGCCTGCTGCCTCCGCCAAGTCCTCAAACGAGCAAGTGGCCGCACGCACTCATGGGTGCGCAGAACCTCTCACCCTCGCCGTTCGGGCATCGAAGGAGCATGTCAGGCAGCAACAAGCTCAGCAGTATGCGCAGTAGCTCTCGTTCGAGCGTCATGGGTCTCGGCCTCCCGCTCGACAAGGACGACGAGTAGGCGCTGTACCGTCGACGGGCTTCAGTACCTGCATTAGATTTCCTGCACTGTAGTCTGCGTCCACCATGTATCATGTCCGTACTCGCATCTGTGTTCTTGGGCCTGACGTGTCGTTTTCCGCTTGGTCATGAAGAAGTTACGGCAACGTCGCCACCCGGAACACCTTATTTTGGATTTTTGCGGGGACTCTCTCTCACTTGACACTAATCAGCAACAAAACGTATACACGATGAGCGCCAGCAAGATGGGGAGCGCTATGGACTTTGAGGTCTCAGGAGCCGGCGCAGAAAGCTATATCCTGTGTGCGGACTGTGGTATCGTCATTTCGTCCGCCAACGGAGCTGGTCTCTGTGAGTTGCAGCGTGCTCTGGTAACGGTTCAAGCTGATGCAGCGGTAAAGGTGTTGGATGCTTGCGAAACTCGATCGACATCACGGAGGATATCCCTAAAGAGGCGTCTTTGATGTTCTGTCGAGGATGCGAGCGGTTTTCCAGCCCGCCGAACGCCTGGATGGTCGCTCAGCCCGAATCGCGAGAACTGCTTGGTAAGCCGTGGTCGAATCACCTGTGGGGTGTGGTTGACGCTCGGTAGCAATTTGCTTGAAGAAGATTGCGCGGCCGCTGCAGAAGGTCCGCCTGATCGATGCGCAGTTCGTGTGGACAGAGCCGCACTCGCGCCGAATCAAGGTCAAGGTCACGGTGCAGAAGGAGGTGCTGGCCAACACGGTCTTGCAGCAGACCTTCCTGCTCACGCTCGTGGTGCACACGGGTCAGTGCCCAAGCTGTACCCGGCTCGCGGCCAAGAACACCTGGAAGGCGACTGTGCAGGTCAGGCAGAAGGTCACGCACAAGCGTACCTTCCTCTGGCTCGAGCAGCTCATCCTGAAGCACAATGCGCACAAGTGGGTCCGCCCTGCCGATGTACTTCGAACGGAGCTGACAGCATGGCAGGGACACGATCAACATCAGCGAGAAGCGGGACGGCCTTGATTTCTTCTACACGGAGCGGAATCACGCCATCAAGATGGTCGAGTTCCTGGCTGGCGTGGTTCCCGTGCGGTCCAAGGGGTCCGAGCAGCTCATCTCGACCGACACGCACAGCGGAACAGCCAACTACAAGTTCACGTACTCGGTCGAGATCGTGCCTATCTGTAAGGACGACCTGGTGTGCATTCCCCGTCCTCTTGCCAAGTCATGGGGCAACATCTCGTACGTGGAGAAGTGCGACGGTCCGAATGGTTTCGCTGACAAGCCGCAGGCCCTTGACCATCTGCTCGAGAGTCGGGAACTCGATGCATTTGCTGGACCCCATGACGCTGCAGCAGACCGATGTCACGGCACCGATCTACTGGCGGACGCCGTTCGAGTCGTTGGCTACAGTGCAGGACCTCGTGGAGTTCGTTATCCTCGACATCGAGCCTTCAGGTCCCGTCCGGGGCAAGTACGTGCTTGCCGACGCGCAGGTGACGCGGGCATCGCACACGACCAACCAGATGGAGGAGGACGGTACTGGTGACGACGGCATCTACCACACGCGGACGCACCTGGGCGGTATCCTGCAGCCGGGCGACACTGTTCTCGGGTACCACCTGACGAACAGCAACTTCAACAACGACGCATTTGAGGGTCTCGACGAGTCGCGGATACCCGACGTGATCCTTGTGCGCAAGACGTACCCGAACCGCCGACGCAAGGCGAAGCCGCGTAACTGGAAGCTGCGCTCTATCGCCAAGGAGGCCGAGGACGTCACCGAGGGATCCAACACGCACGGCCGAGGCGCGCTCGGTCGCCGAGGCGGTAACGATCAGCGCAATGTCGAGCGCGACTACGAGTACTTCCTTCAGTCGCTCGAAGAGGACCCTCAGATGCGTGCAGAGATCAACCTCTACCGCGCCGACCAGCGGGCAGCACCCGCCGCGCAGCCAGATGCCGACGGCGACGTCGGGATGGGTGCCGGCGCACCTGCCTCTGGCAAGGCCGGCTCGGGCCTTCGCGGCGGCAAGCGGAGGACAGGAGCGGCCCAGGCGGCTGCCGCCGCCGCCGCTTCTCAAGGCATGGACGTCGAGGACGACGGCATGGCCTCGGAGGGCGAGGGCGAGGAGGACGGGTACCACGGCGAAGACGATGATGACGAGGATGACGAGGATGACGGGTTCCAGGGCGTCGGTCTTGACGAGCTCTTGGAAGACTTGGACGCTTTGGAGCTCGGCGCGGACGAGGCCGAAGAGGAGTTGTAAGGCCCGTGTATTTACGCAGTCCAGTCTGTATCTGCTCTTCATCTTCACATCGTATGTAACCTTGACCATGAACGCCTGCATGGAGCATACATAGCCTGGTTCCCAGAGTGATCGTACATAGCGGAATTGCGGCACATGAACCGCGTAAGGTACGCCTTTTACAGAGACCTGGCATCGTAGATGACGTTTCTATACATAGCTTTCTGAGCGGCTGCTTTCCCGCTTTGCATTTCTTCGCGCTTTTCAAGTACTACCCAGCACCGCAGTCATGGCCTCAGACTTCCGACAGAGGAACCTTGCAGGCACAGCCTCACATTCGATGTGGCTCGACCTCGTCCTCGTGGGCGTGTGGCTGAGCGCAAGCGCACTCGTGGGATACGCCTGCTGGCTGTACCCTCTCTTGCGGGAAAAATCTAACTGGCTTGACGCGCTCAGCAAGCATCAAACCAAGATGCTGCTGTACCCGATTTTGGCCGGCTGCCTTAGGCTTACGCTCGAGGGGTTGTCTTGGATCGACCGGCATGCCAGCCACAAAGGCCGACTCCTAGCATACGGGCGGCAGGGATCCCCTGTACCGATTTGGCCGACGGTGATCCTCCTCGCCTTCCTGGCAGATACGGTACGCTTCTGGGTCGCCTCCGATGACCAGTCAAGCTTTGTATGGACGACACGGCCTACTGCCGAGCGGCCCGCTTGGATGAGTGTTGTGCTCTACGGGAGCGCTCTGCTGGGCATGTTTCTCATGCTCGCCGGCACAGTACACGTCCTCGATGGCCTCGGCTATCAGTCTGCGGGCGACCTCGTCTGCGTCATGGACCGGATCGCACTGGCCGTACCCGGATCGGCGTTGTTGTTCAAGATTTTTCAGGCAAGGCTCAGCCTCGTCCCTGCACTGCTTGGGCCACTCGTTGCCGTCTTGATGTTCTGCACCAAGGACTTTATGTTCTCCGTTGGGTTTATACTATGGATGGGAGCCATGTCCCTTGCCTTGCCTGGCGCAGGAGTATCGCCAGCCCGGGCTACATGAATGCATTCGACACTCCGTTAAGATATGGCTTCGCCGGAGCGGCCAAAATATCGGTCACTCTCGGGCTCCTTGCCACATCGCTCACCAGTGCTTGATGACACCTCAAGCGAGCGAAGCGAGAGGAATCATCCGAAGCCCCGATAGCCATGGCTCTCCCGCCAAGCATGATCCGGAAGAGCGCTCTGCCGGGATATGTACCGGAGATTTACAGGCCGAGTATGACGTTTCTCTTCGAAGCCCCGCAGCTGGAAGCTGCCCCACATTGCGCTTTCCCGTTCCGATTGTACAGCTGCCATTCCTCCGATACCAACCCCCGCGCAAGCCAACACAGGCCGAACGCAAACAGCAATGACATCTGAGTCGCAAGTACAGGCTTCACGCCTCGAAGCGGGCTTTGCGGGCCTGCTGGCTGCGGCAAGCGGAGCGATCGGATACGCCTGCTGGCATTACACCCTCACGCACGACACAAGCGACTGGATCTGCAACCTGACCAAGCTTCAACTCAACGTCGTCATGCTCCCGAGTCTCGTTGTATGCCTCGCTTTCGCGCTCATAGGCCAAAAATGGGTCGACCGACACGCCGCCCGAGTGGAGAAACGCGGTGTTGGGGCGGACACGCGGCACAGATCCCTCCTGCCGCTTTTCCCGCAGCTGGCGATCTTTGGGTTCCTCGCGTACGCCGCCCCCTTCTGGTCCAATGGATATGAGGAAACCCAGTCATCGGTGATCTTCCCCGCCGCGGAGCGGTCTACATCTGTGTCGGTGCTGCTACACGTTAATGGCCTGTTGGGCATGGTCCTCATGCTGTGCGGTACGGTCGTCGCGCTCGATGAGATGGGTATCGCATCAGGGAGCAAACTCATCCGACTCATCGACAGGACCGCGTCCTCAGGTACGAAGCGGGTCTCCTTTTTCAAGATCCTTGACGCCAAGTACTACCTGAACACGGCCCAGCTCGGTCCCATGGGCGCCGCGCTGTTCATCACCAACAAAGGTCCAGTGTATGCCGGCGGATACCTCCTCGGCGCGCTCTCGATGATCCTGCTTCTCCTGGCGACAAGAGGAGGCCTTCCTGACAGCTGTGGAGTCCAACAGGCGGAACATGATGCAGTCACGACCGAAGCCGAGAAACAACAGCCACTCCAGTTGTAATGCTATCGCCCTATCCCAATCGGAGCTCCTATCTTGATTCTGCGCCTAGAGCGCGTGTGGCAGATATTGGAACTCATTGTGTTAGTGTTGCTCACCCAGTGAGCGCGGGACATGAGCGCCGTATATAGATCAGAATTGTACTTGTTATCGGCCCTTTGTATGCGACTCTCTTCACTGGCTGAGAAGACAAAGCGAATCCCTTCTCCCAGAATCGAGTCAGGAAGTTGATGCTTGCAGAAAGGTAATTATTCAACATTCACAAGCGTCTCGCCCGTCGGCTGCGCCCCCGAGGGACTCACTCCCATCCAGAATCCAGAAATAGACCTCTGATCAGGTAACTCTGCCTGGAAGGCCATTCTGCCGTCGATCTTCTTGTCCCTGCCATTTTACGCACTGGTATGACAGAAAAGTCAGGCGGGGACGCTGTGGCCTGTGACCGCTCTGCGGAGGAGACAGTCCCGGCCGCCTCACGCCTCGAGGCAAGCCTGACTGGCATCCTTCCCGCTCTTAGCGGGGTCATGGGTTGCATGTGCTGCTACTACGCACTCTCGCGGAGCACGAGCTCCTGGGTCGGGGGGTTCAGCAAGACTCTTATCAACACGATAGTCTACCCTGCCTTACTGGCTGGGGTCGCGACCTCGGTCAAGGGGCGATCATGGGTCGACCGGCTGGCCGTCCGCGCGCGCCAGCAAGGGCGCAGGGCGGATCATCGAAACGGGTCCCTCGTGCCGATCTGGCCGAACCCGACCACGCTCGGCTGCCTCGCTTATTGGGCCATAGTTGGGCGCTGGTCCGGGGACGCTCTCACCTCACCCATCTTCCCTGCGGCAGACCGGACGGCGGTAATGACGGCGCTTCTGTACACAAACGCAGTCCTGGCGGCCCTCCTCATACTGGCCGGCACCGCGATCGCACTGGACGAGCTGGGGCTCGGAGGCCGCGGAACCCACCCGGTTCGTGCTATCGACTGGATAGCTTCAACGGGTACTCGGCGCATATGCTTCTTCAAGGTGCACGATGCGAAATTCTACCTGCAAGCAGCGGGGTATGCTCCGACGAGCGTTGTCCTCTTTTTCAGCAATAGGGGATTCCTGTTTGGCATCGGATATCTCCTAGGCGGTCTAGCAATGCTGAGCCTCCTGGTAGCGTCAAGGGGATCCGTTCCCGAAGAGAGAAAGTCCCAGGCGACAGACAACAAGGCCGGAGAGCCCTAGACTAGCTCGGCTCAATACGCATGTATACATTTAGCATCAGATGCGTCTCTCTTCCTCTCTACAAATACAAGGCAGGACTATCGACATTCATCATACAGCAGACGCGCCTGACCGCCTTAGCCTCGGAGAGTTTGGCCAGCGACGCTCTTCCACCCTGGCGCCTTCTCAAATCCGTTCCGGCCGAGCTGGAAATCCAAGATCGCCTCTCGTGCCTGCATCTGCGTGTTCACCACGAAGGGACCGTACTGCACACGTCAGCACACTCGAGGGCAAAGATGAGCGGGTGCAGACTTACCTGGACAACAGGCTGGTCGAGCGGCTCTCCGGCGCAGAGAATGAAGCGGGTCTCGGTGTCGGTTTCTTCGGGCCGGGTAAGAAGCACGCCGTTCTCGCCAGGCTGTGTCGAAAGGACGAGCGTGTTGTACTGCTCTTGCGCCTCGGACCCATCGCCCGCCTGAAGCTTGCCCGATATGACTGCCGGAGAATCAGTATGCCAATGCAGTCAAGCTCAGAGAGCAGACTCACTGTACACGAATGCGGTCCAGCCTTCCGGCAGCGGCTGGAAGACAGACGCCCCCGGCTTTTGCAGCTTGAAGTCGAAGTACCAGCACCCGCCGAGGGGCCTGACGAATCCTTTCGTGCCGTGCGACTCGCCCGAAATGACCGTGATTTCAACGCCGTCCTTCGGTCGGATCGTGTCGATCCTGTCCCAGGCGTCAGCATCCTGCCCATATCCGGCAGATGTACTCACTCTGCTGCCTTCTTCTCCTGGTAGCTCGGCTCGCAGAACTTGTGCTCTTTCGGAAGATCGACCCAGAGTTGGAGCGCGACGGACGGCTCCGCCTTGGTCGGGTCTGGGTCGAAGTACGGCATCTCGCTGTGCATGATGCCCCGCCCGGCGGTCATCCACTGCACATCACCCCTCTCTAGCATGCCGTGGTTGCCGAGGAAGTCCTCGTGCTGGATCTTGCCGCCCAGCATGTAAGTCACGGTTGTCTGCCCGCGCTGATGGTGGTCAGGCGCTTTTCACTTCAGAACGAGATATGGAGAACTTACATGAGGATGGTCTGGAAAGCCCGCGCCAGGAAGTACACTGGCTGAGTCAAGCCTGTACGATGTCAGACCATGTACACCATCAAGTCAGTCGGTGGAAAGCTCACATGAGGAATGGGGACAGGTTGCGGAGCGACATGGACCCGATACTCCTCCTGACCCTTGCGCCAACGCCCTCGCTCTGCTCGTGGGCATAGACGACCTTGGTGACTGATCGTGATGATTCGGCAGCGGACATGGTGTAGTGTCTGTAGCTGTGGGTATGTACGAGATTTATGAGGTGTCGATATGTTGTTCGCCTGGACAGGGCAGTAATCATAAACCGTCCAAAAGATGGTGGAAGACAAGAAGCTCGGTGACCGTCGCAGTTTTATACAAGTGAGAGCGTCTGGAGATTATCGGAGATGATTAATCAAGAAGATACGAACATGCGCTATGCTAGTGTCGATCCCTCAGCAGACAAGAGCGGCTTTGTCAACAATCCATCCTGAACATTGCTCACCAGATCCGCCGGAAGAATAGCTTAGCCGAGTTTAGCCGGATAGATGGGTCGTTGCTTACAGGTCGTCTCTGATCCTTTGGCCCCCACGAGCGATGTCGCTCTCGGCACTGACAGAGATGCTCGCAAGGATAGACATCTCGGAGTCGTCAGAGATGAAGCGTCCTCGAATTTGCGGGTTTCAAAAGCTCCAGCGGAGCGTAAGAGGACTTCCAAAGGGCCACGAACTCTATTCTGTGCCACCATCAAACGGGGTGCTTCTGCTTGATGCTCTTTCAATTGCATCGACCTCTCTATCCACGACCTCTTAGGACTAGCGAAGGAGTATGAAGGATACTAAACGGCTGGTGGAAGACTTCGACAAAGACTACAAGAGCCAGTTGTCCAACCCTTACCGATCTGCCGACATCAAGGGCTCTTCAGGTTCAAAGAAACGCCCGTCTGCTACCGCAATTCAGCGCAAGCACAAGAGCAAGTCAAGCGCTCATGCATCGGCCAAGACGGCCGCCACAGGGCGAGAGACGTCGGATACCCCGCATGGACGCAAGACAGGCGCTTGGACCAAGGCCGAGGTGAAGGCGCTGTGGGACGCCCTTGGGCTTCTCCCTGTAGGTTGTTTCCCCGCCTGTTCATTGGCTTGAATGGGCTGGGTTATGGAGATGAGCTAAGCCGTCAGGTCAAACCCAAATGGGACGATATCGCTGCTGAGGTGCCGGGCCGAGACAAGTTGGTCAGTTGCCCGTCAACCGCAGGAAGGCGATCCTGGCTGACGAGAGTGCTAGTCATGCCAGAACAAGGTGAAGTTGCTTCTGCCAAAGCCATCTCCCTACCGAACAGTGCTGATCGCTGTGCAGTGGAAGTACGACATCCAGCCAAAGCTCCTCGCACTCATCGCCAGCCTGGGCGAGTAACTAGTGCGCTGCCACGAACTACCAACCTCTCACCGTCCGGTCGTCGTGCCTGGTTTCGAAATGTGACACATCTATGCTGCAACGATCCGCAGTCGGTCGAAATGCCAAGAGGATATGCACTCTGCGCAGCCAAACATGCGTGGCCCCCATGCGTCCAGGTTGGAAACCGCTCCTCGATGGTTTTGCCTGCGGGATCATCGCGGCGGCAGGAAAAGTGCCGACGGCACTCTAAGTCGCATTTAGACCGGGGAGGTCAGGAATAGGGCCCTCATTTGAGACCTGCGTCATCGGCTTCTTGGGCATTAGCATCCGTCTGAATATCTCGATGCTGGCGCATAGCGCGAACACTTCGGCGAGGTGTCGTCTACGGCGCGACGGGAGGCGTCGAAAGTGTGTCGGATACTCCATACCTAGCGCGGGTGCTCCATCTCGCCAGGCGGGGAAGGAGGATGCTCTCAGGCTGCCAACGCCTGTCCGCCTGTGCGGATCACCACTTTTTCTTCTGGCGGGGTCTGACCCGGCGGAATACGGCATAGTCCAGAGCAATTGCATGCACCCGGCAGGCATCCTGCCGATAGAAAGCTTGGCTATGCCGAAAGTAGTGGACCGTATGCAGCAAGCAAGGCCTTGCGTCGTGCAGAGCGCAATGCCGCCCCGCAGCGCTCACCAGTCAACACCCCAAGAAGACAGTCAAGGAACGGGGTCTTTGCCCCGCGGGACCACTAGCACAAGGAAGATAAGCCGGTCGTCGTACCCCCTGTACCGCCTCATTCGGCAGCATGCATCTGTCTGCTTGTCAGGCCAATGATGACGAATGCTCTGGTGCGGCGCCCTCGTCCCGGGTCCATACTCCAGATTCGCTGGAACAGTGTTTGATTTTTTCGAACCGAATCTCGCCCGAGCCTGACCGCGAGGTCTCGTGCGCCTCGTGCGGGGCACAGGATGCAAGCCAGGATGCGGATGCATGCAACCCACCGCCCAGGCAGGCGAGGGTTGAGAGGCCAGAAGCGAGATGAGGGCCCTTCTCGTCATTTTATGCGTAAGATCCCTGGGGCGGCTGCCCTGACTGGGACCTGTGATGCCTCTTCTCACCTCCTCCTCCCGGCCCCCTTCCCGGGTCATCGGGTCATCGGGACAGGGCACAGGCGCCCGAGCCCAACCGGGGCGTCTTCACCCCTGAACTCATCGTCCGGCCGGCGGTCAGCGGCTCAGCAAAAACACCCCTGCCCTCGGTCTAAGCGGCCAAGCGGCAGAAGTAGCGGGCCGTCCAGCAGTCACTGCAAGTCACTGGCTGTTTCCTGCTTGTCTCTCAACTAGCAGTTTGGCAAAGATACTCGTTTTCTGTCACATTTGCTCAAGGTTGTCGGTCTTTGCGAGACGGCAAGCGTACGCAGTGTGTTTGGACAAGGACAACCAGACCCAGGAAAGCGACTGGTGAGTGCCGATCCCTTGTTGACCGGCTAGGATCGCCGAAGTCCGGTTGTGTTTGTCCAGAGGTGGTTTGCAACTACTCTCAGGTCGAGTGCGATTTGGATCGCTGCATGGGAGGGATCTTGGTTGCGGGTCTTGGAAAGCGAGGTGCATAGGCGTGCGAGAGTCAGCGACACCGCCCGACCGGCAGCTGTGCACTTGGCGGGAAAAGGCTTTGCTCAGCATTCACGTTCCGGCGGCTCCCTTGTCCTGCCAGACCGTCCGCATCAGCCGCCTGATCTCCCCTTCCTTTCACATGGTCGGGCCTCGGGCGAAGGAGCATGGGTCTTCGCATACAGCGACGCTAGTGCACGACGAAATGAGGACTGTGGACGAAGTCTGATAGGGACCGAGTCTAACATCCGTACAGCTTTTCGTGAGACCGAACCGCTCAGGCCTGGCCAGTCAACACGGGTTCATCGCCTCGACTCCACGCCGCGAGCTCGTCAAAACGAGCGTCAGTGTCTCATCACTGCCCGCCGACTCCGCATCGCCAGTAGCATCGAGGTCTGCTGTTGACCAAAGCAAGCCGACCGCCAAGGACCGCCCAGCAACTGGCATACGCTTCGGACCGGCCCAGACCAAGGCGTCGCGATAGACTCAGTCTTCAAGCGATTTGATCCGAAAGAACCAGCATTTCGGCTCATCCGCTCTTGCCCGTGTAACACTTCTCCAAACAGCTACGACCGCCCGAGTGAGCTGCCTGTATTGTCTGTGACGGCCGACACCCACGTGCCTTCGACGAGATGGCGGTTCCCGGCGTGACATCCGCAGCGGTGACCCGCGTGACGACGACCGCCGCCGTGGTGGCCACGACGCCGAACCCCGCTACACCCGTGACAACCACTGCTGCCGTCGCTGCAACGACCTCTGCTGCCGCCCCAGCGGCAGTGACGACCAGCGCTGCCGCCCCTGCGGCGGGAACGACCTCCGCTGCTGCCGCAGCTGTCAGTTCCAGTGATGCTGGCCGGCAACAACCGCAAGCGCAGACATCCTCTTCATCAGCAGCCGTCGCTGCTGCACCGGTCGTCGTTTCCTCTTCTTCATCGGCGGCATCATCGTCCTCTTCCCGGCCGTCCTCGTCCAGCGCCGCGGCATCATCATCATCCGCTGCCAGCTCCTCTGCGTCCCGCTCGAGCAGCAGCAGCTCTGCGACCGGTACAGTCGCCATCGCCGGCGTCACGGACGCGAGCGCATCGAGCGGGAACAGCGGCCTCACGGCAGGCGAGATCGGCGGTATCGCAGGCGGTGCAGCCGCAGGTATCATCATTCTCGTCATTCTCTTCCTGTGCTGGCGAAAGAAGCGGCGAACCAGGGGCGAAAGATTACCTCCTCCGTGAGTCCCCTCTTTTACAAGGATCATCATCAGTGCAGTGCTGACGATCGTGCAGCCCGCCGCGCGATCCTACGATCGGTCAGACAGCGTCAATGATGCGGCAGCGGAGCTCTTCTGGCGTCTTGCTCGGCGGCCCAAGCACGTACCGCCAAAGTTCCCAATTTGGCCGTGAGTCCTGTCCGTTCACCACCCATCAAGATGGGGCTGACCGGAGGCAGTGCTGCAGTCCCGGCCGTCTGTGACGTCCGCGGGGCACTCGCGCACGCCATCATTCTACACGACCTATCCTATCGCTACTCCCTCGTCCGGCGCGGACATTTCGCCCCCGATGGAACCGCAGATGGTTCCACTGTCGGACAACAGCGGGACGGGTTTACCTGCGGACACGCCTTCTTCGTCCGAGGGTTCGGACCCGGCGCGATCTGTCTCGCCCGATCGTCCACGGCTCGCGATCGACACGGGTCTGCGACGAGACGACTCGTCCAGCAGCAACGAGACCGGTGCCGGCGCCGGACCCGCGCCGGCCGCGCGGCGTATCCCCAGTATCGACCGGCTGCGGAGCCAAGCCGGTGTGGGCAGCTCTTCCGACCGGGCGCCTTCGCCCTCAGGCGGCTTCTTCCCTCCTTCGTCGGGCCCGTCCGAGCCTGGCTCGTCGCGCGCCAATTCCCCGCACCCGTCGCAGCGCGGAAGCCTCAATGGCGGCAGCGGGTACCCTTCGCCGACACCGTCGACCATCGGCCGTTTCCCCCGCCCGTTGTCCATGACGTCCATGTCCTCGCACAGCAAGTACCTCCATATCGGCCCCGCGGGCGGCGCGCCGCATATGGGTAGACCTCTTCAGCTCAAGATGCCCGCTCCGCTCGGCCAGGACGCGCAGAAGGAGATGATGAACCCCGACTTCTTCCCCTCCATGTCGACACTCGAGTCAGGCCAGATGGCGGGGTACGATTCCATGCGGCACATGAACAGGTACTCCCAGGGCCTCTACGGTGAGCACACCGCATACCAGGCGCGGGACCTTCAGCTGACTTGGACCGCAGATACGGTGCCAGAAATGGGAGGTCCGCCACAGCGACCTATATCAACTTCTCAGTCGCTGGGAAACTACCGGTCCAGCCGGTCGTTCGGCAGCGGGACACCGCCCATGCTGCCTCCTGGCCCGCCGCCTCAGCACCGTTCACTCAATGGCTACCCTGCGGGACCGCCGCGATTCTCAGTTGGCCCTCGCTCGCCCGTGGACACTCGCGCCCCGTCATCTTCGCAGCAGCATGAGGAAGTCGGCGACCGGCGGTCCGTCCTCGGCCGAGAGGAGGTCTAGAAATGGCAAAGTCTCTCCTTGGGAGAATCTCAGACTGTATCACATCATTTTTCATCGCGATCTCGATCTTGGACACTGCAGCGTGGCATAACCCTAGCGGTACAGTGACAGCGGGACATTTTCATACATGCTGGCTGCGGACTTTCTTATAGTGCATGTTATCTGTCCAGAATGGCCGTGTCATGTTGAGCCACGACGATTGCCTTTACTCGCGGTCCTGCCGGATGTGCCGGATGTGTTGGATGTGATCGACGGTGCTCATGAAGAGGTTGCCGGACTAGGCCTAGGACGCAGACCAGTGCTGAAATAGAACCTCGTCGGCGAATGATGCGCCTGCACCGGACGAGGTCGTCGTCCGTGTGTACGGCCAGGTCCTGGCGACGAAATGTGTGGTCCAGCGGTGCGCTATCTGTTGGCGGCCGCCTCGGAACAGTGCAGCGATCGATACGGTATGGCGACTCGAGGTGGGTGGTAGCCCTCCGACGCGGTTGCCGCCTCAATTGATGCCCATTCCCGCAAAGTCCGGACTTGAAGGCCGGCGACCGGTGTATTGTTGCTCGGCTTCTTCCGGCAACAGCTCGATCTTGACCGTTTGATCTCCCTTGACAAGCACCAGTCCCATCTCCTTGCCTCCGTAGCCTGTCCCGAACCCTCCGACGGGCTCGCTTTTCGGCCAGTACAGCTCGACCGACTCCCTCTGTGCTCGGAGCTCTTCAACGTGGGCTTGCCACTCTTCGGCAGATGCGCCTTCCGGCCGATCGTGCTCCGTTGGTAGAGGAGCATCGATGATCTCCGAGTCGGTGAGGATGATGTTCTGCAGCTTGTCGACAGCTGCGAAATGCCCGATGAGTGTACGGCCGTCGATCAGGGTCAGGCGGAGAGTCTTGCCTAAGAGTGAGGAGAGGTAGTCGATGGCTTGTTGCTCGTCAGCGGTCGGTGGCGGCGCGCCAGGATAGTTGAGGACGGTCGCCCCGGGGTACGCCATGCCGCCCATCTGAACCAGGTTCTCGACGTGAGCCGCGTCGAGCAAGAGAGGTAGGGTAGACAACACGCTGTCTTGAAGGCCCACGCATGTCACGTGACTTTGAGGTGGAAATCGTCAGTCAAGGCACCGAGCTCTCCGAACATGCTGAAGAACGATCCAACTTTTTGAGAACACAAATCACGGTCCAAGCCGATTGACTCCTGCTTGTAACGCCGTTACTCAGGCTAGAAGTCTTGTCCAACATGTCGTTCGTGTCGCTTCTTCGACCGGCGAGCGCCCGTGCGTCTTCATCAACCTTGACCGGCCAGGCATTCCGCCAGGACATTCGACTGTCCCTGTCGGAATCGTCCCGACGCACGTATGCTACCGCGCGGACTACTACCAAGGCCCGGCCAAAGGCCGAGGTTAAGCCCAAGAAGGAGGAGGAGGACTTCTCGGTCCAGAGCTTGGACGGAAAGATCGCGGATGGACAACGGCAGGCGCAGGACTTGAAGCGCTTGGATATCGACTGGCTGTCCATGTCCCGGAAAGTCATCCGTGAGTCTTCTGCCCGCAGTCAAGCACGGTCCACGGCACGTAGAAAAGACTCGGCAGCATCGCCGCGCGCATACAGTGGTCTCTGCGGAGCGATTCGAGGTGACGCGCTGACATCGCAGTGCAAAGACGCGACCCTCCATTCCCTTTGTCCCGACTTGGTAGCTCAGAAGGCCGTCAACAGGCCCGAGCCCGACTCAGGCGATGGTGGGAGTCTCGGACTCTGTGGGTCATACTGCTTTGTAAATGGGGTGTGCTCGAGTTGCTGACACATTGGCCAGGTTGAAGCATATCGCGCAGAACGGAGGATACATCCCGGCTAAGGGATTCAGCTTCCTCGGCATGCCGTTTTCGTACGCCGCTAAAGACCTGATCGAACAGGCGAAGGACGCGTTCGTGCAGTACAACACCGCTCTGGCCACGTACGTCCGCTGCAAGCCGTAACAGGGAGGTTTGACGCTGACTCTGCCGCAGGCGAGACAGGCCGCTGCTCCGCGCTGTAGCGTCCGATGCGGCGCTTCGAGCAGGCAACAAGGTCATTGACGCGGACCGGAAAGGCATGCAGTGGGAGCTTGTCCGACACGTTACCGAGCCGAAGATCATGAACGCCATATGCGGCACTTTGGACCCGTACGGCCGCCACATCGTCGCGCAGGTGTACATACGCTTCGACACCGAGCAGGTCAGTCTTTCGGGGTCCGATGCTGTGGCGAACACTGTCTCGAGGGAGACTCCGGCTGACGCACTACAGACTCTGACGGCGAGCGGACAGGCTGGGTCGGGAAAGCCTCAGCGGGTGATTGAGAACTGGGTGCTCGAGCGGATGCTGCCAGCAGATGAGCAGTCGCCATGGAAGCTCAAGGAGAAGATGCAGCCCACCCCTCTGGAGGAGCCGTGAGAGGAAGAGCCTTGGGGTAGAGGTAGGAGTCACTAGCATAATGCACATGCACCACTATCGCACATGACCGACGGTTGCTCGGAACATCATCAACGCCCTGGGTGGGTAGCGGGTCGGATCTTCTCACGTGCAGCTGAGCCTCGACGGAGCACTGTTCCCCTGCCCGGTGGTAGACAGAGGACAAAACGCTAGGCGCCCAGGCCAGCTGGATGCTGATGACCGCCACTCATGGTGCCGGGCGGGCAAGGCCGAACACACGCAGCGTGGTGCTCCACATGAAGCGAGCGCCTGATCACGCCTTTCTGTCGCCTTTCGCCGAAGCGAGACCTTGCCGACTGTACAGCGCCCGCACGGCTCTTGCGAGAGCCGCATGGACATGCAAGTACCGTGCTGGTGTGAAGACCGAGCACGACGTCATGCTGTATTGTCGCTCAAAGCCTACTGCTGCCCATACGTGCACCGTTGTCTGGGCGGATTAATCCGGCCCGGTGTTCGGACGGGCGAGCTGTGATGGTCGCTCATTTCCGCTGATCCAGCACGGCCCAGAGGTGGAGCTTCCGGCCATTCGGCCATGCGTGCACGTGTGGGCGCGGAAGACCTGGGATATACGAGTGCGAGCTTCGAGCTGCCAAGCGGGCGATCCAGGCGGTCAAACGGCTGTCTCGCCTCGCCTCGCTAATTTTGGCCCATGCGATCCGAGCCTTGGCTTTCAGGCCGCACCGTGGTGCAAATCTGTATCTGAGTGGGGGGATGATCTGGCCCAGGGCCAGCAGGGCCGCCGCCGCCGGCAGGACTGGCGGCAGGATACAGGGCGGAGAAAATGCTTATCGAGCCGAAGCATGCATGGAACCGCATGGGTCGAAAGTCTTGGCGGCGAGCTATTCTCAAAAGCTCGGCTGCTTCCCCTTCAGCCTTGGCAATCGGTCGTTCAGGCACTTCACCCCACCCGTCAGGGGGTGTGTAAACATTTCTTGCGCTGCGTTGCGCCTTAATGAGCCGGCATGTCGTGTGCTGGATCCAGGTTCCAGGATCCGATGCCTCGATCCGGCCCGGTCCACGAGCAAGCAGGCAGGCAGGCAGGCAGGCAGGCCGGGAGACCGATGGGATACATATGTCATGCTCGCGTATCGCTAACGGGACTTATCACGCCTTCGGTGCCCTGGCAAATCGGAACGTATCGACCGAGCGGTGGAAAAGTCGTGCACCCCTACGCCGGCCCAAATATCTACCCCGTAGCTTCTTGTTGTTGTCTCTGTTCTTTGCTATACGCTATCCCTCGAATAAACCATGAGCAACACGGTTGTCGACCTCGAGTCGGCGCCTGTCCCGGCGTCGGCGATCCCGACCAACACTCTCAGCGCGAAGCAGAAGCGCGACGAGAAGGACCAGCAGATCTTCGACGGCGAGCGCGACGTCACGATCGCCGGTGCCGAGGACATTGACCACGGCGACGATGCTGAGCCGACCGACGAGGAGTACCGCACCCTCAGGAAGTGAGCGAACCGGGATCGCGCATCAGTGAAGGTACAGTGCTGACGGGTGGCGAAGGGTGCCTGCGCCGATGAAGTGGGCTGCTGTCGCCATGTGCTTCATCGAGCTCGCCGAGCGAGCCTCGTACTACGGCTGCGTACGTCCTTACCTCCACGCACGACTAGGCCCGGGGCTGACCCTCTGCAGACCAAGATCTGGAACAACTATATGAAGAACCCGCTGCCCAAGGGCGGTAACGGCGCGGGTGCCGTCGCCCCCGGCTCGCTCGGTACCAACCAGGTCACGGGTGGTCTCGGCATGGGCTCTGTCAGCGCCAGCGCTGTCACCAGTTCCTTCAACTTCCTGACCTATGTCATGTGAGTGCGATAGCGAATCTTGCCGTGCTGTGACTGACGGTGCAGCCCTATCCTCGGTGGTATCCTGGCCGACACCAAGTGGGGTCGATTCAAGACCATTCTCATCGGTACCATTATCGGGTAAGCCTAGACTGCGCAGACTACAGGCCTTGGCTGATCGGCAGCTTCTTCGCGCACGTGCTGCTCTGCGCGGCGGTCATCCCCAGCGTCATTGTGTCCGGCAGCGGCTTCGCGCCCTTCTTGATCTCGCTGCTCATCCTCGCCTTCGCCGCCGGCCTGATCAAGCCGTCCCTTGGCCCTCTGCTCTGCGACCAGTCGCCCGTCAAGCGACCCGTCCTCCGCACGACCAAGAAGGGCGAGCGCGTCGTGCTTGACCCTCAGGCGACTGTCTCCCGATACCTCAACGTGTTCTGTGAGTCTCATCCAAGCTTCGCGAGAGAGGCGGCCGCTGACTCTGGACAGACATGTGCATCAACATCGGTGCCGTGCGTTCTAAACACCATTTGGGGTAGGACACCTGCTGATCCTATAGTTCATGGCCCTTGGAACTGCCTATGCTGCTCGATACGTCGGGTTCTGGGTCGCCTTCCTCATCCCAGGCATTGTCTATCTCATCATGCCCCTCGTGTAGGTCCGGGCGCAGCTCGGTTCCAGACCACTACTGACCCCGCAGGATGTTCTTCTGCTACAAGCACCTGTACAAGGCCCCTCCCCAGGGCTCTGTCACGCTCGAGGCGCTCAAGGTCCTCAAGACCGTGCTGGGCAAGGGTGGAATCAAGGCTGCGTTCCACGGCGGCGACGAGTTCTGGAACCGGGCCAAGCCTTCATACATCGAGGCGACCGAGGGATCTATCGACCGGTCCAAGGTCTTCTGGGACGACACCTTTGTCGACGAGATCAAGCAGTCGATCCGAGCCTGCGGTGTCTTCTTCCTCATCCCCATCTTCAACCTTGCTGGTGAGTTCGAGCCCAACGCTTCGGATCCACCCTCCTTCCGCCACGATCTGGTCGGGTGGGCAAGGGTGGGGGAGTGTGGAGCAATGACTACCTCCTCCTCCTTAAACTAGTACTGAGTTGTTCAGATGGCGGTATTGGTATCAGTGAGACGGCCATGTCCAACGCCATGGTTCTGAACGGTATCCCGTCCGAGATCTACTCGTGAGCATTGGAAGAGAAGCATGCAGGGCCGAGCTGACCGTTTGCAGGAACGCCAACCCTCTGACCATCATCATCGCCTCGCCTATTTTCATTTTCGGCATTTACCCTCTCTGCAACAAGCTTGGCCACACGCCGCGACCCACTCTCAAGCTCATGGCAGGGTTCTTGCTGGGCAGCGCAAACATGGTGATCGGCGCCATCGTTCAATGGAAGATTTACACCTCGAGCCCGTGCGGATACTACGCCTCGAGCTGCAAGGCCGGCGTGTCCAACGTCAACCTCGCATGGCAGCTTCCGCTGTACATCCTCCCCGCGCTCGGCGAGATTCTCATCAACGTCACCAGCTACGAGCTTGCCTACACCCGCGCTCCCGCCCGCATGAAGGGTCTGGTACGTCTTATCGCACCAAACTTGTCGAGGGGATCTGACTGACGGGATAGGTCTACGCCATCTGCCTGTTCTCGCAGGCGATCTCATACGCCATCCAGCTGGCCATGTCCAAGGTGGTCGACGACCCGTACCTGATCTGGCCGTACGTCGCCCTCGCCGTGGCGTGCTTCCTCGCGGCGTTCGTCTTCCCCACGTACTTCCGCCACCTCGACGAGCCCATGCGCAACTTCGCCGATGTCGACCGACAGTTCGGCAAGCAGCAGCCAGGGTACCAGGCCAAGGCCGAGTCCATCGAGGACGCCGAGGTCCGTTCCGTCAAGCACTAGGCCGCTTCACAGGCTGTTGGCCCAGACCGGTGTGGGGGTCACACCGGTAGTCAGTCTTACATATATCTCCTATACCCCTTGATTATCCTTGTCCGGATACTAGATGCACCTGATTCATCTCGCTTTCAAAATTCGCTGTCATCGAAGAGCATCCCTGACTGGTCTGGTAGTCGCCCTGCCACAGCCGCATCATGGCGACCCGTGTTCCCTTGCGACCCTTATCCTCTGGAGCGCCGAACACACTACGCTGCCTCTGCGTCGAATGACGGTCTCTCCGCAGCGGTCCCGGCATAGCGCGGCGTCTGCGAATGCCCCCTTGCCGTGACCGCCACGTTGTTCTCCAAGCCGAAGCGCCCTTCGGACTCCGCAACGACATACAGGACGCCGTGCCAAGACTCCGGCACCGGGCTTGGCCCGACAGACTCCACGTGTGGCGCCACCGCAGCCCACATGCCAGACGTAGCTTGCCCCACCGGTCGCACGGTTCAGACCGGCCCTTGGAATCTTTGTCGGCCAAAGCCGTTTGGGGTCATGCTGTCCAGAGCAGAACTGAGAGCACCGCTCAGTCTAGCGAAATGGACCACCACTAATTACCGTATCTCCCGCTAACGCCCGGCGCTACAGTCCCCTGTGGACCCATTTCCAACCCCATATCTAAACGGCCCGATCCCAGATCTCGACATACCAGCTCATTAGCACCCGGCACGCCATCGAGCGGCATGCTGTGTACAGAACCTGTATCACCTCGATGACTAGTCTTGGGTGGTCACAGCATGCTTGCCGTCACGGCGACCCGGGGACTATTATTTGCGTGCCGGAACGATAGAAATTAGCGTCTCACGTGTGGACGGGATTTTGTTCCGCTTCAGCCCTGGACGACGTCACTTGGGACTCTTAGGTGGGCGAGGGGGGCGAGCGAAGGACTTCCATCTCCAGTCCAAGATCGTGTGAAGAGGGGTTTCATCGAGACTTGGCCACCTCGGCATCGCTCGGCACAGGGTGAGCATCCCGCAACGAACCGTGAATTGCCTTGTACCGTACCCCCGGTAAAAGTCCTGCACCGGGCCTTTGCATGCAGTAGAGAGAGCACTCGTATGCGCCGCTTAGGCCTGGAACAGCAGGGCAAGGGGGGAGTCGGATGCACCTGTGCGTCGACGTTCATGGGGAAACGGCGATCCTGGCGCGCGGGGGAGGCGTACCTCCAGAACTGCCCAAAGTGCGGGGTTTTCGATCCAGCCGCGACGCCACCAACATCACTGAGCGATCTCGCGCACCCGTGAGCATGGCCGGGGGATCGACCCGTTTTAGCGTGCGTTCCGGCACTCCTCTGGGTCGGATGGAAGTGTGCTGGCGCGTCAGAGCTGAGCCGAATTTGGGTACGGCGAGTTTTCCAGGCTTCTAGCGCTTCCCCTGTGCTGTCGAGCCCGCTTGTCTGGGTTTTTCGAATCCGGCTCGCCCGTTGTACCCGGCCGGGCACAGCTCCTGCCCCCTGGCAATGGTTACGTGACGGATCGCGAGGGTTCTGCTGGCAGAGGGGCACGCGGGGCCCGAGCGTGCCACCGAGGTATATTTTCCGGTCATTCTGAACGGTTACGACACCCCGGGGCGGGGCTGGACGAGCCAGGCAGACCAGGGGGAGATCCGAGGGCAAGGGCGAGGGACGGAACGTTAGGGCTGGCGCCCGCCGTCAGCCTGGCGGGGCGCAGCAGCGACTCTGTTCACGCAAGAACCTCGATCGAGGTCGCTGACGCGCGAGAGAAGGGCGGACGCGGAAAGAAGCTCGAGGGCCAAGGCGGATGGCGTTTGAGGGTCGCCATGGGGTCGAATCGCTGGGGGTGACGAAGACCAGACGCAGGGGCTCAGATCGCACCGCACCGCCGCCTGGAAGCCCGCCTCGCCTTTCGCAACACAGGGCGTCGTCGCATTTGGCCGACCGAGGGGAGCCGTCTCGGCCAGCGTCGTACGTCTTGTAGTCCCCAATCGGCCCAACCGTTGTCCCGGGCGAGCCTCGTGTCGTGGTCTTGCTGGATCCTCTCACTCAACACTTGAGATAGCATTCCTCCTCTTGTGTCTGTTCATCAAACCATTGCATACCCAGCGTTGGTGCACGCAGTGCCCAATCGTCCTCCTGAACCCACCTGGTCGACTTGCCAGGTAGTGATCCGACCCGCCATCAACCGCAACCTCGTTTCAAGGTTGCTTACCCAAGCAACGCCGTTGCCGTTGGCCAATAGTGGAGCCAACGCTTGTTGATCGATCGCGAAGCAGTGGTCGACGTTTGCGAGCCCCTGCGCCCCTCCTCTACCCTGCCTGAACTTCGCCTACGAGGAAGATGGCTGTATAATGCCTGGGGAAGAATAACATTGGCGCTCGCAGTGATCACCCTCCTCCCACCATCTCCAACACCGACTACACGCTGCACCCCTTCTCGCCTAAGCCGACACTCAACCGCTTGTTCCCTCCTATCGGAACATTCCCCGCATCCCAGAAAGACATACCTCCGATTCTCGTCCTCTTTCCACCCCAACGAGCCAAAGACGGGGCCACACAGACCTCTTCGACTTTCGCGTCGCTT
Organism: Cutaneotrichosporon sp. M94-02A; assembly: GCA_037040355.1. NCBI lineage: Eukaryota > Fungi > Basidiomycota > Tremellomycetes > Trichosporonales > Trichosporonaceae > Cutaneotrichosporon > Cutaneotrichosporon sp. M94-02A. Next base: position 130,876 of record JAXQGU010000098.1, read on the forward strand.
CGGAGCTGCCTCCGCGTTTCCACAGTTTCGACCCCCTTACCGCTACCCTGAGCACACACTCCGCGCCCCGCGTCCGTCTTCGGTGCCCCGAAAGTCCCCCGTGTCCGAGGCGATCTGTCCAGGGGGAAAAACACGCAACGGCACCGTCAGGGAAACTCCCGTCATCGCCGCTCGTAAGGCCATCGACGTCACTCGTATCGGCGGCGACACGATACTCGGCGTCGCGCTGCAGATCTGACATTCGGTTTCGGTCTAGTCAGCGGCAAATTTCGGTACACAAAGCGTACATCGCTTACAGTGCGGTGTGAGGGTGTCTTCGGGCCGTCACGACCGGACGTGAGACACCTCTCATCAAGGATTGTGCGACACGGGCCGAATCTCACGCCATTTCGTGACGTTTTTCTCTCGGTCTCACTCCTCTTTCGCAATTTCGGTCGTCAAAGGCCTGCTTGGGTGTGAACCATCCGGACTAGGCGGCGTCTTCCCCTTCGATCCGATTCATCAGCAAGAGGTTCAGAGTGTCAGCGGCTTAGCTTGCACCTGGTGAGTCAGCTATCCACGAGGTGAACACGAGCTGGCGCCTGGCCGATGAAAGGAAGGTCCTTTGGGTACCCCTTTTACCGAACCATGCGATGTGTGTGTGTGTGCAGACACACACGCTCCAGACGCCTCTTACCCCTTTCCCCAACGGTTTGAATGAGCAAAGCTCTCGGCGGCGCATGATTACGTGGATCTATTCCCTCTCGCTGCCTTGCTGCCCTCCTGCCCCTCGTCACGCTTGGGCGATCCCCTTCAATCCCTACGGGAGCTTCCACACGAGGATAGCTCTCTCACCACATCCCACCCCCGGCGCCGCTTGGCCTGAGGGACTCACTCTGGCCCCGTGGGTCACTGGCTGCGTCGCCTCTCAGTCAGCCTGTTTCCAACTTTCTTCTTCTACATCTCTTCAGGCTGAAATATCACCTCGCAACATGCTTCCATTCACCGCATCATAACACCACCGCATCCAGGCGCTGATCACCCGCTCAGACCGCCCGACCGAAGCCCGAAGCCGAACCGATAGCCCGCTCTCGGATCAAGCTTTGTGCCTTTCCAGCAAGGTACCGCCTGCCTGGACAATCGCTCTCTCGACGCCCCTGCTACGCCCACTCCGGATCATCTGTCGCTGTCACTGTGGCGCATCACCCAGTCGGCATTCCCGCTTGGTGGCTGCTGCGATAAGCTCAAAGGGAGGCGCAGTGTCATACGATTGAGCTATCGCCCCTAGCCCCTTGTCACCGACCCCCTTCCCCGCGGGACACAACGCCTCATTGGCAAGAGAGGCATTCTTAGGTGAGTTTTTGGCGTCAGCATCCGGACATGCGCCCCCTTCATACCCTTCACACGCCTCATGATCCTCGGACGTTCATTCATCGCCTCGCCTTCTCCTGCACACAACCCACTCATCGCTCATCACCGCGCGTCGGCTCGGCGTTGTCTCAGCGCTTGGCCTGTACACACTCACTCCTCTCGGACGTAAAAGCCCTTTGCTCGTTCTTGCCCCACTTGCCCGTCGGCCATTGACTGGCCTACCTTTGTCACACGCCTCATCTGCACCGGAACCTGCCCATCTCTGCAAACCCCAAACGACTCGCTCCATCATCCCCTCGCGGCGACTCATACCCCTCGGCTGCCTCGATCTCTTCATCTCCCCCTCATGACTGACACACGACAGTGACGCCTCAACGTCTCGCCCGCACAGCCTCTCACTCAAAATGGGTTCCAACATGGACATGGATATGGCCTGGTGCCTCTTGTGCTCGAAGCGCACGGTAGGTCTGAGCGAATCGCATTGTCGATGGCTTCTGACGACCGTAGCGAGATACGCGGACACTGTACTGCTCCGACGAGTGCCGCCAAAACGACATTTCCAAGGCCGACTCACCTCCGCCATTGACGTCGCCCCTGCCCCCTCTGATGTCTGTGACGGTGTCCGGCTCGTCAACGAGCACGCCACCGCGCAAGGCATCGACCTCGCCCGTCAAAAAGCCCCACACGCACTCGCCGCTCATCCCCGCCGTCGACCTTACGGCGCCCTCGCAGTCGTCGGGCATGGTCCCGCAGGCTGCCCCGGTCGCCTCGCTCAAGTTCCAGCGGGACCGACGGGCCTTCTCCTTCCCGAACTCGCAGCTCAACGACACGCCAACCCGCGTGCCTAAGTCTCGCCAGCAGAGCATCAACGCCCACCATGCCCTTCCGCCATTTGTACGCAAGTCGAGCGTGGCCATGCCTCCAACAACGTCCGCTTCGCCTCGGCTGGAGTCGATTGACGAATCACTGCTGCGGCCCGTCGCACCCGGACAGAAGCTGTCTAAGTCTACTGGCGGAGCCAACACGCCGATCAAGTACGACACCGTCTTCTGCTCAACATCGGAAAGCAGCGACAACGAAGCGCTCGGCCAGTCGCCTGTCCAAGACGCCCGACTCGTGCCCAAGTTGACCATGACGACGCTTAGCCCGAAGCAGACAGTCTCGACCTTGCCCACGGAGAGCAATCTTTCGACGCTCCGGTCTCAGTTGTCGCCCAGGCAGAACTCGCACCTCCGACTCAGAGAAGCGTCACAGTCGCCCGTCGCTGCGCTGATCGCCTCGTCTGCTAGCTCGCGAAGCAGAGAAGACATCATATCGTGGGCCAAGGCCATCAGCGTCCGGGACACGAGTTCCGACGACGATGATGCAGCACAAACGGCTGCGGAGCCCCGTCGTCGAGGTCGGTCACGCACTCGCCGCGAGTCCAAGCCTAGCCTGCCTCCGCATACCGAGACAGGCGAGTCCGAGGCCGAACACGACGGCAGCTCGACCGGGCCGGGAACGACGCCCAAGGGCCGCATCGGGTCCAGCCTCGCTGGCTTGGCGCTCGCGCCGATCGTTAAGGTCCTCAGCAGCGCAGTCTCATCGCCCCGGCAGCCCTCACAAGGCCCCTCGACGTCGTCACTTGGTCTGCAATCGGTGCCGGTCCCCGCGGCGGCCGAGGTGTCTCGTATCGCCGTCGTGGCGATGACAGCTCCTCCCGAGGAGCACTCCGACGCTCCGCCGTCGATGTTGCTTGGCGGCGCGACGCCCACTTTGTCGACCATCTCCTTCTCCGAGGCAGCCATCGACAACACCGATAGCCAAGTCGACGTCATTACGGATTACCAGTCTTCCGCGCCATCAGACTACTTCCACCGCCGTGCATCCGTGCCGGCCAAGCCGAAAGCTCTTGGGCAAGCACGTGCTTCTCAGGCGTCTGTTGCTACGCCGGGCACGCCAGGGACGGGCTCGCCTCGGCTGTCGCGACCCAAGTCGCGCAGCTCGCTGCCCCTTCGGCCCATTTCCAACACCGCTTCGGCGATTTGGAACCTGTCATCGTACATCCGGTCATTCGCCCCGTTCTCCATCTCATCGGTGATGGGCCCGTATGCGCCCTTCGCAGCTGCTCAGGACTCGTCTAGCTCGCTGCCGACGCCAGCAACGACGACGCCGTCGACGCTGCTGTCGCCAAGTAAAAGCGCCTACGCCACGGCGCCGCTTCCGGCTCAGTCTCGACCCGACTCGCCCGAGTCACCAGAACAGGAGATGGTCCGATCGCTGCCCATGGACATCATCGTCCCGCCAGCGGTTGCGAGCGAGGAACGAGCTCGCCAGCCTTCCATCGCGCGAAGCAGGCGAAGCCGATCTCGCTCGCGCTCGATCCAGGCGCCGACGCCATCGACTCGTGCTCAGTCGCCCGCTCGGCATGCCGCGTACGAGCACGAGCTGTGCGACAAGCTCGGCGGCGGTGCAGACCTGGCGGCCACGGCTCGACGGGACCATCAGTGCTACTATGATGCCGACGGCAGCGGCGACGAGGACCTCGCTGTGTCCAGGCGGTCAGACGACAGGCGTGGACGGAGTCGTAAGGGCAAGAAACTCGGCTCGCCCCGACTTCTCGGCGCGATGACGGCTGGCCGCGAAGGTCGTAGTAGGGGTCGCGAGCGCGAGGCCAGCGAAGCCGACAGCCGGCCCCGTGGCCGAGGCAGGGACCGCTCCGTCCGACCTCTCTGACCGTGTACCGCATCCGACATGTGCAAACTCGATTCACGACACACTGTATTTATCTTTCGTTTCGGTTCCGTGGACATTCCCATCCGGCATTCGGAGACGCAGAATCCAATCAAAAAGGCTCAATACGCAACAACAATCAAAACTTGTCATCGGCAATCGCAACCACAATCAATCTGTAAAACCAACCCGCAACTCTTCTGCATCCTCATCATTGGGCACGACTGCACACCATACATGCATGCGCTCGTGTCGCTCTCTCGGCTCGGCATCATGCCTTTGCAACACCGTCGACCGTCTTGACTCGGGCGACAAGGAATTGTCAATTCTTGTCAATACGTTTGCCTGGCCTAGGCGAATCTCTTTGTAGGCTCGACGGGTGATCACCCGTCAGTGTGAAGACATGTCGTTGGTGTACGTAGCATACATGCAAGCATGGTCTCTGGTCTCATCATATACGCAAATCCACTCAGTTCAGGCCGATGACCGACGGCGTCATGGGTGGGGCAAGTGGGGGAAGTTGTTGCTCATGTTGGAAACGTCTCGAACGCGCAAGTGTCTTTGTATCCTTTGCTGATCGCGCATCAACATCGCTTGCAGTAACGTTCGGAACGTCTTGACACCAAGATGTCTCGCGTCCAGCTATACGTGTACGACCTGTCGAGGGGCATGGCGAAGCAGATGAGCATGATGCTCACTGGAAAGCAGATCGACGGTATCTGGTGAGTCATCCGTTGGCGTTGCGCCTAGCGAGCGGCATGTCAGAGCATGAATGCTGACGGCCTTGCAGGCATACATCTGTCGTGGCGTTCGGAAGAGAGGTGTTCTACGGCCAGGGGATACTGGAAGCTCGCCCCGGGACGACCCACCACGGTCAGCCGATGCAAATCATTGACATGGGCGAGACGCATATCGACGAAGGGACGTTCGACGAGTATATCAGCGGTCTGGCGGAGATCTACAGCGCGGAGAAGTACCATCTGATCGAGTGGAACTGCAACACTTTTACTCAAGACGTCGTCGGGTTCCTTACTGGCGGGTCGATCCCCTCCTGGATCAGCGGTGAGTCACGGAGGCGCAGCCAATACATGAAGTGTACTCACGAGTGGGTCAGGGTTGCCGGCCGAGTTCATGTCGACCCCGTTCGGACAGGCGATGCGGCCGCAGATCGACGCCATGTTCCGCAGAACAGCCCCATCCGAACACCCTGTCAATGCCGCGGCAGGGTCTAGCCGCCATCCAGCGCCGGCTGCGTTCCCTACCCCGCCTGCATCAGGCATCTCCACCCCGACTGCGTCCAACCTGCTCGCGGCAGTCGCCAATCAAGCAGCTGGCGTGCCTCCGTCAAACGCATCTGCTGCGCCGGCTGGCGCTGCCGCGCCTGCATCGCCGCTGACGCTTGTCTCGTCTACAACCGCCTTTGACACGATCATGAAAGAGAGCCCGGTGGTCATTGTCAATTTCACGAACACGCCCGGATGCCCGCCCTGTCGCGCTATCAAGCCGGTATACGAGTCACTCGCGTCTGAGATGTCGACACACTACGCTTCCAAGGGCGTGCGATTCCTCGAGGTCGAGCTGGGCGTCGGCCAGGGTCAGGAGATTGCGTCGCGGCACGGCGTGCGGGCCACGCCTACGTTCCAGTTCTTCAAAGGCGGGAAGCGCGTCGACGAGATGAAGGGCGCCACGAAGCAGTCTCTAGAGGCCCGCGTCGAGTCGTTCCTCGAGGAAGTCTTCCCCCGACATCCGCATCGGAAGGTCTATCTGCCGGCAGTGGAGGGCATCCCATTATCGCCCATCACGTCGAGCACGGTTCCGAACTATCCAGCGCTCTGCGCCAAACTCGAGGGCTTCGTCTCTGCACCTCAAGGCAGCGGCACGGACGCTGCACAACATGTTGCCGTGCTGAAGAACGAGGTCGTGCCGTTCCTCACGGGCAAGGATCTTCCGGACGCACAGCTCACCGTCCTGTTCCAGCGCTGGACGGCCGCTTCGGCATCGCTACTGCAAACGCTGAAACCAGAAGAGACGTTCCCCGTCATCGATTTGTGGCGTGTCGGGCTTTTGAAACCCCGGCTGGCCGCCATACTGGCCTACAACCTCTCGCCCGCCACGCACTCGACTCATCTCGACCCCATCACTCCCATCATCGACCTGGCAGTCTCGACTCTCTCCTCCCAGGGGACATCTACGCCAAAACCGCTCCTGCTTACCGTCCTGCGCCTGCTCACGAACTTGGTCGGTCCACTACCGCTTGCCAACCTTATCTTCACTGGTGAAGCGGCGCAGCACCTCGTCCACCTGCGAAGCGGCTGCATCACGATCCTCGTCGAGTCGCTACTACACGCAGATGGTCCCGTTCGCAGCGCATCAGCCGGCGTGGCAATCAATGTCGCTGCGTGGAGGCATCGGAATGCGAAAGAGACCGGTGCTCAGCCGGAAGACGGGCAAGAGGCCGACTGGGAGGTCGAGCTGGTCAGCGCCCTCGTCGAGGGTCTGGGCAGGGAAGAGGACGAGGATGTCGGTGAGTGGTCTTCGCGCCATCAGATCTGTTCCGCAATAGAAGCTGACCAGCGGCTACAGCCCACCGCCTTCTCGCCGCTCTCGCCCTGCTGCTATGGCTCGCACCGGGCTTCGAGAGCAGCCTCCAGCCGCTGCTGGAGGTCTTGGGGGCGAAAGCCACACTCGAGAGTAAGATCAAGGTGTGGAAGAAAAAGGAGGTCAAGAAACTGGGAGAGGAGGTGGTCAAGCGGCTCATATAGCCTATAGATTCTGTCCACCTACGTTATATACTCGATCACATACTTAAATTGTCGTGAAAGTTGTACAAAGCGATATGCCATAGTTAGCAGGGTTCACATCCGCTGTCATTGCCACCGGGTTCCGACGGAACTAGCCGGTAATGACCGAATGCTTGTTGTCGTCTGCATGCCTTGCTTGCTTCAAGGTATGGTATGCTTTGTCCATCGCACACAGGTCACTCGGGAAGTCATGAGACCATAGACCAGATCAGCAACGGTGCAATATGGGAGGCAATATCTCGTCGATGGCGAGAGCGTGAGTGCTCCCTCTGTGGGACATCGGACCCGTGCTCACTCTTTCAGCTCGACCGCGCTCGATTCGTATGTCGCCGAACTCGGCAATGACATCTCATACGAGAAGAGGTGAGCCTCAGCGTCTCCTTCGAGAAGACATGCCATGTGTTTTCTCTCCGAATGATGCCAGGCTGACGTGTAGCTTGTCCTCGTCGCGGTTCATGAAGACCATTCTGGCACGACATGCGAACGGCCCGCTTGTGCTCAAGATCTTCATCAAGCCAGACGCCAGCGTGGGGCTGTACAAGATCAAGAAACGGCTTGAGAGTGAGTACATAGTCTCGAAAGCAATCGCCGGCAGGTGCTCATGCGCCTTCAGAGGAGAGAGACGCTCTGGAGGATCTGCCAGGGGTGAACACCTACCAGACCTTTGTGGAGACGGAAAAGGCGGGATACCTTATCAGGCAGTGGATTGGTTCCAACCTTTACGACAGAGTCAGGTGAGTGTCAGACATCGCTACGGCCGTGCGCGAGGACTGACCAGTCAGCACGCAGCCGTACCTCGCCAACATCGAGAAGAAGTGGATCGCTTTCCAGCTGCTCACTGCCCTACGGGACGCGAGGACCCTAGGCGTGAGTCGATGCCGCAGCTTGACAGGACAGCCACTGAATGAACTGGCAGGTGTCGCATGGTGACATCAAGTCTGAGAACGTGCTGATCACGTCTGACCTGACTGTTCTTCTAACCGACTTCTCCTCGTCCTTCAAGCCATTAGCTCTACCGCTAGACGACCCGTCCGACTTTTCTTTCTTCTTTGACACGTCAGCCCGGCGAACATGCTACCTCGCTCCGGAACGGTTCTACGCATCGGCACAGGAGAAAGCTGCTATTCAGGCTTTGAGGCACCCGACCGAGGAGATGGACGTCTTCGGCGCAGGATGTGTCCTGGCGGAGATGTGGACAGACGGGCGGACCGTGTTCAACCTCAGCGAACTGTTCGCTTACCGCAATGGTGCGATGACCCTCGACGGCGTGCTGGACAATCTCGATGATCCCCATGTCACGGTAGGTGAACGCGACGCATGTCCATTGCGAAGGGTCAGAGCGCTGACGGAGCGTAGATGATGATTAGGGATATGCTCGCAGTTGACCCGATGGAACGGCCATCTTTCAATCATATCCTAACAGAATTTCGTGAGACAGTCTTCCCGGAATACTTCTACACCTTTTTCAAGGACTACACCACGTCGTTGGCGGAACTACCTGCCGCGCCCGTGAAAAACGCCGGCACTCAGTTCCTGCAGCGCTCCGCAGGACAAGCGGGGACGCGGATAGACCGGATGCTCGACGAGTGGGAGTCGATCGCCGTGTACTTGGAGGACCAGAAGGATGATGAGAGTCAGTCGCTGCGGAATGTTGCTCCCTCGAAGGTAGGCTGACGAGACTCAGATAGCCCGGCACTGCTGCTGCTCAACCTCGTGACTTCGTCCGTTCGGAACTGCCTGTGGCCGACATCGCGACTACACGGCCTGCAGCTCTTCTTGAAGCTGTGCCCGTACATCGTCGACGAAGACAAGATCGATCGCATCGTGCCATTCGTGGTTGAGCTATTGTCGGATGACGTCGCGCTGGTCAGGGCCGAAGCATGCGACGTGCTCGTCACGGTGGTAGGCAGATCCTGCGCAGCATTCGTTCCAGCAACTGACGGGAGACTGTAGGTCAGCTCGATCACGTCTGTCAGTCCTGGCAACTCGACATTCATCCCGGAGTACCTGCTTCCGCAGATGCGCCATCTCGCAACGGACCCGGACGTCTACGTGCGGACTACATATGCCAAGGGCCTTGTACGGATAGCCGACGCGGCTGTCACCATGCTGGAGATGTCACAAGCGGCCAAGATACCCAAGGCCGAGCTCGAGGCGTCAGGCATGGTCGAGGTGCGTCACCAAGTGCGACCAGCCGTCAAGCTGACAAATCCAGCCCGACTACGACTCGATGTTGCTGGAGATACAGACGGTCGTAGAAGAACAAGCAACTGCCTTACTGGTCGACCCTTCTAGCCATGTCAAGCGCGCCATGCTGTCGAACATCTCCGACCTGTGCCTCTTCTTCGGCAGGCAAAAGTCAAACGAGACGGTCCTCAGTCACATCATGACGTACCTCAACGACAGGGACTGGGGCCTGCGTCTAGCTTTCTTTGACGGTATTGTCGGCGTCGGTGCATTTATCGGTATTCGAGCGGTCGAGGAGTATGTCCTGCCTCTCATGGTCCAGGCTCTGTCAGGTGCGTAGTTAGTCACTACGCATACGGAATCACTCGCTGAGGGGCAGATCCGGAGGAGGCAGTGATCGCGCGAGTGGTCAACTCGCTGACCAGCCTTGCGTCCTTGGGGCTCTTGACGCGCATGCGGTTGTGGGACGTTTTCTTCCACGTCCGAGGGTTCCTGTGTCACCCTAATGCCTGGATCCGTCAGGGTGAGTTCTCCAATAGAGACTATCGATGGTCGTGACTTATGCTGGATAGGCACGGCGGGATTCATAGCTGCTGCGGCGCGAAACCTCTCGTCTTCAGATGTCTGGTGCATCTTCTATCCCTCAGTTCGGACGCTGCTGCATACCGATGTCAAGGAGCTCAAGGAGGAGTCCATCCTGGCAGCGGTTCTGCCACCTGTACGTCAAATAATGCCATTTGTTGCAAGCGGGCGCAGCTGATCCGAGCAGATATCCCGCGCGACGCTTGGTGTAGCTAGGAATGCCGCGATGGCGCGATCCCCGCCCGGGTTCTGGGACAAAGCACAGCAGACGGGGAACATGAAAGCGTTCTTGACTAAGAGCGCGCTGAATGCCAAGAACAGCGAGGGGTGAGTCTGATCCCGAACTGCCGATGGGGGCTGAGTATCGCAGGTCAGCACCTCAACTCCGGGACAAGGGCATTTCGGCGAAAGACGAGCGCAAAGTCCTGGCATTAAGAGACTTCATCTTCAAGCAAGCCCACGCCATCAAAGCGTGAATACTGCGATCGGCAAATGTCGAGATGAGGGACGCTGACATCGTCAGGCGGGAAGTCATGGACCAGTCGGGCGTACCGGAGCTGGCCCTTGTGGACGGCAAATCCGTCTCGCTGAAAGAGCTGGAAGTCACGCCGCAGACAATCTTTATCTCTCCGCGGACGGTCGGCGCCGACGCTTCCGCCGCGCCAAAGCGCCTCAAGCCATATCTGCCGCACGGGATGTCCAGTCGGAGGACGTCCATGGCGAGCCGAAGCGCTCGAGGCACGGTCGATAACCCGCTGGAAGAAGTACGGCGGAAGCTGGCGGCACTCGAACCTCATGCGCGGCCAGGCGACCGCCCCGCAGTTGTTGAGGGCTCTTCGCGAACGACTGAGCCCAGTACGACAGCCGACTCGCCCATGTCCTCTTCGATTGACTTGACGTCGGTAACTCGTGCGCCGGGCAAGAAGCGCGTCGAGTCAGGTAAGGCGGCTCCTGCGGTCGCTGCTGTGCATGCCAACGCCCTCGGGACCACAAGCATCCATGACGAAGTCCCCTCCGGACGGAGCACGCCGACCCTCGGTCTCGGCTCAGCCCCAACTCCTCGACCTGGATCCTCAGCTGCGTATGGCAGCTCGTATGAGGGCCAAGACCCGGGCGTGCGGGCATTCCTGGAGCAAGTGGACTTGGAAAATTACCGCGAACCGCTGCTGGACCTCGGGCCACGTATCGTCGCGAGCCAGAGACGGCGTATACCGCGCGGCAAGGCCCCTGCTGGCGGACAGGGCGTGACGATGATCGGCCACATGACGGACCACACTCGCGCTATCACAGCTATAGTCACGTCCCCGGACAACGTCTTCTTCGCCACGGCTTCAGACGACAAAATGGTGCTCATTTGGGACTCGGCCCGTCTCGAGCGGAGTGTGTCATCTCGCGCAAGAAAGAGCTATCAGATGAAAGCGCCAGTGACGACTTTGTGCCGGATCGAAAACACGCATTGTCTGGCGGCAGCGAGCGAGGACGGGCACGTACACGTTCTCCGTGTCCATGTGACGATCAGCTCCGGCGGGAGTAGCGTCAAGTACGGCGCTGTCGAGTGTATTCGAGCGTGGCACACTTCCGAGCGGGACGGCTATGTCAAGTCGATCGCACATCTACCAGGTGAGCATGGTTTCTGATTAGTGGTGCGCTTTGCTGATACAGAGCAGACACGTCGCAGCTCTTGCTCGTGACATCCACGTCTGTCCTGATGGTTCTCGACATCCGCTCGATGACCGTTGTCAAGCGGTTCCAGCACCCGCTAGAGCGGGGCATCATCACGGCGACATGCGCAAACGCCTCTTTCGCCGTCGTCGCCACGGAGCTCGGCATACTCAGCCTATGGGATCTACGGTTCGGCTTACTTGTCAAGTCTTGGCGCGCCAGCGGACCCGTCACTTCGGCGCAGTTCCACCCAGCAAGGGGGAAAGGTCTATGGGTCATTCTGGGTCTTCGGCGGCGGCAAGAAGCGAGTGCACCGATCTTGGAAGTGCACGATATCGAGACGAGCAGAGTCGTCGAGGTGTTCGAGATTCGGCAGACCAAACCGAGCAGTCGCGCACTGGCATCCGCGAGCTCGTCTCGCCTGGACGACAGCATTCCGTCAAAGCAGGAGCTCATCGCCCGACTGGCCAGTGTCGAAGACCCGCCCCGTGTCAGCGATGACCCAGAGGTGACCGAGCCACCCGGTCACGCTGCGACTCCGAGCGTGCTCGCTCTCGCGGTCGGACACAAGTTGCAGTCTATGGCGGCCGCCCGTGATGGCGACGGCAGTCTGCTCATGTCTGTTCCTGAGGGCGGAGCCCTCGGTTCTGCTACTGCCGCCCCGCCTGGCTTTGTCGTCACGGCAGGAGAGGACCGAGTGGTCAGGTACTGGGACTTGGTCAAGCCAAGCGAGGGCATGGTAGTCTGTGGATCGCCCAAAGATAAGAACGTCGTCTTCAGGCAGGTCACCTTCATCATTGCTGTAAGCCTTGGACTGATGGCGAGAACTAGGCAGAGCGCAGGCTCTCAGCCGGCACTGCTGTACACCGTGCCAGCGGGCGCATCACGTATATCCGGGACCGAGCGTGATGGCGCGGGAGGCGGTTCCGCACGATCAGCGGCAGTCGACAAGACCGCGGTGGCACAGATGCAGCGCCAACCCCTTCGTCCGCACTACGACGCGATCTGCGCGCTGGGTACCGTCGAGACGAGCTCCAGCAGCTGTGTGATCAGTGCGGACCGCTCAGGAGTCATCAAGGTGTGGAGGCTGGAAGGCGGCGGCGGACCGAGCAAGGCATGATCGGCTCGTCCGTGGTAGATAGACTGGAGCAGCCTAGCCGTCGTACAGGCGCGATGCGAGTCAGAAGTGTACATGGGGTCTGTTTGTCGTATATTTCTTTACAGATTCTTTACGATGGCTACGCATATGGCTAATCTTTCACGAGGCGGGAAGTGCTGTGGGTTGGAGATCACGCCTCATCGGCCCACTGAGGGAGCCATTTCTCCCAGTTGTCCCACGAGTCGAGGTGGGACACGTCAGCGCCGTACTCGTTCTCGTGTCGGTGCGGCGGGATCAGCACCTTGCCAATGACCTGTTGTTTGTAAGCATAAAAGTTCTGAAGCCGTATAGGAGACCCACATGAACAGCGCCGTTCCTGGCGGGAACGTCGATGGACTCGGCAATGTGGCCGTTGACCTTGACGGTGATCTTCACGGCGCCCTCAACCGGCAAGAACTTGCTCTTGTCAATGACGACATTGAGCGTGGCGTTCTCGAGCGCGGTCGGGACCTCGATCTCCCTGTGGAACGACGGGTCATCGCCGTCCATCATGGCGGCCGCGGCCGCCAAGTCTTCGTGCTTGTGGTGCTCGGTGTAGATGAACTCGGAGAGCAGGAGTGTGCGGGGGACGGCGTGGTACATGAGGATCTTGGCGAGCGCGCGGTTTCCGAACTTGCTGAAGAGGAAGAACTTGAGTCGAGGGGGCAAGAGCACAAACGCCGCGTTCGTAGGCAAGAAGAAGGTGGTGAGCGGCACGCCGGTGAAGACGGGGTGGCCGCGCGACGAGGCGTTGCGGTCGTACGACCAGTCAAGGTACTTCGCCCCGCCGACCTGCTGCACAGCGGAAGTCGCCGTCGAGAACACGTCGGGGAAGAGGAATGCCTCTTCGAGGATCGAAGGCGGCGGGAACAGAGGGTGCTGCAGAGTGTGGAAGTAGCCGTTGATCGCCTTCTTGTCTGCAACTAGTACCCGCGCGTACCCGTTCAGCTTGATGCCTGTACACATGGTCAGCAGGATGTCCATGCTTGCGGGTGGAGAGGCGACTCACTCGGAGGGAGCAAGCTGCGCTCGACCTTGATACGGCGGTGAAGCCCGCCGTAGCTGCCATCGTGAGCCTTGAGCGCCGTCGGGAACGTCGAGTTCTGAGCGAGCTCGCGCGCAGTGTACGGCTTCTCGAGTCCGTGGTACATGAGCACGTAGCCGGCGATCTTGCGGAAGATCTCCTTGCGCCTCTTCTTCTTCTCGTCGTCGTCGTCATCGTCGTCGTCGTGGTGGCCGTGCTTGTCGTGGTCGTCCTCTTCCAGGAGAGACGGGTGTCGGTCAAGCAAGGCGGACAGGGTGGCGAGCGAAGGCGTGTGCGAGAGCTGCGGTGTCAGCGCGGTTTGGCGGTCCCTCGAAGCGCAAGGCATACCTCTCCAAGGAGTACCTCGTCAAAGTCGTCGTCCGAGCCGTGGTGGCCGTGGTGCTCCGGAGGCTTGAGCGCGTCGTTGTTGGGAGCCTGCCCTTTAGCCTGACGTCTCGTTTGGTGCCTTCGGCACTCACGAAGAAGGTGATCTGGAGGTCCCTGTCGTCAAGCACCTTCTGCGCGTTGCCCTCAAACTGGCGAATCAGCCATATCCTGATGCAAAACTCCGCCGAGCCTACCTCGATGAGCTTGACGAGCTTGGAGAAGCTGTTCGGATCGGCCTTGAGCTGCTGCCAGATGGTCAACTGCGAGTCGTCCTGGACCTCTGTGCCGATATCCGCTTCGATGTCGCCGAGATCAAACACTTTCTCGGCCTTGCGGAAAGACCAGTCGGCGAGGTGTCGGAGGTTGTTGAATGCGCCAGACTGGATCGACGACCAGTCGCTGACGCTCAGCTCAGGCAGCGCATGCCTAGCGGGCGCTGCGACGGCCGCGAAGGGCACCAGGAGCAGTGCGAGGGCCTTCATCTTCAATGCTGCCAGTCAGAAGGTAAATGGACAGCGTGTGAAGAGATTCAATGCATCGATGAGATGCTACATGTACTTTGCGCGTGAGATCGCGCTGACGCGGCGATGGCGTGGTCGGTCAGATGACGAAACGGGCCATCGATTCAGTCCAGACCGTCTAGGCTGGGCGACTCCATGCATCACCTCAGCAAAAGGATCCGGCTGTCTTGGCTCCCCTACACGTGCTGCAAGATACGACCTAGCTCTCCACCCTTGGCCTTGCGCTCGGGATACTAGACATGTCGCATCCAGTCTCGTTCTCACCCACCCGCTCACCACCTCAGCACCCGAAACCTGATGTGCCCGACGGCGATCCTCGGCGTCCGGGGAAGTACGTCATTCCAGGCTGAGCCCCACTCTTCCCCGCCCAGAGAGAGTGGGGGAAGGGATTCCCATGCTTTCGGCCCGGGAAACGCCGGAACGAAGTTGTTCGGGCGAGTCCGAGTGGAGGCAGAGTGCACGGAGGGGTACAAGTACTTGGGCAGTGAGAGGTCAAGGGTGCCAGCATACCCCCCGCGATGAGAGCGCAGTACCTGTTAAGCTGCCTGGTCGCAGCCTTGACGGCAACCCGCGCATCTGTCATTGACCTGTCTCTCCACTCGGCAGAAGACGTCCTCGACAGGGTCGACCACCTCTTGCACCATGCCACAACGCACCTCCTGGAGATTGACGCAGACCACATCGACACCTCCACCGGTCTGAAGCGAAAGCTATGCACGCTGCACCCTGCTGGTGAGGGCAAGTTCGATGACGACAACTTCAAGGCTGCCGTGGACGCTTGTGGTCACGGCGGAATCATCAGTCTCCCAGACGCCAACTAGTACGTCCCAGCTCACCTGCTGAAAGCCCCGCTGACCACTTCAGCACTATCGGCTCCCCTCTACAGATCCACCTTTCTCACGCGCTGTTGAGCATCCAAGGCTGGCTGTCGTTCTCGACCAACATCACGCACTGGGTAGAGAACCGGATCCCATTCGAGTTCCAGAACCTCGCGCTCGGGTGGATCATCCGCGGCGACAACTATGTCATCGACGGACACGGCACGGGAGGGATTTTCGGTAATGGCCAAGTATGGTACGAGTGGGCCAAGGAAGAAGGTAACAAGTATGGCAGGTGGGTTGGGCGTCATATCGGCCAACGTACCTGTGCTGATCCTCCAGACCGATGAGCTTTGCCATTGTGGATTCTGTCAACGCGACGGTACAGAATTTCTCAGTGATCCAGCCCCAGTTCTGGGCCTCGGTCGTGGTCGACTCGCAGAACATCTTGTACAAGAACTACTACGTCAACGCGACGCAGTACAACCCGGCAGCCAAGGGCCACTTCCTCAACTGGCTCCAGAACACCGATGGGTGCGATACTTACCGCTCGCACAATGTCACTTTCGGTACGTTTTGGTACCAAGCCTGACTGATGGAACAGACGGGATGGTGTATCAGGGCGGAGACGACTGCTTGGCGCTCAAGCCCAACTCGTCAATGATCACCGCGCGCAATGTATCGTGTTACGGCGGCACAGGCCTCGCGTTCGGTTCTATCGGGCAGTACAAGGGCCGGCCCGACTGGCTCCAGGATATCCTCTTCGAGGATATCAAGCTGTATCCCGGTCAACACGTCATGAAGAACGGGGTGTACATGAAGAGCTGGATGGGCAAGGAGTTTGGTGTCCCGCCCAATGGCGGTGGTGGAGGTGAAGGCTGGGCCAAGAACATCACCATCAGGGATGTACAGATGGAGAAGGTCGTCCGGCCTATCTTCCTCCAATCCGAGTAAGCCAACGATGACTCGGCCACATGAAGATGCTGACTCGGACGCAGTCTGACGTACCTGGACGAACACCGGTTCGACGGTCGGAACACTGGCGTGTTCGAGTGGACAAATGTGACAATGAGCAATATCTCCGGCACGTCGGCGCTCAACCGGGTTGTATGGCTCGACTGCTCGAAGGCCCGCCCATGCACAGACTTTACCTTCGACAATATCGACATCACGCCAGGCAAGACGAATGACAAGTCGCTGCACTACGTGTGTAACAACGTTGTTCTGGACGGGGAAAACGGCCTAGACGCCTGCCATCCCAGCGGGTCGATGAAGGAAGGTGAGCACGGCGTGGTCGCCGTGCAAACACGGCCGCTGACTTCTGCAGGCTGGGATGCGGATGCGCCAATGTGAGAACCTGGCTGAAGTGATTCCAAGAGAACCATGCATGTGAGGCGTCTTGATAGGGTCGGGACTGCTGAGGACGGCACCCCAATTATACTGTGTTTGTTGTGTAGCAACACTGCTTCTCCCACTGGCAAGCCTAGCGCGCCTTTCCCAGCATGAGCTTGACCATGATAGCCCCGACACCGACGCCCGCGACGAACGTAACCGCCGTAGTAACGCCGAAGCCCATGGAACTCTGCGCCTGTCGCTGGACAGGTGGCAGCCCTAATGATGCCTGTCTGTCTTCCTCCTTGCGCGTCTCCGCTGACTCGGCGGACGGCAGTCTTGCCTCCAGCTGCTTCACCTTGTCAAGAAGCACGCTCAGCTGAGCCTCCATATCCCTCTCCCGCTCGGACGGCGCCGCCGTCGACGCCGCCCGTATCTGCGAAGGCCGGAGCGTGACCTTCCGCGCCGTGGCCAGCCGAGCGTTTGGATCGAGGTCGTCGCTGGTGGTGGACTCCTCAGATGACGCCTCGCTACCCATTGGCGGGATATGAGGGAAACCGCCCTGAGACTGGGCTTGTCTGAATGACGCGAGTGTTGGTGCGCGACCGCTCGACGCGACGGGCTGAGAAGGGCTGGACCCCTGTAGCGCGCCATAAGGGTTCGAGCCTGAAGGCTGGCGACCGAGCATGATGACTTCGCAGTCGCTGGAAGCGTCGCTCACAGCCCCGGGATCCTCTGCCTCTGCTGGCCAGTCGCGATGAGGGCTATACGTGCTCGGACTGACTCGATCACGGGTGGGCGTCACCGAGCTGACATCCTGCCGCCTTGGCGTCCGCTTGCCTAAAGCGGCGTCCGGTCCAAGCAGGGCTGACAGGGAAGCGACGCGCTCGTCTGCCCTCAATCCGATGAGTATGTCTTCGTCGTCGTTATCGAAGGGTAGCGTGGCTGGTACAAGTCCCGGTGGTGGCGCCTTGATGGTCGACGTGGCGGAAGACTCGCCGTCCAGGTGTGGCGTGGTGAGGATCTCGCTATCTGTAGATTCCTGCGAACTGGTCGATCCGCCGGACAAGACTCGCTTTGACAGCGAAGGGCTGGCCTCGTTATCGGCCAGACCGTCGCCCGTGCTAGCATTACTGAGCAGGCTCGTCCGCCTTGCTCGGCCCTTGCCGAGATGCTGGCCCCATCGCTTCCACCCCTCACTGCGATCCGAGTCGCCCGTCACTTGCGGGCGAAGTGGCGTGACGTGGTGGAACGGGTCTTCGCTCTCACTAGCGGAAGATGAGGTCTCAATGCGGTGAGCGAGACGCCGCACCCCGCTCAACTCCTCATCTGGCGACATCTCTTCCTCCTCCATGAGGACCGAGCTCGAGCCAAAGGCGTCGCCGTTCGAGTCGACACGCGAAAGAGGCAGTTCTGGACCGGACAAGCGACCAGTCATAGAGGAGCGGCGCAGTCGCCGGGAGATGGACTGAAGCAATGGCAAGAATGGCGGAGCGAGCGCGGAGGATCTGCACGGCACAGTCAGCTTATGCATCGCGGCAGTGTGTGTTCCTCCCGGACTCACGCCCAGCCTTCAGAACCGTTGCGAAGGAACAACCGCCCGCTGACCTGGTGCCGAAGGACCCAGGTTTCGATGTCCTTGACCAATGGGGCGGGCAAGACATGACCTGTTCCTTCTGGGCCGCCTGTTCGCAGTGTGTGTGACAGGTAGCTTGCCAGCTCGGATGCTAACGGAGTCAGCAAGGCTGATGGCGACACCTGAGAGGTATTGTGGATTTACGTGTCCAGGTCTTCGGGTTGAGCTGCAGTGTTAGGTCCGGCATCAGGGGTAGGGGCATCATGACTCACAGGTAGATCCGCTTCACGCCTCTGCTCCTTCTTGTTCTCCCCCAAGGACGGAAAGCTCGGTAACGTCCCGCTTCTCCGCATCATTGGCTTCTCTCCTGCCACAGCCGCCGGCCGAGGACTGTCCATCGACTTCCTGCGATCCTGCTCCTCGTTCTCACTTTCGGACGCACTGGCGCCAGGTCCTCCAGGTGAAGCAGTGTGTGCCAGATTGCTCATGCTTCGACTGGTCCGGTGGCCGCTGATGCTGTGTATGGGCTGATTTGGTGACGAATTCGACCGGGTCAGGAGGGATGAACTGGTCGTTTGGATTTGGTACGGGTGATAGTTCTTGGTTATCACCGGATGGTGGTTCACAGCTGGCGACTTTGGCGTCGGCGAGTCGAGTGATCGATTGGAGGCCGAGTGCGTCAAAGTCGGAGTTGATGTGTCTGAATGACTGCCCGATGGGCGTGGGCGAGTCGGCGTTGTCGGGACTCCGGCAGGGAAGGACATGGCCGGCAATGGGAGCGGGCGGTTTCAAACTGTCTCAGATGGACTCGTCCTGTAGCGAGACGCAGACGGTGGAGTCAAGTAGACGAGATGATATAGACGAGAACAAGACACCAAGTTGCCACTGGATGGCCTCGGCAACTTCAGCACCCGGTCACTCGCCTACAGCTCGAACTGCAGGGTTGTTTACAAACAAGCCACTGTACGTGATGTCGGATGCGGTATGGTGCGGACCTCGGCCGTCGAGGGTGCCAAGATATCCAGAGGATCCTGCTTGTCGAGCCACAGCTTGAATACCGACCGACAGTGGCGTACAGGGGAAGCAAGAGAGAAGGAGAGAAGAAGAACACACGCGCCTGCTTTCCTATCAAGGGGGAGTGTGTACTTGACACACAGTTATTACGGCATTCACTGGTTGCTTTTGATTTTCAGGGCAGGTGGCGAATCCGCAAGAACGCAGCTGTGTGCTTCGAAAGCATCCCGGCACACAGTCATTCGGGCTTCTGTCCACGAGCTTGGATATTGCGGGACGAGCACATGGGGGTATTCAGACCGAGACTGGGTCATGAGAGCAACGAGGAAGAGTAAAAGGTCTCCGCCCTCGGCCGCGAGGTTAAACAACCCTGCTGTGCTCTCCAGAACACTTGCACGCTACCCGGTATCGCGCTGATTTGGTCGGAGAGTGGGCCGGCTAGCTAGCCATCTGTACCCCTCTGTGCACTTCCTCACGTGGAGTTTACGCCAACCCTTCGGGGCTGTCAGCAGGAGAATACGACACTAAATAGGAGTCCTTCCCGCGACGCCGAAGAGCGGGTCTGATCAACTATGCCGCGCGTCGATGATCTTTCTCTGCTCCTCACCCATTCTGCACTCTGGACCGGAGAGCCACTTCGACTTTGTACATGCAATCTGGGGTGCTGGGAACTTGTCGCAACGTCGGGTGGCGCAGATCACGTTCTAGGGTGTGTGACGGCATTCGGGTTCGGGTCGCTTAGGTGATACGTCATCACGTCGGAGAGACCACAGGTGCCGCCGGTAAAAGTGGTGCTCAGCAGACGTGGGACAGCAGGGTGTTAGCAGGCAGAGGGTTTGCATACCTTACATCTGTTCACAAGACTGGACTGAAAAGCCAAAACCACTTGAAAAGCAAAGGTATGTGCTGTCCTTGAATGGACGCTGTGAAAGTGGCTCACGTCGCAGATGACCGTTCCCGCACCTGTTCACGCAAGCGACGTCCCCGCGGCCGCCAAGGGCAAGACCGTGTTCTTCACCG
This sequence comes from Cutaneotrichosporon sp. M94-02A, assembly GCA_037040355.1. Classification (NCBI taxonomy): domain Eukaryota; kingdom Fungi; phylum Basidiomycota; class Tremellomycetes; order Trichosporonales; family Trichosporonaceae; genus Cutaneotrichosporon; species Cutaneotrichosporon sp. M94-02A. The sequence continues at coordinate 151,000 of JAXQGU010000098.1, forward strand.
GCGCGACCGGGTTCATCGGCGGCACTGTCCTGAGCAAGCTGCTCTCGCTCCCTGTGCCTCCTTCGCAGATCACATGCCTGGTCCGCTCGGCGGACAAGGCCGCCAAATTCTCGGAGTTGACACTCCCTGCTGGCGTCAAGCTCGATGTCCTGCAGGGGTCGCTTGAGGAGCACGACAAGTTGAAGAAGGCGGCCGCCGAGCACGACATTACCGTCTCGACGGCCAATGCCGACGATCTGGCTAGCTTGAAGGCTATCCTCGAGGGCATGAAGGCCCGCAGGGAGAAGACGGGACACCGCCCGCTTCTCATTCACACGAGCGGTACCGGCGTCCTTGTCGACAATGCCAAGGGCGAATACCCCAACGACAAGGTAGGTTTCCCCTGAAGAACATGTGACGTGTGCTGACCACCAGATCTACACCGACCTGAACCCGATGCCGGCGACGAAGGACTCGCCGGCGCTGCTGTCGGTCGAGACGCTGCCGCCTTCGGCGCCGCACCGCGAGGTGGACATTGCGATATGCGAGGCGGACGCCCAGGGCGTCTGCAAGTCGTACATCATCCTGCCGTCGACGATTTGGGGCGCTGGCCGTGGCGAGATTTACGACAAGGGCATTGCCAACAGCTTCTCTGACCAGATGCCGACGCTGTGCCGCATCGCGCTGGACCGAGGCGTCGCCGGCCACGTCGGCAAGGGCGCCAATATTTGGCCCCACGTCAACATCTCGGACATTGGAGACCTGTACGCGCACGTGTACAACGGCGCGCTCCGCGCCGATATCGGGCACGGCAAGTCGGGCTTCTACTTCGGCACGTCGGGCGAGTACACCCTCTTGTCCGCCGCGCAGGCCGTCGGCCAGTCCATGGTCGAGAACAAGTTTGGCGACTCGGCGCAGCCTACCACCCTGAGCGACGAAGAAGTCAAGAAGTACTATGGCGGAAGCTATTACATGGGCGGCAACTCGCGCGCAAAGTCCAGCAGGAGCAAGAGTATCGGATGGAGGCCGAGGTACACCGAGCAGTCCGAGTTCCTCGAGCACGTAAGGAAGGAGCTCATCCGCGTCGAGAAGCACTTTGGCAGGAAGATGGACGAGGCGACCAAGAAGGTGTACTAGGCGATTCGTCAAAGTCAAATCCAATCACGCAGAGTATGCATATCGTGTAGCATAGCAGCCAGAGCATCCAGTCCCCCACTCTGGGCAACTTCCCCCACCTTGTTGTGACGCACTTGCGCGTTCAGACCTGCTTGCGCTTAGATTCTTGCATCAATCAGCTCTTCCAAACGCGAACTTCCTGGCCATGTCTGGACTCAGCATACATAAAGCTGCTCTCGAGGGTACGAGCTGACGGTCCAAGCTGACCGAAAGTTTGATCGCTGAAGATTCGCAGGACAGCCAGGCCTGGTCCGGTCGCTCCTTTCCGAAGATGCAAAGCTCATCAACGCCAAAGACGCAGTGAGTACTCTAACCCGGCGCTCTACATGGCCGGATACGGCGGATCATAGGCGGGGCGATACTCCTCTGACTGGACGTAGGACGGTCGGACGGCGCTGCACTGGGCCGCAACGACCCCTAACCTCGGCATGACGCAACTCCTCCTTGGATACTCGCCCGACCTGGAGGCGAGGGATAGCATGGGTTGGACAGCCCTGATGGTCGCGAGTGAGTCCTCGGATACTTGATGTAATGCTCGTCATGTTTCCTGGACATGGAGACATGACTCGCCTCAGTGCATCCGCTGAAAGACCGCTCCTAGCTGCATCGCAACACCTCGAAATCGTCAATGAGCTTCTGCAGGCCGGCGCCGACGTGAATGCGACAAACGAGAAGGGTCAGACTTCCTTGTCAGTGGCGTCTGGCTTGGCTGCTCGATAAGCTACTGATCATACAGGCATTATGCGGCATCGAAGGGGAATGTTTCGGTACGGATCTGCTCGTCTGGGCGGAGGGAGCGGAAGCTGACAACCCAGATCGGCCGGACTCTGATCAACAAAGGCGGAGACGTAGGTTTTCTCGTTGAGTGGCACAAGCTCAGTGCTGACCGCTTGCAGATCAATGCCAAAGACCGAGCATCTCAACAACCCCTTCATCGCGCCGCAACAACTGGCTCAAACGCGTTCCTGCAATTACTCCTCAACCCGCCAGAGGGACGGCCGAAGACCCGCCTCAACGGATCCGATCGAGCAGGTCAGCTCTTCGAGGTCTTATCTGCCTGGCCTTCGCTCCCGCTGCGAGTCGCCAGTGAGGAAAACCAGAGCTGACAGACACAGGCAACACCCCATTGCACTTGGCCATGGAGAGCGGACATGGCGCGGCGGCAGTCACGCTGATCGAGGCGGGAGCAGATCGCGAGAGGGTCAGTCTCTCCCGTTGTGGCACGAAGCCAAGCGGCTTTGTCTTGCTGCGGGTGTGGCTGACGATACCTAGACCAACGTCGAGGGACAAGTTCCGGAGGAGATCGATGGAGTCGGAGGACAGGAGCAGAAGAACGTGCGGGCTTTCGTAGTCTCCAAAGTCGGCCCAAGAGAGTGATGCACGCGTCCCACCGGCTGCGCTGGGCCCGACTCCTTCTCCACCAGGCATTGGTCTTGACTAAGGGGATGACTTGTAAACAAATCTGGTTCCGAAATCTCAGCCCGTGCCTGACGGCGAGTGCAAGTGTGGGATGTTGGACAGCTTGTTGCATGTTTCTCGCCTACAACCTGCCCAGCTGAACTTCGATGCATCGACCATGGACGTGGACGCAGCAGAACCGGCGTCCAGTCTGCGAATGTCGCCACGACCTGCCAGCATCAAAGGGAAGGAGCGAGCCGACGTCAAGCCCAAGTCTCCGGTCGCAGAGCCCAGAGGGCAGTGTGACGGAAATGGACGAACAGTCACAGGACGAGGAAGTGGAAAGCGAAGAAGAGGATGAGGAAGCGGCCTGTGAGTCTCTGTAGCTCACTCGCGGATTGCGTGCTGACGTGACGTCTTCAGACGAGCAGGCTAGGCAACGACGCATTCTCGAGAACCGCGCCCTTCTGGCTGACCTCGGCATCGAATCGAGCATGGTCAACGCCGTCGCAGGTCCATCGCAAGCTCCCACCAATCCTGCACCAAAGCGTAAGCGAAGTCGTCCACAACACAAACTCGTTCGCGATCGATCCGGATACATCGTCTCTTTGCCGCCTCAAGGCGAAGTCCAGCGCATGGCTTGTGTACAAGTCCCGTCCGACCGGCGCCTGCGCAGGCTTATCTCGGATGGAGTGTACGTCGACTGCTCAGACTGGTCGATTGGCGAAGCCAGGCGCTGGCGGTGGGGAGATGGAGAAGGCGAGCCTCTGCAAGATGATGAGCGGCCGGTCGTGGGAGGCGTCGCGCCCGATTTCCGCTGGAGAAGATGGAGGGGGCTTAGGAAAGAGCTCGCTGCCGAACGGGCCAGTCTGGAGGAGGAAGTAGGCTTGTCGAGGGGGAATAAGGAAATAACGACGGTACAAGAAGGCGTGTCTGCCTATTCTGTGAGTGGTGTACCCGTACAGAGGGTTCCTTGTGGCTGACGACATTTACCATAGCTCCTGCCGGCGCAGACCTGCCACCAGTGCAAGCGGCGGTCCGACAAAGCCAAGATGCAGTGCCGCAATCTCAAGCCCGTCTGCAAGGCAGTATTTTGCGAGACGTGCTGCAAGCGGTACGTCCGGCGTCTTGGGCGTTGGTACTGAAGCTGACGCCGAATCTAGATACAGCTACTTTGACTTCGACCCAGAAGCTCGGTCATTTATATGTCCCCTGTGCAGGGACTGCTGCAACTGTTCGCAGTGTCTGCGCAAGCGGAATCTCGCGCATCTCCTGGACGGCAAGCGGGGCGTCAAGCACATCTTGGGTCAACAGCTCGAAGCCGAGAACGGCGGGGGTGCGAAAGCGCTGCTGGCGGGACAGCTGTCGGTGCAGGACATGCTGGAACGTGTCGCTGTTGAGGCCAAAATCCGGCTGCCGTTTGAGCGAGTGAGACTGGTCGACCGGGTGACGGACGTGATCAGCCCCGAGCTTCCGCCAGAGCCGGTCACGGCCGAGATCAAGAAGCGCAAAGCCAAGGCGAAAACGCGACGCCCACCCAAAAACAGCGATATCGATCCAGGCCAGTCACAAATTCTCCAAAACACGGACGGCGTGCCCAGCAGTCAACGGGTAAAGAAGAAAGCTCGGAAAGATGCGATGGTCGTACAGGCGAGACGCAGGACGGCACATCTCCAGCACCCCGACTGGTCCTCAAGCTTCGGATACCTGCGGAGCAAGCGGGCCCGTCACCCAAGGAGAAGATGTACGATACAGACGGAGACACTGTCGCCGGTTCTTCGGATGGCGAGGCCGCTCGGGACAGGAGAAGCGGTCGAGAGAGCAGCACTTCAAGCGACATCACCCCGCTTTCCCGCTCGGTCACGCCGGTCTCGCGGCCATCTAGCCCGAGGCAGATGCCGACTCTCGTGCCGGACGCTACTTCGCGAGAGACAGCCATGTCTCTCGATACGGTCCTCATTGCTCAAGAGGTGGTCAAGCTGGCATCGCACCAATCTCATGCCACCCTCGGTGCCGGTTCAATGTCCGACATGACCAACACGCCTGTCGTAACTCCCAGATCGCACGCCTTCCCCAGTATCGCAACGGCACAGCAGTCTCTGGCTACTCCTCACCACGGGTCCGAGCGAGCCAACACGAGCGACCGGGCGTCTCCGCCGCTGTCGATTCTGTCGGGGCCATCCGATCTGCCATCGTGGCTCGCCTCGCCACGACAGCGGGCATTCTACGGTCTCGACCGGTACCACAAGTCTGGGTACTATGTCTCTGACTTTGACACCTTCTCGCGCCCGCAGACCATCGACAGTGCCGTCGCCTACCGTCATGGATATCCTCCAACCGATGCTTCTCCATACTTGGACCGGCCATACGATCACAGCAGTACGCTCGCCCCACCTCTCTATGTCACTCTTGATCGGCGCGACAACAGCAAGCACCAACACCCTATGGTGCACCCATTCCAGGGATCCGTCGACACGGCAGGCCAGGTTTTGACAGATGATCCAATGTGATGGGCAGCAGGGACCGGAGCCTCATGACCTAAGTCCCATACGTCGTCATCATGTATATGATTCCGGTCTGGAACAAACCCTGTCTGGTGAAGCTGTACCGATCAACCGCTGCTGCACACTCGCTCACTCGGATATCTTCGTTGACGCCCTTGTCTGCAGGGGCTGACGCTGTCGAGCGTACAAAATGCATGTCACTCGTTGTATGGGATTTTGTATGTATGCTACGGTATGTATGCTACGGTAACGGGGGTCAAGAAAGTGAGTCGGATACAGATACACAGCGGTTGATGATTATCATACACATGGTCGCAATGTGGTTCTCTGCTCCAAGAACGGAGGGACAGACGGTCGGCAGGGGCGCAGCACGTCTACCACCCTCCATACGGGTCGTCTTCGTCATCAGCGACAGTCGGAGCGAGCGGCGCGGGCTGGCCGCTCCAAACGAGCTCAGCCTGGCGCATCTGCTTCTGCGCAAACGTCTCTTTGACGCGAACAGAAGCCGAGGTCTGCGTGCGACCGCCGCGGCTCTTCCGAGTGGGTGCCACGGGCGCGATGCTCTGCCACTCGCCCTCTGCAAATTGAGGCTCGAGGGCGTGTCGGCTGCGGGTCGGGTTCTTGGTCGACCTCGCGGCGCGGGCGGAAGAAGCGGACGAAGACGTCGTCGAAATCTTGCGCTGCCGGGAGTATCTTTCCTGCTGGCCGTACAAATGAGCGACGTGAGATCGGTCGTCTGACGGTCGGGCGGGCGAGCCGGAGTGTGATCGCTGGCCGGACGCCGACCGGACGCGCCAGGCGGGCGTGTCGGTGGTGTCGAGCGATGGCGTCGGAGAGTTGGATCCCCAGGATCGGGGGTTGGACGGGTCGTATGCCGGTCCGGATGAGTACCCGCGGGCGGTCCACCGCTCGGACGCGCGCGCTGGTTGAGGGTGCTGTACTGGCGGCGGAATGGACCATCTCGCCGACGAGCCGTGCACGGGCACAGGGCGAGGGCCCGGCGGGCCAGACGGCGGGTCGGGCATCGCGTTGTAAGGGACGGCCGAGTCGCCCTGCATGGAGAAGCAAGGGACTTGTTCCTGTATCATGGCCTGCTGGTCTCCCAGCGGCCAAGCATCGGTGGCGGCATGGTCGACGGCGAGGTGTTGATCGTGTTTATGGTAAGGCTCGATCACAGCCGGGTGCCGCCATCCTCGGGCAGAGGACGACTGCGCGTGGGCGTTCGGCGGACGTGTATCATGCGCGCTCGAACCGGAGAAGCGGGGGGTAGTCGCGTGCCGGGCGGGCAAGCCTAGCACAGACTGAGGACCAGACGTGTTTCCAATGCGGTACCGATTCGCCGGGGACCGCCTCTTGCCGATCGGGATACTGTTGGAACCCGAGACGGGGCTGCACATGTCGTTGACGGCAGTGTAGATGTTGGACTGCGGACGGTCCCGCCGCATGCTCGGAGGGAAGTCCTCATCCGAGTCGGGCTCGGACGGCTCGCGCCGGAACAAATGCCTACGAGATGGGTGACTCGAATCAACAGGAGGCGTGAAGTCAATACGGGAACCGTCTTGCCAGCGGCCAGATCCCGCCTTCTCGGGCGATGACTGCGGTGTGTCCAGTTTCACGGCCGCGGGCGAGCCAGGCAGCGGGGGAAAGAATTCCGGACCCGGGACAGGGATCGGCGCTCGCTCGCCGAGCATGAGCATCGGCTCCTCTTCCTCTTCTTCAGTCATGTGGTCACTCTTGTCGGCGGCGTCGAGAACAGCACCACTTCCGTCCTGCCACATGTAGTTGGACGCCTCGCTGCTGATAGACGTGTTCGCAGTATCGGCAGCAGAGGCCAACTCCTCGGCCGTCCAGTCGGGCACCGTCCAGTCGTTCTCTTCGAAAGAGACCGGCGACGCGTTGGTGATCGGCGTGTCGGTGGCCAACCCATCGGCTGACGTGGAGGGCGTCAAGGTGAAGACCGGCAGCGGTTGGTTGATGTCGATACCCGTTTCCTGAGATTCGGCGATGGCGTTGATCGGGTCTTGCTCATCTTCGTTCTTCGACTTCGTCGCAGGAGCAGCGGACTCGGACTCGTCGATCAACTCCGCGAAGACCTCCTGCTCCGGGCCCCCTTCATCGGCAGGCGTGATGGCTGCCTCCTCTTCGTGTGCGGAAATGGCGTCCTCGTCCGGATTTGCCGCCAGGACTTGCAGCAGGGAAGCCTTGCGTTCTGTCGATCGATCGCTCCGGGACGAAGCGGTCGACGACCGGCTCATGGCAGTGCCCTGCGAGCTCGGACTGCGCGAAGACCGAGCATCGCGGGCACTCTCGATGCCAGTCGAGCCAGACAGAGGCGGGAACGCAGCTTCCACTGCCGTCGATCCGCCGTGGCCGAAGGGGCTACTGAGGTGTTCCTCCCTGTCCATGGCGGAGGCGAACCGCTCGTCGCACATGTGGCACCGGTACGGCAAGTGGAACCTGAGGTCGACTTCCTGTTGTGCGCCGGGAGATCGCCGATTGCCGGGCGCAGGTCCGCGTCGCTGGGCAGGGATCGAAGGCTCATGAGACGCTGTCTCGCGCTGAAGGTAGCGTGTGTCTGAATGGACAGTCGCATAGTGCTGAGAAGGCGATCAGTGCGCGTGTTCATGTGTTCATCGAGGGCGGATAGTCCAGACTCACCTCTCTAGCCTCGTCGACGCTGTTGAAGCTGACCTTGCAATCGACGCATAGTACCGCCCAAGGATGCTTGTGCGCCTGATGCTGCCCAGAGTCAATAACAGATGCTGGCTAAGGCTTGGAAGATCGCCGCTGACCTGTAGAAGGAAGAACGCGTTGGCGCTCTCACGGTGGCAGACCTCGCATCGGACCGGCATTGGTCCGCCATGCTTCCGAGGTCAGTCTCGAGTCCGAATGGATGAGTAAGAACCAGCGCACCTCCGGTGGGGGAAGTCCATGCCAGACGTTTCCGGTGAGCGCAATATTCGAGAAATGCTTGTCGATGTTGTGCTGACGGAGTCAGTTGTCATCGTCTGGGCTGAGCCCTTCGTCCAGCTCACCTGTTGAAGTGCAGCTTCGCGAAGGAAGTCGCGATTGCAGATCGAGCAGCGAGGCACTGTCTTCGCCCGTGGACCAGACGAGTTCTTCGCAAAGTGCTTGTCAATGTTGTGCTGTGGAGGTCAGTTTGTATCCTCAGTGGACGAACGAAGGGGGGAGAAGGGGAAAGAATGGTGGTGCCTACTTGCGCAAGGGCGCCCTGATGCGCAAAAGTCTGGTCGCAGTTCAGGCAACGGTGCGAACCATCCGGTCTCGTTGCCTTGAAGATCTTCTGGCCTCAGTCTCGCACTCTATTGTAGCTTGCCTCAGGGCAATGCTCACTCTATTATCGCCTGCGTAGGGCTGAACGAGACCCAGACGATAGGGATGCACAGACTGTGCCCTCGGTCCGCCCAAGCTTGGACGCTCGTCGCTGCTTGCATAGCCGTACGATCCAGTCGAGCCCTTGAAGAAGTCAACAAACGTTATGATCAATGGCTTAGAGGGCTTCGCTCACCTTCCTCTGCTGCTCAGTCCGACGCCATGCGCCCTCATGAGGAGAGAGGCGGTCATCCCCGACAGCGAGTCCCTGTCGCGCAGAGGTCCTCGCGGAGCTTGCAATGCCGAGCTCTCGACCGCTCGGCCGGGACGCAGCACGCGCGGCGCGGTCCTGCTTCGATGCCGAAGAGATTCGGTTCGAGTACAGCCAAGCGCAGAACAGGCCTAGCACGACGTACCACAGCATCCTGCCGCCCGTTTGACTGTGTCAAGATGGCAATCAAGACAAGGTGTAGACGCCCTACTGTCGCTGCGACATGTTGTGTTTGCTGACCTTTCCCCACCCAGCAGAGGTGTGAAAAGTCAACCAACGCAGTCCCTGGTGATCATGCTCAAATGTGTGCGTCCGTGCACACGCGCCACGAGTGGTTGAGGTTGAACATTGCCGCATGCCTATTTGGGACGCGTCCTGCAGAAAGGCGCTTAGAGTCTGCTTCGCACCATTAGAGTCACAGAGCCAGTGCACTTCTGAGCAAGCGGACAGGATGCAGAACAGCACGTGACGAAGACTGTGACCATGACCATGACCAGCTGATATGCCTGTCGCGCAATCCCCATGGGTCCTCCACGCAGATACCGGGCTTCGGCTGGGACGGTGACGGCCAGCGCAGCAAATCGCGCTGCGCCATCAATGCCAATCCTCATCGATCTGGGAGTACCGGACCATACAGGGGATATAGCGCCACGGGTATGGTCCGATGGACCGGACAATGAATGATCCGAAACTCCCTGCAGCCACTTTGCCGCCTCTCCCCGCCCCGTGAAAGATCGTACATTCCCGATCATCCTCAGGTGGAGGTCCACTCATGGTCCGCCAGGCATTGGCGGCACTGAGAGCTGGATCGCCAGCAGGGTCCGACCGGGTTGAAGGGATGGATGCTTGTCCCGGAAAGCTTGTGAGCTGGGTGCCAAGCCTGTTGTCCCGGTTTTAACGGGTAAGAAAGTGAGTTTGCCACGGCGTCATCGCTCCGCCGGAACTGGGCCCCCGTCTCGGCTGCGGCCGCCAAGACATTTCCACTTGGGAAGGGAAGGGTCTTGCTCCCTTGCTTCCCCTTGCTTGCCTCCTTCGCTTGTCACACCCCCGGCTAGCCCGCTAGCACCGCCGCCCGTCTGAGCAGGTCCTACAGGGTACGACACCCTGTATCTGCCACTCTGCGCGAGGGCGCAGACCCGGTGCTTTGCAGCGCTGCGCTGGCGCCGAGGGAAGGGGCTTTCAGCCCAGATGCGATCGTCCGCCGCCAAACCCACACCTGACTTAATCGCGCAGATCCTTGTTCCCCCCTGCCGCCTTGCGGCGTGAGACAACTGTCACACAGCTAGTAGAAGGAGGGAGAGACATCCCCGTCTGCCGATGTTCCCAAGGCGAGGCTGCCGCTTGGCAAGATAAGCAAAGCATGATGCACCACATGGTCACCCGCCTTGCCCAGCATTTCGGCTCACGCCGTCCGGTGCGAGAGCCGGTACAGAGACAGGCATACACACACTGCGCAAGCTTGTAGAAACGGCTGACGGGCCCCCGCCCGCTGATAGGCTCCACAGCGCCGAACCGTATAAGGTCGCGCCTCGCTTGACCTCGCTTCTGACTAGCCTGCCCGCCGCCGCCGATAGCGAGCGCTGCACCCAATAACCCCACCAGCCCGTCGGTACTGACTACAATCACTTCTTCGACGTCTTCGACGAGGACAGCAACATGTCGGGTATAGAGAAGGCCAACGACAAGGACACGGGCGCCATGGTCACCGAGACTGGCCCCGCCGTCATCTACGACACCGAGAAGAACACGGCCGGCTCCGGCTCGTCGCAGGACGATGTCTACGACCCCAGCCAAGAGACGCTCTTGACCCGTCTCGGTCTGACATGGGAGTCGCTCAAGCGCGCTCCTGGCAGCACTCGGTCAGTCCCCAAGCTGTTTCTGGCAACGAACATGCCGCTCACACGAGCAGAGGTTTGGTGGCGCACGGCAACATCCCCTCGGAGTACATGTCCCATGACAACCCGCTCTTGCAGCAGAAGATGAAGCCGCGGCATCTGCAGATGATCGCCGTCGGTGGTTCCATCGGCACAGGTCTCTTCGTGCGTCCTCGCCGAATCCCTCGCGGCGGCAGGTGCTGACAGAAGACAGGTCGGCTCGGGTAAAGCTCTCGGCACCGGCGGTCCCGCCGGTATCCTCATGGCCTGGATCATCATGGGTGTCATGTTGATCAATGTGAGGCTCTTCAGCGAGGCTCAAGGCCAGTTGCTGACGCCCGGCAGGTCACTCAGGCTCTCGGTGAAATGGCTATCCTCTACCCTGTCTCTGGCGGTTTCTACACCTTGGCTTCCCGGATGCTCGACCAATCTTTCGCCTTTGCCTTCGGCTGGAACTGTGCGTTGAAAGCTGTCTCCGAGATCCAAGCGCGACACTGACTCGGCAGACGTTCTGCAGTGGGCTGTTGTCCTGCCTCTCGAGATCGTAAGCCGGTCTTTCCACAATGGCGAACTGGGCTGATCAGCGCAGACCGTGGCAAGTAGTACCGTGCAGTACTGGACAGATCAAGTCCCGCTCGCCGCATGGATCACCATCTTCATGATCGTCATCCTCGTACGTCCACTCGTCTCTTAAATAACGCATGTACTGACGACCAGATCGCCACCGTCTTTGGCACGCTCGGGTACGCGGAAGAGGAGTTCTGGTCCTCGTGCCTCAAGCTCGCCGTCGTCGTTCTGTTCATCATCATCGGTATCGTCTGCATCTGCGGTGGCGGTCCGGCTGGCGGCGACTACGACACGTATGTCGGCGGACGGTACTGGCAGAACCCCGGCGCGTTCGCCAATGGCTTCAAGGGCGTGTGCGCCGTGTTCGTCACGGCCGCGTTCTCCTTTGCCGGTACCGAGCTTGTCGGCCTCGGTGCCACCGAGACGCCCAACCCCCGCAAGACCATGCCTTCGGCCGTCAAGAACACGTTCTGGCGAATCACCCTCATCTACGTCACCTCCCTGACCATCATCGGCCTCGCTATCCCCTACGACGACCCTCGTCTGTACGACGGCACCGGCGCCAGTGAGTGCCATCACATCACAAGACTAAGGTCACGGCTGACTGTGCAGACATCTCTCCCTTCGTCATTCTCATGGACCGGGCGAGGATCAACGGCATCAACCGTGAGTACACTGCCCCGCGAGAGCAACAAGTGCTTACCAGTCAGACCTGATCAACGTGACGATTTGCATCTCTGTCCTGTCGATCGGCCTGTCTTGCGTGTACGCCGGCTCGCGTACGCTGACTGCCTTGGCTGAGACCGGCTACGCGCCCCGCTTCTTCACCTACGTCGACAAGGCCGGCCGACCGCTACCGTCGCTCATCTTCATCTTGATGTTCGCCCCTCTGGCGTACATCAACTGCGCCGAAGTCGGCGGTCAGGTCTTCGACTGGCTTGTTGCCCTCTCGGGTCTGTCGACGCTCTTCACCTGGCTCGCCATCTGCGTGACCCACATCCGATTCCGCCGCGCGTGGAAGGTCCAGGGCCACAGCGTCGAGGAGCTGCCGTTCAAGGCTCTGGGCGGTACATACGGTTCTTGGCTCGGCGCCAGCCTCCTCGTTCTCATTCTCATCGCCCAATTCTACATCGTGCGTCTTGCTCATTTCATAACGGATGGTCGGCTGACTTTCCAGGCGCTGTTCCCTCTGGGCGACCCCGCGACCCCTGGCGAGAGGGCCGAGGGATTCTTCCGTAAGTCCCGCACACTCTGCCCCGACATATACACGTTGCTGACCCGCTCGACAGTGTCGTACCTGGCTGCGCCGATCATGATTGGCTTTTACGTCGCCGGCTACCTCTGGAAGCGCACGCTCCCCAAGCGAGCGCACGAAATCGACCTCGACACTGGCCGCAAATCGTGGCTCACCGTCGAGGACATGCGAGCTGTGAGTCGTTATTCCACGTGAGATAAACACCGCTGATTCACCAGTACCGTGCCGAGCGGGCTATGGCGCCGTGGTGGAAGAAGGTCTACAGGACGCTCTTCTCCAACTAAGACATCCCTCGACCAATGTCTCCCTCCCCGCTGCCGTGTTCGGCGGCATACTATCCCCTGCAATAGCATGTTTCAAGCGTTGTATCTTCAGCCAGTGCATGCCTTGTGGCTTCCCTTCAGTCGTTCTTCAATCTTGTAGACCAAAATGATATGGATGCCTCTTCTCCGCGCCATAGTTGCAGCGCCCTTTTTACGGCACTTCGCCAGGGCCCGAGGTTCCGATGTCGGACCGGCGATCCAGGTTCACCTTCGGGTATGACGAAAAGTGTACAACATTTCTATTGTGCGATCGAACTTGCACCAAAGACATGAGATGACAAGAGAGGTCGTGGATCATGTACCGGTCGTGAGCGCCTCGAAAAACGAACGCGTGAACCGGCTGAAACGGCTGTAGTCTGACGAGGCGGAGGTCGGAGGAACACCTCCGCCTGACCGCGCTCAGCGCGAGCCGCCAAAACCGGTCCATCATCCGTTCGCTGGCTTCGCAGCGGGAATATGTTCGGGGTATGTGATATCAAGCGGAGTGCTCCGGCTATCACTGAGTCTTATTAGATGGACAAAGCTCATTGTCGGGCACCCCTTCGATACGATCAAGGTATGCTCCTCCTGTTCGCCGTGATGCTGTTGGTGCTGATAGACTGCCAGACTCGAAGTGAGAGGGTTGGAAATGCTGGGGAAGCGGACTGGGGATGCTGAGCTACTTCAGTGCAATGCGCGCCTAAAGGGACGTTCGGAGGAGCATGGCATTGCTTCAAGACGACCATTAGTAAAGAAGTAAGCCAGCGACTCCGGCTAGAGGTTCATCGACATGATCCGGAGCTGATGGTCGACAGGGTCCAAGAGCCCTGTATAAGGGCGCTTCAGTCCCCGCCGTATCATGGGGCATCACCGACTCGATCTTGATGGGCAGGTAAGCTGACCCTCTCCGTCTCGCTAGCACGCTGACCGCTCAGTCTACACAACTACCGCGCCTACCTCAAAGCGCATGGATTCTCCGAGCCAGCACCAGCTTGGGACAACTCGCCTGACGGACAGCGACTCACTATTCTCGGCCACACGACCGCCGGTTTGCTCGCCGGCTGGACCAAGTGAGTCTTTCGACTTGCGCATCCCGACTGGAGAAACGGAACTGAAACGACCCAGCGCAATCGTCGCCCATCCGACCGAGATCATCAAGTGCAAGCTGCAGCTGCAGCTTATCCAGCCCGAACACGTGCCCAAGCAGTTCTCCGGTCCGGTGGACGTCGTACGCAAGACGGTGGCGGCTCAGGGCATCACAGGCATGTGGAGAGGGTTACCGGCGTCGTACCTGTACAGAAGCAGCTTCCTTGCCATGTTCGGCGGTGAGGCGGTAGCCCAGCAGCCTGGGATATGGCTGATCGCTCTCAGGCTTTGAGGTGTTTAACCGATTGTTCATGAGCTGGGAGGGCACGAGCTGGGCTATGAGTAAAGAGCTGTGCAACTTCTTGGCAGGTGGACTTGGGTCGAATCTGTACTGGGCAATGGCTCTACGTGGGTCGCAGCGAGTCAAGTGGTGGCAGACATCGCTGATGGTGCCGCAGCTTTCGACAACGTCAAGAACAGAATCATGAGTATGCGATGGCACGGCTCGACCGCCTCGTACGAGACTGACGGGTGCAGCTGACTCCATCACGAACCCCAGATACCGCAGCGTTGCAGACGCCTACAGACAAGTCTGGCGAGAAACGTTCGACCCGTCGAAGGGTCTTGGGTGGAATACCGCAGCTCGCCTTAAAAACTTTTACCGGGTACGTCACCAAGACATCCTTTCTACTTGTCGTGGAGGGTACTCCGGAGTCCAGACGCTTCGAATGGCGCCATACGCGTAACGAACGTGCTGACGGTACGTCTGCAGGGAGCCGTCCCCGTTGTTCTCCGCGCATTCCCTACAAATGCCGCAGCTCTCGCCGTATGGGAGGGCGTCATGCGGTACTCAACCCGGTCATAGCCACATATGCCAGACGACTCAAGTCCTGCAAACGCCTCATAGACAGCACGCTCAATTCATTGTATGCATACAACTCTCCCGCTTTCAGCCGACATGGTCCGCCTCCCGTCGACCTCGTATGGCGATGCCGGGGTAGCTCATCGCCTTGCCCGATGTCACCCGCCCGATCCTTTCATGCTAGCCGACAGGCAAGCTGCGGAAGGCTTCTGCTTCTAGGTCGTTCTGCTGCAAACGCTACACAGAAGCCGATGGCGGATCGATATGGCCGCGTCGCTCACCGCGATACTCGCATCGCTTATCATCTACACCACGTTGTACCCCGTAGAACAGCCTCTTCGCAATGCTTACAACCGCTCCGCTGGTGCAGCCCAAGGTGAGGCTGACGCTGGATCGACCCCGCCCAAAACCAAAGCCGATCGAGCGTAGCCCGGTGTTGAACCTGTACCAGCCTGAACCGGCGCCATCGACCTTGAATGCGCTGAAGCCGATGCACCTGTATGACATCAACTGCGCTATGCCGTTTCATATTCTAGAGGCGGAGGCTGTCAGGCTTGAGCCGTTGGTGGTGAGTAGCTGTGAGTACCACAAAGACTGTTGACTGACGGTCAGAGTAGCCCTCGAAACACCTGGACGGTGTGCTTTCTCTCCCAGCTGAGTCGTGGGATGTGCTGGGTGGCATCGGGCCGTTCGACAGGCGGTCAGCCCTGGAGACTATTGAGTCATATCGGCAAGACGAGGGATCGTTGCTGCTCGCCGCGATCGACAAACACGCGGAGGCAGCGGGCAAAGACGGTTTCGCCGGCCTGTACGCTCTCGACGAGTACGACGAGGACTACGCGGTGAGCTGTGCCGGAGTTGCACTTCTAGTTAGCGCTGATTACATGATAGAGCGTGCTCTTCGGGATGATCAACGTTCATCCCAAGTACCACCGCACGCACATCAACACACACGCCGTGTACCTCCTCTTGTCGTTCCTGTTCGACGAGGTGAACCTCGTGCGGGTACAATGGGACGCTGTGGTGTGGAACGAGGCGTCGATCCGCGCCGCCAAACGGTTTGGGTTCCAGGAAGAAGGTATCCTGCGCAACTTCAATGGAATCGTGCCAAATCGGAAGAGGCGCAATAACGAGGCGCACAGGCTTAGCCAGGACATGTGGATCAGCTCTATGACAGACTATGAGTGGGCAAATGGGGAGAGAGACAGGATCAAGGCTATGGCCGATCGTCCGGTGTCAGTCTCGTGCAAGTCTTGGAATAATGCGGAGAGGAACGCCGAGAGGTGATACTTTCCAGGGCCAAGTAGCAACGCAGTGTACTGTATGTAGTATGCATCGATGACGCAAGGAGCTATGAAGTAGCAGGAGTGGTGTCCTCAGAGTTCTCCCTGCGCGGTACGTCCTCCGGGCCTCAGATGTCTCGTGGCATATGAACGAGATCGTCCTTCCCATTCTCCTTGTACCACACATCCGGCAGTAGCGTTCGATTGAACTTGCGCTCCAGGCTGCGAATGTCCCAGAGATGTGTGGTCTGGAAGACGTTGCTGGGGATGTCGGGCCGTTCTCTGTCGAGGTAATCGTAGACCGAGATGAAGCGGATGTTCCGGCAGCATTGATCGATGACCTCCTGCGGCGTGTTCCTGCAGCCCAGTCGATGCCTAACCCTGTCTATGAGTGCGCGCCGGACCGTCTCGACGACTACATGAGGCGGAGTAGAGTTCGGCAGACCGCAGAATGCCGGTGTCCATCGATGCACATCCAAGAAGGTGAACAGCTTTTCTGGGAATGTGGCAATCGATTCGGAAAACAAGCGGGCAAATTGCTCGATGTTGAAGTACAACTCTGCGTTGTTCGGTAGGTTGAATCCGGGTCTCCAGACATCCGACATTCCATCCAGCAAGGTGCAGAGCAGGCGGTCGGCGAGAGGATAGTAGAACACGACGTCGGTGACCGAAGCGGGCAGCTGATCGTAGAGCCGCTTGTTGTTGTCGAACTCGCACAATTTTGGCCTGAATGAGAACACGACCGTTTTCAGCATTCCGTTTTGAGGTACCGTGAAGCCTGGCCCGACACCGTCCAGCGGCGAGACCATGCCAGAAAGGATGAGGGTGCTGTATCGAAGCGAGTCCACGACGTTGCACGACTGGCGGCCATCTTGGCCCCGGCAGAAGATTTCGAGACCGTAGGGGCGCTGCTCCAACCACAAGTTGCGCAGATTGGGGAGAGTTCCAGGCTTGACGCCGAAACGGTGATCGTGCCTGTCGAAGTGCCTTGCGATGCGGAGCGTCCGTACGTGTTGCAGGTACCGTAGCGGGGTCGGGTTGACCGTCAGCGTGATGGGGTGGAGCCGGTGGCTTCTGTAAGCCCACGATACTCGGCGATACGTGAATGCGATGGCTACATGGCCGATGGCGCGATTGATGGGGAAGCAGCGGACCAGGGTTGACCTGTCGCAGAAAGACAAGATCCGCTCGAGGATCTCAAGCGGTAGAGGCAAGCGAGAGGCGGATGTGGTATCGGCCTCTCGGTCGGCCGAGGAGCGGGAAGAAGTAGCCTTAGAGCGGTACTGCTTCTTCTTAGCGTTGTGGGCGAGCATGATGGTTCGGTTGACAAGGCTCGCTAGAGTAGGCAAGAATGAACGGAAAGAGATACAAGATCAGAACGGGTCATGCTGTACGGGCTGCTTATATATCTTGACGGAGCATGAACTCGACTCGGGTTCACCAGTCGACTCGGATCAATTCCGACTCGGGTTTGATTTCCAAGTTGATCGAGCTGCAGTCTCAGCTGGTATAATGCGTTTGAGAGATCGACGCAACGCGGATCGAGTCGGTTGGCGGGGCTGGCGATGAACAGCCACCGCAAGGCGAGCGTGGCTGAGCCGCGTCCGAGAGATGCTGCCAGCCATCTCCGGTCCTTCCACCCTCTCTCCACGGTTGTTGGTGAGCGACCGCAGAGCGGCGATACAGTCCAGTCAGGCATACGCACCTGTTCCCGCATGACGCATGCATGCATCAGCTGGACAACGAACGAAGATCACTTCTCGGCGTTTCTAAAACGCGTTGCTACTCCCGGTAAAATGCCGGAATAACCCTGTTGTTGCGCGATTCGAGCGTTGCTGGACAGTTTCAGTCCAGTCAACCGCCGTCCATCTTCTTTCGCTCCGAGTCGAGTCGAGGGGCAGGTATATCATGCGGTCTCGAAACTTTCCCTCTTTCTCATCCTTCTCCAACCTAACCTAACCTACGCCACCACACACCTCCATATTCTCATCTCCCAAGTGTTGCACTCTCTACGCCATGAAGTCCAACCAAGAATCCCAGCAGACCGAACCAGAACCGGACCCGAGCTCTACTTCCGGCGGCGAGGGTAGCGCCGTTCCTGTCGACCCGGCAGATCCACCTCAGTCTCCGGAAATCGCGACCCCTCGACGCAGTCAACTCAAACGATGCGCTGTCATGTGTCCATGGCCCAATTCGCAAGGGTTCCTGCTACTTCCGCCTCTCCCGGAGCCGGCTGCGCCCCCTGAGGGTTCGGACACGTCTACGCTGGTCAGAGAGTCCAAGGACTCTGGTACTCGCGGGTACACTCCACGTAAGATCTACCCGCCCGGCGACCCTCGTCGGATGGCCAGCGACCCTCGTCGAAAGCCCGGCATCCCGCTACAGCCGACCCGGAAGCTGATCGACCCCAACTACGGCTTGCCCGGCTGGGGATGCCGGCCCCCGCGCCGGGGGAAATACGTCCCCAAGATCGACCTCGCCGCTCTGACGCACGTCAGCCCGCCCGTGCACGCAATCGACTATGCTCACCGCCCAGCGCCCGAGCTGGACAAAATCGCACCGTGGTTGCAGGACCCAGAGACGATCGCCCGGATCGAACGTGGGGGCCCGCACGCCACCCAGGCGGTTCCTGCCTCCACCCTCAGCACAAATACAAGTTCAGTCACAACCACCAAGACGAACAGTATTCCCGTTCTTCCTTCATCTTCGCGAAGCCGGGCGTCTGCACGTGCTACAACCCCCGAGAGAGCAACGGCTCCGGCCAAGGGCCTCATCTGCGACTACATCGTCTCGTCTCCTGAGTCCATCGGCTCGTCGCCTCTCAGCAAGTACAGGGCCGTTCGGCGAGCCTCGGCATCATCATCCCCTCAGCCCAGACGGAGCTCGCCTGCACCACGCTCAGCCGCTCAGGAGGCTATAGACCGTGTCAGGATGCCTCCTCCACCTGTCCCTATCAAGCGGTCTGTCTCGTCATCGCCTCCACTGCCCATCTCGCCTCCTCGCCCTTCGGTCAACGGACGCCTTCCTTCCTTGCATGCGGGTCAGAAGCGCAAGGCCGAAACCGAGCTTGTCCCCGAGACAGTAGAGGACGATTCGGATGGCGACACAGATGTCGATTCCGACGAGGAGCGCGACGACGATGACATTATGGCGACCGACGGGCCTTCCGGGCCTGCCGAAACCGGCGTGAAGCGTTCGATGAGTCGTATCCCGAAGGACCGGATCGACCTGAGCGAACCTCGGACTTCATTCCCGCTCCCGGCGAAGCCCACTCCAGGACCCGTGGCTGTTCTCCCGATGCCTCTCCCTTCGAAGCGAGCGAAGAAGACGCCCAAATCCAAGTCGATCCTCCTTCCCTACGACCAGCTGCCGACATATCCGCTCCCGCCGCTGCCTGAGATCCCGGACCCGGAGCTGCGCAAGCGGGTCTTCACCCACGTCAGCCTGTTCGAGAAGCACCGTGGGCGGTTCGAGGAGCCGGGCGACGAACCGGCCAAGCACTACGAAAAGCTCGAGCACGTCGGAGACAGTATCCTCGGGATGGTGGTCACCACCTGGCTCGGCGAGGCCAAGCCTACATTGACTCCAGGGTCCGCGACCGTCAGTCAATTGGTCCGGCCTGATCAGCATGAGTGCTGACTTCTGGCAGAAGCTCAAGGCGATGCTGGTATCCAACGCGACGCTATCGCACTTTTCGGGTCAATACAACCTCCCGCAACGGCTCGACGCCGACCCAGAACTCCTGCCTGTCCTGCGCGCCACCACCGACGTCCGTGCTGCGCTCGTCGAGGCATATATCGCAGCCATCTACTACAGCTACCCTCCCGAAGAACGCCGTGGCGTTGCGCTCGAGATCATCGACAACTGGCTTCGGGAGATGTACGAGCCTATGTTCGACTTCTGCTACAACTACATGAAGGCGGAGAACCGCCAGTTCCACCTCGCGTCGGCGGCCGGTCTCGACGGCACCGTCGAACTCCTCACCGAGGAGCAGATGACCAAGATCGACAATGCCGCCAAGGGCATGGCGCCTCTCGTCACCATGTACTGCCACCGGCAGAACCGGCAGCTCACATGGGAGGAAGAGCACTTTGAGACGTATGTCGGCACTCTCTGCAAGATCAAGTGCTGCGTCGACGGCGTCGAGCTCGGCGAGGGGACGAGGAGTTCCAAGAAGGCTGCCAAGAGCGTTGCAGCACACGAAGCGGCCAAGAAGCTCGGTTTGGTCGTAAGTCGCTTGTCCGGCACACCGCGTCCCTTTGCTGATCCGTTCGCAGTCTGAAGAGGCTGTTCCGACATCTGAGGCTGCTTTCCGATAAAGGCTTACTCAATCACAAGCAACTGTATCGATACATCATTCCCGACTCGCTTGCGCACATTTCAACATGCACATACATATTCACCTCTGTTTTCGACAAGAGCTGGCCTCTGATCGCATTTTATCGCCTCACAAGGGTCGAGCTGGTCTCTCGACTACCGGGCCAAACAATATCATTCAACACTCCGCTTCGAACCTGTTGTATATGGATGTAGACAGAATTGTTGTAGGTGGTTTTTCGCACATAGCTAGAACCCATCTTCCCATAGATACATGGATGTGGTTACAACGGTCATTGAGCTACTTGCTCAACTTGTTCATCTCCCGCTTGGCCTTGCCGAGCTTCCTGCCTGTCCGATCGACGCCGCTCTCCACCTCGTCCAGCAGGTCGTTCTGTTCCTCGATTTCACGGTGAATCAACTCGCCCATGTCTTTCTGACGACGAAGGACCTTGCTGAGTTCGCCGAGCTGGGCGTCCTGGTCCGAGATCTTGCTCGTCTGAAGCTGGAGCAGCCCACGGTCGTCCAGCGGGCGCGTCTCGGCCGTCTCTTGTGGAGGTTGCCGAACTCCAAATACTCGCCCGACAGTAGGCGACGTCCCTCCTGACCCGCCAAAGCTCGGTCCTGATCCTGCTGGCGCGAAGAGCGATCCCGACCCGCCAGGCATATGTCCGGTCGTGGCTGATGCGGCCGCGCTGGTCCGCACGCCTGCCTCGGCCATACGCTGCAAGTTTCCCCGCTCGGCCTTGAGGTTCTCGCACATCTCTTCTCTCCGCCTCTTCTCCCCCTCTCCGAGCCCGCCGACCGCGGCGCCGAGTGCCTTCTCGAGCCCGGCAATGCGTGACTCCGCATCGCGTAAGAGCCGCTTAGCCTCGACGCTCGCTGATCGACTGCCTGCCGCGTCGGACATGCTCGCCAGTGCGTCGCGCTTAAGCAGCGCAGACCGGACGGATCGGAGCACGCCTGATAAGACGGTCTGTTCTGCCAGCCAGGCCTGCGGCGTCCAGTGGTCCGGCGGCGGAGGGAATCCGTCACTTCCGGCCGCAACACCGGCCACCGACGAGCTTTGTCCGCCGCCCGATCCTGACGACGGGCCCGACCCGGATCCTGAGGCACGTGCTTGTGGTGGAACGGCGAGGAAGTCGAGAAAGCCGTACGCTTGTCGCCATCGCGCGTCTTTGGTGGTCAGGATACACCGTAGATACGCCTCCAGTAAGACCCGACGTTCCCGTACGACCTTATAGTCATCAGTCCTGTGCGTATCCCACCGTACGGCGCGGTACCGACCTTCTCGTCGAACACGGCTCGGGTCAGCCTCCACATGTGCTTGCCTGGCAGCGGGGCTGGCGGCTCTTTGCCCGTTGAAGAGGCCAGCTCGGCTTGCAGCGCGAGAAAGTCGTTGTACCGACGCGACACCGTCCATGTCCGTGTTGGGGTCGTGACTGCAGATGTCAGCCGATGCTTTCAACCGTCACGGAGGCTCTCGCCTCAGATTCTACGCACTTTGGATGGTGTACGTGGTATGCGGCTTGGGCTGCTGGACCGTCTGAGTGGACGTGATGGCGATGTCTCGAATATCCGCCATGGCAAGCGGTCGTCAGGTTCAGACTCGGGTTTGTTGATCGTGAGGTGGCAGCAGGGGGTGTCTGGGACCTTCTGACTGCCTCAGGAATAGAATGCGTCAAGATTGTGAATGCAAAGTTGGTTGAAGGATGCTTGCTACACAAGGGCACCGCCGACGGCCAGGACACTTCGGGCGATGAGGTCACCGGCACGACCGGGTAAACAAAATTCACCTGTCCGGCATGAATGGATAGGCTTTCAACAAAGAAGGCTAGATGTGCTATGCATGACACTGGTACTGGATGGGCGGGATAAGACGGCATATACAGGACTGCGGTGTAGCAATGCTTGACGATCAGGCCTTCTGCTCGACAGCAAGGTTCTCGACGCCCTTGGCCGCCTCGTCCACGCCATCGTCCTCGCCCCGGTACCCCTGATCTGGTGGCTCGTCGTATCCCTCGGGCCGGGCATCCTCCTCTCGCTGGATGCATCAGCACCGGCAAGGTATCGTGTGCGAACGGAGCAACTCACGTAACGGGCCAGCATTCGAGAAATATCCCAGTCCTCGTCCTCGCCTTCGTCTGCATCGTCGTACAGCTCGCCGCCAAACTCGAACATGTCCTTGCCGGTCATGCCCGTCATCTTGCCTGCGGCGCGCTGGGCCGCCTTGGCCTTCTCGAGCGCTTCCGCCTCGGCAGCCTTCTTCTCTATACGGTTCTTTTTCCAAGCGGCGAACGTCTCGGTCGTCACAGGCGTGAGAGGAGGCTTGAGCTTGTGCCGCTAGACAGGTCAGCGCAGGTCGTGGAATCCAGCGAGTGACTTGCCTCGACTTCTAAGAACTCCTCGAGCGAGATCTGCTCCTTCTTGGCAGCCTCCTCGGCAGCCTTCTTCTCCGACTTGAGCACGAATCCGGGTGGAAGAGCGTGGCGGTACATGCACTTGTCACCTGCGAGGTTAGCGGCATACTGGGCGGGCGTAGCGAGCGGAGCGTACCTCCGTTGGGCTGAAGTAGGAGGAAACATCAGTATTTGAGCGATATTGTACCCGCTGTCAAAAACTCACGCATTCCCAGCTGAGACTGTCAGCGTGATCATCGCATTGAGCAGTGAGACACTCACAACCATCCATACTTCCTGTCCTCGATAGCCTGAATGAAGTACTTGCACACGATCTGCCTGTGTCAGCGCTGTACCACCGATTCCACGGCTCAGCAAAGACTCACATCCGTCGCGTTCTTCTGCTTCGATCCCTGCTGATTAACGACGTCTCGCAGCTTGGCCTCGTCCCAAGTCTCCATGAGATCTGACATGTCAGCGCAGCCCTCATCAGCATGCGGTTTCAGCTGACCCTTTTGCTTGGCCTCTCGGGTGTCGGCGTAAATGTTGGCTTTGTCGACCTTTCGGCCCACGTTGAGGTCGTGCGAGAACTTGCACTTGTTTCCTGAATGCTTCAGCACCTCACATCCGGACATATAGGAGAGCGCTGCTCACCCTTCTCGCAGTGCCCAGCCTTGAAGAAGACACAGAGGACCTGGTCGGAATGTCAGTCACCCGCAGCCTCCTGGTAATCTCAAGTCCCACAGTCTTAGGGTCTGAGATGAGTCAGCCGTGTTCGCAAGCTGCATGTTATCCTGCCAGGACCAGACTCACCAGTTCCGAAAGGCAGTTTCTGTATTTGCGCAGGCTTGAACAGCTCGAGCTCCATCTTCTTCTTGGCCAGCTCGGCCTTCTTCTCCGCTTCACGCTTCTCCTTCTCCTTCTCCTTAGCAAGCTGCACATATCAGTGATGACCTTGATTATACAAAGTAATACACCTACAGCAGCCTTGTTCTTGCCGGATGAGGCGGCCTGCTGCTCCACCATGGCGACATATTTCTGGACCTTGGACGACTTGTTCTTGTTCTTCAAGCCGAACGTCTGTGATCGTCAGTCTCAAGCGCTCCAGTCATAAGACGCATAATCCGCTAGACTCGAGTACTGACCTTGTCGTCGGCGTTGCCCTTCTTGGGAGGCATGGTGATTCGACTTTCGTATGGGAAATGGGCCTAGCCTGAAAGTGTGCCTCAATGGGCGATTCTGCTTGAAGGGTTCGGTTCTCGGTGTTCGAATAGCAGACTATGTGTCTCTCCCGCTTTGTCCCGCCCTACTGGCCTTCGCTTTTGCAAGTCGCAAGAATGTCTTTGCCGCCTAATGTTCCAAGTTGCCCAAGCTTTCACGGTCACAAGAGTTGAACAGCGGAGGTCGCCGCCTGTCCGCTTGGTGAGGAACGGAATCAGATGTCTCGGCACGTCGCCTCCACTTGACTAGTCCACCAGAGCTGCACCCAGTAGAGAGGGTACAATACCTTCCTTGCGGTTCATACTCCTTCTTAGGTTACGATCAGACCTAAGCTCAGGCTCATTCACATATATACTCAAGCCAGAAACACTCGAGCTATATCTTGTTGCTGGAATGCCGCCTAAGAAAGAAGCAAAGGAGAAGCAGGTCAAGGGCGATGAAGGTGGGTATCCAGCCGTCCTTGGGCCAAGGAAGGAAGATCAGCCGGTACAGTCAGGCTAACGAGACCCAGCCGAGGAGGTGAGGCATGTTCATCAATATGAACAACACGAGGCTTACGCGTACCAAAGATGGTCCTTCAGTACATGAAATCCGTAAGACCTGCGGGATCGACCTGACACATGAGACCGGCTGACCATGACAGGTCAATAGGCCTTACGCTAGTAGTATGCTGACGAGCCTCAGAAACGAAGGTGGATGAGCATTACTGACAAGTGCTGCAGCCGACGTGTCAGCCAATCTGAAGAACAAGGTGCCCAAGGCGGCAGCTCAAAAGGTTCTACAGTCGCTGGCGGGTTAGTGACCGGCTCTTGGGGAAAGACGTCAAGTCTATCGTGCCGACTGCCTCGCTGATTGAGTAGACAAGGGTACGCTCACCATGAAGCTCTATGGCAAGCAGACGATCTTCGTCTACAATCAGGTTGGTCGAATCGTCCTCGGCATGAGATACTGCCCGGTATCTCTCGCATCCGTGTGGTGATCAAGACTGACTCTCCAGGCCTCTCTTCCTGTGCTGTCGTCCGACGAGATGAAAGACATCGACGGGCAACTTGTCGAAGCGCAAGATGAGGTTGCTGAGCGGAAGAAGATGGCCAGCGCCCTGGACAAGGGTGAGCATCGCGCAACAAGCTCTGGAGGCTGACTTGTCAGAGCTGTCAGCCGAGGAAGCACTGCCGAAGACGAAAGACCTGACCAAAGCGATTGAACAGGCTAAAGCCGAGGTGGGCAGCGGGTCTCATCACAACGCACAAACCGCAGGATATAGGTAAATGACTCCTTCAGAACGATGCAATCTCGGACCAGCTCGCCCCGTTCCGCAGCAAAGGGGAGGCAGCTGCGAAGCCGATGTCAGCTGAGGAGACCGCCGCTATCGACGCTGAGTTTGCCAAATGGCGCAAGTACTGGGTCGAGCGGCGCAAGCTGTACAACTCGTCAGTGCTCTCCGAAGTGCCAGCGAGCGAGGCTGGGCACTTCCCGCCGGAGACAGCTGACCCGACTCAGATTGATGGACACCTTGGTTGAGAGCGGCATTGGTCATGCGAAGGACTTGGAGGAATCGCAGGGGATCGATCCGGACGATGACGAAGCCGTCGAGGTCGACAAGGGAGAGTTATCGCGACCCGCACCACCCAGGAGGCCGCAGCCGGCACCACGAGCGAAGCCACCTGCTCCTGCACTCTCGGCTGCAGCAACGAAGCTCACTCCACCTACGAAAGCCGCACCAGCCAAGAAGCCCGTTCGTGCACCGAAACGACCAATCTCCGTCGAGCTGGAAAGCCCGAGTCTCACGCCCACTACAGTCTCGGAAGAGGAGGAAGTGATCGAGGTGCCGAAGCCAAAGAGGGTCAAGGCCAGCGCGTAGCTGAAACTGAAGATTCTGATTACTGATCCCTTCTTCACTCATGTTCTGACATCTCCATTG
Organism: Cutaneotrichosporon sp. M94-02A; assembly: GCA_037040355.1. Classification (NCBI taxonomy): domain Eukaryota; kingdom Fungi; phylum Basidiomycota; class Tremellomycetes; order Trichosporonales; family Trichosporonaceae; genus Cutaneotrichosporon; species Cutaneotrichosporon sp. M94-02A. The sequence continues at coordinate 176,748 of JAXQGU010000098.1, forward strand.
ACTGACATCGGCTTCGACCGCATTTGAGTAGTTTGGGAAGTATGTACAATGCATGTGTATGGTGACAGGCAACTACTTCGCAGCGTCTTGAGCTGCTCGTCCGGTAATGTACAGGAGCAGACTGAACCGAGGAAGCGTCTAGTGGCATGCGAGGCCCTTCTGCCCTCCCGCAAGAAGTCTGGACTAATCAGCAAGGTGTATGCTGGCCAAGAGGGAGCACCCACCCAACGTCGATCTCGGCTTCGTACATAAGGTGACCTATGAACGAGCCAAGCACGATGGACCCGAACAGGTAGGTGTTGTAAGTCATCGCGACGAGCATGAGCTAGAAGGTGAGCGACGAGAGGTGAGGCGCGCAGAGGAGCGAGTCACGCACCCAGAAGGACAGTGCAACGGTCAAGGCGTAAAGACCTGCGCGAGGGACCCGATTCCGCAAGGGAATGCGTGTCCTGTTTCCAAGTCAGCTGCCAGCTGGACTACTGCATGCAAAAGCACGGGAGTGCGTAGGTATGCGCAGACTCACGGGCCAGGGCTCCTTGTTGATCCTGAACTGCTGTTCCCGCTCTCTGCACCACCGTACACCGCTTGCAATGGCGGGATCAGGCGCCCATGCGCTGCGGTTTCAGCGGGCCCGACAGACGAAGATGTCGGGGCCGAAGATGCAGCGGACAGCTGATACGCGAGATACTTGTCTTTGTTCTTCATGCTGTGCAGCAGGTGCGCGTATAGCACAGAGATGAGCGTGATGGCGAGGCTACGGAACGGTTCAGTCATAGTCCGGCAGGAGATGGACCAATATGCAGCCGGATACGCACCATGAGAACAACATGCTCCATGGCCCGTGAATATGCCATGACTCGAAGACAACACAGACGTCCTTGACTTGGCTGTTCCACAGCATGTTCATCTGAGAAGGTTTAGCCGAGTGCTCGGCCCATAAGGCGAGCAGGCGCCACGCACGGAACAGCTGGACATCGGCATGTCACCCATAGGCATCTTGTGGTGCCCCGAATGGTCTCCGTGGTTCATCTTCCGGGAGTAATCGAACGCATACGAGTGCAACAGCAAGGTGAAATGGGTGATACCAGTCTATGCAGCATGGCGCTCAGCACCGACCGGTCCAGGCACAAAGGAGCCCCGCGCGCGGCCTGCGGCTAACAACTTGGCTCCTGCACACGGGTATGCATCTGCTTTGTCGCAAAGCTCTATGTGTTTCACCGGGAGCGGAAGTACAGCGCCAGGATGAGTATCAGGATGGCCAATATAAGTGCAAGACTGGGCGTGAATGCTGATCGATCGGTCAGCTGGGACCACCCGTCCGTGTCACCGAACCAAACTCACTCGCACCAAAGTGGGCAGGCACGCGGACGACCCGTATCGTGTTGTCTGCAGAAGCAGAAACCAGTAGTGATGCCGATGGGTTGAACTTCAATGCCGTAGGTGGGAAGGAGTGAGCTTGCAAGATGCGAACGCGCGGCTGCAGATTTCAGTTCTGCCCACATACGAGGAACCGCGGGACGGCTCCCATTGAGGATCGCCGGACTGACCGAAAGCGTTTTGGCGTCTAGTATGCCGATCGACAGGTCCGAGTTGCCGAATGCCAATAGTCTCCCGTCCTCGCTGATATACTTTTCAGCGATACCGCGCCGTGTCGCATCGACTGGCGCTTACCTGACGTCGAACACTGTGGTCGGCTTGGGAGCGACTTCCCGATGTGTGAGTGCCTCCCATCTAGTCACAGTTGAACCTGACGCCTTCTTCTCGCCTTTCACGTCCTCTCCAGCCTCGCCCTTCTTCTCTTCGCCATCCTCCTCCACAGGGATGGATGCCGTGCATATCCACGACTTGCGAGGGGCTCCACGCTTGGCAGACTGCCCAGCGTTCAGAGCGAGGTGAACGACGGGCGTCGATGATGGCGCGGGCGACAAGCTGAATGCCATCAGCGCTGCGCTGAGCGTTCATGAGGTATAGTAAGCAGAACCCACCGAGCAGCACGGATTACAGTCTTCGAGCCATCCAACTCTGGTGCTGACAGCCGATGGCTGCCTCGCACACTGAACTCGTCGCTGGCGGAGATCTCGTACAAATATACCGCCGACACGGTCGCCACTAGCAGCTACAGACGATCAGTCGTGCTGGTCTCCCAGCGCATGTCCCGCCGGATATCCAGCGGCGGCACGCAGGCAAATGAGTAGCTCACCGATCGCCCCTCTGGACCGCCCCAACTGATATCGACAAGCTCGTCGGGGTATCCGTCCGGCGAGTAGACCTTTTCGAGAGTGTCCAATGACAGGATGCAGACGCGGTTGTCCGTTGTGCCTACAGCCACCATGCTGCCTGATGGTGAGATGACCGTGAGTTTCTGTTCTCGTCAGCCGAATCCTTAGTCGTGCGACTGCGGCGACAGACTCGCCTGATAAGGGTAATCAAGCTTGAAGTCGCCTTTCCATTCGGGATCTATCGTCTGTGCCTCACTGACACACGCAAGTCTGAATTGATCAGCGCCGCGTCGAGCCACCTAAGATCAGACACTTGCTGGTCATTACCGTAGCTGAACAGGCGGCAGTGTCGGTTCTCGCCCGCCTCGACCTTCGATGACGAGGCATTGATACCGGTCACAAACTGCTTGCCCTGCTCATGGGTCAGCTCTCAGTTCTAACTAGCTCGTGCTTGCGGGAGGGCCTACCTTTCTGTTCACAGCCACGGTCATGGGTGAGTCCTCCTCCGAGCTGAGCTTGAGCTCGAATGCCGTCCGCACGGACCGCCCGTCTCTTGAGACCTTGCATAGTTGCTATGCAGGGTCAGCAGCGCGCTTGATCGAGCCCAGGCAATAGCCTGGTGTTCAACCGTCCGACAGCCAGACCAGCCTGATACTCACAAACTTGTTGTCAATACCGCTGCGGCTGGCTCCACCTCCACCACCGAGAAGGAGCGTCTCGTCGTCTGCCCAGTCGAGGCAGTACACCGGGAACCCCGGTGTCGGGTGAGAGCGGTGCGATGTACGAGTCATCTCGCAGCGGGGCAGCTGGCCAATGCTTGTGTCAGATGCGTGGATGGAAGCAACAACAAGGCGGAACAGTGAATACTTCCAACAAGGACGCGTCTGAAACATCATCCCCGCCTCCGGCTTCAGCGTGGAAGCGGGGTGGGGCAGGGCCATGACTGGAGTGGGGGAGCAGGGTGACGTGTGAATTCTCTGCCGACCCGGTTAAGCGTCGACTACCCGGTCGGGCGAGGTCCAAGATCCGTGAACGTGAACGGGTCCAAGAGGTGTGTCTTCTCCATACCTCGTATTCTTGACTGTATACATCGGCAAAGATGAGACCTAGCAGTCGAGCCCTCGTCAATATCCTCGTGCCCGTCAAGCGATCCATCGACTATGCCGTGTGAGTCTGGGAAGCCCCCACCGCAGGTGGGTCGTCCAGTCGCTGATCCCGACAGGAAGATCCGGATAGCGGCCGATGGGAAGGGTGTGGACACCAATGTCAAGCATTCGATGGTGCGTGCGCTCGACGAGGCAGGATTGGACATTGCTAACGATGGCAGAACCCCTTCGATGAGATCGGTGAATCTTGAGGACCTGACAGCCGTTCTTGGCGCGTTTGCTGCTGTATCCGTGCTAACCCTTCAGCCGTCGAGGAGGCGATCCGAATGCGCGAAAAGTCTGGCAAGCTCGTCACGTCAATCACTGCGCTGTCGATCGGTCCTCCCAAGGCTGTCGACACGATCCGGACGGCTCTGGCGATGGGTGCCGACTCCGGCATCCATATCACCGTTCCTGAGGGTACCAACGTCGAGCCGATCAGCGTCGCCAAGGCGATCAAGGCCGTCGTGGACCGCTCAAAGGGCAAGGACGAGTACGACCTTGTTATTCTCGGCAAGCAGGCGATCGACGACGACTCGGGTTCGACTGGCGGTATGCTCGCCGGTATGCTCGGCTGGGGCCAGGGCAGCTTTGCCAGCGAGCTCAAGGTCGACGAGGGCGGAAAGGTCCAGGTCACGAGGGAGATTGACGGCGGTCTGGAGAAGCTCGAGGGAAAGCTGCCGTTCATCGTGACCACTGACCTCCGTCTGAACGGCAAGTCGCCCCTGCATCCCAACACGAGCTACTTGCTTATACTGCTTTACAGAGCCCCGTTACGCGTCCCTGCCAAACATCATGAAGGCCAAGAAGAAGAAGGTGGAGACGCTCAAGCCTGAGGACCTCGGCCTCGACTTCGTGAGTGTGGATGAGGGGGATGCATCTGTCCGATACGTGCTGACACGGCAGTCGCCTCGCTTGGAGACCATCTCGGTCAGCGCACCTCCTGAGCGAAAGGGCGGAGGAAAGGTGCGCCGTAGTGTGCCCGGCTTCTGTTACAGTGCTGATTCACGCTACAGGTTGAGAACGTGGACGAGCTCGTTTCCAAGCTCAAGGAGGCCGGTGTGCTGTAAGCAGCGAAGCCTTGCTTATATGCTAGATGCATCTCATATATCGATGCTGCACCAGGTCGCACGCTGTCGCAGTACAGAAGCTGTGCGGTCCTACGGCGTCTCCAGACGACCGGCCAAGCGCCCCCTTCACTCGGGCACAGATTTCGTGCCTCTGCGGGCGGTGGTCTCGTGGTGTGCGTTTGCCCGCGAAGGGCGGCGCCCGTCGGGTCTCGCCGCCGTGGGGCTGGATGAATGCGCTGCGCGTCTTTACGATGCGCAGAGATGACTGACGTGTGCGCTCGACTCGATCACGTCTCCCATGCAATTTCGAGGAACGCGACGAACTTCTGAGCGACCTCGGCTTCGGTCCATGATCCGGCACCTATCCCGCCTGACTGGATCGCCCGCGTCTGCACACCTTCGAATTGCCGCTTGAGCCGCTGCATTTCCGACAAGGTCACTCGCCGGACGGGCAAGTGCAGCACGAGCGGCTGTCCCGCTGGCGGTGCCGCTGGTGGCGAGGGGACGTGGAAAGTCGACGCCGAAGGTGTAGCGTTCAGGTGGGCCATCAGGCTGGAAGTCATGCTTGATGTGGTGGCAGCTAGCACAGCGAGAGCGTTTGGTGGTGGCTTCTGGCGCTGCACCAGTCAGTTTGTATCTCTGAGCGGGCCTCCGCTGTCCTCACGTTGGCTACCGCAGCTGTAGGAGGCGCTTTCGCGCCCGTGGTGATGGTCTGCCAAATCGCGTCGTATGGCGGTTCCTCGTCGTATGGGATGGTGTATAACGGCGAGTCCCACCGCACCATTGAGTTTGGCTCCTCGAACCGCATGAGCATGTTGTCGAACCTGTAAACAAACGTGAGCAGGTGTAGGTGATTGTAAGGCTGCAATCAGGCGCTCACGTTTCCGGCTTGTAGGCCTGATCACCGGTCCGGCTCGCGTGCCATTCGCGGCACTTCTCGGGAGGAGCAGCGACATGGATAGTGCACACTCTTGCGTGCGCCTCTCGCGCAGCAACGTACATCTGGTATCGAAAGCCTTTGATGTAGTTGGCCGAATCGCAAATGACAATCTTCTCGGGCCCGAGAGAGCGCGTCACAGCTGTGAACAGATTGGCTCGCGCCGGCTTCTCCTGTTTACTATCTGGCACCATAAGCGTTTGAGTCCCGGTCTCTTCGCGACCAGCGCACCGTCGTAGCTGGACCGAGGGACATGACTTGACTCGTCGTCCACCACCACCACCTGCAGCTTCGGCCCGGCATACTCTGGATCCGCAAGTCGTCTCTGGAAATCTTCGGCAAGCTGCTGCGCGCGCCTGCTTTTGCCTGAGCACGGGAATCCAACGATGGTGACCAGCGCCATCGTCTGCGCTGCTGCTAAATGTATGTGAAGTGAGCGACAAAGAGAGGACTCTGAAATTTCGGATTTACGTTGCACCGGCGCCATCCCGACGTCACCTTTTCGGACCTGAACTCGGAAAGGGTTCATGTCCTCTTCACACCCTTGATATCCTTCTTGTCGCGCGTACCCAAAGACGCCGTCCGCGCCTCTTGCTTGCCTGCCACAAGGCCAGTAAAGCGACATGTCGATGCCCGATCGGGACAAGCACGGCAGAAGACCCCTTCGAGCCGCGCTGGACCCGATCTCGACGCCCTACATCTCGTCCCTGTCAAACGCGGCTTCCGACACCCTTTCTATCGCCAAAGACGTCGTCATGGGCTCTTTTGGCCGGTCAGAGTACAGGCGCTCGGAAAGCGTCAGAATCCTGTCGGATCGTGAGTCGACATGCTCCATGCTGCCAGTCCGACAGGCGCTGACCTGATCAGTTGCGCCGTCTCTGATGCAGAACCGGTTCGTGACTAGCGGGCCATCAGGCTCGACCCCGCGAACCTTGCCGGCCGGCTCGCAAGGGGGCAATCGAGCGCAGTCGCCGTATCCTCTGCTTCGGCTGCCGACCGCTCTACCCGCAGGCCTGAGCAACATCGCCAAGCCCGACACGTCAAGTTCGCTGGCTATCATCGAGGCTGTTCCGCGCCTGACCGCGCTATCGCTCGACGCGCCGCATACTGGTCCTGGCGGTGCATTGCCATCTTTGATCAGGGGATTCAAGGCCACGATCCCCTCGTCTGAGATCCCGAAGCAGCGCCGGCGGATGATCCGCGGCGGCCTGGTCGACGAGGACCTCGGCGGCAAGATTGGGCTGAAGCGGCTGGGCGATCGCGCGAGGGGCCTATTGACAGACGGCGAGATGGCCGGGCAGGAAGAGAACGAGCTCGAGATGGGACGGAGAAGTCGTAGGCGTCGTAAGGCCCGCGAAAACAAGCGGCAGGGGGATGGTCGAGGCGGGATCGAGTCCAAGTTGCACCTCGAGGATCTGGTCAAGCAGGCGGACGAAATTGCCCAGGATAAGGAGAATCTCAGTGTCCGAACCGTAAGCATCGCTGGAACGTTCAGGCGCTGATCGGCAGTCCTTGATGCAAGCCGAGATCTCAGAGGTGTCGGCCAAGATTGATGCTCTGGAGGAGATCAGGCGGAGGCTCGAGGCGTCATTGCTGCATTTGCAGGAGGAGCAGCTGGAACTCGACGACGAGCTCGAGGGCGTGCAAGAGTTGATGGTCTCGCCTGGCGTGACGTCCGCCGCGGGGACCAAGGCCTTGCCTGCCGCAACAACCGCCACGTCGATCGGCAAAAGCTCGCGCCGGCGAAAAGGGCCTGCATTCCTGCCGTCCGAGCACGACGAGCTGCCTTCAGGTGTCGCCTTCATGGCAAGTCCAAGACTCTCTGCATTATGGACGTTGCTGACCTGTCAGACGCTGGCTGGGCACTCCGCGCCCATCACAGCGCTCGACTTCGACGAACCATACGGCGTGCTCGTGTCTGCTGGGCAGGACGACGTCGTCAAGGTGTGGGACCTGTGCGATGGCCAGGAGATCGGCCAGCTGCGCGGTCATTCAGGCAAGTCCGTGGACATTGCGACCGAGCTACCAGCTGACTTTGACGTAGGCACAGTCAAGGCGGTGCAGGTCGAGGACACATTGTGTTTGACGGGCGGATCTGACGGTGCTGTCCGCCTATGGGACCTCAGGATCGTCGAAGACTACGAGGACCGAGTCCGGCGGAACGCCGAGGTGCATGCCACGCGCGACCCGCTCGAACGCATCGTGGAGAGTCACGAGCCTGACGAGTTTGATTGGGAAGAAGGACCGAGCGGGTACACCGACCAGTCGGCTTTCACGGACGAAGGCGGGCCGTGTGTTCGTGTCTTGGAAGGCCACTCGAAGAGCGTCTCGGCGCTGTACTACGAGGACGGCACTTTGGTGAGTAACCGTGGAGCGCATCGAAGTCCGCGACTGACGACACAGGTGACGGGTTCTTCAGACAAGACGATCCGCCAGTGGGACGTCACAACGGGTCAGTGTGTCCTGGTGATGGATATCCTGTGGGCGATCTCGAACCCGCCTGCGGCGTCCGTTGCGGCCGCGAGTCAGTCGCCACCGAGACTGCGCCATCGATCGTCTACATCCTTCGGCTCGGTGCACTACGACGATATCCTCCCGTCGCCCGGATCGTCCATCAATTCCGGCCTCAGCGGGTTTGCGGGCGTCAATCTGCTCCAGAGCGCGACATCGAACCACTTTGCAATCCCCACCCCGCCATACTCGGACGGAACGTGGGAGATGTATCAGGACTTTGTGGGCGGACTGCAGTTCTGGGGCTATGCGCTTGCTAGCGGAAGCGGCGATGGCGGCGTCAGAATGTGGGACTGTGAGTGATACAGGGTGCCGTGTTCTTGATGTGCAGGCTGACAGGGCAGTGCGTACCGGACAAGCACACAGGACTCTGACGGGTCATACCGGACCGGTGACCTGCTTGCAATTCGACGAGAACAACATCGTCACCGGCAGTCTCGACAAGAGCATCAAGGTGAATCCTAATGAGCTGTATCTTTCATGCGCGCTAATGCGCGCAGATCTGGGACATCCGGACTGGCTCGGTGGCCGAGACGCACCGGTACGAGTACCCCGTCACGGCACTGCAGTTCGATTCGCGCAAAGTCGTCGCGTGCACGGGAGAGAACGGTGTCGAGGTCTACAACCGCACGACACATACGCACTCGCGGCTGATGGTCAACGGACACACTAAGCCCGCGGAGAGGATGCGGTTCATCGACAAGTATCTCGTCAGTGGCGGAAGAGACGGCTGCGCCAAGGTCTGGGCAATGTAGCAATATACGTGATATCCGGCATGTACATACACCTCGGAGGCCCTCGTAGGGCGGCTGCTGAAGCATAGTGTGCAAGAACGGGCCTTGCAATAAGTTTGTGTGCAAGAGTCACATATGCGCTATCTACAGAGCTGTGCGCGTGAGGAACTAACTGAACTGGCTTGCCCGCTGATCTGCCGGGCGGAAACTTTGGGCAACGGCTACTGACTCCAAGCTTTGGAGGCGTTGAAAGCGCGGCTGGCCAGAGTAGCGATAGTCGCACCGGCGAGCACACCCTTGCCAAAAGTCACGAGCGTGTCGAAGCACGATGACCTGTCTTCTGCCTCCAGCTCGCTCTGAATCTCGGAAACCGCCGAGTCGAGCATCTTGAGCCCCTCCGCCGTGCCGCCAAGGGTCGGTAAATCGGCCGAGTCCAGTACGGTCGACACTGCGTTTCGCCACTTTCGCGAGGCTAGAATTTCGCTCGCGCGGTCTTCAGCCTCGCGCTTGAATTCCTCATCAGTAAGGATGTCACTCCCGCGATATCGGATCCGAAGCCCAAACTGCCGGTCGTATTTCCTCGTCCCGGCACTTTCCATAGCACCGATCACGAGCTGGACGGTCCAGTCCGGATTGTCAAAGCAACGGAGATCGGCCGCGCTCGTCATCTCCATGCAAATTGCGCCTTTGCCCTTAGCCGCCCAGACGTCGGTCCTCTGGCCAGACACATGGTTCGCAACGCTCAAATCGGAACCGAAGACATAGTCGATCCCGTTTCGTTGAGATCTGATGTGCTTGTCCATCGAGGGAGCGGAGCAGCCATCCCCCGTAAGCTCGGATCCGCCTTGCACAGTGGTCGTCGTGAGGCTCTCGGCGATTTGAGCGTTCGCCGCAAACATGTCGCCCATCAGCTCCTCCCAGGGTGTCGCTCCAGTCTTGGGGTCTGAACAAGATGAGCTGATGGCTCCAGTGTTTGGACACGGACACGAGTCCTCATAACGCACGAGTGCCTACATAAACTTACCGGACGCGTCGTAGCTAAGCAGAGGGGTATACTTGCGGCCCGTCGGCGCGTGCTCGGCAGGTGATATAACTGAATAAGACCGCGGAAGCAGCAGGGTTGGCATTCGGTTCCGAGTCACGCGACGAGTCATCTGTCGTGGTGTTGGCGTGGGGGACACTCATGATGTTTGGATGTGTCGCAGGATCAGGAGGGGTCTGATTGGACTATAGGAGTCTTCGGTGTAGGGTTTGTGAGTGTGTGGTAAGACAGATTGAAAAGCTGGTGGCGAGGATTGGCAGATACTGTACTTATACATACGCTTGAGCGGGCTCGATGAACGAAAAGAGCCTCTCCCTTATGTGGCGAAACCCGCCGGCGGTGGGTCCGTTCTGCTCTGCCTCCTCTATCTTGAAAGGACGGTCGCCTGAATTTGTGCCTCGACCTCATTCTAGTGGGCTACGCCGCCCGTTCAGGCCCGACAGCTGTTATTTACGAGGGGGTCACAGGGTCAGATCCCGCGCCCACAGCCTTATCCCTCCCTCCTCGCGCCACTCTCGGGCAATGCCGTCAAGACCGCTCCAAGCGAGTACAGTACACCTCACAAGTAACTTATCTCAGAAATACGCAACCGATGCTCATTAACGAGAAGAGCGTCCGGTGCTCAAGTGCAACAAATGTACATCTGGCTCACACTCACACTCCGTTCAAGCCGAGGTGTAAAGGGTGGAATACGTACCCATGACACCCCCTGAAGCGGAACCAGTTCGGCGGACACGCAGAGGATACACGCCTCATAGAGCTTCGCTCATTTAGTCATTGCCGGTCAGGATAGCTCTGAGGATCCGAACCAGAGATATGCACCATTGATATAAGGGGCCACGGGGTGGGACAAGCGCTATTCAGAATCCTGCTCGTCGCTACGTGAAGCGTTTGACAAGCTCCACGCGGTGTAGCCGAGGGTCGCGATACCGCCAACGAATGTCACTGTCCTCCATGCGCTTGCGGACTCTGTGGGCGGTGTGTAGCCGTGCTGGGCCTTGATGACTGTGTCAGTCAGATGTTTCAGGGTTGCCGCCGTGCTAGCGAAGTCGGCCGTGCCGCGTGAGAGCTTGAATTCCGCTGAGGCTGCTGTCCATGCCTCCGAGTTGGTGACGTAATCACTCCAGTGCTTGGCCTGAGAGGCAAAGGTCTCGTCAGACATCTTCGTCTCGTCGTCTTCGTTGCGGACCCGCAGTCCGAGGTGCTGGGTCTTGTCCTTGTCGAAACCGATGACAGGCTGTATGAACCAGTTGGACCCGTCCGATCGCTGCACCCTCGCCCCGTCGGCACCACCCCAAGTGATCTCCATGAGGCGCTCGGGCGTCTCTTCCGAGAAGAAGTCTTCCCTCCTGCAGGGTAGAACATCGATAACTGAGTCGTCGTTGTAAGCCAATTCGCCACGAGGAAGTGGCTCGGTGCAATTGGTGGCCTTGGCTCTGGCGTTAGCGCTCATGACCTGGGAGTATACCGCCTGTTGTGCTGCTACTCCCACTTTGAGCTGATCCTGCCAGTTGACTGACAGGTCAGACCCGGTGTCTTTAGTGAAAGTCAGCGCCAGGTCGACCGGAGTGATTCCGAGTACAGGAGCACGGAACGAAGACAGCGCCTGTTTAAACTCACTACTTGTCCCAATAACTAGGGGAAGAATCGGAGCGTGAAGCCCGCCTTCAACAGAGGGTCCATTCAGCAGCACGTAGCCGTCCACTTTATGGTCCTCATGGGGCGCGGAGCCGTAGAAGCTTGTCTTGAGAACGGTCTCCGACTGAGCAGTGGTGGACATGCTGTGGCGAGATACGATAAAAGGGCAGTGGTCAAACTTGGGGAGAGGATGTGTGACAGTTCATGCCAAGAAACGGCCTCAAGTGCTCCTCTATATGTACTGCGTCCGGGTGGCCAGGTCGGAAGCCCTGGCACGGCACACTGGGTGTCCTCCCTTGTTGCGAGACATGATCGTGTCCCTGAGCGGTTCGTACCTTTTACTCTACTCCCCGTTCCGATGACAAGGGAAGACAACGCCTAGATATCGAGAGCACTGTTGTGCCACGTGGAGATACGGGTAAGCACGAATACGAGGATGGTGGAGTCTGGAACAATCAGCGCCCTCGCCGGATGCCCTCGCCGAATGAAGAGGCGAGGAGGCCGGTGACTCGGAAGATACTGCGCGCGAGCGAATTCGATGCTACAGCAGGGCCAGGCGTGGTGGGTCCTCTTCCGATGTGCTGCGCTGTAGCGCCATGTGGCGGGCAGCCGCAAGGGCCAACGGATCGACCGGGCTATTGCACCTTTTTAGGGAGCAGGAAATGGGGTAAAGAAGGGCACGTATCCACCACGCTGTCACGGTACACGTTAGGCAACCATGCCACCTTCTATCTTTAAAGTCCACAGACACAAGTGGCGCGTCATCTCCCCTCCCGCCCGTCAGAAACAGGTCCCGCCGGGCAAGTGCCGCAGGGCCACCGCACCTGTGTATGCTGTGCAGCCTGCCTACAACACCTCCTCCCTGAGGGGTAGAAGCTCTCCTGCAGCGACGACGTATGTACATACACGTTAAGCGTGTCATGATCGTCTTATTCACAAGATTGCATATGAACACTACGTATGCGTTGTTATGGACAATGTCCACCCACGAATAATCAGCTGCCTTCAGTCTCATGAACATCGGGTGCTCATACCGGAACGCCACGACTTGTCGAGAAATGCGAGCTACGACCCTATTAGGCGCGGCCAGCACTCGTTCCAGTCGTGGTGGGCTCTGAGCCTTGGGTGTCGAGGTCCCCACACGACTCGAGCTCGGTCTTCTTCTCCTGCAGGGCGGTTTGGAGAGCCTCAGACAGCCGTGTGAGCAGATCAGCCGCGGAGTGAAGGACACCCGTCTGGTCCATGCTGTCGATCACGCTCACTACGCTTTGCCAGGCGCGGGATTTGTCGACGGCAGCGAGATAAGAGGACATGTCTTCCTCGAACCGCTTTGGCTCAAACGGTGGATCGGCATGGTAGACGTCCACACCAGCGTGGACAGAGTATGTGCCGGTACTCTTATTCTTCTTGATACCCAGCATCGGGGTCATCCAAACACTCTTTTTAGCGGGATGTTGATATCCTTTGAGAGGTGAAGCTTCCAGCGTGATCTTGGTTGTCGCGCGCGATATGTTCGGCGTCGTCCAATAGTCCATGCGAGCAAAGGGGCCCGGCACCGACTCCTGCTCTCCGTGCGTCCCCGAGGACATACCGTCGCCCTGGTTTGACGGGAAAGATATCAACGGCGTGAAAGGCCGGCACATCGATTGCACCTCGTTATCGGCCAGGCGATCGTGGCACGTGGACCAAGTGAGGGTCCTACCCGCGTTGAGCCCTGCTCACCAATCAGTCCTTGGCCCCTGCCGTCAGACAACTGGATGCCACCCCAGGAAGATCGGTGGCAGGAACATTGATGACTCACTGTCAAGTGGCAAAGTTATGGTCGACAAGCCCTTGGATCCATCTTTCAAGGTGGACGAAAAGCGCACATGGAGCACCGGGGTCTGATAATCGGCTCCGGAGGCTCCACTCATCGTGGTGTCAGTGATGGGCATGGCGGCAACGACTGGCTATCAGAAATTTGTAGAGGACTGATCGATTCGGAGTCTAGTGTCGGTGGCGAAAATCCCGTACAGTACAGTATGTATATGTATATGTACATGTATACAGTATGTATATGTATATGAACAGTGGGGACGACCCCAGGCGCTGGACTGTAGTCATTCCCTTGCAGCAAGACGCTTTGAGGTCAACCTTGCAGAACCTCCCCCTTGACACGTAGCGAGTCTGAAAGGAGGCGTTCCCTCCATGCATCTTCGACTGCGTCGCCCTTCGCAAGGGTACGCTTGCCATGCCATCCTCCAGCTCCCTGGCAGGTTTCCCTTTGCGAGCGCAGCAAGATCCTTTTTCTCATGGCAGGCGCTCGAAGGTTGGTCAAATAGCGGGGGCGGCGCAGCAAGCACGCCAAACCTTCGGACGAGGTCAAGGGAATGATTCTGCCGTGGGGGTCTTTCTGTAGATGCGATGACGCCATTGCGCCGAAGAAGGCCAAGGCCTCAACCTTTCTTCCCCCTCGTCAGACGACTGTCCACCGGGGAACGCGCTCGATCGACGCGGTCAACAGGGGGTGGGCCGCCTTCTTCGGACGTTGCTTCCCACAAGCAACTCAAGGAATGACTTGGATTTGCTTGCAGCCCACCCGTCGTCGCCGCTGACGTGCTTACTGTACAGTAGACGTCAGAAGAGCGTGTATCGATGCACACGGCGTCGATCAGAAGCGCTATATGGTTATATACAAGGACTTCTGTCTATGCGCGGAGGCTTGCGCCAACAGGGACGACTATGTACTCAACAGGCGGTGCGTCCCGTCCCGCCTTCGACGGCATTCCCTGTCATAGTCGCGTCCTCCTCAGTCTCTTCGCACTCATAGGCCTTGACGCCCTTCAATTGCCTGCCGGCTGAAGCGAGCTCCATCAACTGCTGGCGGGCGTAGTGCAGCACACCCTGATCGCACTCGAGGTTCAAGCTGGCGCTTGCCAACCTCCACGGCTTCAACTCGCGCGCGAATTCGGCCCACGCCCGTGCCTTCGTGACGAATGCGGTCTCAGCGCCGGACTGGCCTTCCGTCAGGGGAGGCCCGGTGCCCTCGGCAGGGGCGTAGTGGACCCTCAGGCCCGGGTGTACGATATACGTGCTGTGCTCATCGTCTCGGAGAACCGCAAGGACAGGCTCGGCGGTCCAGGCGCTGTGGGCGGTTGACTGAAGGACCGTGTATCTGTGTTGCGGGATGTGCAAGATCATCGACGCAGCCTTCTCGATATCGCTTGTGCCGGACACTCCGTCTCTCCAGCAAGTAACGGTCTGCACGCCCGCCGGCTCATCGGTCACAGTCGAGGTCATCATGTATGCTGGAGCCGACCCGTTCACCGCCATCCATGTCTGGCAGTCTTTCCTGTACGTGTTGTTGACCTTATCATTAACGACACCCCAACGAATGCCGGGCTGTGAAGCGATCTCTACGGCTGGTTTCAGCAACATTATCAGTACGAAGACTGACGACTCACCCGAGGGTGACAGAGTATACTTGGGGGTATATGTCTTCCCCTCCCATTCAAACGGCTTTCCAGCAACCGTCAAGGAAGCCAGCGTTGGGTCGGGCCTCGGCGCTGTGGAAGCCTCAGACGTGCTCTTCTGCATCTTCTGCCCTGAGCGATTCGACGGGCGATGGTTGTAGGGAAACGGCCGCTGTGCAAGTGATGAGAACGAGCGGATGATGGGGAAGACAAGCAAGCCCAGAATATACCTGTACAGTACTCTAGGATATGTAACAGAAGGCGAGAAGCGCTTCCTTTGGGAGACATAGCGCCGTGAAAGGGGCCGCTCCGGAAGGCCGGGACTACTGCCCTTCCTCTCCGTCCCATAAGGGAGGACAGCATTGTCAGAGCACGCCCGATTGCGCCATAGAAGGCGAGAAGACATGCTTGCATTATACGTCCATCTAGAAAGGATACCCTACAGCTCGCCGGTCGCTGGCGAGCCGGTGCCCATTCGCTTGAACAGCAGCCACGCTAGGCCTGCGAGACCCACGCCCGTAGCCAGAGCCCTGATGATGATAGCGACGACTAGAGCCTGCCTCACAGCCGAGTAGAAAGTCGCCAAAGCAGCCCCCGACCAATTTGTCCTAGTGAGTGTCAGCTGTCTCCCTGCGACTCGGTCGGAGCTTTGTGGAGACGCACCTGCGATCTGCGGCCCGAGCGGGCCCACGGACACTCGCTTCCCAGCCTTTAACGACCTGACGGTATTTTCGCCCGAACACCCAGATCCAGAAATTGACATCGGGATACGAGAACCGTGGGAAAACAGCCCTGAACCGGTCAGCCTTCACATCGATAGACACACGAGTAAAAGACTCACGTCACGCCAGGGCCGACACCTCGCCGTCTTCTGCCCTTCATCCCCTTGACGTCGATACTGGCGCCGAGGCTGCCCGTCCGAGTCAGTCCGGACCCGCTGTTCCCTGCAATTGCCGCAGATTCCTTCTTCTCCACGGCGGGGGTGACAATGTCCGGGTTGGCAGTCACTTCGATGGCTCGACGAGCTGCGTCCCAATGGTCGTCGAAGGATGAGTTGACGGTGAAGGGCGTTCGTGGCGTGGGTGCCAGACCGTTCGGTCGATCAGGCGATGTAGCTCGCGAAGCTGCTCGCGAGCGGGGCATGAAGAGCGTCGGGGAAGCCGCCGACGGATGATGCGCAAGCAAGTCTCTGAAGACGTGTTAGCCTTGGACTGAGCCCGCATGCTCAGCAGGCGACCCACAGTGTCATGCCCAGGGACAGACCCCATAACCGCAACATGCGCCGCCCCGAGTCCTTGTTGTACCAGCTACCGCTCCCCTCTGCGGGCTGCACAAACTCGTTCTCGATGTCAAAGCCTTCCGCGACATGATCCGGCTCGTCTGGCAGCAGCACACATCCGAACCTAGGACTGTTAGTTCCATTCCCAAAGACAACAGGGCAGCACGCACTCCATCTTGCCGACCAGACCGCGCAGAGCCCAGCGGATGAGCTTATTCCGGGGACTCAGGCGTGATGAGATGTCAATCTCGATCTGTGACCACTGTTCCGGCGCGAAGGGAGGAGTGAGGGATGATAGGGGAATCCAGTGCACGGAGGACACCTCCGACTGGTCGCGTCAGGTTGGGTTACGATCGCTCCTAAGCGAGACTCACGGCCTGCAGCTCGGGTTCTGGGCTGAATGGCGATGTCTGTAGGAAGACTGCCCCGGTCAGTCCTCGGCTTCGTCCCATGTGCGGTGCGATGCGTCGGCTCACCAAAGGGACTCAGAATCATCAATAGCCTCTTGCCCAAACTCGTCGTAATCTCCCGCTCATCCAACCTGCCAACTTGTACAAACTCCTTCTCGGCCAAATCGACGCCGATCTCTTCCCATGTCTCGCGGTAGGCGGTGTACAGCGCCGACTCGTCCGAGGGCTCGTGCCTGCCGCCTGGGAACGCAATGTGCGATGACCAGCGAGACGCCGATGAGCTCGTGGATGAAGAAGACGCCGAAGAAGAGGACGGGGCAGAGGACGGTGCTCGTCGGATGAAGAGCAGTTCTGGAATTGTACGCGGGTGGTTGACCCAGTCTGCGAGTCGTCAGTCGGAGAATCAGGTTTCGGCTGTAAGGTAACGCACCAAGCTGGAAAAAGTCTTCCAACGCGAGGCCCAGACCCCAGTCTTCGCGCTTGATCACACTCCCTGTCCATCCCTCCGGCTCGTATCCCTCGAACACAAGGCCCTCGGCAGGCTTCATCCGGAGGATGAGCGCGACTGAAGCGCGGCGAGGCTGAGTGGGAGGCGATTGGATGAGGCGAGGCGGTGTCTGGCGCAGCGAATGCAGCAGGGAAAAGAGGTCCGTGGCTGGGGTAGCGCGGGACATCGCTTCTATTGATTCTGAGAGAGTCAGCGACACGGGTGCAGCTCTGGAATGCGCCAACTGACCAGACATGGCGTCTATCTCGATGATGCGCCTGAAGTGTTCGAGGCGTGTAGAACAGGTGCAGACCTCAAAGTCGTTGCTCGCCAGCCGTCGAGCGGAGCAGTCAGACACTGATGCTTTGATTAAACGGACGAGACCTCGTGTAGGACGCGCTGTTGTCTACGTGCAGCAAAGATGGGCAGAGGTAAACTCTGTGTGCTGTATTGTCGTCACTGGGTTGAAACACGATTGCTTTGGGGGAGAGCCGGCTATGACCTTGTCCGTTGCAAGCTATGAAGGGAGGGAGAGTCACGTGACTGCCACGTGGCCAGCTTTCTGGTAGTGCGGGGTCCCGGTTATTCGGGTGTGACCGAGATAAGATGGTCGTTGGAAATCTTAGACTCAAAACAGATCCAGGTCCCGATTCGGAAAAGGCCACCCCTTCCACGCAGTCTTCTCAAGGCATTTTCGGACCTTGGCTAGGCAAGTCACTCGTCACCTGTCACCTGCCTTTCACACTCATTCCCCTATAAACACCTCAAAGCCTTCTATCAAACCTGCACGTGTGGTCCTTGTCCCTTTCTCGTCGCCCTGCCAACCATGTCTTCCACCACAACCACCACAGCCCCGGTACAAGCGGGAAAGCCCAGTCGCAATATTAACCGCTTGTCGCTTCAACAGCCATGCGGTCTCCCGCCTCTTCCTCGCTCAGCTATGGGCACGCCTGTCACCGCGACCAACGCTCAGGGTCCTTCGACACTCGCCAGCCCCGTCGCACCAGTACAACCGCAGACGGTAAAGGACGGAGAGCCTGAAGGCTCCGGGACGCCCCCAGAGGAATACGACACGGAAACGCTCATCTCGTGCTTGACCAGCTTCTCGCTCACCGGCGATGGCGACACGTCTTCCGGCCCAGCAGTGACCCGCTTCCCCAAGGCACCGCCGCCGCGCGAGGTGTCCGAGCTCGGTACTCGAGAGGAACAGAGGAGGATTTACCTCGGGCCAAAGCTCAGCGACAGGGCCACAGGCGGTCCCGATGCTGGTCCACTCATTGAGCGATTCAGCTGTCTCTTCAAGGACCGTGAGTGTTCGACACGATGCTTGGGTGCGTGGACCGTGCTGAGGTGACAGAATATAACTGCAAGACCAACCCGAAGGGCATCGTGTCAATGTGAGGCTATGATCTCAAGCGACCGGGAAGTCGGCAGCTGATGGCGCAGGGGTGTGGCAGAGAACTTCTTGATGGAGAAGGAGTGCACCGAGGTAAGCTTAGACCCTGCAGGCTTAGCATGGGAATGAGCTCACTGGCTAGATGTTCTCCAAGGCTTTGATGGAGAACTTCAAGCCGTCCGACCTGTCGTACGGGGACAACCTCTGGGGCAGCCGAAGGATCAACCGAGCTCTCAGCGACTTCTACAACGAGTACGTCTGAAAGCTTGAGAAGCTAGATCGTTTGACTCACCTTTCTGAAGATTCTTCAACCCTGCCGAGCAGGTACAGCCTGAGCACCTCATTACAGGTAGGTCCGAGCGTGCATAGTGGTATACAATGGCTGATATCGTCAGGCAACGGATGTTCCGCCGGTCAGTTGCACCGCCTAGGTATCCTGGCCAATTGCTGACCCCGTAGTCCTCGACCAGCTCTTCAACACGATCATGGACGAAGGCGAAGCAGTCCTTCTCTCTGCTCCTTAGTACGTATCTCAGCGAGTCGTCCATGCCGCCTGTCTGACCCACCGCAGCTACACTGGCTTCGACCGAGACCTGATCTCCCGCTCAAGGGTCGCTCTTGTCCCGGTAGCATGCACGGACCCGCTCGACCCGTCGTGCATCTCGCATTTCAACGAGGCCTTTGACAGGCTCACGGCCGCGGGACAGCGCGTCCGAGCGGTGATCGTGTGTAACCCGCAGAACCCCCTCGGCAGGACGTACTCCCGCGAGACGCTCCTGGCCTACGCCAGGTTCTGCGAGGAACGGGATCTGCACCTCGTCAGCGATGAAATCTACGCCATGAGCGTGTACGAGAATGCCAGTGAGTAATCGGAGGTATCTCGAATTGAGACCGGCTGACCGGACCAGCCTGCCCTGATGAGCCAGCGTTCACCAGTATGCTCAGCCTGGACGTCGAGAAGGAGCTGGGCATTGCGTTCGACAAGGCGCGACTGCACGTCGTCTACGGAATGAGCAAGGAGTAAGCCTCAGCGTGACTGGGGTCCTGTGTTCCGCTTACACCTTCAGCTTCTGCGCCAACGGTCTTCGGGTCGGCTCGCTCGTGTCGCAGCACAACCCGCTTTTACTCCGTGCCATGGCGAACACCTCCATGCTCATGAAGAGTGAGTCGCGGGCTGGGCGCTCCATCGTCATGCGCTGACCCAGGACAGTCTCTTCCCCTGCAGACGTCATCTGGTCGGCGTTGCTATCGGATAAGCAGGCGTTGAAGGCTTTCCTGGCGGAGAACAAGCGTCGGCTCGGCGAGGCTCAATCATTCGTTCGAAAATGGTTCACCGACAGGGGCGTGCACGTAGCTCCGACCAATGCGTAAGTCCTCCATCCCATCGGGGTCGTCCCGGCTAAGACCGCAGCGGCAACTTCATCTGGGTCAACTTGGGCGAGCGTCTGGACTTCTCCGACGCTGTGACCGAGAAGACGGTATTCCAGAAACTCCTCGACGGCGGCGTGTACATCGTGAGTCGTGTCACCACTCTCCCCCGCTCCCAAACCTCCGCTCACACGTTCAGGCGCCCGGAACGGCGTATCATAACCCCACGGCCGGATGGTACCGAATCACATTCTCCGTTGCGCCCGACGACCTCCAGGTCGGCCTGGACAAGATGGAGCGCATCTTGGATCTTCACCCTGTACAGGCATGATATGACATCTGAACCTGGACACTCGCATGCACCTGATCTGTACCAACCCGAGATACGGTCTGGCTCGGTGGAAATGCAATGGATGCCTGGATACATGCTTCTGTCTACACAAGTCAACACCTGATACTGCGCCTTCTATCTTCTGCACTAGTAGTCGTCGTCATCATCGTCGTCCTCATCCTGGTCGCTGCCGCTCTCGCTCGGATCAGGCAAGACCTCTTTCCGCCTGCTGGCTGACCCTGACGCCGCCGCAGCCCCGCCACCGCCGAGCGAGATCTTGATCTTGGTCGGGATCTTGGCCGCGTTGGCCTTGAACATGGGCGTGCTTGTCCCGCTTGCGCCGTTCGACGTGTCTTCTCCGGCAAGGCCCTGAGGAACGGCTGACGGCTTTTGTGGTGAGGCGGCGTCACCGCCGCCGCCGGCCGACTTGCCCTCGACTTCCTCGTCCCACATCTTGTCGAAGTGCTCCTGCATGTCTTCGGCGGCGTTGTAGACCCACGAGTCTTCCTGGTTGTACGTCCGGGCGTTGTCCCACAGCTGGTGCATGTCGGCCTTGAATTGCTGCAGCGAGTAGCTCGCCTGGCCGATCTTGCGCTTGATCTGGCTTAACGCGATCGGCTTGGCGATCACCGCGTAGTAGTCCGGGTAGAGCTGCCTCGTCAGCGCGGCTGCTTCCATCAGAATGTTGAGGTGCTTACCTTCCGGTCGACCGGCTTGAGGAAGAAGGTATTGAGGTTCTCGCCCGCATCGGACTGCAGCGCGTTGACCGAGTTGTACAGCTTGTTCATGAGCGCGATGGCGTCCTGGCCATTGGCGCCGCCGCCGGTCTTGCGCTTCTTCTGCGGGACATCGTCGCCCGCGACCGAAGGCGTCGCCGAGACACTTGGCCGGCTGCGTTTCTTGTTCTTCCCGCCAGGAACGGCGAGCGAGCCGCTTGCGCCGGGTGTACTGGCGCCGTCTCCGGCGTCATCGCCCGCAGAGCCGCCGACTTTGAGCTTGATCGAGCTTAGGGGCTTGCCCTCGGCTTCCGCCTGGGCGAGCATCTCGTTCATACGCTTGCGCTCGGCCTTCTTCTCCGAACGCTTCTTCTTGCGCTCGGACGCCTCCTCGACGTCGTCGTCGCTCGCGTCCATGGCATTGAGCCACTGCTCGTCCGTCAGGCCGTCCGAGTACTTGACTTCCGCCTTGGCGCGCCGGCCTCGACCTTGCTCCTCCTCGGTCGCGAGCTGCATCGCGAGCTCCTCGCCAATATCTCGACGGTAGTACGGCGGCAGTTCCGACTCGCCCATTAAAGACGGCAGAGGTTGACCCTTGTTGCCGGCAGCCTTCCACTCGGACAGCTTGGCCGACTCGCGGTCCCGGTCCATCTGCTGGAAGATCTCGAGCTCCTCATCGCCTCGCGCAAGCAGCTCGTTCAGCTCATCGTCGTCCAGCTCGTTCGCCTCTTCGTTGTCCTCGTCCGCGGCATCTTTGCCAAAGATTCGAGCCTGCTCGTCAGCGACGTCACTCCTGGCATTCCGGGTAATGCTTACTAGAACAGCCTCGTACTCGTCACCGGTGGTGACGTTGTCGAACTTTCCGGCCTGAATGACTTTACCGTCGAGTTCGAGCTTCTTCTGTGCCTTCTCAAGCACGAGCTCCTCGACCGTCTTGCTCGAAATGAGTCGAAGCACTCTGACCTCCTTCTTCTGACCGATACGATGGGCACTCGAGAGATCAGCCAGATAGACACACCAACTGCGTATGACGACTTACCGGTCCTGAGCCTGCAAATCGGCGTGAGGGTTCCAGTCGGTATCGTAGATGATGACCGTGTCGGCCGACTGCAAGTTGAGACCGAGACCACCCGCACGCGTCGACAGGATGAAGACCTGGTACGGCGAGTTGGGGTCGTTGAACGTCGACAGCAAGGTTTGTCGATCGTCTGCCTTGGTACTACCGTCCAATCGGCAGTACTTCCATCCTCGGTAGTCGAAGAAGTCGGCAATGATCGTCATAATCTCGGTCATTTGGAAGAAGATCAGGACCTGGCGGATCAGTATGAACCTTCGAAACGCTTGCCGCGGGAGCTCACCTTGTGGCCGGTCTTGAACAGCTTTGGAAGGAGACGGTCGAGAAGCTCAAACTTTCCGGAGGTTCGGACAATCTGCTCGTCGATGTTGTTTCCGACCGAGAAGTCCTCGTCGACCTCTCGGAAAACGAAAGGATGGTTGCAGATTTTACGCAGCTGCATGATGGCGTTCTGCAAGTTGGTGCCCTTCTTGCGACCGGCAGCCGTGTCGAACGGCAACATCTTGTACTGCTTGACGCTGCGGTACAGCGCCCACTGGAGGCCTGACATCTTGGTGTAGATGACCTTTTCGACCTTGTCCGGCAGCTCGGACTCGACGTCCTTCTTCAGTCGTCGCAGCAAAAACGGTCGAAGCACCTTGTGCAGACGCTTGACGATGAGCAGCTGCTCTTCTTCATTAAGCGACAGCGTCTCCTGGCTGCCGGTGTTGGCGAACGGCGCCGAGAACCACTCGTCGAACGACTTGACCGAGTTGAAGATCTTGGGCAGGGCAAAGTTGAGCAGCGCCCACAGCTCGGGCAGGTTGTTCTGGGAAAGTCAGCACTGGCCTCGGCGACGCCAAGAATCGCACGACTGACTTGGAGAGGGGTACCCGTGAGAATCAACCGGTATCTGGCCGAGTAGTACTCGTTGAGCGTTTGACTGAGTTTACTCTTGACGTTCTTCATTCGGTGACCTTCGTCGATGATCATGTGACACCACTTGATCCGCGCGAGCATCGGTCGCTCCTTGATAATGTACTCGTACGTCGTCAGGCAGACCTGGAAGTCCTGGACCCTGAGCCGGGGGTACAGCTCTTTTCGGACGGCCGGCGATCCCTTCATGATCAAGACACGGACGGACGGCGCCCAGCGCTCAAACTCAAGTGTCCAGTTGGTGAGCGTCGAGAGCGGGACAATGACGAGGAAGGGGCCCGGCTGTCGCTTCTTCTCGATCAGGTAGCAGATCAGCGAAATAGTCTGAATCGTTTTTCCGAGACCCTGCAATGTCAGCTACGCTCCCGTTGCGAGTGACGCACCATTTCGTCCGCGAGAATACCGTTCAGCCTGTTGTTGTACAGCGAGATCATCCACTGCAGACCCTTGATCTGGTAGTCCTTGAGGGTACCGCCCGTAAGAATATCCGCCTGCTTAGTGACCTTTTCTTGGATACGGTGCGCGACGGCGTAGTAGTCGACCTTGCCCTGCTTGACTTCCGCGCCGTCCTCCTCGCCGTCCTGGCGTCGAGCACCGAACATGGCCTCGTTGGCCGGTCCGTCTTCCAGCTCGAACTCCTCCATCGCCGCGCCCTGATGCACCTCGTCGTTCTGCTGGTCGCCGATGGCGGCGGCGAGCGTCTCGAGGTACGAGTCGGTCTGCTTGAGCAGGTGGCCAATACGCGAGTCCTTGGCCTCGTCGAGCAGCGCGAGGTACCCCTCTTCGTCGTCGGCCTTCAGCGCCTTGAGACGGTCTTTGGCCAGCTTCTCGATACGTCGCTGTTCCTCCTTCTCGGTATCGACGTGCATCTTGAGCATGGCCCGGCCGAGCCGGCGCATTTTCTGGCCTGTGGAGCCCGAAGGTCCCACGCCCGTGTCGAGGATGGCCTTGCCGTGTTCGCAGATGGAAGTGATGTACGCCAGATGACGCTGCTTGCCCCGCTGTTCTCGCTCGGACCGCTGTCGTCGCTCGGCCGTCTCGGTCGCGCGGGCGTCGCGCAGCGTATGTGTTCGGAACCGCCGGAACTGGTTTCGGTCGGCTGGTACCTGCGTGGCGCCGTGCATGGCCCGGACAACGTCCTCTCGCAAGAGCTTCTGCTTGCCCGCAAGCCGCAAGCTCAGCAGCTCTATCCGTGCGCGAATCCCCGCCTGGTCGATGGCCTGACCGTTGGCAATGCCCGGCACGCCCTTGGCGCCGGGCTGAGCCACGCCCATGGTCGCGTCCATCTCCTCGAGCTCCTTCACCCGCCATCCCATGCGCGTCTCCACATAGCGATTTCGTTCCTCCATGAGCAGATAAGGGTCGAGACCCCGCGGCATCGTCGACGGCACGATCATCCGCTGCATCTTGTTGAGCGGGTTCGCGACCTCGTCGTCGAAAGGCCGGTGAGCATAGACAGCAGGATGCGTGTACGCATTGTAAGGGTACACGGTTGACTCGCTGTCGAACTCCATGGCGTACGGCGGCTCGACGTTCTCGGCTCCTGGTGCCGATGCCTGCGCCTCATATCGCTTCATGTTGTCGTCAACAATCGCTTCGACCGTCTTCTCAACGACCTTGGCTCGCAGATCTGAGCCGAGAGGGTTCGGCTGGGGAGGAACACCGGCTGTGCCGGGTGGGAAGGAGCCGTTAGCCGCGCGCATCATGAAGTCCGGGACGGGCTGGTTGCGCGACACGAGCTGGTGAACGGCGGCCTGTGCTCGTAGTTGAGCGATCTGCCCAGGCATCATCACGGATCCTGATCCAGGTGCGGGCGGTCCTGGAGCTGCAGTAGTAGCTGCAGCGGGCTGGCTAGGGCCAGCAGCGTTGCTGTCTCCCGAGGCTGTTTTCAGGGCTCTAAGCCAGGATTAGCAAGACACAGCGCGACGCTTCGTAGAACATACTCTGTCGCTTTGGCCCTTGCATACATGTCGAGGATACTGGACAGCTTGGCGAGCTCAGAGTTGCTCTGCCTTGTATGTCCCTGGGCCTGGAGATCTGCGACTCGCTATCAAGCGCATCAGCACCCGGGCGTGAGTACGGCCCGACGCGACTCACCTGCCTGATGGCCGCTACCCGCGCAGGGTCCATCTTGAGGACCATCTTCATCCGCTCCTCTTCATTCAGAGAGAACGTCGCCTGGGTAGGCGTTCCATTTTGAGGGAAGGGCGTCTGCGACGCTGAGCGTGATGGGCCGGCAGGCAGCGCAGTATGCGGAAACGCAACTGGTGTTCCTCCTGCAGGACCATTGTTGCTGGTTTGGACTGGCGACGGAGCCGCCATCCCCGCCTGTGGCATCGCGCCGGCCGGAGTGGACATCGTGCACTTGGCGGCGGTAGGAACCAAATATCAAGGTCCGGGCGTGATTTCGCGTCCGCTACGTTGGGAAACACGTGAGACGAGCGACGCGCTTGGACCGGGCTGCGAAGGCAAGTTGGCTGGCCAGCGCGGCGTCTAGGTGCGTCTCTCGGGTCCGAGCAGCCGCGAGTGCTGGTGTCTGCGCCCGACGGGGAGATGCGCGTCTGGAGAAGACCAGGTCAAGTGGAGGTTTGTACGCGAAGGACCAAGTGGTTGCGTGGTCGGTTCAACGGCCAGGACGAGAGAAACAACAAACCCGAAGCTGCCCCGGCGGACCATCAGCGAAGGAATCAAATCGGTCCTCCCTCTTAACCCAAACCAGTGGCGGGATTACGACAACCGTCCCAGGCCCCTGTCCGCACGAGTGTGGCACTCTCAGGCCGCGGTGAGGACACTGCGCCGTCCTCCGCTGTTGTCCCGGCTAACCTTCTCAGGAGGCTCGTGCGTACCCCATCCTGCACGGACTCCGTGTCATCCTCTCTTCTATGCACTTCTGCACACTCGTACGTGCTATGCGCTCAGACAGTATGCAGGTGAGACCGGGAGTAAAAAGGTATCTGCGCAAGGACGTCCTTCGACAGTGCCCTCCACATGGGGTGATTGCCTGCTTGAAAGCCGGGCTTGACCGTCTCCTTCCGTCCGTCTCGGGCAGGTCCACAGGCTGACTGGATGGTATATAAGCTACACCCTCGGGACCACTTGGCTGCAGAGAAAGACGCCCGGCATAGCTCCTCCTGGAGCTCTCTCACGCCGGGACGCACCCTACTTCAGCCAGATGGCTCCCCTGGCCCTCCACCGCTCGCCCATCGAGCGGTCCCCGAGCACCAGTCCCGATGAGGTCTGGTACGTCGAGGACCGCGGGCCCGTCGAAGGCGTCAAGGGACGCCTGCCCGGCGAGCCGCTCACCATCGTGACTGGCACGGACCGGCTATCGCCCACTTCATGGCTTGACCAGCGACTAGCCTACGCTCGTACGTCTAGCCGCTCAGCATCGCTTCCCGCTCCATCACCTCGCTCGGTGTTCGGCGGGTTCCCACGCTCGCCGTCGGGCGGAAATCGGAAACTCGTCAAGCCGCCGCCGTCTCCGCTGATCGGGTCGCCGATCCGGTCCCGGCTCTTCGGGTCCTTGTCACGCAAGTTGTCGGGCTCGGGCCCGGCTTCGGCCGTGCCTAAGATGACTAGTACGACCAGCCTCGGGTCGGGTATTCCTACAATCTCGAGGGAGACGTGGGTGGTCGAGTCCGCTGCATCTGTGAGCCCGACATCACATGCATGTATCACTTCTGACCGCGCGCAGGACCAGCCGAGGACGTATGAGACAGTGCATTCGCAGGTGTGGCCGCACACTGCGGCTGGCCATCCTGTACATGGCTCTGGAGGGTGGCCTGCTGGTACACCAGTCAACTTCAGCCCTGTTGAACAAGGCTTGTCCCCCGGGAAGCGGGAATCGTTCACCCTCTACGGGTCCAAGCACGACCAGTCAATCACGAGAGAGGCGATGCATGTACCGCCATCGCCACTCAGCGGCCAAGGTGGGGGCCCTCGCGCTCCTAACAGGTCGTCTCAGCGCAGGCCGAGCGTCCCGCGGGACTCGGCCGCACAGGAGGCCGCTCAGGCCGTCAGTGTTACGCCGGCAATCGAGAGCCATCCTGAGGAGACACCGGCCGTAGTGTCGCCGCGGTCCCGCCCGCCTATGAGTGGCAAGCCTTCTTCGGCGAGCCTGCACGCCGCTATGCGGTCCAGCGGGACGTTCGGCTTCGCCATGGGCGAACGAAGACGGAGCAGTTCCGAGTCGGCCATCGCCGCTGCGTCTGATGGCATAAGCACACGACAGCGGGGCAGCGACGGAGCGAGCATGCGTCAGCGCGGAAGCGCCAGCAGCGATGTTCCTCCCGGTAACCAGCTCGGCCTGCACGATCCGCCCGACAGTGCCACAGTCCCCGCTGCTGACTCGGACGGACCGGTCCATCGAGCTGGCGTCTCTCCCGGCGGTACGGTCTCCCCGATTCAAGTCAATGTCAAGAGGCCAAGTGCAGGGTCAGCGGTCTCGCGCCTGTCGGAGAGTCACCCATTCAGCCCGACCCGTCTGCCACAGCCGCGAGGCTCGGCCCAGCGAGAACCGGAGTCGAGGACCGACACTGGCCAAGCGCAAGAAGAGCCTGCACGAGGACACTCCGCCGACTTTGGCAGGCGTTCTGGCGACGCCTCGGGACTCTCCGGGCTGCCACTCGGCAAGATGCTCGCAGGCGGTTTGGGCGACCTGCCACTTGTGATCGCCTCGCACGTCCTCGAGTCGCATGCGGACAGTCTCGCTCGTCTGGCCTGCTCGATGGGCCACTCGTCCGCAGAGGTCAACCGGCTCGCACAAGAAGCGCGCGAGTGGGCTGACTCGATCTCCAAGTTGGCCAAGTCTCGCTCTCGCGGACCAGAGCCAGCCTACCACTGCGACATGTGTGGCCCGACAGTGCCGGACGATCGAGAAGAGGATCCAAGGCGGTTCAGTACCCGTGCCTCAGCCCACCTCGCGCCACGGGGCTCAGCAGACCGACGGGGTTCAGAGGTGAATCAGCAACACGTCATGGCTGGCCCCACAGCCCCGAGTGACAGAAGAGCATCGGCAACGGCAGCGTCGCGGCGGAACTCCTGGGTGGTCAACGACGGCGCCGCCCTTGGCTTTGACCCTACGCGGCTTGGCTTGGCCGGACCTTCGTTCAAGACCCGGCCTCTATCGAACATCTCCGAGCAGCACTCATCGCTGAGACGCTTGTCTTCCGTTGCGCCCGACGAGCTGTTCGAGCGGGGCGACACCCCGCAGAACGGGTACCACACGCCTCCGCTCGCTGTGCCCGTGCAAGTGACTGTGTCCACCGCCGAGATGCGCAAACGCCCTCTGAGCGAGCTGCCACCTCGGTCGGCGTCCCTCGCTTTCAACAGGCACGAGACGCCGTCTTGGTTGCAGAACATGCCGCCGTTGCCTTATCATCTGGAGGAAGACCCTCGCCTGCAGCTGCATCGGTACGCGGCACTCCAGCGTCAGAGCCCCTCCGCCGATGACGGATATGGCAGTGGCCGTGAGACGCCGCGATCTAAGGGGAACAGCTTCTTCAAGCGGATCAGTATCTTCGGCGGCGGCGGGTCTGGCGGCAAGAAGACCGACAAGAAGTCCAAGCGGATGACGTTCTCGTCTGGCCACTCGATCTCGCCGAGGAACATCTCGTCTCCGATCCCTATCCCGGGTATCGAGGGGTCCTTGTTCTACGAGCACCTTGGCCCGCCGCCTCAGCCGCCGAATGGCGGTGCTCGTATGCGCGACAGCCTTGCGCCGCCGAACTTCCCAGACAGGCCTAGCCGCGTGGACGAAAGGCGGCGGTCCAGCGTTGCGTCGTGGTTGGGGTAGAATACCGCCTCCTCGGCGAGTATTCGGCCTGCGGGGTCTCTAGGAGCGCGTTCGAAACTGTATTATATCTGTAGAATGTCTTGTAATCGTAACGGTGCTCGGCTGGGATAGACGTAATGCATGGCGTGACAACATGGGATATGGGCCGCGGGGAGCGGATGCCGAAAGGACCTGGATGCGAGCGCTGTGTAGGAATTTACCGGTTCTTCGTTTGTCTGAACAGGTCAGCGCAAGTCTCAAGTCTCAAGTCTCAAGACATGGCTGAGCGCCGACTCTTCGGAACGCTAGCAAGGCATGTGTGCTCTTGCTACCCTTCCAACCCCACGGACGCTCGGGTAAAACTCACCTGTAGCTGAACTTTTTCCGCGTAGGCGCAAACTCGCCAAGCTTGTGTCCAACCATCTCCTCCGTGATCTGTACTGGGACGTAGTCCTTGCCCTGGTGGACCATGAACTTGAGGCCGACAAAGTTGGGCACGACGGTGCACGCGCGCGACTTTGTGTAGATTGGCGTGTTGTTCTTCAGCGCCTCGGACAATGATGGGAAAGCCGTGAAATACGGTCCTATTCGTCAGGCGGATATCCATAGCTGCACAGACCCTGCTCACCCTTCCAGGCTGATCTGCTGAGCGCTATTAATGATTGTCTCATTGCTGTCGATGTAACTCTCAACGAAATCAGCTGCAATCCCGAAATCTCCCCCTCCTTCACAGACAGTTCCTCCACCTTGACTTGAACTGACGTGGTATTTGTTTCCTCTGCCGTGAGCTAATCACAGAAAGTGCGCGTCCACCATGTTCGCTCGTGTCGTGTCGTGTTCAATCATCAGTCAGGCAGCTTTGGGTCAAGAGCAGGATCGCAACAGACGATTTCGGATTGTCAGACCCATCGCCGTATCGAAAAGCCCGTCGAATAACTAGACCGGTCGCTACTTGTACCTTCTTTGAAACCGAACCGTCGTATAATTATCCAAAATGGCGATGGCTCCTGGAGGTGTCGTGGTGATGAGTGAGTCACAAAACCACCAGTCTTGCGGCCACCATGCTGACTGCTTAGACACCGGCCCTGAGCGGCAACATGGCCGAAAGGCTCAGACGGCCAACATCGTTGCTGCCAAGGTCTGTCCCGCGGCATCGTTCCGGAGCTACGGTTTACTGACCAGTGCAGACCGTGGCGGATGTTATCCGAACATGTCTCGGTCCAAAGGCGATGCTGAAGCTGGTCAGTCATGGAGCGAAGTGCGCAGGGAATAAAGCTGACCCCTTCTAGATCCTTGACCCCATGGGTGGTATTCTGTGCGTTCAGGCGGTTGTAGTATAAGGACAACGCTGACCGACCTAGCCTCACGAACGACGGCCATGCCATCCTCCGAGAGATTGACGTTGCGCACCCGGCTGCCAAATCAATGATGGAGCTTGCTCGGACTCAGGACGAGGAGGTTGGAGATGGTACAACCAGTGTCATCATTCTGGGTAAGCGCCGACGAAGTAGGCGGTGCAGCGGATATCGCTGACGCGATGTAGCTGGAGAGATCCTGGCGCACTCTCTGCCATTGCTTGAGCGCAACATCCACCCTGTCGTAATCATCAAAGCGTTCAAGCAGGCGCTGAACGACGGTCTTGAGACAATTGCGAAGGTGTCTGTCCCCGTGGACATCTCGTCCGAGGCGGAGATGCTGGCCCTGATCAAGACCTCAATCGGGACCAAGTTCTCGTCTCGGTGGTCGGACCTGATGTGCAAGCTTGCGCTGGACGCCGTGCGGACCGTGGCGGTGACGGCCGAGGCGGAGAACGGTCTCGTCGGATCGAGCAAGAGCGGCGACGCGTCGGCGTCGGCGTCGAGCGTCAACATCAAGACGGTGGACATCAAGCGGTACGCGCGAGTGGAGAAGGTGCCCGGCGGTGAGATTGAGGACTGCCGGGTGCTGAGCGGTGTGATGGTCAACAAGGACGTGACGCACCCGAAGATGCGACGGCGGATCGCGAACCCGCGCGTGGTGCTCCTCGACTGCCCGCTCGAGTACAAGAAGGGCGAGAGCCAGACGAACATTGAGATCCAGAAAGAGGAGGACTGGAACCGGATCCTCGAGATCGAGGAGGAGCAGATCAAGTCGATGTGCGAGAAGATTATCGAGTTCAAGCCCGACCTCGTGTTCACCGAGAAGGGCGTTTCGGACCTCGCGCAGCACTACCTCATGAAGGCCAACATCACGGCGATCCGCCGCGTGCGCAAGTCGGACAACAACCGTATAGCGCGCGCCGTCGGCGCGACGATCGTTAACCGCGTCGAGGACCTGCGCGAGTCCGATGTCGGCACCGAATGCGGCATGTTCCACATTGAGAAGCTCGGCGACGAGTACTTCACTTTCCTGGACGAGTGCAAGTCGCCCAAGGCGTGCACGATTCTCCTCCGTGGCCCATCAAAGGACATTCTCAACGAAATTGACCGAAACCTCGCCGATGCCATGAGCGTCGCGCGAAACGTCGTCTTCAACCCCTTGCTGGCCCCCGGAGGCGGCGCCACCGAGATGGCCATCTCTGTCGCGCTTGGTGAGAAGGCAAAGATGCTGCCCGGTGTCGCTGGCGCGCCCTACAAGGCCATCGCCGACGCGCTCGAGGTCATCCCCCGCACGCTGGTCCAGAACTGCGGCGGAAACGCCATCAGGACCCTCACCGAGCTCAGAGTAAGTCTTCACCTTATGCACCCACCAGTACCGCGCTGACGCGCGCGCAGGCAAAACACGCCGAGGGACAGTACACGTTCGGTGTGGACGGCGACACGGGCAAGGTCGTCGACATGAAGGAGTACGGCCTCCTCGAGTCCGCGAGCGTCAAGATCCAGACTCTCAAGACCGCCATTGAGGCCAGTCGACTAGCCTTCCCAGTTCGTGGACATGCGCTGACCGTTCGTAGTCCGCAACGCTGCTGCTCCGTGTGGACGACATCGTGTCCGCCAAGCGGCCCGAAGAGGGCGGTGCTGGCCCGCAGGTGCAGACTATGGGCGAGGACGCTCCCGGTCCCGAGGGCATGGAGATGTAGGGAGTGTATGGGTCTTCGTAGATTGCAGCATTGGTTCATCATCATGCATCAAGCATTGCCCAGAGAACGTATACTACATAGCATGCTTTCATCCGGGTCGGACGTCGCGGCAGAGCGGTTCCGGGTTTTTCCCGTCCATCAACGTCATCCCGAAATTCAGTCCGGCTCCTTCACTCTCTTCAACGTCTCTTTGACTTGGCTTGCGTCCAGACAGCATGTCCGGCTTCTTCCTGGGAACAGCGACAGGTGTCGCTGCGTCAGGCGCCGTGTGGTATGTGCTGTCGACTCAGCTGCGCGAACACACCGCAGCGCTCCGAACCGAGTAAGTCGGCGTCCCAGCCATCCCAGGGATTCTTCTTCGGCCCCTTTGGTGTATTGTAAGTGAATCGTGAGCTGAGCCTTCAGCCTCGCGGAGCAGAACGCCCTGCTACACGCCTCGTTCGACCCTCAAGCGCCTCCTGCGCCATCATCTCTTGTGGGCCCTTCGGCCCCACACGCCCTGTCGTTCCCCGACCTGCTCCGGATCAAGTGGAACCAGGCGATCGAGCGAACGGTCGTTTCCGCGCGGGACACGGACTGGAACGGCGTTGCCGCTGGCGTTGTCGAGGCTGGGCGAGACGTCGGGCGGAAGCTCAGCGGGGACGCGCAGGATGCCGCGCACGAGGCGCAGCGGGTCGCCGAGGAGGCAAAGCGCGCGATGAAGCAGCCGGACCCGTCCGAGGCCTCTGGCCTCAAGAGGCGGATCTTCCAGGTGGTGGAGAAACCAGACTCCCCGGGCGCCTGGGCTCTGCGAGAAGGCGCTGGGGTCGGCCCCGGCGCAGAAGAGACAGGCGCCAATCTCCGTGAAGGCGCGGCGCACCTCGCGCACGAGGTCGGACGACAGTCGCATGAGATTGCGCGCGAAGCGCGACACGCCGCGCACGACGCCGAGCACAAGGCGTCGGCGTGGTCTTCCGCCGCTGGCGCATGGTTCCGCCGCACCAAAGACCAGGCCAAGGAGGTCTCCAACGCAGCGATGGACAACCTCACAGAAGCGCCCGAAGCCGGCACGACTACGCCCGCGGCAAGCGTGGCTGGCGCCGCGGGCGCCGCCTCGTCCGCCTGGGACGACCTCAAGCACAAGACCGCTCAGGCCGTCAAGCAGGTGTCCAAGGGCGAAGCCCACGTCGTCACCAAGGGCAGAGACCTTCGTGGAGAGACATTCACCGGTGGATCTGGACCAGAGGTCCGAGCGCGGAGGGAGTACGAGCGGACCGCCCTGGGCAGGCTCGTCTAGGCCTATAAGCACAATCGTAATACGTCGGCGTGTCAGGGGATCTGGCGGCCCAAGATGGCGCTCTCGGCGCAGTAGAGATATAAAGTCGTAGATCTCGGTCGATCATGACGTCGACTTATGTCAGTGTGTTGACACCGGATGTTGCCCTCCTTGATCTTTGTCTTCTGTATGCTGCACTATGCTCAAACCAGCGTGGCCTATCCGGGTGCAGAAGTACCAGATCCCGGCTCATGGGCTTACGCCCAACACGTCAATTCAGCATAAACCGCTGCTTATCTACCGCTCGGTCTTTGCCGCCAGCACGTCCGCCTCTGCGATCGAGTCACACCTCGGCTCGGTCGGGGTTGTCTCGCCTGCATGGCGGTACCCTATGTACGAGTTCACCCACTTCCACTCGACATCGCACGAGGTCCTGTGCGTGTACGCCGGCCGGGCCCGGCTGTGTTTCGGCGGAGAAGAAAACGACGGCCGGGTCGAGGAGGAGGTTGGGGAAGGGGACGTGGTGGTTGTCCCAGCTGGCGTGGGCCACCGGATGCTGCAAGAGGTGCAGAAGGGGTTCATGATGATAGGGAGCTACCCTACAGGCTACAGCTGGGACATGTGCCATGGGAAGGCCGGAGAGGAGGACAAGGTCAAGGCGATCGAGAAGCTGCCGTGGTTCGAGCGGGACCCCATATACGGCGACAAGGGGCCGGTGCTGGAGGTTTGAGAAGGGGTAGCTGTATGTATGACATGAGGTTCTGTAACATGCGCCAGACTGTGCTTGTCTTGAAGGATCTCAGCTCGCTGGGTGCTCGAGCGGTACCATGCACGAAGCATGGCTGATAGCGACTCGTGTAAACGGCTAAATCCGTAGTTAAGTTACAGCAACTGACGATCTCGAGCAATCCTGTTTCAACTTTCCATAGTTCTCTGTCCAATCTTCACTTCTGAGCAATTCTGCGACAATGACATCGCAAGCAGAATGGTGTCCTCCCTCTCATCGTCTGATCCAGAAGGGCCAGCTCATCAAACAGGGCGCCGAGGGTGTGAGTCCGCTCAGCATGTTCTTTCCGACCCTGCTCTGACACTACGTCCAGAGAGTCTATTCCCTTGATACGCTCGTTCCCGAACCTAGCGTGTACTGGCCGTCTGCCGGTCCTTCGACCATCAGAGATGCCTCGTCATCAGGACCAAAGCCCGCATCGGCCGGACAGGCTGTCATCCTGAAACACCGGTTCCCAAAGCAGTACCGTCATCCGACGCTCGACAAGTCGCTCACGCGCACTCGGTTGTCGTTCGAAGCGAGGGCGCTCGCGAGATGCACGCGTGCGGGTGTTGTGGTCCCGCGCGTGCTTTGGGTGGACCCCGTCGAGGGCGTGCTGGGCATGGAGAAGATTGACGGCTGGAGCGTGAGGGATGTGTTGGGCGGAGGCGCAGGCGGAGAGGACGCGGAGATTGTGGAGGAAGAAGAGGAGGAGGAGTGGGACCCAAATGAGGAGGTGTCGGGTGTGCCGTCGGGACCAGGTGCCAGTACTGCAGCCCAAGAAGAGGAGGAGAGCGAGGGAATGAAGGCTCTTCGACAACTGGGCGTATCTAAAGGCAAGTATCTGCGACACCGGTCTTGCCGTCAGCTCGCTCATCGTTCGTAGAAGACCTGATGTCTTCGATCGGCGCCGCACTCGCCCAATTACATCTCACGACGATCATTCACGGCGATCTGACCACCTCGAACATGATGGTCCGCCTGAAACCTCCCGCATCGGACAGCCAGCCCGCTTCGCCCGCATACGAGATCGTCCTCATTGACTTTGGCCTCTCTTCGACGGCTCAGTTCCCCGAGCACTACGCTGTGGATCTGTACGTCCTCGAGCGGGCATTCGCGTCCACGCACCCGGCGTCCGAGGCACTGTATGCAGGGGTAGGTGCCATAACGCATTCGCGCCTCGTCGCTTAGTGACTGACGGCCAGGTTCTCGAGGCGTACGCAAGGGGATTGGGGGAGAAGAAGTGGAAGCCGATCGAGCAAAAGCTCAAAGACGGTGAGTGGTGCTACTTTGGTGGCTGCTGGCAGTGTGACTGACGCTTTCAGTCCGCCTGAGAGGGCGCAAGCGCGACATGACCGGATAAGCTGCTCTATTCCTTCCGCTGTCTCCCGACACCCAGCTGGCCATGCATGTTGACTTCCTATGCACCTCCTGCCCTCGCATCGGACGGAGCCGTCCCAATATCACGCATGCATGTCCGCTACGCGCACAGCGAACAAGGCTTGGGTTCCCGGAATGCCGGCATACTCTTGGTGGTGCACACAGAGACACACACGAAAACAGAGGTATACACGACCCTTGCGCGCGCGCCTTCGCATGCACACACGCGCACTTTGGAGAATCGACCTCCTCCAAGTCGTGAGTCCTGCTGCGTTCTCTTAGGTTTTTCGACGCTCCAGCCGTTCCAGTTGGCAAAAGCAAAAACCACAGCAACCAGGATTCGCACGTGGTCCCCCACCGTGCTACTAACTGGTCGGTACATTGGTTAGCTGCGCAGATCGGACGGGATGCGGCGTTTACAATGTCCTATGGCCGTGGATATTGAAACGGCTAACAACGCTCTCATATACCTGAGGGTGTCAAACAATGAGCAAAAAGAACTGAGCATGGTCAAATATACCCCTCGGTGGCAGATTGGAACGGTGGGCGCCGGACACAGGACATGCGCTACATTGAATTGAAGGTACAAGTTGGCTAGACGACATTCCCGAACTCAGCTCCGGAGCGGGTCAATGTTCTCGCTTCGTGCAAGTGCGCCATGGCCCGTCTTGCTGTGGAGGACGGTGCTGGGGGAGATAGAGACGCCTAGGCCAGCTA
Organism: Cutaneotrichosporon sp. M94-02A; assembly: GCA_037040355.1. Lineage (NCBI taxonomy): Eukaryota > Fungi > Basidiomycota > Tremellomycetes > Trichosporonales > Trichosporonaceae > Cutaneotrichosporon > Cutaneotrichosporon sp. M94-02A. The sequence continues at coordinate 212,422 of JAXQGU010000098.1, forward strand.
GCGGGTCTCCTTGCTGTCCCGCAGAGCCCGGATCAGCCCCAGCAACAGGGCTCCGGGCGATCGCGCCGGTACTGGCCGAGACGCGGGGCGATCGAGCAGCCGCCGCTGGTGACGCGGGCGACATGGGTATTCTAGTCAGACCAGGGATAGGCTGGCCTGTAGTGGCGACGGGATGCGGCCGTACAGGCTTAGGCGACGGCAGGGTTGGCGCTCGGGGCTCAGGTGCCGGGGACATGGCTGATGGGAAAGACGAGGCTTTCGGCGTAGTTGGAAACGCATCGAAACTCGGGTTCGTAGGTGTCAAAACATCCGAGGGCTGGCTAGGTGACGGCTTGTCTTGCTCAGCGGCGGCGAGTGGCGGAGGTCTCTGCCCCTTTGGCTGGGAAGTGTGCGTAGTGGCATACGGAGGCGCAGACTGAGGGATAGCCGGTGTTTCTGCCCGGCTTCTCGGCGCCTCGAGGCCCTCGTGCCATGCCCATTCTTTGACGATCTCGTCGGTATTCCTTCCCGCTGCATCGAGCAGCGTGTCCCTGAGCCGCTCGAGACCACGCTCAGCCAGCTGTTTCTCCAAGTCGGAGTACTCCGGCTGCGTGATGGCCAAGAGCCAGTCGTTCATGGCACGCCCCATGCCCATCATGGCGAGGCGTAGCTCGGCGATCTCCCGCTCTGCGTCTTTCATCGACTTGATCGAGACCGTACTGTCGGCAGACGGGCGGCGGTCGACCGTAGGTCTGGACATGCTGGCCTTTGGGCCGGGTGGTGGTGGCGGAGGTGAGAAGAACGATCGTTGAGGAAGTGCGGATGCCGACGAGGGGATCGACGAGAACCCGCCGGTATCGCGAGCCGAATTCTGGCCGGCCCCCGGCGAGAAAGGGAGATTGGGCAGGTACGAGTAAGCTGTAGCCGAGTCGGGCAGGTTCTTGCGGAAGTCCGCCACGGTCGACATGATAGCCTTGTCCAAGCCGGCAGCTTGTGCGCGCTCGAACAAGCCGGCCGCCAGACCCTGCATTCCACTTCGGGGCGTGGCCGCTCCAGTCCGCGGCGGGCCTCCACGGCCTCGCCCTGGACCGTTAGGACCGCGAGCAAAAGCACCCTCGCCCCTCAATGAGGGCGAAGACGATTCCCTTGGGCCGGATGGCTGAGCTTGCACGCCCAGAATGTCTTGGTTCTGCAGGACGACCTGGACGCCTGCGGCGGGGTTCGTGTTGTCTCGGAGGTACAGCGCTTGAGAGATGACCAGGTGTGGGTCGAACGGGTACGTGTTGGACGGAGCTGGATACCGAAGCAGGCTTGTCAAGAGCGTGCCGTAGTCCGCCTCAATCACTACCCGGGTCAGCTTCTCGGTCCCTCACCTAATATGAGATGGACTGACATTCGTTTCTGATGAGCAGCAGCATTGCCACGCAGATGTAGTCGAGCAGGGCGAGCGTCGTGTCCAAAGCGAAAATGCCATCCCACAGCCGCATCGCCAGTCCAAAGGGTACCTCTCGAGTAAACAGCAGCCTGATCCAGCGGCTACCGCGGTCAGCCCTGACACCCTTTCCCTTACCCGCGACGCACATTGCCCAGAGTTGCGCTTCCACACCCTCTGTATCGAGTCTTTCCCACAATTGAGGATCTATGTGGCGAATGAGGGAGCTTTGCAAGTGCTTGCATCGAGTAATGATCGGTGCCGGCGGGGCGGTGTTCACGGACGCACGCTGCAGGATGAGCTATCCATGTACCAAATCCTCTGCTGCCATCACTCACTGGCCCTTCCTCTGCTCGCCACTCGTAGAATGGTTTGGCGCTCCTCATCAACGCTTGGTACAGCTCAAACGCGTCGTGCTCGACGTATCTCCGGTCGAGCGTGCTCAGCATGGCGTCTTCGCTCGACCCTCCTCGATCGGTAGAGTCCAGCGAGTCGCGATCGACCGCTAGTAGACACACGGCAAATAGCTCGTGCATCCCCTGGCTCCCGTCAGTCCAGTTCAACACTCCAGCCGAGCCCAGCGGACTCACTTGGCGGTACCCGACATCGGGATTCAGCACCGACCAGAGGAACAGCACCGACGTCATGCTCCGCTTGACCCTCTCGAGGCGGAAATAGCTGATGTCGGGGAAGGTCCTATCGACATCTTGCCGAATCGTGGCCCGGAGCTCTTCGTGCGCGAACCACGTCTTCCACGGACTGTCACCGTCAAGGGACAACGGGTCCCATCCGCTGCCGCCGCCGCTGCCTTCTGCGCTGGTCCGTGGGGAGCTCGGACCGGCATGAGGTGATGGGTCGTCTTGCTCGTTGGAACAGTCGGCTGCCCAGTGGCCGTCGGGCGCGACGAGGTATCTCCTTCGGAGGTTGCTATACACCGACCGAGTGGACTCGAGGTGCGGGGCGAACAAGTCGGGTGATCCGGGTGGAGGTAGTAGGTCGTGGTAGAACTGCCTCGGTCAGGCGGGTATGACTGTCATTGCCGGCTGTGACTCACCCGCCAGTACACCGACCTCAACAGGACGCCACCATCCTCTCCAGCTTCCCCTAGCCCATGCCGCGCGACTGCCTTGCCTTTTAGCGAGCTAGCCGAAAGGAGCGGGTCTGCAAAGAGGTCTCGCCATGCTGATCTGTAGCTCGATCAGTGACTATCACTTGAACAGCTACGCCACCTCGCAGCAGCATGAGGTCGTCCAGGCTGCGAGAGTGAGCGTGTTGGGACCCACGCGATTTCAGACGTTGAAGGACGGGTGAATCCTTCCTCTTCGGCAGCTTCCGGCCTTGAGCTCCCTTGACTCCGAAAGCTCCAGGACATGGCAAGAGGACCAGTCTCTGGCTGAACCGCTCCCAACTAGTGTCTGGGCCTAATTGGCTTGGCTCGGCAAGTGAGGAATGTATGAAATGCAGAAGAGTCATGTTCACATGTCCTGATGTACGTCACCGTCAAGTGCGAAGCGCGTCGGGCTAAGCCGTCTCTCATTCCCGAACGACCGCCTTTCCCGCTTCTGCTATACCTTGGACAAAGGACTTGGACCATGTATGCAACAAAGGATCGGCTGCGGTATACCTCATGCACAGTCTGGACGGCCATGACTCCGACACTGCTCGTCTTAACAGCTGGGCCATTCTCCGGGGACTGATTCATAGAGTCGATCGGCCAAGATGGCGTCCAACAGCAGCCACCACATCACGCACCGGATGGTGCCGCTGATCTGCCAGGCGCTGACGGCGTCTCCGGCCGACGAGCAAGTATGGATCGAGGGGCTGGGGCTGCTGGCCGACCCTAAGCTCAAGACCGCCATGAGCATCACGACATCGATCTGGCTGCCGCTCCTGCTCCGTGGGCTCGACCCCGCCGGGTCCAGGGCGGTCGTCCTCCTCGCGCTGAAGCTGCTCGTCGAGGTGGCGGAGATCCTGGAACCGATCAAGACGTGTGCTGTCAAACCGCTCAGAGCGCTGGCGAAGGATGAGCGGATCTACGATTCGGACGAGCTGGCTGTCGCGGTTGGAAAGCTGGGACTGTCCATCGTGGACATGCACGATAGGCCCATTGTCCGCCCTCGCACCGCCGTGAGCGCCTGGTATGGCACGACCTTGTCCAGCTGCTGACAAGGCGCAGAGCATTGGTGGGTCAGTGCCCAACACGCCAAAGCCGGAATCCGCCGCTGCGCCATCGCAGCACCCTATCCTGGCGGACATGCTGGCGCGCAGCTTGCCAGCTGTGCGACAGACTGTCCAGCAGGCATGGACAAGGACACTTATGACTTCTCCATTTGACAACACGACGCTCTGGCTGCCTAACCTGTACCAGGCGACACTCGAGGCGTGCGACACGCCTGAGATGCTCATCACAGCTAGAGTGGGTGCCTCTTCATCTTGAGGTCCTCCCAGCTCACAAAGTAGCTCGGTACACAAGTACACGCAGAGATGTTCCACACGGCCTTCTTCAAGTGCTACAGGCTGATCGAGGAGGATGTGGCGTTCAAGGTGAACACCAGCCCCTATAAAAGGCAGGGACCTTCGCTCACCATGCAGGGCCGCGTACACGAAACCCTTATCGAGCTGTTCAATGACCGGAATGTCAGCCAAGACATCAGTATCGCTCTCCTGGAACTACTGGCTTTCTTGCACAAAGAGAAAGCCGAAGTCCCGGACGAGATCTACGATGCTGCGATTCGGTGCGCGGTGGAGGAGCTGGCCAACGATTACGAGCTCGGGCAGCCCATCCACCCCGTCGCCGTGTGAGCTACAGCTCAGGACAACAGCATTCAGCGTGACTGACGCCTCTCTCAGGTGGTATGCGGAACAAGCGGCCATTCGGAACCCTTCCCCTGAGACCTTGTCGACACTGGTCGAGGTGAACATCCGTGCGGGACCCATAGGTGCAGTACCCTTTATCACACGACACGCCAGCACCGCTGATCTGCAGGCGGCCTCGACGCGGCATGGAGCAGCTTGCTTTGGCTGCAGGACGACTTTCAGCAGGAACCGGACCCGATGTGGATCACACACCTCGGACACTGGAAAGACGCTCTCGCACAGCAAGACAAGGAAGACGGTGGTGGACCGGTATCCACTTTCGGCTCATTCAACGTCCGCATGGTGTGCTGTGAGTTCGGCATTCTAGCGACGAGGACAAGCATCTGATGGGCAGACCACGCTATGGGAGAGTTCCAGAGAGGGTATCAGCTTGCACAGTCGCTCTTTGACGGGCTGAATGACCACGAGCGACGTAAGACGTCCCACTGGGCCGCAGCGGCCGCGTGGCACATGGCAAGTGGCTGCCTTGTTCTGTCACAGTAGTCTGGTGCTGAACGTACAGGGCGACTACGACGCGATGGCCGACTATATCTCGTTCCACACGCGCGGAACCAGCAAGTCGCTGTACAAAGCGATCATCGACGTCAACAGCGGCAACTACGCCTCGGCGTTCCACCACATCGAAAAGGCGCAATGCCTCGCCTACGACGAGCTGCAGTCCCAAATGGACTCTGGACCACAAGTGGCGCTCAAGTCTCTCGCCAAGACAGAGTACCTTGTCGAGCTCCAGGAAGCGATCCAGTACAAGTCTCAGCCGGACTTACAGAAACATATTCTGAGTAACTGGCGAGCGAGGTGGAAGCGCAGCCACGCCGACGCCAACTCGTGGCTCCGGCGACTGAGGGTGTGGTCGCTTGCTTCGCCGCCCACCACGCCGGAACTTCAGGCGTGTTGGTTGAACTGCGCCAAACTCTGCGAAGGCCTCGGGATGCATGAGGCGGCAGAAAAGTGCCTCAACGAGGCGACGCCGCCAGTCCACACCCCGGTGAGTGCAGGTCTATCGATCGAGATTGCTCGCCCTGACGGATGAAGGGCTGCAAGGTCGAGTACACTCGCTTCCGCTTCCTGTGAGTTGGACATGTCGCTCACTCGCTCGTGGGCTGACTCGCGCAGGTGGAAAGATGCATACACTCGAAAAGACACCTCAGCCATGCAAGACATCGTGCTCAAGCTGAACGACCACTTGGACGAGTTTGTCGACAGTATCAAGATTGATCGAGGGAACCTCGAATCAGAAGGGTTGGGTTTGCGACCACTGACGACCGTGGATCATCTCGTGTACTGGCAGCGTAACGCCCTCGCAAGGCGGTTCTACCGCTTGGCTCAGTGGCTGGAGACTCTACAGGGCCCTGAATGGGTCTCGGTGGGACAATCAGATGGCCAGCTCAAGTCGGCTGATCGCTGACCATCAGGACCCCGAGAATCAGGTCTACACTTACTACTCCTGCGTATACAAGCTGGACGACACCTGGTAGGCTAGCCATGTCGACGCGACTATGTGGCACGGGCTCACACTTCAGGTTCAACGGGTCGTATGCGATGGCGACCGCGGCGATGAGCCTCTTCGAGATGAACGGGTACTCTCGCTGCGACGCCGTGGCAGTCAGCAGCTACAGTGGGTTCAGTCGGAGTCACCTCATTGATCGTCCCATAAGCTAATCGTGGCCAGTCGTTCCTGCAGTTCGAGGTGAGCATAACATGCGGTACTTTCCTGACAAGCAGGCCTCTTCCAAGCCGTCCGAGCCCGTGAAACGCCCGAGAAGATGATCAAAGCGCTCCTACGGCTTGTGACCGTGTGGTTCCGATACGGGGAATCCAACGCCGTTCTGATCGAAGTGGAAGCTCAGCTGGTCAACACCGACATCTCCTGCTGGCTCATGGCGATCCCTCAACTGATCGCTCGCCTGGGCACCCCTCACGCGGCGCTACAGGGCGTGCTTGTTGGGCTGTTGAAGAACATTGCTTCGCGGTTCCCGCACGCGGTCATTTGGCCATTGCTCACTGCTAGCCAGACCAAGCGAAAGGAGAACGAAGATGCCGCGAGAGTCATCATGGACTATATCTGCTCGATGCCCGACGGGTCGCGGCTCGTCAGCCAGGCAGAACTCGTTGGTCGAGAGCTCATTCGAACCAGTATATCCTGGATGGAAAAGTGGGCACCCGCCAGACCGGCTCTCTGCAGTCCGCTGACACCTCAGGTGGCGCAACATAATCGACAAGAGCCTGCCGCGGACGGATTTGATGGAGATCGCGTGGCATGACATCCCGGCAGCATGGCACGACGAGATCGCCAAGCTATCGGTATGTTGGTCTGCCCGTACAGGCACTGACGCGCGCAGTCGCCCGAGACGCCGGACGAGGATCAGTTCGTGCAGCAGTTCGGCGACGCTTTGCAGCACATCTACCAGACGCTGTTGCGATACCGCCAGACCCGTCACCTCGGCCTCGTCAACACCGCCTACACCGAGCTATACAAGGTGGGTTCTAGTGCCGAGCGCCGCTGAAGCGTAGCTTTATGGCAGTATCGACGGGCAGCTTGACCAGTGGCGCATGCCTGGATCCAAGCTTCATCTCGCCACAGCGGCCCCGAAGCTCCTCTCCATCCGGGACTGCATTCTCACCGTGCCAGGTTAGCCCCTCTTTCCATGAGTTGCGATGCTTCTGACGCTGTTCAGGACAGTACGACCCGGCTATCAAGCTCGACGACCAGGCATTCATCGACAACTTCGCCCCGACGGTAGACATCCTGTCTTCGAAGCAGCTCCCGCGAAAAGTCGTCATCCGCTCACACCAGAGCAACTTCACCTTCCTGCTTAAGGGCAACGAAGACTTAAGAGGCGACGAACGCATCATGCAGCTGTTCAACCTGATCAACACGCTGCTCGTGCATGAGAACGAAGCGTTCCAGCGAAACCTCCATCTGCTGCCTTATGAGGTCATCCCGCTCAGCCCCTCCGCGGGCCTGCTCAGCTGGGTCCCGAACACAATGCAGTGGGTCTCGCTGAGGAGCGCAAGATGAACTTGACTGACGGTGTAGGCTGCAGAGCATGATCCAGGGCAATAGGGAGAAAGACAGGAGCAACCGCCTGTCCAACACGGAGCTCGCCTCGCTTCTCGGTGTAAGCTTATCAGCCGGCTGGTCTGACAGTGCTGATTAGCAGTACGATCCTGCGACTTTCTCGACTCACGGGCTCGACAGGATCGCCGAGATGGATAAGTACGAGAAGCTCCCGCTCGAAGTCAAGGTCGAGCGCCTACGAGGTGCTCTCTCTCATTCCAAGCAGAGTGCGTTCAATGCGACCACATCTGAATGATATCGATGGGCTGACGAATCACAGCGGATCTTAAGGACGTGCTGTGGCAGAGGAGTCCTGACGCTGAGATATGGGTCAGGAGGAGGACCAACTTTGCGCGAACTATCGGCGTCGGCAGTGGGTATCTCCAGTGGAAGTGCTGCACGCCACTCACACGTCGGCAGGCTTTGTCGGACATATCATTGGCTTGGGCGATCGACATGGCAGCAATATCCTCGTCGACCAGCTCACCTGGGGAGCTCTGCACATCGACTTCGGCGATGTGAGTTCACCGGAAGAAACGATGCTGACTGTGTAGCTGTTCTGGGTAGCGCAGGAGCGAACGTATCTCCCAGAGAAAGTGCCGTTCAGGCTGACCCGAATGATGACCAATGCGTTCGAGGCAAGTCATGTGGCGAAGCCGCGGAGTGTAGCGCTGATCGGCAGATCGGCGCTTGCATGGGTTCAGAGGTTCCGGGGTCCCGAGGGACGTTTAAGCAGGCGTCGATCATTTCCATGGGCGTGCTCAGAAACAACAGAAGCACTCTGCTCGCTATGCTCGAAGCGTTCCTGTACGACCCGCTGCTGTCATGGACGGTGCGTTCGCCTCTCCTCGTCGACGATCACTGTGTGGCGCTGATGTGATAGTCTAATGCCGACCCGTCCGATGCTAACCTCACCACTGGTAAGCGCACAGCGCACTCTGCAAGTCAGGCATGAGCTGAAAAAGAAGATGCTGGCAAGCAAGACGCCGCTACGACCTCGACGAAGAAACCCGACCGCGTCGCCTCGCAGTCCTTGGCTCCTGACGCAGCCCGGGAGGTCAAGCCTGGAGCCGAGAGAGTCAAGCTGCCAGAGAACTCGCTGGCGCCCGGGTATATCCACAAGGACAGCTACATGTCGCGCGTTCCCGGTCGGAAGACGACGAACCAGCGGGCGCTTCAAGTGCTCGCTCGCATCGAGAGCAAGCTTGCTGGTAAGTGGCACTGATTACGCTGCCGGGATATGTCTGACGTGGGGCCAGGGTACGAAGGCACCGAACAGCCTTTGAGCGTCGACGAGCAGGTTCAGACGCTCATTGAGGAAGCGACCAATCTCGAGAACCTTTGCCAGGGTGAGTTGCGTGATTTCGGGCCTCGTACTATCGCTCAAGATATCAGGTTACATCCTTGGATGGATTCCGCACTTCTAATTGTCGACCACTCGACGTATACGCCTGATCCCGACATGTGTAATGCCATTGTATTCTGTATGTGCTGTACAATATGTGACCGATTGTGCATTCGGATCATCTAGCGTGTGGAACGACTGCGCCATTCTACGTCGACGCCGGCATATGCCTCATCAAGGCAACGCCTCGGGCTGCAGCGGTGATATCCTCCTCGGGTGGCGCAGGCGCAAGCACCCCTGCCATGCAAAGGCCACGCAGCGAGTACTACTCCAGAAATGCTTCCGTCCGTATCGGCGTTAAGAAAAGACCTTGTCGCCGAAACTGGCATTAGCTAGGGGTAGAATTGCTTCCGCCCGTCTGCCTTTCAGGGTTTACGGCAGATTTTCGCGGGCCTGCGCTGCGCTGTGGTGGGAGTGTGGGATGGTGGCCTGGCTGGTCCCGTCGCTGGGTCGGTTCCGCTGCGTTGGCTGCCCTGTCCGCTGTCGGTCGCTCGCTCAATTCATCAACGTCTCTTCTGTTGGCTGTTCTCCATTCTCGGTTCTCGACCTCGACAAAAATGTCTCACCGTAAGGTCAGTATATGCTCTACACGCACGAGGCGGGCCAAGGAGGAAGCGTACGGCGGTTGGGAGTTGGACGACTGGGTCCTGTGGGGTCGGAGAAGAGTTGGCGAGAGGTGATGGAGGACCTTCGCGGAAGAGATGGATGGGAGGACGGAGTTCATGCGCTGGAAATGCGGACGATTGCGCTATGGACAAGACTGACTTTCGCAGTACGAAGAGCCCCGACACGGTTCGCTCGCCTTCCTGCCCAGGAAGCGTGCCGCTCGACACCGCGGACGAGTTAAGGCGTTCCCCAAGGACGACCCCAAGAAGCCCGTCCACCTCACGGCCACCATGGGCTACAAGGCCGGCATGACCCACGTCGTCCGAGACCTTGACCGACCAGGATCGAGTCAGTTTCTCCTACAAGTTGAGGAAAGGGGTACAGGCGCTGACGGTTTGCAGAGATGCACAAGCGAGAGGTTGTCGAGGCTGTCACCATTGTCGAGACTCCCCCTATCGTTGTTGTCGGTGTTGTCGGCTACGTCGAGTCGCCCCGAGGCATGCGATCGCTAACGACCGTCTGGGCTGAGCACCTGTCGGACGAGCTGAAGCGACGGTTCTACAAGAACTGGTACAAGTCGAAGAAGAAGGCGTTCACCCGCTACGCCAAGAACCACTCGGAGTCGTCTGGCCAGTCGATCACTCGGGAGCTCGAGCGCATCAAGAAGTACTGCACCGTCGTCCGCGTCCTCGCCCACACCCAGATCTCCAAGACCGGCCTCAAGCAGAAGAAGGCCCACCTGATGGAGATCCAGGTCAACGGTGGCTCGGTCGCCGACAAGGTCGAGTTTGCCCGATCCCACTTCGAGAAGGAGGTCCCCGTCTCGGCCGTCCTCGAGCAGAACCAGGTCATCGACGTCATCGCTGTCACCAAGGGTCACGGTGTTGAGGGTGTCACCGCCCGATGGGGCACCAAGAAGCTCCCCAGGAAGACCCACCGAGGTCTCCGAAAGGTCGCTTGTATCGGTGCTTGGCACCCGTCCAAGGTCATGTTCTCCGTCGCCCGTGCCGGTCAGCGAGGTTACCACAGCCGGTCAGTCCTCTCCATTCCATGTACAACATTCTTTGGCTGACATGACAGAACGGAGATGAACAAGAAGATCTACCGAATTGGCAACGGCTCGGACCCCAAGTCGGCCTCGACCGACTTCGACATCTCGTCCAAGGCCATCACCCCCTTCGGTGGCTTCACCCGATACCCCGACATCAAGGGCGACTTTGTCATGCTCAAGGGTGCCATCCCCGCTCCCCGAAAGCGTATCGTCACCCTCCGACACGCCCTCCGAACCCACACCTCCCGACGAGACCTCGAGCAGATCCAGCTCAAGTTCATCTCCACCGCGTCCAAGCGAGGCCACACCGGCTTCCAGTCCGCCGAGGAGAAGAACGCCTTCCTCGGCCAGAGGAAGATCAAGACGGCCGCTTAAGCGCGCCGTCAGGTCAACCCTATCCCTTCCTGCCTGCTGCTGCGGTTATATTGTCCGTAGACAGTCGATGCATCTGGGCTTGTATTCATGACCGCGTGCGGTCCATCTCTGCAGATGTTTTGGGATCAACATCAAGACGAGTCATACTTGTAATGCGCCTTCGCTCCGCTGAGACCGGCCAAGAGTAGAAGTGGCATGCGGCTATCAAAAGTCGAAGCTGTCCATGCTGAACTCCATAGCGCCTTGCTGCACGTTCTGCTTGAGTTCCTTCATCAGGTTGCCGACCTTCTTGGGCGGTTCTGCCGTGGGATCTCGATCAGATGGTGCTGTTTGCTCTCCGGGCTTGACCGCTGCATCGCCATTGACGCCGTTGACGCCGTTGACCGCACCGTTCGCCTGACTTGCGGAGTCAAGCTTAGTGGCGGCGGCGCCGGCCGACAGAGGCGGAGGGGAGGACGACCTGGTCGGCGCCTCGCTTTCGGCCAAGACGTCCATGTCCATGAACATGGACTCGCGCCTGCCATGCGCCGAGGATAGTAAGAACGATGGCCGCCGTCCACGGGAGAACGATGCTGAGCCGGTCGAGCCTGCAAGTTTGGGCCGGGTTGGCGAGTGTCCCGGCGTGGACGCTTCGGACGGCGGTTGGACCGCGCTCGGAATTGCTGTGGCCGTCGTTGCGGATACGGACGCAGACGTCGGCGGGCGAATCTTGAGAGCGGGGAAGTACGGTCGCTCGAACGACCAGCTCCGTACCAGGTCAAGCGCAAGCGCGTGGCATCCTGAGTACCGGTCAACGCCACCGCCTGTGCCTCGGAGCCAAGTGGACCTACCCATGCGGCAGAAGACCCTCGCGTTGTGCAGCACGAAGTCAAACTCGAGCTTCGGGGCAATCTCGTTGGTCCCCTTAGCGGTCTGCAGGCTCTTCGACTTAAGGTACTGGAACAGCAGTAGTAGGCTCGGGTCGTCGTTCTCCGGCACACCGACATCCAGCGCCTTAGTGGGCGACCACGCCGCGGCGATTTCGGCCATCGGGGACTGAGAGGTCAGCCGCGGTACTTTCAAGACGTGATGCTACGCACTACAAGAACCCTGACGGCGAGGTCACGCCGGCCGATCATCCAGAACGCCCATGTCGCCAGCCACCGGTGTCCGCCCGCGAACGCCAGCGGAATGACCGTGTCCTCCATGACCCACTTGAGAAGTGGTCCGGCCGGATCATCCTCGACGACCCGCGCAAGCGCCACAGCCAGCTGCCAGTCGTCCAGTTGTCGAAGGCAGACCGTGATCGCGTCTTTCGGGCTACCTGCCAGCATAAAGAACGCCGCGGCGTATTCTGCCTGTCAGCCCTGTCCAAGATACGCTCGGAAGTAGGGCACTGACCGTAGCGCTGCTTGCTCAGCAGGGCGTAGGCGTTCTTCTGCGCAGCCGTTTTCCACCGCGGGTCGGAAAAGTCATTGGCAAGAAACTTGAGCATCGCCTGTTGTTCCTTGTGACCCGGCGCCTGCCGCCACAGGCCATGCACGACCTTCTTCTTGTCTAGCGCGAAGAAGATGAGCGAGCACGTTGTTGGATCCCGGTCCTCGTCTTGCATGAACCGGTTCCGAGCCAAGACCTCCATTTGCTGCTTCTTTGATCCTTTAGCTCATGTACTCCGCGCCAGTCGCGTACTCACAATCGTCTCGCGAGACTTGAGCCAGAGGAGCACACCAAAGCGCTTGGCGTCGGGCCAGAGCATCTTGTGGTCCCTGCAACACTCCGTCGCCGCCGCCAGGAGGACGTCCTGGCTCTCGCTGTGCATCGCCCAGACGATGTTGCGAAACGACAGCCTGCTGCGGGCCTGCACCGACCCTCCGGGCGTCAGCGTGCCCGAGGCAGGCGTCTGTGTGCCGCTGGTCCCAGCCCGGCGGTTCTGATTGGCGAACATCCGGATAGACAGGAGGTACCGCATTCCGCAAGTGTCGAGCGCACGACGCTGCCGTTCCATCTCGAGCGTCGCTTGCGCGACAGTCGCCAGAAGTGACTTGTCCACCTCTGATAGCGGAACGCGGACCGGCCCGTCCATGCGTTCGATCAGATCGTCCACTGTGGCTTGCGAGAAGTCGTCCTCCTCGTCTGCATCTGCAGAGGGGTTGCTATCAAACAGGCTCTCGTAACGATGATGGACCGGAGCAGACTTAGACGACACTGCTTTGCTGGTGAAATAGGCTGAAGGCTCGAGGCGCGGCATACGCAGCGACATATGGTCGGCCAACTCGTCGGCCTTGAGGTGCTGTCCCAAATTGGACAGTATCGACTTGACAAGGTCGACCTTATCTGAAGACTATCAGATCCGGTCGTCACTAACATTCTAGCTCGCTTACTCCATGTGAGGCTTTGAGCCAGGACGGTCGGGTGGTAATCGACGAGAGGACCATTCCGCTCGGCGATCATCTGGAAGATGTCCTCTGGTTCCTCGGCCTCCGAAGGTGTCTTCTGGTGACCCGCAGAAGTGGGCTGTTGCGCCGGCTCGCGCTCAAGGAACCGGCTGAACAGGTACACCTGGTTGCCGCACCCTACAGCCAGCGAGCCCCCGGCCAGCCAGATCGAATCTCTGATAGACAGAGATGTGTACCTAAGAGCAATCAGACCAGTTAAAGCAGACTGTGCGTCGGTACTTACCGTGTCATGTCAACAGTGACGAAGGGTGCCCAGCCTGGGGTGACTTCCGAGTACCCCATGCGTTGCTCGCAGATGAGGACGATCTTATGCGCGAACCCAACGGCGAGGACCGACTGCAGATCCGACGTCGTCGTCCAGTCCAGATCTTGGACCCGCTCGTCCGCACTGTCCAGGAATCAGCGGCGAGCAAACGGCTGTGAAGGAGACTTACGCGTAGATCCAGGTATGCTCGAGACCCGTGGAGAACTCGCTAACTTTGGAGTCCCAAATTGTGAGCTCCTGCCGCCCATCTTCAAGCTCGCACACTGCGCAGTCAGACATGATTCACCTGCGACTAGCGGACGAGATACTCACCCAATACCGTCTTCTTCCTGGAACTGCATCTCGCAGCTATGACTCCCGCCTTACCCGTCCGTACCTCGCCAGTCTTCGTCCACGGTTCGGCCGAATGCCGTCCTTTGGCCTGATGCAGCTGCGCATGCATCACCGGGTCCTCGTTTTCGTCCTCCTCCTCAGCGAGATGTTGCCCGATCCACGGCGTCCAGAACTCGAGTATGCCGTCTGCCGTGACAGTGAGGATCATGTCCTGCTGAGGGGTATCGGTGTGCCAGTCGATGACGGACTGATGCCATCCCATTGGGTCCACGGGAAGAATCAGATGTGGCGCCTCATCGGACGAGACCGGTAGTCGGAACCTGCTTTGGAGCTGGAGATCCGGCGGCGGACTGGGCGGACTGGCGGACCTGGCCGGGTCGAGTTTCGACTTGGCTCGCCATATCCACGCGACACCCTTCTTCGACGCTGCCATAATGACAGCCCGTTCCGTCCGCCTTTCTCGTCCGCTGTACCCGTCGTCAATGTCAGATACAGCGAGGAGCATCTCGACGGTGTCGTCCGGGTCGAGGTCGAACTGAGGCATTTCGATCGGCTCCGTTGGAGTGGACGAGGTCGGATCCAGGTGTTGAAGCGTGATAGCTTGGCGGTTTTCCGTGTGAACGTACGAGACGATGCCGCGGCCTTTGGCGAACATTGCGACATCCTGTGTCCCCTCCTCTGCTCGCCAGAGCCCCCGGCCGAGCAGAGGCCGTCGGCTCTTCTGCCCTGGACGAGGAGGTCCGATCTTTTCCTTGTAGAAAGCCGCCAGGTCGTCTGTCTCCGTCATGGCTAGCAGGCCGCGGCCATTCGGTGTCCGGAAGAAGTGCCGTATGGGATCTTTGAGCTGAACAGGCAGGGTCTCATCTTGGGCCGGAGTCCCGATCGGGGCTATAGGATCGCTTCGGCCTGCCAGGAGATTACCGATTGACAAGCGTACGGCCCCGATGCGGCCATCTGCTCCAGAAGCAGCCGAGACCACGATGAGTAACCCGCTTGCCGAGTCCTGTATGAGTGAGGACGAGCTCGACCACGCTTTCGCAGCGTCAACCGGGATAGTCAGCCGCGCGAGTGGCTGGGACTTGAGCAGTGTTGGCGGCTTGCGATCCATGTTCTGGCAGCGATAAGCTACGAGCAGACTCCGGAACTTAGCCGGGGACGTACCAATATTGACCGTAGAGCCATGTGTCCATCTCTGCCTACCCAGCAGACCACATCGCATTCCTCCGCTTCCAGCGTCTCCAGCATGCGCCGGACATCCGGTGTTATAGGCCGCTGCTTGTCCGTCAAGGCACGTGCGATGTCGCCGCGAAGCGCGCCTGCATCCATCACCCAGATCGTCCCGTTATTCAGGGCCGCTGGTGTCGCCGGGGCGAAAGCTCGACTGTCAAGCGTGGCGAGGAGCTGGAACCACGATGGGTCGTCCAGAACCGGCGAGTAGACCCGGAACACGTTGTTGCTGGTGATAGTGTACAAGTACGAGTCTCCCCTGTGTCTCCAGTCAGGGGTGGATCATATGTCAGAGACCTTGAATTGCACCCACGAAGCGACTTTTGGTTTCCTCCAGCCTATCCATTGAATCTCGCGAGGATGGCGCAACTCCTGAGACACGCCAGAAACGTTGCCTTTCGGGTTGAGCGAGAGGACATGGACCGCCTTGTGATCCTAGACTCTTATCAGTTCTGCGCTCCAATCACTTGGGCGTCCAAACCCACCTTGGCATACCACGCAACGTTGCTAAGGGAGGGGGCGATAGATACAGCGGCTGGAGTGGGATAAGATCTTGCTAGATCAGCACCTCGTCCTTGCACGTAATACTCAAGAAAGCATACCTCTCCCAGAGTCTGTCCCAGACTACCACAGTGGTGTCGAGGTCGGTTGACCAGAGCTCGATCCCGCCGCGAGTCCCGATGGCTAGCCTGCCGTCGACGAGATCGATGCAGGTGACAGGTGCAGAGGCGACGAGTGTCGAATGCGTAGTCCACCGGGTCAGACCAGACTTTGCTGTCTCCGATTTCCAGATGACCAGATGTCTCTCGCTCCATGCGACGATCTGCCATCCTCAGCTAATGCTCATCCGAGCGCATCCGCGGGCGGTCTCACCAAACCGTGACTCGAGACGCCGAGCACACCTTCCACCTTTTGAGCAGAAGCAGACGATGTCCAATGCGGCAGAGCCGTCCAGAAGGACAGCGTGGTCACAAGTTCCAACTCATGGTCGAGAACTACTACATTCGAGGACGAAGCATAGACCTGGGAGTCGTTAGCTATGACTCCCAATCCCGTCGAATCGTAGATGCCCTCACGATGAAGGCCCCTTCCTTGGTCTGGACGGTTGAGACAGTCTGGCTGGAGAGATCATTCGGACACCCAGGGACGACCTGCCTGAGCCCGAGCGACATCGAACCCCTCTGAGCGTCCACCAGAACGAACCGTTGAGCGCGACAAGTGATCTTCTTGGCTCGTCGAGTCCGTCATCGCATCGTCGGGTTCGCAGTGTTCCCCACTCTACGAGTGGGGAGACAGGCGTAGAGTGGGGAGACAGGCACGGGAAAGCGTTTGCCCTCGCGGCGACGATCGGTCTTCGCCGGCCGCGCGCCGGTGAACCCGGTATGGCCGCCGGCCAGACCTTAGTGACGGTATGCGCTCCAAGGGCGTATACGAGGTGTTCCAGCAAGTTCACCAGGGACGCTCTTTTCAAGTACTGTACATATATACATACCCAGATCCCCTCCAGATCCCTCATTCTCTCACCAAAACAACATGGTCTCCACCGCCTCGCTCCCTATCGCCCTTCCGGCCGCGTACCCGCTCGTCGGCCTCGGCCTGTCGTCGCTGTTTTTCCTGAACGTGAGTGTTTTCCCTCACGACAGTATAGCGGCGTGTTCACGCAGATAGGCCTTCCAGCAGTACAAGGTCATTACGGCGCGAAAGGAGTCGGGCGTCAAGTACCCGACTCTGTACGTCTCTGAGGAGGTCGCCAAGGCCGAGCCCGCAAAGTACAAGTACAACTGCGTGCAGCGTGCCAACCAGAACACCCTGGAGAGCGTGCCCTACATCATTGGCCTGACCCTCTTCCTCGGTACGTCCCCCTTGCAGACGAATGCACAAGTGGCTCACCTCCCAGGCATCTTCCACCCCCGAGCCGCCGCGGCGCTCTGTGCCACTTGGGCTCTCGGACGGGTGTTCTACACCGTGAGTGGCTGGACATCCGCCGTGGCAGATCAGCAGGCTGACCGCCTACAGGTTCAGTACGGCAGCGGTGACCCCGCCAAGAGGGTAGGTGTGCTACAACGCAGAACAGGGAGCCACATTTGCTGATATCATAGGCCAACGGTCTCGCCAAGCTCTCTTACATCGGTCTTCTTGGTACGTTGCCGTCGCGAAAGAGACAACCCAGATTCTGACCCGTCCACAGGCCTCTTCTTCACGACCGTTTACGTGTCCGCCAAGAAGAGCTACGCTCTTTACTTCTAAAATGCCGCGTCCTTAGAAGGCCACAAGAGAGCCACAGTGAATCTGAGACAGCCACAATCCAGCATGCATATGTTTCAGACATACACACACTTCAGCTCAAGGTTGCGACGCATTCCGGAAACTTATGCCACGTCACATACCAGCAACAAGTTGACCGCGTGCCTGACCAGCAGCCGTTGTTTACCAGTCTGGAAGACCAGAGGGCTTTATTGCAGCAGCGTCAGACTCCACGACATCTGTACCCTGCTCGACATGCTTGCAACTCTCTAGAGCTGGGACAGAATTGATTCCTGTCTTGGACCGCCGCGTAGATACGGACCTGTCTTCCGAACGGCCCATCCCTGTTCTCTTCCACGGCCGGGCACGCGACTGATTTCTTGTTGACCTCCCTGGATCGCCGCTCGTCCACCCATCCGCCATGTCGTACTCGGAAAACCCGGCGGCGTCGTCCTCGGCTTCCAGCCGGTCTTTCGCCTCATCGAGGACCTTGTCGTCCAGCACGCGCATGACGATGTCGGTGTCGACCCGGTCCATGGCCAAGCTCGCCTCGGCCGATTCGGAAAACGCTCATTTCGGGACAAACGGACTCATGGGTCCTCCCAGAGGAACCAAGAGTACCGGCCTCACGCAGTCTCGACTCACTTCGTCGTCTCGCATGTCGTCGATGGCTCCAACGAAGGCCCGGCTATCGGAGACAAGTAATCGCGCACCGATGAAAGACCCAGCCGCGGCCGATCGGATATCAGCTGGTACGCGCTCGGCGGCCAAGAGAAAACCCCTGACGGTCCTAGCCAGCCGATCATCCAACACGGGCCCGACTCCGCTCGCCGCTTCATCGTCGTCCAATCTCTCTTCGCTGTCACAGAGCAAATCGTCGTTCGGCCTTTCGAAGCGCAAATCGTCCGATGACGACGACGCACGGCCACGCAAGATGGTCAGACTCGACAAGCCGGATCCACCTGCGCCCGCGCCCGCCCAAGCACCGATCCCGGCGGCACCGACCACGCCCGTGCGGTCACAACCCGCCAGCCAGGTCCCCGTCCGGACACCTTTCATGACGCCACTACGCCAGACAGGAGTACCGGGCTCGGCGCGGCCGGCACCCACGCCAGCGAGGGAAATTCTGCGGAAGAAGGTTGACGATGAGGGGATGGACGAGGACGACGAGGACGAGCCAATCATCGCTCGGCCACCAACACCGCCAAGGCTACATGATCGCACGCCGTACCGTGCAATGCGCCCCACAGCAGCGCCCAAGGAGCGGACTCCCTCAGAGGACCAGGAGATGAAGAGTCCTCCTAAAAGCACGACACCGACGGACGAGCCACCTGCGCAGCGGCTCCAGCCTGGAGTAATACAACCCTCGCCTTCCCTCCGTCAAACAACTCTGCCTTTCGCGCGCGTTGCTGTTGCGCACAAGTCTCCTGCAGCGACTACGTCGCAGATCGTCTCGCCAACTCGAGCAAATGGCATATTCCGCATCAGTCCTGCTCCCGTCTCCCCATCGCGTCGGTCCATCGGCGCCCTTCGGACTGGGTCGCCGATCCGATCGACCACTATTGCCGCCCGCGACGCTACAGAGAAACAAGCTCCTCGGTCGACTACGCCAGTCGATGACGTGCCAGTAAACATCGCGGCGCCTGTGGAAGAGATGGAAGTGGACTCCGAACCTCAGAAGCCACGGCAGCCCAGCGCAAGTACCTCCTTCGCCTCTGCCTCGACGTCGATGCCGCCTCCGAGCCGGATACCAACCTTGCGTACTCGCCGAAACCTACAAGCCGACGCGGATGGTAAATCTGACCCAGTCGAACCCAGCGCGCCAAAGGCCACTGGTCTCTCTTCTCTTCCAACCCGGCGTCCCACATCGAGGCCCGTGATGACTACCAGCGGTCGGCCCGGTGCCATTCCTGCCCCGCCCTCTACGTTCGCCAAACCGGCAGCACCAGGAAGCTCGACAGGCGACGTACCAGTCAAGCGGAAGCCATCGTACCCTTCCTCGCTTTCGCTCGGACCTGTTCCGGGATCCTCGCAGCCCCGACAGACGCCTCGAATGGTCACTTCCCCCGTGCCCGCGCACATGCTCGAGCCGGCAGGCTCATCAGACATGGACAGCGACTCGCTCGGCCCGGCGTCTCGGCCATCGCCGCGCAGCGTGTCCGAGCCGGCTGCTAGACCGCGCACTAGCCTCAATATGAGCTACCGCCGTGAAGGATGGGGCGATACCAGCCGTAACCTCGTCGGCCTCGAGGCGGCACTGGAACGCCTCAAAATGAGGAAGGATAGGCCTGACCGCCGCACAAGCGATGGGTCCACGTCGGACGAGCGGACAGAAGTACCAGTTACGAGCACCGCAGGCGAGGTTGCACAAGTGGAAACCGCCTCTGTTACAACCGTGACGACGACGTCGTCGGCCCTGACATCGTCTCGCTTGTCTAACGTGCACCGGTCACGGTTCTCTCTCGCGTCAACGCTGAGCCAGGACACTCCAGGTGATGGAACGGATGCCGTCGGCGAAGAGCAGGCAGCTCCTGATCGCAGCCTGGCGGCACTCATGTGCTCCAACAGCGGTGGCGGATGTTTGAAGGGAGTAGTGGCGTTCGTGGACGTTTGGACCAGCGACGGCACCGACAGCGGGAAGGTTTTTGGCGACTTGCTACGAGGCCTTGGTGCCAAGGTGTGTCAGGTCGTGACACCGTAGTCCTGGACACCAAGCTGACCGTATCGACAGGTACTTGGACGCCCGACCGAGTCGTGCACGCACATCGTGTACAAGTCGGGCAGGCCATCGACGCTATCATGGTGGCGCAAGCAGGAGACTCCACCGCATATCGTCGGCATCAGCTGGGTGACCAAGTCGAAAGAGGCGGGTAAACGTCTGGATGAGGAGCCGTATCGGGTTGAAGTGGCGGAAGAGGATGTGTTCCAAAAGGTGCGCCATCGCGCTCAACCGATATGTCTTTATATGAAAGCTTACCGAACAGCGGCGCAAGAGTATGGAGCCGAAGTCGCTTGCAATGTCGTCGTCGACCAGTGTCCGCTCTGGCCGTAGGTCCATGGCGACCTTACGCATAGAGTTTTTACTGACAGTCAGCAGTGCTCAGCTTCAGTATCAGCGAGGCAAAGCGCAAATCTCTGATCCATGCGCGTGAGTCGATCACCGGCGAATCACTCGGACCCGCACTGACGGAGATAGCCAAGGTCAGCTCGCCACTGAAGAAGGGATACAGGCGATACGACAGCGACAGCGATGCTTGATTAGCACGTCTCTTGTCCTTATACGATGTCACGGTCTTGATGAAATGTACATGCTTGAATGAGTATCGTGTCTGTGTTAAGGAAGGTCCAGTTCTGGATCTGTCAGACTGTCGCCGCTTCTTGACGTGGCCGGTGCTCACCAACTATCTATGTCTGCTGCATCAACGATGATAGGTCATGTGTCTGCCGATGCTCAGAGACCAGTGTCTACCTGGTGGATCGGTCAGCTGGGGCCTGGAGGATGTATGAGCCGGCGCACCATGAATGTTGAGGTAGAGGAACTGAACGTCAGCTCGCCGCAACAATCAGGCAACTCACGTGCGGGATGATGGTTATCCGCTTGTGATCTATGAAACGCTCAGCCTCGGGTGCTTGTCACCTTGTGTCTGCTCCGACTTACATGTGAAGGGCATGTTGAGGAGGGATGGGAGGTGACGCGAGAAGAGGAGAGACGTCTCTACCGGCGAGTAAACCTTTATGGACAATTGTCTGGGGCGATGAACGGAAAAGGCGCAGCACAGCTCGCCATGCGCTCATTTTAACGCCAGCCCAGATCGCCGAAGGCACGCCAAGGCGGTCTGTTTGCCACACAAGTCACGTGCTCGTCACCACGTGGACTGAGAGCTCTGGCTTGCTTTGGACGGTACTCCAGTCACGGCGCTCTTCTGGTCATCCTTACTATATCGCCCGAGTCTCGCCGCCATGTCTAATGGAAAGCTGTCGATCGGGTTCGGCAAGGCCGCGCCGACCAACATGGAGCTTTTGATGGCCAAGGCGAAAGGTCCCGCGAAGAAGTCTGGCGCTGCGCTGTTCGGGGACGACGACGAGGACGACGGCGGACCGCCTCCGCCGCCTTCCGCGCTTGCAGGGCCGTCCAAGCCCCGCCGACCACCACCGTCGCTGAGTGACGACCCGCCAGATTCTAGCGCTTCCACGCCTGCTGGTCCCTCCGCAGCGAGGCCGGGCGCGATGGGACGCGCGACGCAGAGAGCCCAGGCGGAAGCGCTGGCGATCGACTCGACCGTGTTCGACT
Organism: Cutaneotrichosporon sp. M94-02A; assembly: GCA_037040355.1. Lineage (NCBI taxonomy): Eukaryota > Fungi > Basidiomycota > Tremellomycetes > Trichosporonales > Trichosporonaceae > Cutaneotrichosporon > Cutaneotrichosporon sp. M94-02A. The sequence goes on from JAXQGU010000098.1 coordinate 234,000, forward strand.
ACGACGGGGTATACGATACGTTGAAGGCCGCGGAGCGGAAACGTGAAGAGGCGCGCAAGGCGGAGAGTGCGGACCGGAAACCCAAGTACATCGAGGCGTTCCTTGCGTCCGCGCAGACGCGCAAGCTCGACAAGCTACGCGCCGAGGAGAAGATGCTCCAGCGCGAGCGTGAGAAAGAGGGCGACGAGTTTGCGGATAAGGAGAGTTTCGCCACAGAGGCGTACAAGCGACAGATGGAGGAGGTCCGTAAAGCCGAAGAAGAGGAGAAGAAGCGTGAAGGTGAGTGCAGTGTTGGGCGACGTCGAAGGTGCCTTTCGCTGATGTCTGTGACAGAGGAACTGCGGAAGCAGCGGAAAGGACCAGGGCTGTCTGCGTTCTACAAGCAGATGCTCGACACATCTGAGGCAGATCATGCCGCTGCCGTCGCGTCGACGTCGGCAGGGCCATCACTTAGTATCCGACCACCAACCGCAGCGGAAGCGGAATACGAGCCTGAGGCAGAGTACGACCCAACACTTGCCCGCGAAGCCAGAGCCGCAGCGGCTACTGCTCCGGCACCGGTGGCTCCTGCTGGCCCTGATGGGCGGGACGTGGAAGTGAACGACGAGGGCGAGGTGGTGGACAAGCGAACGCTGCTGAAGGCCGGTCTGAACATCATCAAAAAGCCTCAATCCTCGGTCCCGCACTCGCTCACGTCCGGGTCGCGCGGGTCGGCGCCGCTGGAGGGGCCGTACAAGTCACGGGCGGTCGGTGCCGCGGCGAGCTACCAGGAGCGAATCGAGCGCGAGCGCCGCAGGCTCGCCGAACAAGTCAAGGCGGACGCGGAGCGGCGTAAGAGGGAACATGAGGCAAAGATGGCCAAAGAGGAAGAAGAGGCGCGTAAGCGACGAGAAGGTGACGACGGCGAGGCGGAGCGGCGCAGGCAGGAGGCTCGAGAGCGGTTCCTCGCGCGAAAGCGCGGAGCAGCAGCCGCCCCAGCAGGCGACGGCGATGCCAAGCGGCCAAAGCAGGAGTAGGTGCTGCCGCCTCCGCCGCTGCCGAGTGCGGCTGCTTGCAGTGGATACTCGCACGCATGCATGCATGCATCTATGATGGTCTATGGTCTGAGAGGTCGTACTCGTACGCTGCCTCGTGGTCATTCTGACCAGCCCCGAAACGTGAGGCTGATCCCCGGTTGGAGCGGGAAAAGACACCGCCAACGGTTGCCCACTTGCCCTGGACCCACTTCAGACCTTCCTCAAGAGCGATCTCGAACCCGTTCCGCGTCGTATCTTGCATATGATCGTCGACCGGCGCCCAGGACTCGCCCCATGCCGTCGAGCTGCTCGTCGACACGTTGGACCGGTGTCCCCTCTCACCGCGCAGAAGTGCCCGAGGCGAGGACGACGGTGAGCCACGTCCACCGGGCGCGGGTGAAGCCCGGCCAGAGTCCCCTGCGCTGCCGCCGCCGTTCCGCAGGCGGCGCTGCTGCGCGGCTTCGTGTCGCGCCTCGTGCCGCAGCACGTCTTTCACCGTCACCAAGCCGAGCAGTTGCCCCGCGCTGCACACCAGGATCACCCGAGGTCTTGCACGCGTCAGCGCTTGTTTGCACCCGTGAGAAGTGCAGACTCACCCCATTCGGCGGAACAGCTGCATGACGATCTCAAGTGGCATCTTGGGCGCGACTGTCAAGGGTGTCTACCATGTCAGCCGGTGTTTCAGTAGCACGCCATCCGGACCCACCTCGTCGACGTATTGCCCAAAATCGACGCGGTCTGCTTGAGCGACGCTTGTCCGCCGGCTGCTGTCTCTTCGGAGATTTGGTGATCGGGGAGCACTGAGATTGGGTGCTCGCTGCGCGCTCAGACTCCGTGAAGCCGGCTCGGGAATGACCACGTCTGCTGGTGGGATCGGACCGCTCTCGAGCTCGCCTTCTCGGTCCAAGCACTGGAACGTGCATGTGGCGTCGGGCGAAAGATTGCGCAACCGCCTTGCGCGCTCTGCAAACGAGTCAGCACAGCCAACGCAGGGACCTAAAGGGACTTACCAAGAGCGAATCGCAACTCGGCCTTGCGCATGAATCCGATGACCGTGTGGTCTTCTGGACTGCGCACCACAGGGAAGCCCTGGAACGTTGTACTTTGGACGATCTCCTCTGCGCTTGCGTTAGCGGCTTGCTCTTTGAGTTCGATATCCCGCCTGAGCACTCACCGATCTGGGGAAGGGGCATGCCGGACGCGTACATGAGCACCAAATCTTGCTTCATGACATTTGCGACTGACTCATCAGCCCGTCCCCTCGGCAGTGACAGCGGGCCGTAAAGACCTACTCGGCTCAATGAACGCGTCGCCGTCCTCCTTGTCCTCTTTCTCCAAGAACGGGTACCCGTTGAACTTGATCATCTGGTCGGCGATGCCTTGGCCGCCGAACTGGTCGCTGACGGCTTTGGTCACTAGTAAGGTAATCTGCCCGTCAGTCCTCTTCTGTCATGAAGGGGGGCGTACCATGACGGGAAGGACATAGGTCAGGGCTCCGGTCAGTTCGAACATGATGACCACAACAGTGACGGTGAGTCTCGTCACGCCACTGTGAGGTCAGCTCCTGAACCTGCGTCGCGAGGTGACGGACGTACCCAAGAGCAGCTGCTGCGCCGAGGAAAGCGTATGTACCAGGCGTGATACATGGCGCATCAGGCGCGCACACGGCGAACCACGGCGCAGAGGGGAATGTCCTATCTGATCAGCTTGAAAGTGCCTTTGAGCGTTGGATGCCCACGTGTGCATGGCCTTGACGAGGATGCCGACCATTCGACCGAAGAGCGCGCCGACAGCCATGGAAGGCACAAAGATACCGCATGGGACTTTGCACCCGTACGACACGACGATCATAGCTGTCCGGACGATCACCGCGATCAGCAGTGAGTTGACCATCCGCCACTGCGCAGACGTCCTGCAAGTTTCAGCAACAAACGCCTTGCGTCCGCACGGTAGACTCACTGGCAGAGCCCGTCGTAGTCGCCTCCGCCTTCGCACTCTCTGAACAGAATTTCCATGCTCTCTGTCATATCGATACGGAGGAACCGATTCAGGTAGCCGATGACAGCGGTCATGACTGCCAGAGTGACCGCCTCGGCGATCCCATGGTTGGACAGGTGTTTACGTCGGAAAGACGCCATTTGGAGGTTGAACTTGATCACAAAGGCTCCGTACAGGCCCTTCGCCGCGTCAGCATCGCCATTGATCGCGAATTTCAGATCAGACCCACGCCAAAGACGCCGATGAGGACGTAGAAGGGGATCTCAAAGTAATGCCAGACTCGGTCGTACGAGACTTGGAACAAGACGAGCTTGCCAGTGCGGAATGGGTCCATTGACTGCCCTCATGAGCGAGGAGCAAGACGATGGGGAAGGGCGCAGATCACTTACGGCCAGCGTGAACGTTGCGACCAGAGCGCAGACGAAGCTCTGCCACATTGTCCGATTCGAGAACGTCTGGTTCATCTCCTGCCCGGCGTCAGCAAGGACCAGGCGGCAGCTGCCGGGCCGACGCACCTCAATTGAGAAGAGCACGCCTCCGATCGGGGAGCCGAACGCCACAGCAACTCCAGCCGCACTCGATGCTGTGACAATCTCCCTCATCTTGACTACAAGCAGATCAGCGGTATTTCGAAAGGCATAACGGCGGGAACTGACGATGACTCCGGTCGTAGCGGTGGAAGAAGCGCGCGACCACATTCCCGATAGCGCACGCGACGTGGACGGACGGGCCCTCCTTGCCCACTGACAGGCCCGACGCGATCGCGAGGGGCTAAACCTCAGTTATCATCTGACTCAACAGACGAGGCTGCTCACCAAGGTAAGACCCTTGATGAGGAACGTCTCGGCGCCCAAGAACCCCTTGATAACGAATCCCGCTAGAATGCACTTGATCTCGGATATACCAGATCCAGCCGCATACGGCGCGAAGGATTTGACCACGAACGCCGCCGTCGCGGAGAACAGCGCCTGGCTCCTGTTAGCCTAGCACGGAGTGCGAGCAAGAACACGCTGGAAGGTGGACATACTGCGAAGAGGATGTAGGCTATCCAGCGGAACGGCTCGACGCCGCCCCAGTTTCTCCACTCGGTGCAACTCTCGAACTCGTCGGATACCTCGAGGCAGCAGTACTTTCTCGACAGCCACCATCCGGTTGTGCAGTACCCGAGCTTCACGTCCGACAGCCAGACCGTGATGATCGAGATCAAAGCGGCGCTGATCCCAATACCGACGCCTACGCCAAGCGTCAGCTTGACCGACCAGGCCTCTACGCTTGGAAAGGACTGACCAACGAGTGTGATAACGACCCAGGTCTGGCCTTCTTCGAGGACATACCGCAGCCACCGCCAGATATACCCGAACGCGCCGGACGAGCTGTCCAGACGGCCTAGAACCGAGTCCGGCCTGACTTCCAACTTGGCGCGGGAGCTCCGCTCGTGTAGTGCATCTTGTACCCAGTCTGCCGACGTCAGTCCGATTTGGCTCCACACGATCACCGGTACGCTGCCCGCCGCTAGACTGACCGACGGTGCTAAAGTCCTCGTACCGCCTGCAGAGCGTCAGCTCAAGGTGTATCACCCTGAGATCTCGTAGTTACTGACCGAACCTCGTCGATGATCTCCTCTTCATCATCTTGATCCCCGTGCCCGGCACTCGAGGTCCCCGTCATCAGCGCCTCTCCGGCTTCTTCATTCGCGAGGGCATCATGCGGCGCAGGCGGATACGACATGTCGGCTATCTGTCCTCCACCAGCCGACCTTCTCGCCGATGCGCTCTGGACAGCCGAACAATCCACAGAGGTGTCGCAGCCGAGCCTATCACGCTCAGAGACCTCTACTAAAGGCGGAAAACTACTTTTGGCACGCAAGACGTTGTGCGCACTTCCATCATACCCGCAACGCGTCCCCCTCTTTCCGCCGGAGTGGGGTGATGGGGTGGGGGAATATGATGCGGGGCGCAGATAAGCTGAAACCCTTAGGGGTTCGGAGTGGGAATTATACCTCGTCAGCCGACCCCTTCACCTTCTCATCTGTCTCTCAACTCTTCCCGTTTACTGCAGTTCACGTCTGTAAAGGCTTTTGAACCAAGGCATCCACAGTGTGGAGCGCGACGACGGACTGAAGCGCGTGTACGCCTCACCAACTGTGTGCAAGCACAAATTGGGACGATCGCTATCGTCCGTTCACTGCGCGTGGTGGGCGAGACAGGCTCTCGCTATTTGTAGTACTTGTCTCCCTACCTCCTCCCTTATTTCTCCTCATACCACTCTGCATCCCTGCATCACGCAGTGGATACGTAGCTCACGCTTGACGCGGGCGCATTGGATGTCTAGCAGACAGACGTCCTGATTAGAAATGTCAGATCCTGTCGCTTTCGACTGGTCAATGGGCAATGGCCAGAGCTCGTTCGAGCAGGGGCACAGCGGGTCTAGCGGTACCAACGGCTTGTATAGCCAGGGACAACCGTCCTTCGCGCTTCCAGCCGCAGCAGGGGGAAGTAGCATGGGCCAGGCTGTCATGGCTAGCGGCGGCGGCGGCGGCGGCACCAGCCTTGTCGACAGCTTCAACTCATACGGTGAGCCCGCGTATCCTGATCTGACAGGCCCTTCACATCGCATCGTTCTACCCCTATACGGCTGTTGCTCTGCTGCGTACGCCATGCATCCCTTCAATCGCCCGAACGCAGTCAACGATTGGAAGGCGGGAGCTATGCCGGAAGGCGAGCGGCTGGTCGCCCGGCTGGCTGGCCCAGCCCGCACCGGTTGGACTGCATGACGAAGGGGCAGGAAGGGTCATGCTGCTCGGCGGCAACGGAGCCGCCACTCTACTCCTTTCACACATAATGCCGAAACGCCGCTCCTTTCATTCCCGCCGCATTCCCCTTCTTTCGTCCTCCCTCTTGACGTGTAGTCCGCAAAGTGGCGGGAGCTGACTGTGGCAGACTTCTCGACATACGGCCAGTTGAATCCCTCGGCATTCGACGAGACCCCGGGCGCTGGGCCAAGCTCTCGGCCCTTTCAGCAGTCCCACTGGGGCAATGACATCCCTCCCTTGCCTCAGTTCAACATCGGCTCGTTCAACGGCGGAAATGACCCGTCATCCGGCCAGCCGTGGCTTCACAATAACCAGTGGCAATTTCAAGGCCTGCCCGCTCAGAATGCGTCAGTGCCCACACAGTCAGTCGTCCCCATCGTGTCTCTAGTATTGTAACTCACATCCCAGGACCATGTTCGTCAACCCAGAGCATCTGCACAGAGGGGTCACGGCGCCTGTCGAACGAAAACCCAGCCCGGCTCAGCTAGCAGCCGTCACAGCGCCACAGCAATCCGCACCTTCTGATCGAAAGCCCGCGAAGGCTGAACTCGACGCGTCGCGGGCGGCTAGCCCGTCGCAGTCAGGAAGTCGACCTCTTGCGCCGCGGCCCGAAAGTGATGGCTCACCGCTAGCCTCGCTCTCGCAGGCCGTCCCCGTTCCAAATGGCGGCGTGGAGCCATCTGCGGGGTCTCCCGTCCAACCCGACCGGAAAAGATCGACCCGCAGCCCCCTGCGATACATGCTGGGTGCTCCTCCTGCACCGCAAGTGCGCAAGGACTCGTCATCGCTTGACGCGCCAACGCCCAAACCCGCGAAACCCCTGCCTCCGGCCGAAGTCGTCGACATGAGCTTGATCAACAGCTTGACCCGACCCGACGAGCTACAACGCTCGCGTCCGGCCGCGCTGTTCAAGTACCTCCGGCCTCAGATCTCGCCCGATGGCGACCTCCTGCCGCCGAAATTTGAGCCAAGTCCGGACGAGCTTCGCCAGATCCTCAAGCAGTTGAACACGGGCACGACCGCCGAATGGCGTCGCCTGTTGGGCGATTCGGATCGGTACTGCGAGACGATCGGCATGTGGCTCAGATCAATGTACAGGGAGCCGCAGATTTGGGCACCCGCCATTGCCCCCTTGTTCCTGGTATGTCTGTGCGCCGCGGTTGATACATATGCATTATGCCCCGCGTTTCTCTCTCTGCATTTCAACTTCCGAATCTGACGCGTGATATTAGTTCTTGTCCAAGACGGACATGGCATCAGATATCATCCAGAAGTACAAGATCAGCCGGTACGCCAAAAGTATCGCGGACAAGGTCGAGAAGCTCGGTATGTCTTCTTCCCAGCTGTTCAGTCATGGCGGCGCTGACCATGTCTGCAGAGCCGGGCTCCATCGAGAACGGAGAAGGGATCGCGATCGCCTTCAAGCGGTACCACGACTACCTCGTCAATGTCATCATGCCGGCAAAGCGGGAAGTACTGGGCCAGCCGGTGTCATCAGATGGTAGGTGGACCTCTGGGAAGCCATTATATGGAGGACCATGCTGACCATACAGCACCGAAGAAGCGCAAGTCTGAAGATGCAGGGATGGGCACTAGTGAGCGACCTGCCAAGCGGTCTCCTCCGCCTGCTACCTCGACGGCGCGCGCTTCATCCGCCGCGCCAGCTACGGCAGCCAAAGCTGCAAGACCCGGTGTTCCTTCGCGAAACCTGTCCACGCCGATCCCGAAGGTGTCCAGCGCCGGCGGCGGCAGTAGCTCAAGCAGCTCCTTCTTCAAGCCTGCTGCCGCTGCCGCCGGGAGCAGCACGAGCACTACCACCGCCGGCCGGGCAGGCAGCGCCCCTGCCTCTGCTGCGACGACCACTGCCGCGGCCCGACGGCCCGTCAGTGCCGCCTATGTCCCTCGCGCATCGACCGTCGCAGGCAGCATCGGCGCCGCCTCCGCTCCTGCCGCTTCGTCTGGAACAAGCAGCCTTCTCAACTCGGTCATGAGGTCGCTGGGCGCACCGAAACCCGGCGCAGCCCCTGGTGGAATGTCACGCCCGGCGGGGGGACTCGCCCCCGGCATGTCGCCTGTCGAGGACGTCCGCGCCAACAAGCCCAACAAGAAAGGCTTCACGGTTCGGTTCCACGCGGACGATAAGCTCACCGACGTTAAACTCTTTACCGAGGAAGCACACGAGCTCGAGTGGCCTCCGTGGTTTACCACTGAGGTGCGTCAGTCTTGCAACATAGAGAGCCCCGCTGATGAGCCTAGGACATTGCCGCGCGGCAGAAACACCAGATGGCGCAAGACGAGGGCATGGCGTTCAAGACGCACCTTGGCGACGATACCAGCTCTGCCGAGCCTCGCGAGTGGTACGAACCGTTCCGTGAGTGCGCCCAAGTTCAGCGAGAGAGACTTTGCTGATATTGCGCGCCAGTGGTGGACGACTCGCCGTTACCGCCGCCGACGCCCGAGGTGCTTGCGCAGGAAGAGCGCGAGCGGGGTATTCTGGCGGTACAAACTGCCGGATCCATGACCGACCCAGACGAGACTGGCGTGCGGATCGTCACCGACAGTCAAGAGACACGCCGTGTCAGTCTGGCCGTCCAGGCCGCTGCGGCCGTGACGACCTCCGGCGCGACAGAGCCCGCCGACCCGGCGCCTTACAGCGCCTACAGCTCCGCAGGTGCTGGTGCTGCTCCAGCAGCGCTATCGACCGTCAACCTCGGTGACCTGTTAAGCAAGATCGGCACGATCCCTACACTCACGCCGCCGGCTCCACGAGCCCCGGCTACATTCACGTACGGTATGCCGGCCACGCAGCCCACCTACGGCCAGTCGACCGCCCCTGCAGGCGGGTACGGCCTGCCTGGCCCGTACGGCCAGCCTGCGCCGACTTACGGCGCGCTTCCCGGCGCGCCAGGCTGGGTCGACCCGATGGCTGCGCCTCGACACCAGTACGCCCAGGGGTTCCCTCCCGGGCCGCCGCCGACGCAGCCGATACAGCCTCAGCACCCTCAGCAGTCATGGGGCGGCAGGGGCGGGTTTCGAACAAGACCGTGCGATTTCTACATGCGCGGATACTGTCGCAAGGGCGATCAGTGCACGTATTCTCACGACCAGGCATGATCGCCCGTCGAACAACGAGTCTGCATCGTCTTGAGTCGCATCGACAGCAAATGTGTACCGGAGAGGGCTTCAACCTATTTTGGAACAGTAATGGAACCAGAGGTGCCAACGCGTTGGCAACTCTTGTGTGTAGCATACAAGGAACACGCCTCTTGAGCTGTGGCTCGATGTCATGAAACCATAAATGTGGCATGTACATATAATCACCGAGGATCCATTCTGGACGTGAGAACAGACATCCAATGAGCTGAAACGCGCCAGTCAGACCGCACAACTTGGGAGTCAGCTCGCGTCCCGACAGAGCCTGTCGTGCAGAACAAGTGGATGACCATTGTGACTGCATGTTTGTTTGGTTTCTGCTAAATGCTATACAATTACTATGAATGTCTACAAAGAATCGATCTCCGACCGTTTGCACAACCTTGGTAGTGTCTCGTCTCAAAGCACCTCGTACTCGTCCTCGACCGTTGCCTGGCGGGACTGCTTTCGCTCGAGCTCAGGCAGCGGTGTCGTCGGCTCGGACGCCTTCTCCTCGGGTTTGACCTCTGCCGGGGTGTCGTCCTTGGTCGCCTCGACTTCGGGCTGGGCGGCCTCGGCCTGCTGTTCCGGCTCGGGTGCCTTCTCGATGGCGCTCGCGGGGACGTCGAAGCCGGCGACCTCGGGCTCGGCGGCGGTCTCGGTGGCGGGCTCGAATGCAGGCTGCGATGCCTCGTCGGGCTTGATGTTCTCGACCGGCGCCTCGACAATCACGCCATCTGACTCGGTGGATTCGGCAGCGTGGTGCTCGGCGTGGTCAACCGGGTCGACGACGGACGCTCCGCTCGAGACGCTCTCGACCTCAACTTCCTCCTCGCCTCGCTCGCGCTGGCCGCGGACCTCCTCCCAGACCTGGTCGCGCTTCTGCTCGAGCAGCTCGATCTCCTTCTCGAGCTCCTTGACGAGCGCCTTTCGCTCCTGCCTGACGGCGGCGTCGCCGTCGGACGCGACATTGTCGGCGGCGAGCAGCAGCTGGAGAAGCTTGTTCGTCTGCGCATGGTATGGCGAGTTGGTCTTGTTGAACAGGAGCGCGGGCGGGTGCTGCGGGTCTGCGGCGGCGGCAGTCGGGCCGAAGACGAGTCGGTCGGGGAAAGTGAACGAGTCGCGGGCGAGGGCAAACTCGTTGGCGATCGACTTGAGCTTCGAGATCGAGTCGGCGGGCGTAGCCTTAGGCTCAGGTGCGGGCTCGGCAGTGACGGGAGCGGGAGCGGGCTTCGGGGCGGGGGCGGCAGGCTGAGCACGAGGCTTCTTCTCGCCTTCGGCGACACCCTTGCCCTTGTCGACCTTCTTGGCGGCGGGAGCGGGCGAGGCGGGGCATCCGTCGTTCATCGCAGCCTCGAAAGCGTACTTGAGGAAGTCGGGCAGGCCGTAGGTCGCGGGCTCGAAGGACTTGTTGTCGGGGTGAGAGCACTCGCAAGGCGACTCAGCGCGCTTGGCGGCCGGCTCAGGGGCAGCGGGCTTGGTCTCGACGGCCTTCTGGCTCGATTCGGCCTTAGGCGTCTCGTCGGCGGTCTTGTCGTCCTCGGGCTCGAAGACGAGGCCGAATTGGCCGAGAAGCTCGTTGAGGCCATCGATGACCTTGGTGTTATCGGCGCCATCCTTCGGGGCCTCTGCCGCCTTCTCGTCCTTGTCGGCGTGGTCGATCTGAAGACCGAGGAAGTGCGAGAGCAAGTCGTTCAGGCCTTGAGGGACCGCGGGCTGTGCCTCTTCCTTCTTAGGCGTCGGTGCTGGAGGCGGAGTCGATGGGGCGGTCTTGACGGGCTTGGGAGTCGGCGCGGGCTTGACATCCTTCTTCTCCTCGGCCGTGGCGGCGAACTGCTCGGGAGCGAAGAGAGCGAGGAGCGGGTGGGACGGTCGAGCCTCAATGCGGGGTCGGGCGCATGCGGATCGCGCTGCGGCAGCCTGCTGCTGCTGTTGCTGCTGCTTGCGGATATGCTCAAGGAAAGCGTGTCGGGCGGCGTGCTGAGCTCGGAGCTGCTCCTCGCGCTGTCGTCGAGCCTCGACCTCGCGCTGCTGTCGCTGCTGTCGGGCGAGCTGTTCCTTCTTCGCTTGGATCTCGGCTTGCTGCTGCGCGAGGATCTGGAGCTTGACTTGCTTCTCGACTTCCTTGCGGAGTCGTTCCTGTTCGGCGGCCTGAGCGCGAACCCGAGCCTCGGCCTCGCGCTGGCGAGCGAACGCCTGCTGCTGGGCAATCTCGCGCTTGATGGCGTCTTCCCTAGCGCGGCGGGCGGCGGCCTCTCGAGCGGCGACAAAGGCGTCGTACTCGGCTCGGTGGGCACGTTCGGTGCGCTCTCGCTCAGCGGCGAGTCGGGCGGCTTCACGGCGGCGCTGGATCACCTCGAGGTGGTGGCGAACTTCTTCCTCCTCTCGAAGAAGAGCAACGTCATCGTCGTCGTCGTCGGCGTAGTACCTTGTGTACGGGCTGACGTGAGGCGTGGGATCGCGGTAGAAGCCAGCGTGGGCGGGGCGGTACGGCGCAGGCGAGGAAGAGGCGAGCCGGGCATAGGGGTCAGGTCGGAAAGGTCGAGGACCAGGACCGAAGCGGTGGCGACGGGGTTGAGCGAACTCGTCGTCGTGCATGGCTGACGAGGGGTGGGCGTAGTAGTAGTGCGGGTACGACATGGTGGCGACTGGGTGTACAGCAGTGATTGTCAAAGGTTGAGTGAAGATCGTGTGACTGCTGTGGATGATGAGTGGTAGAAGAGAGGATGAGAAGAACGGTCAGTAAGATATGGTGCGGCTTAAGTACACGTTGTGCATGAGACGCTTGGTCACCCCTGTGAATGTGTGATCGTGTGTTCCATAAAGGATGAGCAAGCGCGAGAACCAGCTCGAACCTCCACTCTGGACCCCCACCCCCACTCTCGAGCCTTCCAGGTCTTTCTGCCCGACGGTCATGACCACGTGCTATGCCGGCATGATTCGCCACCCACTGATCTGGATGACTCACCGACTGTCGCAGCGACGATCACTCGTACCCTGGGGATACGGTACTCCCTCTGAGGCATCACGGGACTGCAGTACCAAGGAATCTTGCTGAGATATGTGGACTGATGTTTCCGCCGTATCGGTCACAAAGATTCATCTCTGTTGTTCGGATGATATGTCCGCAGCTGACACAGCGTATCGTGCATGCTCTGTCCTCGAAACAGAGGAGCGCTCTCAAGATCCGCCGGATGCTGACCCTCACGGCTAAACTCTCTCGGAGCTGAATAAGGATCGGGTCATGTTCCGGCGGAAACACCGTTTTAACGAGGCGGGCTCTGTCATCGACCTGGCGCCGTGGCGGCATATATAACCCGAGGGTCTAGGCGACGCAGTCACTCCTAAGCACAAAGCACAAACCCGCACCAAGCATCGAAGCACATTTGCAAAACCACACTCCAGTCACCTTAGTCAAGACACAATGTCGTCCCAGCTCGAGAACTACTTCCAGGCCGTCGAGGTGAGCTCTCCACCTCTGAGCAGCGAATGCGGCTGACTTGGCAGACCCGACGGTCGGTCTACCAGTTGACCAACAAGGCGAGCATCTCAGACGAGGAGCTCAAGGCTTTGGTTGAGCGAGCTGTCAAGCACACCCCGACCTCGTTCAACATGCAGCAGTCGCGCGCCGTCCTCGTTCTCGGCGAGAAGCACCAGCAGCTCTGGGACGCTATCGCCGAGAAGGCCGTCAAGGGCATGCCGGGAGAGTGTGAGTGTGTTTCGCAGCGTCAGCTGGGAGGCGGTCACTGACGCACGGGCAGCGGGCCAGCAGCAGAAGAGCAAGATTGAGAACTGCTTCAAGCCGGGATACGGCTCGGTCGTCTTCTTCGAGGACCAGGACACGCTCAAGGCGTGGGGCGAGAAGATGCCCAACTACAGCGACCTGTTCAAGCTCTGGTCGACCAACTCGGCCGGTATCCTCCAGCACGTCACCTGGACGGCTCTCGCCGCCGCCGGTATGGGCGCCTCCCTCCAGCACTACCCCCAGTTCGTACCCGAGACCCAGGACGCTATTACCAAGTTCTGCGGCGTCCCCGACGCCTGGACCGTGAGCACCATGTCGCTCATCTTAAGTACAATGCTGATTAAATCCCAGTGCACCGCTGTCATGCCCTTCGGTGTTGCCGGCGGCGAGCCCAACGCCAAGGAGTTTGCCCCTATCGAGGAGCGAACCAAGGTTGTTGCCTAAATAGCTCACTTGCAAAACGACACTAGATCGCTAGACGCAAGGTAGAGGAGTTGTATACATACATGCATCATATACAGAACTTCAAGCTAAGGGATAGGTATTTTACAGATGGGATCGCTTGGGATCGGCTCGCGATCCTTTTATACAATGATACAGTCTCGCTATGCGCTAGAATTACCTCGCACACGTCCAGTCCCAGGCGTCGGCACCGCCTTTACACTCCCCCAGGCCAAGCCCCCACCACTCTTCCACCACCCTCGCGACGGCTTCCCGCCCGGAAAGCGTCTGGGTCTCCATGCTGCCAACCTGTCAGCATGACTCACCACCACGATGGTGGTAGACTCACGAAGAGACCCAAGGCTCCATGGCAGCGAGGTAGTGCAGACCCTTTGTCGGTTCGACTGGAGGGTACCGCTCGATAGGCCTGAGTTCAGGGTAACTGTCCCATATCTTCCTGTGCACCCAGCCGGGCTGTTCGCCGCCGAGAACATCGCTGATGAACGAGTCGGAGATCGGCATCCGGCTAAACACCTTGACGACGTGCTCGCCCGACCCGTTGATGGTCTCCCCTAGCCAGCTCATCGACTGGAACGCCGGCGGCGGTACCCCCGACTCAAGCCGCGAGGTATACGCCGTGGTCAGGATCGTGGACGGGATGGTCGACGCGTTGGTGTAGTTGGCGCCAAAGAATGACGGTGCCGGGTGCGGCAGGAAGGTGCTGAACATGGTCACGTGAAGGCGAACGTACGTCTGCCGCCTGCACGGATGAGTCAGGTAGCCAAGTTTGGAGGACGGGACGACCTACGGGATCTCCTCATCGAAGTACGGCTCCAGAAGTTTGTGGTTGACCGGTGATAGGTGCCATGGCGCAGCAAAGAAGACTATGTCGAATGGTTTGTCGATATCCGACGTGTTGGTCGTGTTCGTCTTGATCTGGAACATACGTTGTCCGTCTTCGTCCAGGTATGGCAGGATCTCGGTCACCTGGAAGTCGTATCAGGCACTGCACACCCGCAGCTCGTATGGAACCCACTGTCGTTCCCATGTGCAGAATGGCCGAGGCATTCTTGAGCATGGCGTCAAAAACCTGCCAGTTCCCGCCTGCAATGGACTTGGCTCCTGACGTGGCCATCGACACGGCTGCACCGAAGGCATGGATGGCCGTCATATCGGATGCGTACTGCTGATGAGCGCATGTCCGGCCGTCTCGGTGAGCTTTCAACTGACGTTCACCCTCGTGCTGCCCTCCATGACTTCGCCGAGCCACTTGTCCCCTACACCGACAGTATGCAGCGCCCAGTCTTCGCCTGTCTTCGTCGTGAACTCCGCGCCGAGACCGACCGTCTCCACAAAGTCCTCGACACTGCGGACCGGCCCGCGCTTTAGCAGCCACTTCGGGTTGTACAGCTGCGCAAACTGCTTGAGCATTGCGGATACGGCAGAGTTCGTCCGTGTGAGTGAAAGCGGTCCGTACCGCCACACAGCGGATAACGTGTCCCATATCCCGGAGAAGATGGACTTTGAGCTCGATGTCGTGTACAGCAGGTTCTGTCCGTCCTGCATAGTATCAGCACCGATTCTGTGCGATCAGCGCTAAAGCGGACTGACCCAGATCCCCAGTCCGCCTTGGTTGAAGTCCGGGTCCTTCAGCGTGAAGCCAAACGTCTGGGTTCGGATCAGCTCAGTCGCCTCTTGAGACGGCGCGAGGACGCACCTGCGCAGCCTTGACCATGTGCCTGTTTGCATCGACAAATACCGAAGCGCCGAGCTCGATTGGCCGCATGTTCTCGTCGTCGTAGGGGTGCACTGTCGTGCTCCCTGCCCGTACGTCAGCATGCCCTCTGTAGTGCGCGGCAAACCGACGTACTGCCGCCAGGATGTGCTTCCCGGTCAAAGACCACAATGTCATTCACCAGCCTGTCGGGATCGACGTCTATCCGCTCTGCCATATTCCGCGCCGCGCGCCTGAGGAAGAACGCCGCAGCGCTACCGCTCGCGCCTGCGCCAACGATGGCCACTCGTTTTGGCCGAAGTTGGGCGATCGCACCATGATGCGCGTCCGTGATGGCCGCATGGTACTGCTCGGAGCCGGTAGAGGCTGGAACAGTCAAGTCCGCGCCATTGAGGTCGGCGAACAGGTCATCTGCTACGCCGGACCGATGAAGCGGTGCGGCGAGACCCAGGAGGATGACGGCGCAAAGTGCGAAGAAGACGGCGGCTCGCGTCCGCGTCGATGAGGCGAGTCTCTCCCTTACGATCTCTAGCATCGTCAAGCTAGACTTGCAGGTCTCGAGTGCACATTCGTGCCGCAACAGCGATCAAGATGCACGAGCGAGTGGTGAAATCGGGTCGGGTACTGGACAATGGGAAACACGAGCCGAAAGTAGACCCGGGTTACGAGAAACGAGGCACGCGGAGAAAGGCCACCCCTGGTTATCCTTTCCTGGCTCACTGTCAGCATCGCCTCCTGAGGCCGTGAGACCGAGAATGCGCAGGGTGGGAAGAATGGATATATGCACAACGCTTAGGAGTATGGATGATATACAACATGCCCTATGGGCAAGAAGACGCAAAATGATGGTGCGGTACTGTACACACATGGTCCTCGTTCGCCCGACGACTCGCTCCCCTGCACGGTCCGCCGCTACATGAAGAAATTCTCAGCGAGATCGGCTTCCTCTTTGTTCTGAACAGCACGCAGCTGCGCCGCGATAGACGCGTTGGTGTGCATTGTCGGCTGGCATGACACGCGGTTGTTCGCCCTTCGCCTGTGTGCGGCACTGTACGAGTCGAACGAAGAAGGCGGCTGAGCGGAAACGCGGTGCGACCCTGATCGGCCATTCAGGCTCTGCGGATCGTCAGCTCAAGCGCTTCACTCGCTATTCCGCCTAATGGACTCACGTCTGAGATGTTCATCATCGACTGGCGCCACTTGCTGTCCCTTCGTGCGAGAGCAGACGGGTCCGCTGGCGCCGCGCCCGGCGGTAAAGACCGGCTGGCCGGGGTTTCCAGCTGCTGCTGGGCACGCGCGCGCGGGTCGGCTCGCATACCGCCGCCGGGCGGACTGGTGTCCCGCATCGAGGGCTTCACCGTGACGCCAGCCACGGCCGGCGTGGAGGGCATCTCTGAGCTGGAGGCGCTGAGCGGCGAATGCGCCAGAGAAGGCTCTCGCCTGCCTTGGGCAGAGCTGTTGGAAGGGATACGGATCATCGGTAGCGGAGCAGGCAAGTCGTCCTCCTCGTCCGCGCCCTCGTCGTCGTCCTCCTCGTCCTCCGCTGCTGTGCTCTCGCTGTCGTCATGACGACGAGTGATCGACGCGGCGCCGGGACCGGTTCGCACGGATGCGGACGACGCGGCGGCGGCGGACGCGCGGCTGATCTGACGCTCCATCGAGACGCGCGGGCCAACCGTACCTGCCGAGCCGCCGATCTGCGGGGACGTCGTCGCCATTGGCGGACTGAAGTCGATCAAGTCGAGGCCGAGGTTGTTGCCGCCTGACACCGAGTCGACCGGGCTAGCGGGCAGTGCCTGCGGCGCGAGGGTAGGCGACGGCGGTAGCGGGATCTTTGCCGGATCGGATTCCCTGCGCGGTGGCCGTGGAGGCACGGGCGCAGCTGTGGGCGGCGCGGCGCTCGTCGGCGCCATGACGGGGTAACTGGCCAACATGGGCGCCATGACTGGCGGAGCGGACAGTGGGGGCGACTGTGTAGGCCGGCGGATAGGCATCGTCTGGGCCTGGTACGCCGCAGCGCCCGGCCTCGCACCAAGCTGGTCCGTCTGGATCCTCGAGGGCATGGGTCTTCGCCCCGCCATGGTCGCCGACTGCGCCGGCGCAGACGATCCACCGCCGAAGGTCATGGACCGCTGGGGCGGGACCGGGTCCGGGAGGGAGACCGGCTTGAAAGCCGGATCAGGGCGAGACAGCACGTCCATCGGGTTGGCGACTTTCTCCTTGGGCTCCTTGGCTTTCTTGCCGGTGAGTTTGCGGAAAAACGACGCGAATCCCGAGGACGACGATCCGGAAGACGACTTCTGCTTGCTTGAGGTGCGTTGCTCGTACCGCCCAGACGAGGGCCCTGCGCCAGGGAACGCGATCAGAGCGTTGGGCGGCCGAGAGGGAATGTAAGTTGGCTTGCCACCTGGAGTCACACTGCGGAGGGAGAGTCAGCGAGCTGAATACCACAGGAAGAACGGTGTGGCTGACGTTTGTGATGCGCCGGTGCTCATCGAGCGATCACGCCCTTGGATATGGATCGGTCCTGTCGGACGACCGCCGTTACCGCCGCCGGCCGATATCGCGCCGGCTTTCAAGTCCGCCATCGAGCGCGTCACGAGCCCGCCGCCTCGCATGTCGTACCCTCGAGGCACCGGGCCTTGCAGCAGGTCCTGGTCGTCCATGATCTCCTCGTCGCTCTCGGTGAGGAGCAACATGCCTCGTTCGCCATAACATCGCGTGCCAGGCGTTAAGAGCGATTCGGGTCCTCCGCACGTTGACGAGCCCGTATGCGTGTGGTCGCCGTCGGTGGTCGATGAGTGGGTCAGCGACGGGTGCGATCCGGTACGGATCCGCCCCAATCGAGGCGGCAGCTCGACCGCCGCCATCGCCATCGTGTCGGTTCGTTCGATTGCGAAGATGGGACAGTCGATGAGGTGTTGACTTGACGAAAAAGCTGCGCCGTAGCGTGCAAGCTCTGACGTAGGGTGCGGTTGTCTCCAAAAGCCTTGCGCTAGATCGGGAGGCAAATCGATGCCTCCGGCTTGTTCTAAACCTTAACCCTGTTAGTTGCAATAACAGTGTGTGCGAGTGGAGCGAGGTGAGGATTGGTAGCGGCGGCGACAGCAGCAGAAGCAGCGAGGACGAGCATTGATATGCTCACCCCCGGTGGTTTGCTGACCCGGGTGCAGGCTGCCTGGGTCCGGCCGACACCGGCGTGGACCCGTCAACAGGTCTGGTTGGAAAGGACTTGGGTTGACTCACAAGTTGACGCGGGGCACTGAGCGTGTGTTTCAGTCCACACGGGGTCTCCAATACCCAAGGCCGTCCTTCACACCCAGTCTCCCTGCCGAACTGCGCGCCGAGACCGCACTGGTCGTGTGCGCCAAGGAATCGTGCAGAGCGATCGGCGCGCCGCTGAAGCTTGGACACCGCGTGTTTGAAAGTGAGCAGTCGGTCCTTGTCCAAGGAGAAAATGCTGTTGATGGTAATGATGGTGGTACACTTGGTGATGAGGATGTACAAGAACAGATCAAGTACAACAGACGCTAGCGGGGTATGGATGCACAGATCTGAACCAAGCGAGATGAGGCACTGGTCGAGCACTCGCTCGAGCTAGAGCAACACAAACGTCCGGCTTCCGGATCAATTTGGTGTGCGCGTGAGCAAGGCTTGTCCGATGGGTACCGGCGCAGAACGCCATGCTGGCATCGTGGGTCGTCCTGCGGGGCAGTGGCGTCAATGTGCATGACTCAGGGGCGCGGTCTTCTGCTGCTGCGGACACCGCGTGTCCGTCAAAGCCCCCCGTCTGTTCGCTCTCCAGCGTACTGACCCAGCGCTCGTGGACTCGCGCCGATCCGTACCTGCCGTACGAGGCTGCTTCTCTTGGACGCTAGCGCCGTTCCATGCCTGTCGGACAGCCTGCCCTGTCGCTTTGACATACCTCATATGGCAGGATGTCTCACTGCCTGGAAGAGCAAAGCCCCTTTCTGGCCATGTACGTCAAGGGCGTTTTCTCATTTTGTTGACACCCCAGCCAGCCGGCCGGACCCGTGCCGGGTCTCTTCGAGCGATCGGGCTAACGCTCTGTGCCCGTTCTGGCCCCTTGGCGCGTGGGGCAACGCGTTGCTTCCCTGGCTGTCAGTCCATAGCACAGGGTCTCCTGGAAGACAGGCACGGCTGGCCAGCTGAAGCTGCACAGGAAGGGTCACGCGAGGAACGGCACGGTGCTCGCCCAAGCGGACGTGCCCGGCTCGACGACGGGTTCCCCTGGAACGGTGCCGTGCTGCCGACCGGGGGCAATTGTATGGTGCGCACGCGGCGGCACATCGTGGCGGAGAAGACTGTAAGTGCACCCCGCAGACGAGACCCGCCCGGCTCCGACCGCCTATTGTAGAACCGGTCTCAACTCTTTCTGACATGCGCAGGTCCGCTGCGGACAACGGACCCGGAGCACAGCGCCGATGGTAACGAGGATACTGCAGATCGCTCAACGGCGGCGAGGGCATACACCGTTGAATTGCTTCTCGTTTTTACTGATGCTTATGCTGCGGCCGTTCCAAGCTGTGTCACGAGCCTTGGGGGTTCGAGAAGCGAGCTAATGTCCCAACCCAGGACGCGATACATGCATAGCCAAGGACCGCATTCCCAGTTGCAGAGCTGGCAGACGCGACACGCCCGTTATACGCCCTTGACATGACGTGTTATTCCTCTGGCAAAGCACAAATTACTCGAGACGATATTTCTCAGAGTGGTGTCCATTCTTGCACAGTATCTTGACAATCTTTAGACTATCTGCATACCGCTCGTCTCGTGAGTCCTTATCTCCCAGCCCTCCACCCATTGCACATCCCTGCCGCAATTTCTTGCTCTCACACCGCACTCCACGGACGAAAAATCATCACGCCTCGCGCGTCCCAGCCCAGGGGGCGAGCATGCCTCGCCCCAGGTCCTTTTTCTGCTTGTCCCCCCTGTCGGACCGTTTTGGCACGCTTGGGGGAGGGGCAGGGCCGTCTGGGCGAAGAGGGCCTTTAGTTCATAGTTACACTGAGGAACCATTCATCACTTCTGCCTTGTCCGACCTGCACATGATGGGGCAGACGCTGACTGTGTTAGGTTTCTCTGTTTAGGTCTGGAGACATGAGGGTTTGAGGAGATCATGTAGGATATGCATCTTCTGATCTTTCACACATGGAGCAGGGGTCCGGGCAGAACTGGCTCTTACTAGCAGCATGTGGTCGTCGTTGATCGCATATCTCACTGCGCCTTGGCAGCCTTGTTCATGTCCCTGATCCTCATGCCCGCCTTGTTCTTGACTCGCTTGTGCAGGTCCGACTTGTCTGTCCAAGCTCAGCGTGGATCCAAATTACGCCCACACCGTGGCCTGCTGCGCAGTTTGTCTCTGCATGATGTGCCGACTTACATCCAAAGAGGCTGTACAGCACCTCGAGGTGGACGAAAAACGGCGCGAGCACCAACGCTGTCTTCGTTAGCCATCTATCTGCCCGTCTTGCCTCGCGATGATGGCCAGCTCGGCGTCCGGGCGGCCAGGACTTACCTTGTGTCAAGTTGGTCAAGAGCGCTGGCGCGCGGCCCTCAAACACGCCGTGGCCGACAAACTGCGCGACCCAGCTGAAGACGAACAAGGCGGTCGTGAACGGCACAGCGCTGGTCGCGTGGGCGGGGTACGGCAGCGCCGAGGGGAACGCCCGGCAGTACGTCGCCGTCAGGTAAAGCAGCGCATTGAGCGGGAGCATGCTCAGCTGCACATGCTCGTCAGCCATGATCAGAGCCGTATGCGGCTCCTGATGGACCCACTCCGCCGGTAAAGTCGAGCTTGAGGTAGTACAGCTGGTACCCGATCACTCCGATCAGAGCCAGGTTCGGCGCATATGCCAGACCCGGTGCCAGAACGGTGGTGTGGCTGCCTGGAAGAGCGAGATACGCAGCGAAGATCAGCGTTGTCCTGCCATCACATCAGTGCTCCGTCGTTAAAGTCCTTACAACCTCCAAGTGCCTACCATGCAATCATAGGCACGCAGACGATGTGGATGAGCTTGTTAATAGGGTTGTTGTGATACGCTGCGTAGAAGGACAGCTGATCTGGTTGAGCATCAAGGACAGACAGCAGCGGCCGGCAATGACGCCGGAAACTGACCTCCTTCTCGATCTCCGAAGAGCCATCCTGGCCCGCGGCCGGTGCAGCAGCTGCTCGTGATGCCGATGTACGCGTTGCCATAGCTACTAATCTGGTACTACTGCAACACAGGTCTAGCCGACAGAGAGGACGATAACTCGGAACCCAACAAGGCAGACCAAGCCGGCTCCACGAATAGCCGGCACACGCAGTTCGGTGGCATCAGGTGACTCGCGCGTTTTGTGGCTCTTCTGGTGAGTCCAAAATGATGCATGGATTATTCTACTACTACTAGTGTCCGTGCCAGCACGAGGGGTCCTACAGGGGGGGTGTATTACAAGGACGCCCGGACCGAGCCACGCTGTGGTCCCGGTCCGGGGCTGTCCACTACTATGCGAGAGAGCCACGAAAGCAGTCGGTTACGTCTTGGGCCGCCAACCGTGCAGACAGCCGAGGGATGATGGGCACAGCCCATCCTCGCTGTGTGGTGTGCTCACGGAGGGGAGCCAAGTCGAGACGGCCGACTACGAGCTCGATCCGACAAAGTAGTTGTAGTTGTAGGTGACGGGGTTGTTGGTGTACGAGAAGGAACCGCCGTTGTAGCTAGCGACGGTCTGGCCGTTACGGACGACGGATCCCGAGATGCCGCCGAGCTGCGAGGGGATCTTGAGCTTGGACAGACCGGCCTGAACGGAGAAGGTCTGGGACGAGGATCCCGAAGTGAGGGTGACGGTGGCGGGGCCGGTGGCGAGGACAACGGCGTACAGGTTGTCGTCTGTCCAGTCCCATCCGGTGGGGCGGCCGGCCGAGTCGGCGGACGCGACGGCGGCCTTGAAGTGCGGTCGGGACCAGAGAATGATCGTGTCCTTGGTGATAGCCGGGTAAGCGCCGGTCTTGAACGCCGTGGCATAGTACTTGGTAAGCACGTTGAGACCCTGGTGGTCGTAGCCGTTGACCCAGTCGCCCGAGTTGGCGGGCATGGCGCCGTCGATGGGACCGATGTACGACGACTCTCCGTAGTCGTTCCAGGTGAGCAGCTCGGTCATGGCGACCTGGCCTCGAAGGGCGATGACCTGCTCCCATCGGGTGCAGTAGAGCCAGTCGTCGGATCGGTAGAGCCAGTTCTTGTTCCACGAGTTGGCGCCAAAGTGGGTGAAGAAGAAGGGCGAGATGGCGGGCATGTACTCCTTGGAGCCGAGGGCGGCCATGTACTGCGGGTCGGTCGGGTTGGTCAAGTCGGTCGAGCCCATGGGCCAGCCCGAGTTCCAGTTGAGCTCGCCGTCCATCCAGGTGTTGCTCGAGAACGAGCTGGGGTCCGAGAAGATGGACGGGACAAAGAAGATGTGGATACCCTTGGCAGTGAGCTGGTCCACAAACGCGTTCTGCCACCCGTTGGCCGAGCCCTGGCCAAACGTGCAGTCGGAGCCGGCAAACGTAGAGACGAGCACCTTGCCGTTGTGGAGCGCCTGGTTCGGGTGGTTGGCCCATCGGGCGACGAGGTTGACCAAGGTCTGGCCGTCGTTCCACGACGAGCACGACATAACAGTCATGTCGAGCGACAGGAACATCTTGAAGCCGGTACCCGACGCCTGCGCGGCCGTGTAACCGTCGTTGATACGGTCAGGCTGCCAGTAGTCCGAGCCCATGTTGAGCGCAAAGCCGTCGATGCCCGCCGACGAAGCGATCGCAATGTCGTTGGCCCAGTTGCTCTGCGTGTAAGGGTACGTGTTGCCGACCATGTGGTGCGCCCAGACGTTCTTGGTCGACGACGATGACGGCACCGACGACGCCAAGGGGGACACCGACGAGACCGAAGACGAGCCGGGAAGCGGCGAGGCGAGGTTGTTGTTCGTGACGGGCGTCTTGATCACCGTGGAGATACCAGTGGCGGCAGCGCCTGTGGCCGTGCCGGTGGTGGTCGAGCAGACGGTCGAGTTGGCGCTCGACTTGGAGATGAGCTCGTACACCTCGGCGCGCTGGTACCCGCCGCAAGTGTCCGTCTTGTCGCCGCTGCACGCCATGGTGCATCCGGTGTCGTCGTAGGTCACCGTGGTGGGCATCGAGTTACCGCAGTAGCACTCCTGTCCCCACTCGGTCGCGGCAAACGTGTACCCCAGGTCCTCGCACTGCGACAGGCACATGTCCGTCGTCATGCCAGACCAGTACTGGTGCTGCCACTTGTCGAGGATTCGGTTCGTCGAACTGTCGTATGCGCATCCGAGCGTGTACCACTCGGACGAGTCGGTCTGGTCCACGTGAGTAGGGTGCGACGCGGCGGCGGTAGTCGTCGTTGACGATGCGGTCGTCGACGACGTCGTCGCCACACTGGTCGTGGCAGTGACGGTCGCCGTCGCTGACGTCGCGATCGGGGCAGTGACACAGGCCGAGTTGTTGCTGGGAGGAGCCGTGTAGGTGTACATGGACAAGAACCAGTATCCACCGCACATGCTGGACGAGTCGCCCGCACAGGCCATCGAGCACGAAGAGTCGCCAAACACGGCACCGCCGGATCCAGTCTTGCTGTTTCCACAGTAGCACTACGACCGTCAGCCCGGTCCATACTGCCGACCGTTATGCAACTTACCTCATCGGCGTACTCGGTACCCGCGAGGGTGAAGCCCATCTTCTGGCACTGCGTCAAGCAGAGCAGCGGGGTCATGGCCGAGGACGAGAAGGACGCGCCGGCGAGCAGTCGCTGGCCGTTGGACTCGTCCACACAGGCGGTGTACGCCCACCCCTCGGGAAGACTCGCCGCCCGCTTGGCCGCCAGCGTCTTCGGCTTAGTCTGAGCCGTCAGCACTGTTCATTTCTCCTGCAGAGGAGAAACTCACCAAGCCGCGCTCCGCGCCGTAGTACTCGCCGGGAGCGGCCGCCTTGGCAGACAGGCGCTTGTGCTGGGTACTGAGCATGTTCATGACGGCCGGGTCGCCGTGACGGCCGGGACCGAGGGGCTTTGCGTCGGCGAGCGATGCCGACGCAGCCAGGAGAGACAGCAAGGTAGCGACGACCGGCGCCATGTTTGCTACGCTTCTGTTTCAGGAAAGGAGGACGGGGGGAAAGAGACCGTCGTCTAGACGGGACGAAGACCGCCTGAGCGTTGGTCGCGTGTGCGCGAGCGAGCCGTCAAGGCTCGAAAGTCCGGTTCGGAGAGACGGATCAGAGCACCAGGCTCTGGGTGTAAAGAGTGTGTTGGGTGGAGGGTCGATGTGTCGGGCCGACCAGCGAGACAGACACGGACGGAAACAAGTAGTAGTAGAGACGAACGAACAAGAAGCGATCCAGAGGGAGAAGATGTTCTATTCTTCTGTACCTCCTGCGTCCCACGACCGCCCGGTCGTCGGTCGTCGTACTGAGCGGCAGCCACAGCGATCAGCCCCGCGCCCGGAAAGAGCACGCCCGACGCGTCATGTCTGACCTGGCCTGCCTGGCCTGGGACGCAAAAGTGCCAGGGCAGAGGCGACCCGCCACACCGGCACGCCGCAACGCATCCGGCAGTCGGTTCCTGAGCGCCGGGCGTAAAGCCGGAAGAGGCAAGCTCGGGGGACGTACAAGCGATCGGGGCCTGGGGTCCTGGGGGGTCACGCCCAGAGACCCATTGACGTATCGTGGCGTTAAGATCAGGGCATTCACCCGGGACTTTACACCGGGTTATATCGCCTGATGGCTGGTCGTAGACCGGTAAATTATGCATGACGCCGCGCGACCGCGCGGCAGCGCGACGTCCACCAGCGCGCTCGACGCGCTTCGCACCATAGGCCTCGGCCCCTGGCAACTGCAGCCGTCCTGCATGCATGGCTCACCCGGCAGAGTCTCCGGCGGAGAACAGGGGGCCAAGAATAAAGACAATACGAGGTCAGCGGTCATAGGCGGAGATGGCGGGTCACGCGTCGTCGTCGTCGTCGTTCTCAACGACGGATCCTGTCGACCTGGTCTCGGCGACGCCGCATGCGGTAGGCTCGGCTGTTCCCACTCCACTGCCGAGCAAAGGAGCAAAAATTTGCAGTCATGCCCGATTCAACCTGCTGATGCATGGCTTCTCCCCCAATCCGAAGTCCGACATACGGTGGACATTCCATCGACCCCGCCACGTGGTGAGGCACCTTGCCCCGCCCCCAGAGGTGGCAGTCCTTTGATGGGTTTCAAGGAGTCACAACCCGCGCAAGCAAACGCTCCTTTGCCATGATATTCGTCGAAACAGCTCGCGGAGGCGGTATGCATGCGGCACTGACTCTGCGTGAGAAACGCGTACTGACCCGTTGTGCTTTGCTCTCACTGGCTCACTCGTTTGTCTGACATCAGCGTGCTGCTCGTGTGATATCACTGACGACCGACGATGCTCCTGGTGGGCCTGCTGATATGGCCGGCGGTGCTGGTCACCGGGGCGGCTGCTCAGACGACTGTGGCAGGTGGAACTGTCCCCGCACCGGCTCCTGGAGTGGCCGGCGGGACTGGCGGGACGCCAGCAACACCTACGACCGAGGCGGCGCCGCCTGCAAGTAGCGCAAGCGGGAGTGCCGCACCCACCTCTTGCTCATACGACGGCTCTGTCGGGTACGTCCGGACTCTTAGACCCTTGATCTGCGCGCTGACCGTAACCCAGAGACTACGTCTCGTGCCAGCGGGCGAAGTACTCGACAACGACGCTGCTCCTGGCGGGTATGGCGCTCGTTATTGGGATATTCGCCATTGCATTTGCCATCGTGTGGATGTGCAACCGTAATCGGAAGAGCGGCCGCACCGGCGGCCAGGGCGGGAAAGGTGATCGCGACGATATCGAAACGACATCTTCGTCTCGCAGGCGACCGAAGGACGTGGAAGCGGACGCGGGGAGGAAAGACCGGTCGGCGCGGAGCCGACGAGACGAGTCCGACCGCGACCGTGGCGAGAAGACCGATAGCGATGACGAAGATAGCGACGACAGTGATTCCTCTGACGATGACGATGATCGTCAACAGTCGTCAAAGGCCCGATCGCAGCAGAGCGCCGCGGGTAGTCGGAAGCTACAGGAGGAGAGGGAGGCTACGATACGCGCACAACAGGCGAGAGAGGCGCAGGAGCGAGCCAGACAGCAACAGCAGCAGCAGCCATCTCGCAGCGCCGGCGCAGGTGGGGAGCGAACTGGCACCAAGTCGAAGAAGAGCGACGAATCAAGCAGCGATGAGTCCGATTCGGACGATACATCCGACGACGACTCCGGCTCAGACGACTCGGACGATAGCTCAGGCTCGGACGGCTCTTCATCGGACGACGATATTGGTCGCAAGCAGACCAAGCACGCCGCAGCAGGCGGGACCCGCGGGGCTCAGTCCCATGCAGCAGGACCGAACGGCTCGCCTGTACAGACGCCCAAGCCGACGCGGCAGCTGTACCCCGCCAACGCATCGCCGGAGTACAGCGACCAGCACACCCGGCCAAATCAGCCACAGCACCGCACCGGATCGACCTCGTCGACTCGTGCGGGTGTCCCGCCTGCAGGGCCACCACCGAGCGGGTCGCTGCCGCGAGCGCCGATCCCGTCGGCGATGCGGCAATCAGCGTACGGCGGCGCGTCGTCGCACCGCCAGAGCATGGCGTCTGTGCGAGTCGGCGGCAGCTTGCCATCCGCACGAGCGCCGCCCATGCCCGGCATGCAGGGCAGGCCGAGAATGGCATCTGAAGGCGGCGCAGGGTCGACGCGGCCATTGAATGTTCGCAAGTCGATAGCGTCCAATCATCCAGGGCGGACAGCTACCGAGCCGATGCCCCGCCGCTCAAGCCAGGGACAGCGAACACCTGCGGCATCCGCGAGGACAGACGACGACCTGCCACCTGTTCCTCCTCTGAACAACATGGATGACGATGCTGCGTACGGCGGTATGAGCGGTGGCGGTGGCGGTGGCGGAGACAGACGACCCAGTGCAGCGAGCGCCAGCTCCGGCAAGTCGAAGAAGCCCCGCGCCCCGCGAGGCGACATGATCTAGCGGCAGGCGAAAGCAGATAGACTCATGGTATGCACGTTGTTGTACTTGGCCGCTAGAGCGTTGAGCCTACCCGCCTGCATGCTGCGGCGGCGTTGCGCCTTCGAGCGGGGCCTGCTCCCACTCCTCGTTCCAGAACTCTGACGGTAACTCGGTGTACTCGCTCTCCTGCGCCTGCGCTGCGGCCACTGCCACCGCATCGAGATCTTCTGGCTCGTACCCCTCGGCCAGAAGCGCCTGCCTCGCTTCCTGGCGTTTCGCCGACCGAGCCTTGATAGCTTGTCCATCGTCGTCAAGAGTGTAGCTGTCCGGAACGGTGTGTATTCCCGTTGGCGCGAGCACGTAGTCGATCTTCGCCGGCGGAGCAAAAGGGGAGAAGACGAGATGTGCCCTGCGTAATAACATTCGCTCGGCCGCAGCCTCGGTACCGTCTTCAAGGGCAGTGCCGGTCTGGCCGTTGTCGAGGTGTGGGCGCTTCGCGCCTCCTTGGCCCACCTCTTCGGTGGCGATGAGTCGCCGCCGGCCTGTTCGAGACAACATGACTCTCGTGTTGACAGCGTTGGCCCATACGATGCCAAGACTGGCTTCTTTGGCGAGGTGATCGCTCTGACCCGAGAACCACCTCGACTGCGTGGCGTACCGCATAGGCGGGTCGTCGCCTTCGGTGTAGAACGCCTGACTGTGGCCAGGGTGCTGCGACGCCGTCCATTGACTCGATCCGCCGTTCGGCGGATGTGGTAGTGGCGAGGAGCCCCGTTGTTGCCCTTCGCTGTCCACGGTCGCCGGAGGGACAGGATGTCGTGCGAACACGTCTGTGACCTGGTTGACGACCAGTACGGCGATGTTGTACTCCACCGCGATGACCTTGAGCTTGTCTGCGATGTCGCACAGGTGTCGTGAGCGGAGAGACAGCCCTGATGCCGAGGACGAGAACGCCGTATCCGCCCCGCGGAGCAGCGCTGTGATACTGTCCAGCACAATCAGCCGTACCGGCTTGAGCTGCCTCGCCTGTCCGACTGCTGGTGCGGCTGTTGTGGCCGGGGGACCAGGCTCCTCCGGAGCTTTCATGCTTTTCAAGCCGCCGGCCGGCTTGTTCCGCTGAGCGAGCATGATCGGGATGGCATAGCTGAGTGCGTGGTCCAGCGCATCGACATCGCGCGTCCGGTTCGTATGGATATTATCCATCATGGCTCGATCCGGAAGAAAGTCATCCCTCCCGTACGTATCCCGCATCCACGCCGCGATGTCCAGTAAGCGACTTGTCGAGATGTCTCGCTCGGATGTAAGGAAGATTGTTCCGCCCGGGTCAGTGCTCAGCGACGATAGCTGTGCGGCGACAGCCAACGACAGGCATAGGTGTGACTTTCCTGCGGCACTATACCCCAGCGTCAGCCTTGGCCCGATACCCACCTGCCTCATTGGCGCCGTCAAGCGGTACTCACCTCTCGCCAGCAATCTCCGTCAAGCACCCTAGCTTGAGTCCTCCGCCCAGCAGTTGATCGAGCCCTGCGTCACCCGTACCGATCCACCCGCTTCCTTCTACCATGTGTCCTGCTCCGATACTATTCCACCGTCGCTTCTGCCTCCGCCATCGCCCTACCGCCCTCGCTGAGATGACGTCCGGCTGAACGCCGTTGATGTCTTCATCACTCGGAAGCAGCTCAGCCACGCGAGACGTTGAGGGTGCGATCGCCTTCGACACGGCAGCGACGAGGTCATGTATTTGTTGCGGACGGGCGAAACGCAACTTCTTACTCAAGTCGATCGGAGATGGCAGGAGAACATCTGCTGCGACGGCCAATCCAGCTGCGGTCCACCTGTCAGTACCATACCTTGAAACGAATATCGACCAACCTTTCTGACATGCCTGTAGTTGCGCTTGTGACAGACCGAGGCTTTCCAGCGGGAACGATGCGAATGACATTTCGGCGTCCGGCGGTCCAACCTCACAAAACTGACCTCGCGCAATGAATCGTGACTTAGAACGAGATGCAGTGAATAAGGAGGCAGGAAAGAAATCAACGACTAATGTCGATGACGCGCGGTGGAGGTCAACCAACTTCTCCCAAGTCTGAAGTTGATGTGGAACGCTTGGGTTGTGCCGGTTGAACAGACTTTCATTTCTTCTGCTACTACTACTGCTACTTCTACTTTACGCCAGTCATGAATAAAAGGACCCAAAGAATGTTTGCACAACTAGAGAGGGGACAGGATTACACATTGCGGAGAGGGATGTTGACGATGGATGATGATGGAATGCGAGGATGATGATGGTGATTGACAATGAGGGTCAGGCTGTTGAAACCTGAATGCAAAGGGGGCGGAGGAGAGGGGCGACCGGCTTAAGCGTAGGTCTCTCGGGCCCATCGGGCGGCGGCGACGAGGTTGGAGAGCGACTCCTCGGTCTCCTTCCAGCCACGGGTCTTGAGACCACAGTCGGGGTTGACGATCATGAGGTCCGGGGAGAGGACCTTGGCCATGGCGGCGATTCGGTCCTTGATCTCCTGCTCCGAGGGCACTCGGGGCGAGTGGATGTCGTAGACACCGGGGCCGATCTCGTTCGAGTAGCCGTGAGCCTTGAAAACGTCGAGCAGCTTGAGGTCGGCCTTGGACGCCTCGATCGAGATGACGTCGGCGTCGAGTCGCTGGATCGAAGGGAAAATGTCTCCGAAGTCCGAGTAGCAGAAGTGCGAGTGGACCTGGATGTCGTCCTCGACGCCCGAGGTCGACAGTCGGAAGGAGTCAACGGCCCAGGTGAGGTAGTTGTCCCAGTCGGCCTTTCGGAGAGGGAGACCCTCTCGGATCGCGGGCTCGTCGACCTGGATGGCCTTGATGCCGGCGTTGGCGAGGTCGACGACCTCGTCACGGAGAGCGAGCGCGAGCTGCTTGCTCTGGATCTCCTTGGACACGTCCGCTCGGGGGAACGACCAGTTGAGGATCTGTCAAGTGGGTCAGCATGTTGTCACACAGGGATGTCGTGGACATACGGTGACGGGGCCCGTGAGCATGCCCTTCATGGGCTTGGAGGTCTGCTGCTGGGCGTAAGACGACCACCTGACGGTCATGGGGGAAGGTCGGGAGACGTCGGAGACGACGATCGGGGGTCGGACGTATCGGGAGCCGTACGACTGAACCCAGCCGAGCTGAGTGAAGATGAAGCCCTGGAGCTGCTCGCCGAAGTACTGAACCATGTCGTTTCGCTCGGGCTCGCCGTGGACGAAGAGGTCGAGGCCGACCTTGTCCTGGAACTCGCACGCGTGTCGGATCTCGGCCTCCATCGCCTTCTCGTACTCCTCCTGGGAGATCTCACCCTTGGTGAACTTTGCTCGGGCCAGTCGGATCTCCTTGGTCTGGGGGAACGAGCCGATGGTGGTGGTGGGGAACTTGGGGAGATTGAGGTGCTTCTTCTGGGCCTCCCGTCGGGTGGCGAAGGGCGACTTTCGCGAGAGCATCTCCTCGGTGATGCCGGCGACACGGTCTCGGACGGCCGAGTCCGAGGTTCGCTCGAACTCTCGTCGGGCGGCAATGTCCTTGGTGTTCTGCTCGAAGGCGGGGGTCTCCTTGCCGTTGAGGGCAGCGGCGAGGGTGGCGACCTCCTCGCACTTCTCGGTGGCAAACGAGAGCCAGCTGAGCTGCTCCTCGGTCAACTTGGTCTCGACCTTGATCGAGATGGGGGTGTGGAGGAGGGACGACGAGGTCGAGACGGTCACGCGGTCCTCGCCGAGGATCGAGATGGCCTTCTCGACGAGGGCCTTGGAGGCCTTGAGGTCGTTCTTCCAGATGTTTCGGCCGGAAACGACACCGATCTCGAGGTTGATCTTGGTGGGCTTGAGGGCGGTAGCGACCTCCTCGACCTGCTTGGGCTCTCGGTCGGCGTCGACGTGGAGCGCGTGGATGGGCAGGTCCTTGAGGTACTCGATCGACTTGCCGACTCGGCCGTAAGCCGAGGTGACGGTGATCTTGGGGGCGACCGAGGCGAGGGCCTCGTACGTCTTCTTGAACAGGTCACCCATCGACTCGGCCTTGTCGAGGACAAGGATGGGCTCGTCGAGCTGGACCTTCTCGGCGCCGGCCGACTTGAGCGAGGCGAGGATCTCCTTGTAGATGGGGATGAGCTTGTCGAGCAGCTGGATGGGCTCGAAGTCGGCGGGGGCCTCTCGCGACTTTCGGACGAGCGACAGGTAGGTGATGGGGCCGAACAGCACGGGTCGGGTCGTGATGCCGAGGGCCTTGGCCTCCTCGAACTCGTTCAGCGCCTGGTTGTTGTTGACCTTGAACTCGGTCGTGGGCTCGTGGTCCACCTTGACAATGTGGTAGTTCGAGTCGAAGCTGCCACATCAGCACGGCTCATACCGACGCAAGCGCTTCAGGCGACTTACAACTTGCCCATCTCCGAGGCGACGACGTCAATGCCCTGCTCCTTGACCTGTCGTCCTCGGCCCATGGCGAAGTAGGTGTCGAGGGGGGACATGCCCTGCGAGGCGTATCGCTCGGGGATGACGCCGAAGTTGAACGAGTGGTCGAGCAGGTGGTCGTACAGGGTGAATTCACCGCTGGTCACATTAGCCCTTAACTCTGACTCCGACCGTGCTTGACTCACGAAGGGATGACGT
Source organism: Cutaneotrichosporon sp. M94-02A (assembly GCA_037040355.1). Lineage (NCBI taxonomy): Eukaryota > Fungi > Basidiomycota > Tremellomycetes > Trichosporonales > Trichosporonaceae > Cutaneotrichosporon > Cutaneotrichosporon sp. M94-02A. The sequence goes on from JAXQGU010000098.1 coordinate 265,567, forward strand.
CCACGCCGGCGTTCTTCATCGTCTCCCATCGCTCCTTTCGGACGGCCTTGGCGGTGTTCTGGAGCTCCTCGGCGGAGGTCTTGCCAGCCCAGTAGGCCTCGATGGCCTGTGGAATGTCAGTCAACTTTGTCCCGCCATCGTCGTCGTCTCAGCGGACTGGCGCACCTTCTTCATGGCACGGCCAGCGCCGATACGGGGGTAACCGAGAACCGCAGACTTGACCATTTTGATAGCGATAGAGTGCCTTTAGGAGGAGGGAAAAGAAGGGGAGATGATGAAGAAGAAGAGAGAGAGAGAGTGATGGAACCGCCGCGATGGCACCATCCCGTACCGTGAGTCGATTTCCACGCGTTCAGGGAAAATTGCACCCAAAAAACCAAGCCAGCCCCTTTCTCTGACGTGGCACATTCACCCAGGCACAAACGTGTGTACCCGCAACCCCCGACCGGCCGAATCTTCCCGACGCTACCGGACACCGCGAGCGTGGCAGGCTGAATGCATAGGGTGTCTAGTCAAGACCGACAAAGTCTGCGCCTGTGTCAAAATTGGCGTCATCGTCGCTGGCACCAGCAGAGGGGTCTACTCGACCCTTGGATGCCCAGAAGTCCCGCTTCTGCTGGTTACTCATCTTCCGCTTCTTATCCGCAGGCTTAGCTGGTCCACCGCCAACGGATCCCTCTCTCAGTCCAGGCTTGTTGGACGCAGCGCCCTTGCCTTTGCCCTTGGGCGCATCGATAGCGATGATAGAGCTGTCGTCGGAGCTCGAGTCTGATTTGCCGTTCTGGGCTGCAGCCACCGCTGCAGCAGCAGCTCTCTTGGCGGCCGCCGTGACCCTCTTCTTCCTCTGCTTCTTCTTCTGCCCTACGCCATACCGCGACTCCTCTTCCTCCTCCCCACTGCGGCCGTTGGCACCTTTGACAGAAGTGTTGTTGATGTCTCGCTCCTCGAGGTCGTCCGAGTCGTGCGAGACCGAGTCGTAGCCGCCGCGACCATCGGGGACCACTTCGATAATCTCGCTGTTGGCTTTCTTGCCGCTGGGCCGTTGAAAATTCCCGCGAGACGAGCTGGCCCCTCGGGCGAACAAGCTCGTGTTCACCTCTGCCTCCTCTGCGTCGTCGTCGTCCGAGTCGATCTCCATCTCGAACTCGTCGCTCTCGTTGTCATTGACAAGGTCCGTGACTTCCGTATCGTCAACCATGACCGCTCCAGTGAGACCCTTGCGCCTCTTGGCGGCGCTGGCTGGAGTGGCGGGGTCGGTGGGCCGCGAGTGACCAGGCGGAGAGCTGCGTCGGGGACGCTTCGCGCCAATCACAGGTGGCGGGCGGTAATGCTGGACAAACTTGGATGGGTCGGCGCCAGGCGGCATATCCAACAGCTTTTGCAGGCGGCGTTCTCGGTGCAGCGTTCGCAGCTCCTGCCGGTGTTTCGTGGACTGCAAAGACATCAGCACCGGGCTTCAGTGTCGATACCGCTACTCACCTTCTTGGTGACGCCCATGACACCGGTCAGGATGCTCATCTCTTCTGGATCCCATTCACTGTCGTCCTCTCCTGTCCGCCTCCTTGTGATCTGCGCGGCTCGCTCGAATAGCCGACCTTGCAACATGTCGAATGCGCCGGCCAGAGTATTCTTCACTTGACGAATGCCATAGGAGCCGCCCGAGATGTCGTTATCTACTCAACGTCAGCCAGGGCCATCGGCCGACATCAAGCCCGGCTCACTTGGGTCCTGCGGGTCCTCGATACTGAGGAGGTACGGCTGTCCTGGCCTTGACCACCCTCTGGATCGTTTTGTATAGTACGATCCGCCGCGACGGAGAGAAATGCCGACTTCGTCGTAGTGGAAATTACGCCCGTACAGCTCGAAGAACTCCATCAACAGCGTGCCGAGGTTCTTCTCCGGGTCGATCTCGCCTCTCCGCAGCTTGGGATGGACCTGGCGCTATCAGCAGCTGCCCCGGACACAGACTGGACAGAACTGAGCTTACCTGGAGGAAGCTGAGGACGAGGCAGATGACCGAGTAACTGCCCAGCCCGCCGGTGAACACCTCGTTCATTGACCGCTGACTAAGGAACGCTTTGACCACCATGATAAGTTGCCTGGCACCTGGCAACACCTCGAGGTACTCGTTGATGATCTTGCCTGCCGAGATACCGTTCGTCTGGTTCAGCGAGATATCCACGTTGAGGTGGCCTGTCACTGTGTGAGCATTGCCTGGCGGAGCAGGTTGACTGTATTGACGCACCTTCGAGAGTCACGAATTTGATGATAGGCACGCGGGCTTTGGCGATGATAGCGACTACGTCGGTGATCCTCGCCTGGCGCATGGCCCTCGACAGCTCAGTCAGCAGTCGAACTTTGTTGCTGTCGTTCAGCTTGTCCGTCGACACGACCAGATCGATATCGCTGCGAGGATCAGCGCGTGTCTACCACGTACATTCGCTAGCAATTGCTTGCTATGGGTTGCCGTTCGCAACACGTACCCTTGAGGCAGGTACAGTTGCGTCTGCCAGCTCCCAAATGGCGTGACTTCGGCATTTGGCCACACGGCATGGACCGCTCGCGTGATGAGCTCGATCATGAGCAGTCGGACCTCAAACTCCTCCTTCGTTGGCGAGACATATCGATAATAAGCGTCGATCTCCAAGTTGAGCCTGTCCATTCAGCACCTCCCCTTACTCTACTCCTGAAATCCGTGGCGTACATCTCGGCTGGATCCCTGCATCCTTCCCAATCGACCGAGTCCGTCCATGGAGCGTTGCGCTCTGCAGCGGCCTTCTTCTCCTTGAGGCTTCTAGGCCCAGTAGGAGGCGACTTCCCCCGCCTGTCATCTTTCCCGGCTTTGCCCTTGCCCTTGCCGTTGGTTCTCCCACCCGCGCCTCGTCCTTCTTTCGCGGCCATCAAGTCCTCGTCATCGCTGTCGAGAGCGGCCCGACCGCCAGCCGGACCGGCATGTCGCGGACCCGTAGGAGGGGCGCCCTTTCCAGATCGGACGGTCGACGAGGAAGCTTGCGGTCGGGAAGGACCGGCTTCAGGCTGCTCTGGCGGAGGAGATCCGAACGATATGAAATCGGAGCCGGTTGTGAAATCGTTCACTTGCGCCATCGCGCTGAGCCTGCTGATAGTCTTGAGATGCGGTCTTGGTGGGATAGCCAGGTTGGCGAGACTTCGACAAGACAGCCTGCGATGTATGGGGCAAGTACAGTGGACTTGCTGACCGTGAGAGACTCTGATCTACTCGTTGCTCGTTGCGCACACACACCCCCGTTCCTCATCTCATCGTGACGAGGGAAATCTTGAGACTTCAGGGGTCAGTTACGTCAGCCATCGGATAAACAACCTTGTTTCCGACGGAATCACGCCTCACCCGCCTCACAACAGACTGTCAGCCAAGACGAGGAAGCGGATAACTTACTGATTGTGCATTGTCAGCTACAGCGAGGCTTCCTTGTCGCCCGCGTAGTCTTCGCTCGATCCGAGCACACTTGGTTTTCGTCGGCCTCGGGATCATATAGGTCAACGGGTGGTCGCTGAACCTGGCGAAAACAGCGCCATGCTCGCACGTCAACCAAAACGAGCTCGATCACCCACACCGCCACCATCGCACGCTTACGGTGCCTTCGGCGAATCGTCCTCGCCTCTTGACAATGTCTTTCTCAAGCGTCAGCGCCAGGCGACTGCTCATCCATTCCGGGACGATCACGCAGAGTCGTCGTATTTCAACGGCCAAAATGGGGCGGAATCTTGGAGCCCGCATGGTTGGTCGATACCCTTGGAAGGACAGCCGGAGGCCGGACCTTCGTACAGTCGCCCTGGGCGGGAGAGGCGCAGGGCAAAGCAGTGGGAGATGTTGAATGCGCCTGTCTTCGCTCGGCAACACCCGCCTCCTTTCCCAGATAACCCGAATCACCACAATTTACGAGACATGGCGGTGCTTCCTTGCCAGCAGGATCAACGTGAGCGGCAAGACCCGCTCACATCGGTTGGCCCCTCAACGTCGAACGCCTTCGGCGGCGAACAGCTTGGCGGGAGCTCGTCCCAGCCACTCATGTCCTCGAGCCCGGTACGACACACCGCACCCACGAGTTCTCCGTTTCGCGATAGCGGCCAATCGAGCCAGATGATGGATGATGACTGGGACCCAGACGAGCTGGGGAAGGCCTGGGGCGAAGAGTACGGGTCACAGAACATGCTGCTGCGCAGCTTGGTCAGTCCTTGCCGCCTGGTGGAGGCTCGCGTAGCTGGGACTGACTGGACCAGCACCGTGCTCGGCTCGTTACGCATACACCAGACTCGACACACCTACAAACACCCGCGCAGTCGCAACGGCCAGACCCCTATCGAGTATGGGACACCCCTTCCGGTCCTTCGTACTTATCAGAAACACCGCCTCATGCGCGACCTGGCCTTCCGAGATCAGCCAGCTCCGCTTCGTCAAACCTCTTTCCTACGCCGTACCGCCACGGCAGCGCTGCGTCCTACTTCCCCTCGTCGTCGCCATATGTCCCGAACCCGCACTCGATCGAGACGCCCAGCCGGTCGACGTACGAGGCTGATATGATGGACCTCGGAGAGCAGGATGGTCAGGGTGGGGAAATCGATGATTCAGCCCATTCGACCGACGTCGGCAGGCGCTACGAGGAAGCCAACCGGTTGTTGGCCGAGCTCGAAGTGGCAAGGCGTCAACGAATATCATAGCGGCGCGTCCCTCCCCCCCGGTGGAAGATCCCGCGACTGCAATGCGGGAGACCATTCCATTCTCTCCCACACAGAACCATCCATCGCCTTTCGCGCGCGAAACACTTTCGTTCTTCCCAAGTTGTATGTCAATAGCGTCAAGTGGTGTATCATTCATTCGAGTCCGTGCATGAGCCCGTCCGATACCGCTATCCTTGGCTGAGGATCACCTCAGGACTTCTACTTCGCGCGCCTCCTCTTCTGCCTTCCTGGTCGCAAAGGCTATCTCCGCCGCCATCGCGGTCTCGCCAATCATGACCAGACCTGTCTGTGCGCCTTCCTTGCCATTGGGATTTGCTGTGCCGGTCCCGAGTCCCGTCCAGCCAGTGACGCCCGTGAACGGCAGCGGGGTCATTCCAGGGGCGAGCTGGCTCATGCGGACCTTGCGTTCCTGCACGAGCACCTCTTTCTCGCCGCCCGTGGCTGTCCTCGGGCCTTCTTTGGTGCACACAGGGCATCCTGCGACGAGCGCCTGGATATCCTCTTCCATCTCCATCCACCAGAACGTCTCTGACAAGATCGCCAGCATGGTTTCTGGACCCCAATGGGCCGATCCGCCGCTATCCTCGCCTTCGAGGATCTCGAGGTGTGCGTCGTCTAGCAGTTCCTGCCGGATAGACCCCGCCGGAGGAATCAGCAGCGCGTTCTGGCTACTCGGGTCGTCGTTCGCGGCGTCCGGGTCCGGCTTGAGGTACAGCAGTCCCGTCTCAGACAGCACAAAGTCGGTGTGGTCTTCGCCACCGCGAAGACGGGCAATGAGTGGCACGAGCTCCGGGTCGGACGGATAAGCCGCGAGCCATCGGATCGTCTCCGGGTCCAGATCGGCCAGGTTGCCTGCTGCCGTGTCTGCAAATGGATCGGCATCAGCATCCAGTTCGGCACCCGGTGGTAGGGTGGTTCGCGGAGCGAAGAACGATCCGGTCGAGTGCACGAGTTTGCGCATGGGTCGCAGCGAGGACGGTAGGAGGATTGCCGCTGGTGTGGGTTCGGGAGGTTGCAGAAACGTCTGGACATTTTCTTGCTACAGAAATCAGCCTTGTCATTGGCGCTATCCCCGACTCTCATTAGACATACCGCATGGATCCAGTATCTGGTGCTGTCGTAGATGTGATCGGCAAGGAGAACCACTGCCACGAGGGGCAGGAAGACGCCGACGCTGCCTCAGTCAGCCTTATATCCTTGAGATCCCACCCCTGGCACTCACCCAAATGACACGCTGTTCTTCTCGGCAGCCTCAGATACCTGCATCTTGAAGCCAACAGCGAGGCCGAGCTGCTATCGTTAGCTCCGAACGACGGAACGCGCGACTCCATGTACCGTGACGAGGCTCATCAGACCAGCGAAGGAGGCGAAAGTGTGTCCGACCGGCCCACGTCTGTGCGCCCACCACGCCCACCATACCCATTCCCAGCTCTCGAACGGCGGACGCTCGCACCTGACCCGCATATCGACCTCCGCTTGCACCTCTTCAATGCCAAACAGTGGTCCGTCGGCGCCCTCTTCGGCATCATATGACCGCTGAGAGAGCATTTCCCCCGGGATCTTCTTGGCTTTCTCGCGACCCTCACGAGTGGGGTAGACAGCATCGGTGATGTGTGATTGTGGCAGAGACAGGCCGAAGAACAGGATTGAGCGGAGTGCAAGTGTGGCGAGGTTGAATGTGGCGAGAAGCCATACGATCGCCGTCAAAGCGGTCATGGCGTATGACAAAGTTGACAGGACGGTGCTGCTCGCAGTCAGTACCTCCCTCTCTGCTGCTAACCTCGTGTCGGACTTACTCGTCTCCTGGGATGGCGAAGGCCGTCGAGGGATTCGAAAAGTCTCCTGGGGTGTACCCCTGGCATGTTTCCCTGTTGAACGTCAGGCCAAGTCATCGCTCATCCTGTAGCACTCACCCCTCAGCGTGCACTTCGCACCAGCCGGAGATACCGAGACTCGCGCCTGCCTCGCTTTTACTCCGCATGTACCCGAACCCACCGCTCTTGATCTCGATCAAACCGCCTAGGCCCTTGTACCCCGTGAGACACACTGTCAGCAAGCATGCTGCGAGGACAGATGCGAGCGCGTTGAGGTGCGGCCGGTAGGTTAAGAGACCCTTGCCGAACGGTTTCGCCCAGAAACTCTGGTCGTCGACTTGGTGCATATGGTCTGGCTTCCGATCGTTCTCGCCAGGCGACATGCTTGAAGGCCCGCCTGAGACGGAGTACCGCGCGGGGGCCACTGACATCCGACCGAGCCGTTGTTGCGCCTCAGGGCTCATCAGCGCGGCGTCTTGCGCACCAGGCAGTCCGTCGAGCGGGATAGTTTGGCCGTCGGGGAAGCCGTTTGGGCCCTCAAAGCCAGGAGTTGGTGCTGCCGAGTATCGTCGCCGCTGCTGCATGCCTTCTGGACCAGGAGCGTGTCCGTCGTGGAACGGATCCGCATGGTCCAACTTCGCTGCCGTGTGCTGCAGTTGACCGAGGGAGAAGACCGAAGGCAACTCCGAACGTGGTCGGCGATCGTACTCGCCGTAGTGGGATGCTCCCGCTCCAGCGGTGTACTGCAGGCTGTACCGTCCGGACATGGCTGTAGCTGGGTCGCGTGCTGTCCCGATATCACTCATCATCCCGGGCGAAGCCATCAGCGCTCCGCCGAACACCGTCTGGCGCTTGGTTGCGGTATCCCCCAATGGCTTCGATCGCCGCTTCCCCCCGTCTGCTTTCGTCCCTGCGAGAGCGGGCCCGTCGTAGGCGACTCGATGCGGCGTTCCAGTATACACGAGCTCGTCGTCCTCCGGGCTTTCGGGCACCGGACCCAAGTCGTCTGTTCTGGGTCCAGCCCAGGACGACTGCGTCCACGCCGTCGACTTCTCCCGCCACTTCTCGTCCGCGTCGTACTCCTCTCCGTCGGTACCACCTCGCCTCGTTGTGTCCCGCCTGCGAGACGACCTCGCACTGGCGCTAGGCAAGAGCGACCGCCGGCCTGACGCCGAGTGCCCGGCCGTATGGCCGCCAGCGTCGCTTCCGCCCCAATCGCTCCGAGCGTATAGTGGCGTTTCCCGCTCATCCACTATCTCCTCCTCATCGTGGTCGCTGAACGGGTCTGCCGGTCGTCCGGCCGGACGAGGCAAGCCGCCTGGTCCAGGTTGAACCCATGATTGCTGTGAATAGTCTGTTGGCGGCCGAGCGGTCGAGTATGGGAAGATGGATGAGGCGCGGTCAGTCACTGTGGCGGGGAAGGAGCCACGCGAGCTCGGCGCGGCATACGATGATCGAGGCCGTCTTTGCCCCGGCGCCATCGTTCGAGTATCGACGAAAGCGTGCGTTTTCCCAAGCCAGTTGGGAGGATGGATGCATGCTGTGTCGATGGCGCTAGTGTGTTTACCTCAAGATGCCAAAGAGTCAGCCGCGCATATCAGTAGGGGTCAGCCGTACAAAGGACGTCACGGTTGCCACAAAGGTAGGCCTGGCGTCTGGTGACGGGCCTGGATCAGCGTCGGCGCGTATAGCCTTGTCGGCCTCGGTGAGTGTGATTGTGTAGTATGGCCGCGCACTCTTGGGCTGCAGACGCATGCATCCTCTGATTCTGATACTGACAACCCGCCAGATTACCCAAGTCTGCTTCATACTCCTTTAGTATGCCTGCTTCGTCTTCTCGTCGTCCTTGAGGGGCTCGATGTTGGGGTTAGGGCCGAGGGGCACGATTCGGGTAGGGTTGATCTGAGCGTGCGAGTAGTAGTAGTGCTCCTTGATGTCTGCGAAGTCAGGATAGTTCCGAAGATCCGGGACCATCACTCACGCTCAAAGTCGGTCGTGTCCTTGAAGGCAGGGTTCTGCCAGTACAGCCTCTTGAGCCATTTGTTCAGGTTAGGGTACGAGTGGCGAACTGATCGGTCAGCGTTGGTACCGCGCGATGGGCGAGAGACCTACTCAGACCAGAGTTGCACTTGAAGTGGCCGTGATATACCGGGTCGTACCGCACGATCGTCGTGTAGAGCCTGTCACATCAGCGATGATCCCTTACACGAATCGCTGCCACTTACCTGACATCCGCCTCGGTGAGCCTACCGCCGACGAGGAACTCTCGGCCGTCATTGAGCAGCTTTTCGAGCCTGTCGAGAGCGCTTGACAGGGCCGTGACGGCTTTCTCGTACGCCTCCTGCTTGGTGGCGAAGCCGCTCTTGTACACGCCATTGTTGACGTCGTTATAAACCCACTCGTTGAGCTCGTCAATCTCAGCCCGAAGCTCCTCGGGGTACAGGTCGAGCTGCTTGGCCTTGTCGTCCGTGAGGACAGAGTTGAACGCCGTGTTGAAGAACCGAATCACTTCGGACGACTCGTTGTTCACTATCGTGTTGTGCTTGGTGTCCCACACGACGGGCACCGTGAACCGCGCAGAGTAGTCCGGCTGCGCCTTGTAGTACAGGTCGGACATGTACTTGGACGAGTACAGCTTGTCGACCGTCGCGTTCGGGAAAGTGTCGTCCGAGTGAGCAGATGCAGGCTCCGGGTCCTTGTCAGACTTGGCGAAGTGCCATCCGCCCTCAAGCATGTGCGGGTGCACCGTGGACACGTCTGCGTCAGTCAGCTGCAGTCCCGGCAAGACGGTATTCCCACTCACCCATGTACTCCTCGAGACCCTTCAGCTTGCGGACGATCAAAGCTCGGTGAGCCCAGGGGCAAGCAAGCGACACGTAGAGGTGGTATCGGCCTGTGAGGCGACTGTCAACACCGCACTCGATCGCCTGGTGTCACAGACTCACCCTTCTCAGGGGCGAACTTGCCGCCGTCCTCGATGGCATCGCGGAAAGAGCTGGTCTGGCGCTTGAACGAGCCGTCCTTCGAGTCGGCCCACGAAGTTATGCCGCTCTTTCCAGCTCCCTTGGACTCGGATTCTCCGCTGGCAGACATGGTACGGGGTGTAGTAGAGTGGATCGGTCGGATCTGGCAAGGGGCGAAGTTGGTTCGAAGCTGGGTAGCTGCGTAGAGCTTTGTCCGGCTAGTAGTAGCGATCCTGGGTGCAACAGACCTGAGGAGCATACACGGTGTGATGAGAATACGGAGAGAACGAGGACACGGGTGCTCATATATACCCAAGTTGACCCTGTGACCCACTTTCCCGTTGTGTCAGCGATGGCCGGTTAAACGGGGTGAACCGGTTCATAACGTGATCAGCTTACGCCGCCAGGTTGATCATCTTCCTAGCACGGGGATCCGCCGCTCTATAAGCTGATCAATGCATCGGCTGAATCCAAATTCTGTTGAGGAGTGCATTCAGGCCGATAAGTGCCTAGAGTGAGATAGCTGCGAGAGAGGCATCTCAGTTGAAACCAGAGGAGGTGGATTGGCAGGTCCGCCGATATCTGACACTGCTGCGATCTAGTTGCAACTCCGATGGAGCGATCCGGGCCCATTCTCGCGATGCATCGAACTACTATGCCAGCCCCAAGTTCAGCTCAAGCAGAGAAGACCCCTCATATGAACCACGCATTCCAGCATACCGATGCTTGCAGCATACGACACATGGGCTCGGAGAAGTGGCTCGGAATAAATGAAATGACGTAGCACCGCGCCACAGGTCGATCGTCGACATGCGTACATGAACACCTCAACCTTTTCTGAGAGTATTCTAGTCATCACTTCACCCCATTTGCAAGAATACACATCGACACGATGAGCACGATATTGACGATCCCTGGCTGCACGGCGCTGCACAACCCTACGCCCGGAACACAGCCTCTGCCGCTCGCGACCGGCGACTTGACGCTGACGGTCATCCCTGCCAACCCGCCAACGCACCCTTCCGAGACGCTGACGCTCTCGGTCGGATCGGCCGCTTTCCCGCTCTTGCCAAACCACCCAGTCCAGCGCGTCAAGGCAAAGCAGGAACACCCGAGCTACCAGTTCACGCCTGTCCCCGCCGATGGGGGCATGACTGTCGGTACCGTCCGCATCACCATGAAAGACAGGTGGGTCTTGTCTCGAGATCCGCGAAGCGTAATCCGGGGTATACAGGCGCTGATGCTCAAGTAGCAAGAACCAGGGCGAGTGGGAGGCGACCGAGGCGCTGTGCAAGCAGCTGGAGGCGCACCTGCGGTCACATGCCCTCTGGGACGAGAAGGAGCTGTTCGTCAATGACGAGTACGAGACGACCGGCACGCCCGTCAAGGGATGGGGCGAGACCGTCGCGGCTACAGTCCTCGGCGGGGCGACAACGCTCGCCACCAAGATCTCCACCTTCACCGAGACGTACGTACCCACCCCGTTCTACATATTCCTAAGCGCTGATCACACCAGCCACCTACCTGAGACGAAGGGACAGCCGCGGGCACCGAGCATTGAGACGGCCGCGCGGGTTGCCGCCGTACGACAGACGACGGCCAACCTCGCAGACAACACGGAAGTGGGCGCCAACGCCATCGGGCAGAAAATCCACGACGCTGGCCGGGCTATCGGCGCACAGCTCCCCGATGGCATCGCGCGGCCGTCGCAGCCCGTCAACGAGGCGGACAAGAGCGAGTTCCGTAAACTCGCCGAAGAGACCTGGTCAGAGGTCACTGTTGCCGCCAAGGGTATCGCCCAGGGAGCCACGACCGTCGGTCGGAGTATTAGCGAGAACGTCCATAAGGCCGTTGAGCACAACTACGGCAAGCAGGCGGACAACGTCGCACAAGGTGAGCACTTGAATCCGACGTGAGCGAGGGTCCGCTAACAGGGGCAGATGTGGGACAGGCGGGCGCAAACGTCGCCGCGGCGGGTGTCTCGGCGATCAAGGCGACCAGCGTCGTTGTCCAGGGCGAGAACGCTGTCTCCGGTGTGCGATCATCCTCAGCAGCCGGCACAACTGCTTCCAGCACCAACGTCTAAGCGGCGCGGTCTGAGCCAGAGCGATAGATAAGAGGACGAGTTGTAATGATGTCAGAAGAGAAGTGAAATAGACTATGCAGCAGCGCGAAGAACCTGCATCGTCCTGTGTGAATCCGACTGAGCGTACAAAACAAGTGATTAGTACAAACCAAGAAATATGCTAGTGACCTTCAAACTACCGATTCTAAACTGACGATGTCACTCCCGGAGCGGGAGTGTCGTTCACCGGAGAGGCTGTACCGTCCTCGCCGACGACCGAGTCTCCCTGTGCTGAGCATGTGACGACAAACGCTCGGGCACAGCTTGTGCCTTCGCGGGCTCCTCTGGCTGCGCTCCTGCCGGCTCTTCGTGCGTCTCGAGCTTTGACAGGACATCGCTGCCTCCGTCAGCACGATTGCGGTGACGATGGTCTGTATGACATACCGAGCGTATCCCAATTTGTGCAGGGTCGACTCTATCCGCCTCTTGTCCTTCGGCGACATGCTCTCGTCCACGGGCGCAAGAAGCTCCGCCAGACTCCATGTCCAAAGGGCATTGTTCTTATCAATGATCGAGACGACGTGACCCTCGTGGCTAAATATGAGCTTGACGTGGTCGTAGAAGTTGAACTGGGAAGTTGAGCTAGAACCCTTCAGGACCGAGGACACGTCCTTACCTGCAGGAGGTCGTTACTGAGCCTGAAGACAATGACATGCCGCATGCGGAGGTACCGCGACACGAATACCATCCCCGTCGTTAGGTTTGTGTCCTCGTAGGTGTACGCCTGTTCGGCGCGTAATCGGCTGATCATGTAGTTCTCAAAGTGCTTCAAGAGATACACCTTGTTATGCAGGCGGTCGGGATACTCGCCAATTGGATAGTTGGATCGGCGCCCTTCGACCCGATCACGAGCTGCAGCGGACGTGCTGGTTGGCTCGATGTAGTCGATATACCTAGAACAAGTTTTAACCGTGTCCACCATTACCCGAGGGACGACCTACTCCTTGCCTGGCGCTAGGGCGATCGAGGTCGTATCGTTGAAGTGGACACTGACCGTACCATCGGTCATGGCGATACCCATCCCGTACTTCGAGCAGTAGTCAAGCCAAGAAACGACAAACACCTGGGGGTGTGGTGTAGGAACTGGCAAGTCTGTCACTGGTCAGCGCGCACGTACTCGCGAGAACAGCATTTTGCTCACCTGGTCCTTGGTACCCTTCCGACGTCTTCGACATCTCCACAGCATGCTCCAGGTTCCGCCGTATCCGGTCGAACAGGCCAGACTTGCTCGTCACTGGCCGGTACGGCTTCGGCTTGGTAGGCGGGTCTGCGAGTTTAGACGACGAGGGTAAACGAGGTTGCCGTTCAGCGGAGGCCGGTAGTGCCGCTGGTACTGAGCGGGCACTCGTAAGGACAGGCTTTCGTGGCGAGGACCGTTCGTGCTCTTTCCGCGGCGAAGCCATCCGCTCCCGCCTGACGGCTACTGGTGTTGCCATCTGGCTGACGATCCTAGCCTTCTGTGCCGCAAGCTCCCTCTCGCGTACGCCTGCTTCGTATCCTCTCGGCTTGACTTCGTCCTCCTGCACGTTCTCATCCACGAGCTCTTCGACAGGCTCCTCCTCCTCCTTCAACCGTTCCATCCGTTTGCGGGCGGAGGACGGGCCTGCTTGAGCGTTGTCTCGAATAGGTGCACGACGAGCAGGACTGAGCGTAGCCTGAGCGCCAGCGGCCGAGAGCTTGCGCAGCATTGCGGGTTCTCGGATCTGGGTATAAGTCTGCACAAGCGGCTTCCGTGCGGAGCTGCAATCATTAGCCAGCTGCATGTTATCGCTCTGGAAATCGCCACCCACTTGACCAGGGCAGAAACTGGACTGTCCGGCTGTACTGCCTGCTTGAACTCCATCTCCTGCTGAATGATCGAGGGTCCGAGAGGAGCGCGAGCCCGAACGGGATCGACATTGATCTTGGCCGGAGCACCGACCATGGCCCTGTAGCAAGCCTTCTCGAAGTTGCGCCGGCTGGCCGTGGCGGACAGGTCGCTGAAGTCGGGAGGGGCGATCATGGCGGTCAAGGGGAGGTACGGCGGGAAGGCGCCTTCGTAGAAGAATGGGTGCGCGAGGATCGAGTCGAATGTTGGTCGCTTCACTGTGGAGGAGTGAGTGAGTGGCTTATACCTCTGTGCTTGGGCAGACGCACTTGGGTCCTGGTTCAAGATGGTGGTGATGAGGTCCCGAGCGGACGCTGAGATCGGCTTATCTGGTGGAAATTCGTAGCGGTTCTCCTTGATCCGCTTGTAGATCGCATCCACGTCTTGCGTCTGGAACGGTGGTCTTCCGATGAGGAGCGTGTACCTGCCGCTGTTTCAGCGAAGGCCCAGCTGTCTTTCGTGGAGGCAGCAAGAGCGGGCTCACATGATGACGCCGACAGACCAAATATCGACTTCGAAGCTGTGCCCATTTGTTGTGTCGAAGAGAACCTCTGGAGCGATGTAGTTTGGCGTCCCGCAGATGGTCCTGCCCAGGTCAGCTAACGGCGTAATTATGCAGCGGCCAGGGACGCACTTCTTTCGGTCGCCGGGCTTCTCAATCAAGGCAGCAAGACCCAGGTCTCCCACTTTGACCGAGTAGTCTTTGGACAAGAAGATATTGCCGAGCTTGAGGTCCCGATGGATCACGTTGGTCTGGTGCATGTATTGGCAAGCCGCGATGATCTGCACCAGCAGTAGCCGAGCTTCGGGCTCGGTCAACCGCTTGCGCTTCCGCAGCATCCGCATCAGACTCTGCCTAGTGTCAGAATCTTACCTCGCGTATGTCTCAATCACTCACCCCGCCCTCGCATAGCTCCAGCAGCATGTAGATGTTCTCGCCGTCTTCAAAGCAGTCCAAGAACTTGACGATATGTGGGTGGTCCAGCATCTGATGCAGCTTGATCTCCGCCCAGAGCTACGGATGTCAACTAAGCTTTGCAACATGCCGCATGTGACTCGCCTTGGTCTTGTTCTTCTTGGTCTTGATGTTGGCCTTGTTGACGACTTTGACCGCTCTCCGTACACCATCTGGACCAAGAACTTCGTATACTCGGGCGAAACCGCCCTGAATACCCGTCAGCCTTGGAACAACAGCTTCAGACTGCTATGCAGGAGGGCTACGGACCTCTCCGAGGAACTCGAGTCGCTGGAAGGACTGGGCCTTGGTCTTGTCATACAGGACCCGAGGCGGGGTCGGTGGAGTGACCTTGTCCTCCTTCTTCCGTACCGTCGGGCCCAATGGCTTGCGCTCTGGTCGCGCGGCCATAGCTGTCGTCTCGTCTTGTCGCTCGAGAAGCGATATTAAACGCAAGTGTATAGGCGGACGTGACTTGTTTTCAAGAAGTCTAGTTGTAGAGGAGTGCCGGTTACGCAACGTCCAGCCGACGACGATGTTGATTCACCCAACCCGCAAAAGCAGTCGCGGCCTGGACAACGACGGAATCAAATTCTTGTTTATCTTCTGTACCAGCATGTCGCGCATATTGTACATGTTCTTCAGCTTGGATATGGTGTATAGACATCTCAATGGTATGCAGTTGTGATATGGTGCTCCCGAGGAGCAGATATGGCGTCATGTTCGTTCTTCTCCTCTTGTCTCCTTCTCTTCTTCGTCTGCTTCTTCTTCTTCTCCCTGTCTCTCCTTCACGCGGCTCGGCGTGCGCCTACTCCTTGCCCTTGGCCTTGAGCCCGGACAGCATCTTGGCCAGACTCCTGATCTGGCCTTGAATCTTGGGCTTGTTCGGGCTCTCACCAACAGACGCGTGAGAAGCAGTCGTGCCCTGCAGGCTCGACGGCGGCGGGGCCGTTGTCTTGGCGGTGACGAGCGACGCGGACGGGGCGGTCGAGCCGTGGTCGCTGATCAGACTCGGTTGCGTCATCGTGAAGCTGTTCACCGACTTGACCGTCTCTGAGCTGCTCGGAGCGCGAGGCAACTCTCTGGCGGGCAACGGCGCGGGCGTCTTCTGCGGGTCATCCACCTTGTTGCCCGGCGTCGAGGCAATAGGCACCGCCGACTGGGTGTCGCTGCCTGGCGGCGCAGACAGATGAGCGAGGTGCGCGTGCGAGTTGCCTTGCGAGTGGTGGTGATGATGCTTGGTGTTCCGTATCGCCGGGCCGGGCAGACCGTGGGGTCTCTGGCCGAATCCGCCAAAGGCGCCCATAGTCTCCATGTTGCCCGCGATCGCCGCCGCAGCGAGAGCGGCTTTCTTAGCCCGGTTGTCGTCGCCGTACCGATCTGAGGCCTTTTGCGCCTTCTCTCTCGGTTTGCGCCGCCAGTCGTCTTCGTCGGCGCCGCCGGACGAGCTCGTCGCGGACGATACGGGGCCAAAGCTCGAGAGCGCGGACGAGATCTCGGATGACATGGAGAATGTCGACCGGTCCGCAGCGTAAGCGGACCGCTTCGCCATGTCGCCCTGGAGCTTGGCTGGCGCGGACCAGTTCCCGCCCGAAGACGCCTCGCGCTCCGCCACGCGCTGTCGCAGAGCCATGAGTTCGGCCGTTCCGCCCGAAGACACCTTGATCATCTCCTTCCACTTGGACTTCTTCTGCGCGGCGATCTGCGCCGGCGACGTGCCCAGCGGAGGGAAGTCTTCTTCGCGGGTTACATCCAGCGGGTTCTTGCTGACCTTAGAGAGATCTCGCGCGAGCGACTGGCTCGCGAGCGCCAGCTCAGCCAGCAGAGCATCCCTCTCTTCCCGCGAGGGCATCTGGCCCGCCTTCTCGGCAGCAAGTGCCGCCTGCGCCGCTTTGCCTTTCCGGATGCCCCGCTTTCGGCGTTTATGCGTCGAAAGTGCATCACCGTCTTCCGTACCGATGACAGATTGCCCGTCCGGCGTGTCCGAAGGAGGGAACTCGAGCGGCTCGAGGGGAGTTGGCTGGTCGTCCACGGTCGATGCGGATCGTGGCTCGTCCGATACAAGATCCGGTGTGGTGAGTGGCTGCTCGGCCTGAGGCGCCGTCTCGACCTGTGGTGCGGCCACAGGCGGAGCAGTGACCGGTGCCGATGGAGCTGCCGCTGGGGGCGGCGACTCGGATAGGTTTACGGCCGCCATCGCGGCTGTAAGCTGTTTAGGCGGGCCCAGGGTCGACAAACCGGACGCGATCGACGGCAAAGTGGGCGGCTGCGACACGGACGGACCGTTCCCTGGTGCAGAGCTCGTGAGCGCAGAAGCGCTCGCCTTGCGTTCGCGGTCTTGGATGGAGTCGACGGGACTCTTGACGAAAAGACCCGAGTCGCCTCCCTTGCTGCTCCCGAGCTGCTTCCGCTCGTCCAGTCGCGCCATCTTGAGGGCATGAACGGCCCTTCGCCCGGCAATCATTTCCGGCAGCGACTTGATCCACTTGCCGAAATCTTTGGCGCTTACGCGCCGCTCCACGTCGGTGCAGAGAACGCGCGTCGCGAGGTAAGTCGCCACTTCGCGGCCGATACCCGTGAACTTGGAAAGCAAGAAGCCGGTCGGGTCGAGCAAGAAGTTGTCGAAGTTCGGGTCGCCCTCAGTAGGGTCTTTCCATGGGTTGCGGTGGAACAGCATGTTGATAAGCACGATGCCGAGCGACCAGACGTCCGCAGGTGCAGGCTCGTACGTCGGTCCTAGGTTGTTGCGGCATTCTGTCCGTCAGCCTCGCAAGATAGACTGTCGCGGGTTTTGCTTACCGTATGACATGTATGGCTTGCTGCCGCATTCGACGTCGCCACTCTCCTCATCCGTGGTCGCCAGGCCAAAGTCGGTGAGCTTGACAATGACCTTGCGCTTGGCTTGCGGTCCAAAGTCCAGCCGCTCGCTGTCATCCTCGCCATCGGGAAGGTCGGTCTCGGGCTGTTCCGCGACTTCGAGCTCTACCGAATCGCAGCAGATGAAGTTCTCAGGCTTGATATCACGGTGGCTGACGCCGGCGTTGTGGCAAACAGCGACGGCTTCGCACATCTGCGAGAACATGCTGGCGATGAGTCGCAGACGGCGGTTGGACAGAAGCGTGTTGGCCGAGAATGCCGACAAGAGCGACGGCGTAGGAGGAGTCTGCGCCGACATGCCATACGACGCCGAGCTGTTGTGATGTGCAAAGAGCAGCGACGCTGGCGATTGGCCATAGGCAGTGTGGCTTGTTGCCGGGGAGAAAGCTCGACCTGGCGATGTAGCGTAAGATGATCCAAAGTTGCTGAAATTGGAGAACAGCTGGGACGACGAGAAGGGTATACTCGACGATGAGAGCTTCGAGGACGACATGGGCTGCGAGTGCTCTTCGGGCAGGCGAGCATTAGCCGGAGGCGGGGAAGCGTCGCGGGCACGTTCAAGCCAGTAGAATCTGTTGATCAGTGCTGGCTGTTTGAGCCGGACTCACAAGTCCTCGCCGGGGCACAACTCTAGCATCAAGAAGAGCCATTTGCGGGTTTGCAAGGTCTGGTGCAAGGTGACAATGTTCTGGTGTATGGGCAAGGAAAGATGGATGGTCGCTTCGAACAGCTGCGTCTCGATCTGCTCGTCTTGCAGGTCTTGCTTGCTCAAGCATTTCAAAGCTGTCGTCAGCGTAGGCTCCGCGTCATGGAACTCACCAAACTCGCGTCTCCGGCCGCCTCGTTCGCGAACAAGATACACGACGGCGTAGCTGCCGCTCCCAAGCTTGCGCACCACCTCGTACACCCTCTTCTCCCTCGGATGCCGAGCTCCTCGCTGGACTTCGCTGCCTCCACGCCGAAGCGGCAAGCCTTCGTCGCTGCTGCCGTTGCCTTTTCCAACAGCCGGCTTGATGACTTCGCCCTGGAACTCCAGCCCTTCTCCAAAGAGCATTCCCGCCGTCAGAACATCCTCCACCTCGTCTCGCTCGTCATCCTGAGGCCAGTCTTTGTCGTATGCGTCGTCGTCGAGGTCCTCGTCGATCGCGTTGTCGTCGCCGTCTAGCAGCATGCCTCCTGTAGGCTGCCAATCCTCAAAGTCGTCGAGACCCGGCGCCACGGGGTTCATCATCTGCACCATGACCGGCTTGTGAGACGCGCCGTCGTCATCGTTACTCGGTGTGTGCGTCTTGCTTGGCGTGCCCTGCCCGCTCGCCCCGCCGGGCAGCTTGGACGAGCTGCCTCGGGGCGTACGTGAGCGCGAGCGCGAGCTCAGGCTGATCGAGACGATGGCAGCGCTGTTCCGTCGTGACCGCGGGACCTCGCCATATTGCGGACGAGGCGAGGCGATAGATGGCCGAGGTGATCCCGGAGGGAAAGCATATTGGAAGGTCTGCTCGACGGGCGTCGTGATTTGAGGTGACAAGGCGGGCAGCCGCGTGTTGAGCGTTTGCGGCATGCGCGGACTCGAAGATGGGAGGTGCGAGTTGACGCTCGGGGGCGAGAATCCAACGACGACATTTGGCCGGCTGCTTGATGGAGGTGAGTCGAAGTCGAGAGCGTGCGCAGCTGTGATAGAAGGCAATCGCGAGATCGTCGCCTTTGCCGGTCTAGGAGACGACGGACCGGGCGCGGGAAACGACGATCTCCGCGGCGACGGTGCTGGCGCGGGCGATGAAGACATGGCGACGATGGACACTGCGGTGTATATGCAGTCGGATGCGCCGTCTATAGGTCTGTCCGTATGCGGTGCGAAATGCAGGGCGATTTGAGTCCCAAACCCAATGAACACCCGTCACTGACGACCCGCACCAGGACTGCGCAGCGCTCCACGTCAACCGCCTTCGCTTCGAGACCAGCTCTCCTGCCTAGACCAGCACTCCGGCGTTCTGACGAACCGTCTCGACGTGCTGGACGATTCTGGATCGTCCTCCTTTCAGGTCGAGGGAGCTGCAGGTGCTACACACGCTGCGGGCGTGTCGGCGGCCCAGCCGGGTTTGCACAAGGAGTGTGACGCCAGGTGGCCGGGGACAAACGCAACGGTGCGACGTAGCAAGGGGTCAGGTCCTTTGATCAGCACAATAGGTGCGAGTGTCTCGGATGCGCGTCTGTTGGGGGCACCAAGGAAAGATCTGCGGACGCTCCGTAACGACCGGACACACAGGTGTAGACGGTGACTTGAGCTGACGGTGGACCGGCCGGTCGGCCGACGAGGCAGCGAAGTCGTAGGACGTGCCCGTCCTGGAACGTTGCACGGTCACTGACCGCTGCGGACGCGGTTGAGGAATAACCTCGGTTTCGGAGCAGGCCGACGGGCGCTCGCGACAGCGATAGCGGAGCAGCGGGGATGCAAGAGCGGAGATGTTCCAGGTCGCCTTTGTGAAACCAGTCGGGACGGGGTCGACACGGGTTTGAGGGTGTCCTTGGGCGACCCTAGTCCACGTTTTCGACTGCGTTGGCTGAAACAAGCAGGACAGAAGGCACCAGCGATATGTAAATTCGGTCCCGGTCTGGCGTCGGCCGTCAAAGATCAGAGGGCTAGAGTGGTAGGTTGACGACGGCGGTAGTGGTGATGGCGGTGGGGCGGCGGCGGTGGAGGCGGGGTCGAAAGGGACAGCATGGGCACGGGTGCTGGCGCACGTCTAGGCGGAGAAGGGTATCATAGCGGCGGAGTTGCCTTCAGAGAAACAAAGATGCAATCGAAGTCGGCTCCGGCTCAATAATGCAAGCTATGGATGGCTTGGCGGAGGATACCACGCTGTCCTAACGGAGGTTGCAACGTTGACCGGCCGCTTGTCGACAGCAGGAGGCTGCGTGACCTAATTGCATAAGCGAGTCGATTCGGGCCCACATGCCGCACTTGAACCCTTGCCTTAAGCTTAATTGGGCGATCTGTCGTCGACCGGCTCCGCACCCGACCCTCGGGCGTCCACGCGGTGCTCTACACTGCAGCCGAGAGAGTGTCTTGCTGCGCTGGCGCGCGCCCGCGACCGTTCGCCCCGGCCTCAACTGCCGCCCGCCGAGACGCCACCGCGACGCTCGGCCGAATCGCCAGGAACAGCCCTCCTATTCCATATTTGGGTGTCGCCATGTGGTGCAGCTTGTAGCGGGTCGCATGCGACGTCGTCTGCTCATGGTCGTCCATACGACCGAGTCTCCGGACGACCGACACGCTAAGCTACTGTCCAGGCTCGTCCAGCGCGACACCAGCGGGACTACTCCGGCCGTTGCTTATCCGCGTCCGACAGCGCACAGCATCCATGCTAGTCTACGCAGCGCCCGGCTATCTGCGGGACGACACATCACATGCAGCGCCACGTCTGCGCACCAGACACATTCCAGATCCAGAGTGAATGATGCATGGCGTGCTGTCCGCTACAAGACTTGCTTCGGGCCGGTCCGATTCAGGATCATCCGGTCCACAGCCGGCATCAATTGTGGTCGAGTCGGCAAGTGGCGTCTAGGCGGCAGATTGTGGCGCAGTGCTGTGTCAAATTCAGCCGAGCCAGTTGTGGAGTGGTTTAGACACTTTGGCAGATACTCAGTACCCTCGTCGCCGTCAGGTTGCCCAGTTCAAGTCAAGACGCAGCAACAGGATTCGCTAAAAGGCTCAACAAGGCAAATGCATGATTCAGAGTAATTGCTGGTCACCTGTTTGCTGAGGCGCCGCTGAGAGAACGGCATTACCTTCAGGTAGGATACCGGTAGTTAAGCTTAAGTGAACAGTGCATAAGCCAATGGCTCCGGTGCAGGACATGCGAAGGCAACTGACCGCGACATTGCGCTACTTTCCCCGCGCTACTTTCCCTCCCTGTCATCTACCTTGCACTCTGCTGATGACCCTTCAAGCTCAACTTCGGAGGCACCGACATCGCCCTGCTTCCGTCAGTTCGGTCTTTGATCCACTCTTCAAGGCCGGCATTCACCTCCTCGATGAATAGTCCAGGCAATTCGGCAGGTCTGGCAACTGGACCACTGCAGCCGGCTCCGAGGCCTGCGAAGTCCGTGGCGGCAGGTTCGGTTGTCTCCTTACTTTCCGGCTCCATCAGCGTCTTTAGCTCCTCCTTGAGCTCGGCGTATCCAAGGGGGGTGCAGCTGCGTCTGCCGGCCTGTTTGATACTTGACAGGCACTCCACCGAATCGATCCAAAGGGCCAATATAGTTTCCCGCCTTGTCAAAGTACTCAGGATAGCTTTTGTGAGGATCAAACTCGTCCTGGTTTCGATCGCTGTCAAGAAAGTATACTGTTTCATCTAGGCTCTCCCCGCCGTACAGTATGCCTTCCAGAGTGATGCCATCGGAAGAGCCTAGGGAGACACCAGTCTGCCCCGTCTCACTTGACTCTGGAAGTTTTGAACGGCCATCTTGCGACTTGCTTGTTCTGACCCGCTCATAAGGATCGATCGCAGTGTAGGTGCAGACTGTGGCATGGACCTGTTTGTGGGCCAGAATGCGTGATATGGGTCGATCACAGACCCACCGCAGTTCACGTCTTGACCAGCGGGGCCAGCTCCCGCTCTTGAACCAAAGTCCGATGGAGCATGAACTCCCTTTATCGCCAACCGAGCGATGCCTCCCTTGAGCTACACAGAAGCCCGAAAACAACAACCCCCCCCCCCACCCCCCCGGGGGCGGCGCCCCCAACAAAGCAGCCTCTAGTGAAAGAGGCAAACGGAGGACTGTTTTACTCAAGACGGGGAATTCGTGAAGGGTTCGGTCTCAAGCCGTCTCGCGCAGGTGACGAACGTGGGAGCACTAGCCCATGAGAAGGCCCCTCTCGCGTAAACATGTGCAACCTTGCGGTATAGCAGCAGTCCGGCCTTGGGAAGAGCTCGCTTACGGTACAAAGGTCTCATAGTCATCCCTCGCCTCCCGATCTGCGTGGCGATGGGTAACGATGCATACCTTACACGGCGAGTATTCCTGGCGGGTCTCGCTCCCTTTTCATCCGTCGCACTGGTCTACCTTTCATACATCGCTCAATCGCGACTAAGCGAGTCCCAAGCGAGTGAGACAAAACGAGACCAAGGGAAGCTGCCTCTTGCCTTCTCTTCACGGGCATAAAAAGCTATAGTACATAAACATATGCTCAGAGCCCATCCATGGAGTTGCTTCTCTGAGCTGCATAGCTAACCTCTATCCCTGCATTTATCGGGATGTCGAGCTCCAAGAACGGAACCACCATGGCCGCCAGACACATGGCCGCAACGACGGACGATGTTGGAATCCCGATCAAGAAGGAGTCCGGAGTGAGTCTGCAGTGGTCCGGTACCGCTTCCGCCGACCCTCAGACGCAGTCCAGCGTGGACGCCGAAGGCTTTGTGTGCTTGGCCCGATGTCGATCCCTGACACCTCACATGTATTACGCTTACTCGAAAGGACGGTGTTTCTGGCAAGATGATCGGGTACCCCCAGAAGAGGGGTCCAAGCCGAGCGCGATATTTCCTTATGAAAGAATGCCCTACAGCCAGTCTGCAACCTCCACGGATGGCATCATCCGGCCAAACTACCGCCGAGCAGCCCTTTTCAAATTCGAGCCCGTCATGTGGGACGCGGGAGGCTGTCATGAACCGCGCAAGAGATGATATAGTCAGTACCTGGGCGGCAGTGCTCGGTCGACGTCTTGGCCGCAATATTGAACAAAATTCCATCGAGCAGCAGAAAGAGCTCGTCGAGCTGCTCTCAACCACGGTACCTCTGCCTACAGATACCACAACGCGCACATCGAACGCCATCGGGCACCGTCTCTCCCACTCCCGTCGCTGAGAGATATCTCAAGGCCAGGATGAGGTGGTATATGGCGAGATGCGAGCTTGAATCAGAGTAGGTATGGCCACGGGATAAGCTACGCCAAACCCGAAGGTTTTGTGAGTTCTCTTCCGATAGCTGTCTATAATGTACCACTGTATGCACGTCCTCATTCGCACCATCCGCGTTGAAGCGGGGCGTCATTTACAGGTATCCAGAGGCAGGCTCGATGTCTGCAACGAGAGGCGCGGCGACGAACTGAGTCTAGTCATCCTTCTCGTCTTTGGACCCTTTCTCTCACCGCCCTCTTCTCTCGGAGACCCTTCCAGAGAGACGCAGGGATCTCGACCCCGAAAGCTACGGCTGGCGGCAATGTATGTACTATCTCCAACACTTTCCCTCGGTTGGCGAGATGAGAGTGATAGTCGAGGCATGAGTGGCTCGCTGGGGTCGAAGACCTGCAAATTCCACTCTTTGGGAGCCACGGTAACGCGTTGCAGAGTCATGGTCCAATCTCGGCCGACGACGCTCGCTTCTGATCAATTGCGGTGCGCTTCACTTCTTTCAACCATCCGCAATCAAGTGAGGTGCGAAGAGATGCGCAGACAAGGGAAGATGTCACCCTCGTCAAGACTACAAGCGAGACAATCAACTTCGAAGACTGCTAGACATAGTCAGATATGAGAATTCGCACATGTGCAAGGCGGGGGTCCTGCACAACGGGCCAACATGCGTTCCAGAAAGAAGCGTTAGGTATGTACCTCCTCCTCTCACTATCATCTCGGTGAAGGAGCGCGACCCGCTACTGGCGACTTGTGAGATCCATGGCGCTCGGCCCGTTTGGGTGTAAGCGAGACCCAGGCCTTCTGTGGGATCTCGCCATATGTCATCGGGACACCTTCCTCAGTATTTGTACTGTGAGTCTTCTGATGAATTCTCGTAAAAGGATTATATGACGCTTGTCGGCCGCCTGCATAAACCATCTTAAGCGAGTCCAGAAGGCGGCATCTACTCACGGTACAGTATTATGCCGGGATGTCGCTGCCTGTGGCCAATGACGGCTCTAGGAAGTATCGAGTCACAAGCACTGGATGACCTTCTATAACCCGGATACTGGCAGTTTTCTTCCGCAGATCGCTGCAGATACAGTCAGCCTGCCCCCTTCGATTGCCATTGGGGGCAATGTGGGTGAAATTGCATTTTGTCCGCTAGTTCCCGCTGATGACCCAAGTCTTTCATGTCCATCATCGACTCCCTTCCAGATGGAGCGAGGTTGACGAATGAGCCATTGTCTCGCTGCAGAACTCTCGGAACCCACATGTATCTCGCGTCCACCCACGGTATTATCCACTGGCAACACCATTCATATGGACCAGCCATTTCTCCACAATATGCCGTACGAGCAGACGGTTCAGTGGATTGGAGGCTGCTTTCGACCTACTCACCGTCAGGCAACGAACCCGGAATCTGAGCCCGTCGTTATCGACGCCAGGGTGAACCTCGCCTGTCGGTTCTCGGACACGTTCAGCGATCGGGAACATGAAGTCATCCGCCGCATCGCAGTATACGAGCAGCAATGACGCCAGAGCGGTCCCTCTTTCGCATCGGATATGGCCAGACATGCAGTTGTGCGGGCCTGGGAGAGCGTGCTTAAGGCTAACATGACGGCTCTTCCGTTCGTAGAGCTCGTGAAGGTACAGTCGTCTTCTAGGCTGTGAACTGGATGAACAGCGCAACAACAGCTGTACCAGACCGCTGTAAGAGGTAGAGGGACCCCGATCTTATGCATTTTCGTCTCAGTGGAATACCGGACCATGGATCTGACTTTTCATTGGAGCAATCCGAGCTACGGAAGCCGATCAGACGCAAGGGGCTTTCGCTTTCGATCGCGAGCGTGTACATCCATACAGGAATTGAAGTCAAAGGGGGTGGGCCCGAGATTCAAATACTGGTCGAAGCTACACACTCGGATACATACATACAATGCGCTCCCTTTGCACTCAGCGGCAGCCACAGCCGAGATGCTGCGCAATCCGTCCGGCCGCAATCCTGCCGCTGTTGTAGAGGTGGCGGTCCGTTGACTGTAACCAAGTCCGCTTGACGGACTCGTGAAATGTGCTGTACTGCAATGCCCGGTATCACCGGGAAACCGACCTTTGTCCAGATTGAGGCACTACGTACTCCGCCCATCGCTTACATTTAGCGTGGAACCCAGAAGAAGGGATGCTTGGACATTTGTGGTCGAGTCGGCAAGTGGCGTCTAGGCGGCGAATTGTGGCGCAAGGCAGGCGAGGTGCCATTATCGCAGCCTACTCTCGTTGCGCTCGACAGAACAGGTGAAGGTGCTGCAGCAAGCTCGGTTGCTTCGACAAGACAATGCATGACCTACAGTGGCTCCCGATCACCTCATTACCGAATCGCTACTGCGATAGCCCTATTCCGTCCATGGCTGATCCGTCTCAAAGGGCTTCGAGCTTGCTGCTCCGCTGCAGTTTCCGAGAGCTACGGGAAGACCACCTTCCACTAGTCGTGCTTCTCTCCGCCTGCCTCGCTCCTCTTGAAGATGTTTTCAGATCCGCTTCCGAGGCATTGGCATCGCTCTGCTTCTGTCAGTTCGGTCTTACATTTATGCACTGATTCTGCCATTTACTTCTTCGGTGACTAGCTCAGACAGGTCAGTGGGAATGGCACCCAGATAACTGCATCCGGTCCCGAGGCCTGCGAAGTCCATGGCGGAGGGTCTGGTCGTCTCCGCGCTCTCCGATTCTCTTAGCCACTTCAGCTGTTTCACGAGCTCGGCGTGCTCGTTCGGGTGCAAGTGCGTCTGGCGGCCTATCTGAACCTATTTCTTGAAGCCAGTGTATTTTACATTCGCATCAAAGTACTGAGGATAGCTTTTGCGAACCGATCGCTCTCGTCAAAGTGCCTTTCTTCGTCGGGCTCCTCGTCGCCGTATATGTCTTCCCAAGTGACCCTTTTGGAGGTGCCCAAGGAGTAACGGCCTGCCTCGTCTCATCTTGGTCCGAAAGTTCCGAGCGCTCGTCTTGCGACTTGCTTGTTTCTGTCACGCTCATAAGAGTCGATGGCAGCCGACTGCAGCCTTTCGCGAGATGAGGTGGGCCGTCAACTTTGCTTGATATGGATCGATCGCGATTGTATCGCACATCACGTCTTGCGTTGCGCCGCCCCAGCTCTCGCTCTTCGATGGATTCCCGGTGGAGTACCTCCCTTCACCCCCAAGCGAGGGATGCCTCGCTTAGCATAGCATATGGGCAAGACCCCCGTAAAGCGGTCTCTGACAAAAGAAGCGAGAGGAGGCTGGGTCGTTGGAGAGTATCAGTACGTGAAGCCTTGGGCCGACATCGGAGCACCAGTGTCCGAGTAGAAGGTCTTCGCGTGATATCCCGTCCATCTCGCAGCCCAGCAGCACGGCGGACTTGAAGCGAGCTCGTTTAAGGGTACTGTACAAGGACGCAATTAGCAGCAGGTGTATTCCGTTCTGACCGGCTCCG
The DNA here is from genome assembly GCA_037040355.1 of Cutaneotrichosporon sp. M94-02A. NCBI lineage: Eukaryota > Fungi > Basidiomycota > Tremellomycetes > Trichosporonales > Trichosporonaceae > Cutaneotrichosporon > Cutaneotrichosporon sp. M94-02A. The sequence continues at coordinate 292,246 of JAXQGU010000098.1, forward strand.
CTTACCGATTCTTAGACCGGCGTGCAATGTCCAGCGTCCGGCGATCCTGCTCCCTCGCCACTGTGCAGGCAGCCGACCTTTCATATGCAGATTGCTCATGTTGGACTAAGCGAATGTCAAGCGAGCAAGACGGAGGGGGAACATGGGACTGTAACTGCCTCCCGCCCTCTCTCCCCAGGCTTGATAGACGGTATATATACCAGCAGGTAATTACTGGCAGCTGTCTCTTCGATCGACCACGCCTGGATTGTGTCTCTCACTTGCTCTATCGGCATGTCGACCTCCCAAGACGATACCTCCCATCTGTTCAGCCACTCTTCCTTGACAGGTTATACTGGGCCTTCCACGGAGAAGGGTTCTGGGGTAAGTACTTCAAAGCTCCCATACCAGAGTCCTGATAATCCGTCCGCTAACCAGCATACACAGTCGAGTGTGGACCCCAGCTACATGGTATTGTTGGCTAGGTGTCGACCTATGGGACCAAACATGTACTTTGCACAGTCTCAAGGTCGCTACTTCTGGCAAGACATGACCTCACAGCCCGGGGAACATTCGGAGCCGAGTGTCATAGGCCCCGTCCCGTCAATGCTGCCGTACGAACAGACAGCGCGCCGGGCCAACGGCCTCTTTAGGCCTGAATATCGCCATGCCGGCGATTATAGGCTTGAGCCTGTCATCGCAGATACAGCGAAGTATCTTGCCGTTCGAGACAGTGACACTTGGACCCGGGATCAACACGCCCTCTTTGCAAAAGTCGAACTGTATGAGAAGATGTCCAAGGCCCGAGCGTCCCAGGCTAAGATGAATGAGCTCAGAGCCGGAATCGTGAGCACCTGGGCGGCAGTGCTGGGACATGATACCGGCCGCGACATTGTCAATGATACAGTCCAGCAGAGCAACGAGCTCCTCACGTATTTGTCACAGGAAGGTCCCCGCTTCTGATATCACCACAAAATGCATACTACATGTATCTTGCGCGATAATCTTTAACCACGACTTGCAAGCAGGCGTCCGCAAGGCCTACGAGGCGTAGGCGCTTGACGGAATCCTCTCTTCACGTACTCATACTTCAAGAACCTACTATGACCGCTCCTGCTGAGCAGGATGCAGTGAGCGCACCCAGATCGCGCAGCCGTCGACAAAATCATCTGGCACCTGTTGATGTGTGTCGCCGAAGCGCAGGCAGAACTGTACACTCTTCAAAACCAAGGAGCCGGGAGTTCCTCAGAGCTTTCCTATCCTTCTCCCTCCTCCCACTCTCTCGGTCGAGGGCAGTGTGTGAGATCCGAGAGCGGGCACCGGGGCAGCCATTCGCATTATGAAAACATGCAAGTCTGAATTCCCGTCCTCTTGCGACAAAGCCGCCTGAAGGGGCTTCGGCCGAAGTTGATCTTCTCAACGATTGATCTGCGTCTTCGATTGGAACAACCATCCGAAGAAGGGATGGGCTGAGGCTATGCAGACAAGGGAGGACGGGCTTATCCCTTTCACGACTTGAAGCGAGGGTATGAGTAAGGTATCACAGTATGTACGCTTGAAGACGTTCATATGTAAGTTTATCCAGGCAGACTATGGAGGCGTCACCTCGCAGAGAGGTGTAGAACTGCGAAAACGGGGCTGCTCTGTATGTACACACTGTGCATACTGTACTATACCTACAGTATCGCCTACTATGCGCTGGGAGGCACTTCCAAAGTGCTATATTCCGTCAAAAGACTGTCGTACATGCCTGTTCATCGCATTGCCACTGAAGGGAAAGGCTCTAGCTGTTCTCAGCGACTTGGGAATGCGCGAGACTCGGCTCGCTTGGGTATAACCGAGATCCAGGCCTTCTGCAGCATCTCGCCACATGTCATTGGGATACGTCCTCAGTCTTGAGACACTGTAGTGAGTCTTCCGAAGATTTCTTGCGAAGGACTGTATGGCGCTTGTCGGCCGCCTGCATAGCAATCTTGAACGGGTCCAGAAGGCGGCGTCGACTTATAACAACCTGGCGCTCGCTGCGTCTCGCCACTACTGACAGACTGAGCAATAATGTCGAGTCGCGACTACTTGAAGAGCTTCTACAATCCTGAGACTGGCGGTTTCTCTCCAGAGACAGTCAGCCCGAGCATCCTGATTGATACGCTGCGCGATGTAGGTGAAGCTACGTGTTGAACGCTGAGCGTCGCTGATACCCAAAGCCTGCCACATCCATTGTCGGGTCCCTTCCAGCCGGGGCGACACTGAAGGTTGACTGCCTGACTCGCTGCCAGCCGGTCTACACCTCCAATTATCTCGCGTTTGCGGACGGTCTTCTTCACTGGCGAGAAAGCCCCTTGCCTGCAAACACGACCATAAGTCTCTACCCGCCACCGTCCAGTCACCTACCTTACGAACAGGAGGCTGTCAGGAAAGGATTCTGCTACCGACCCCAGCACCGCGAGGCAGGAGACCCAATAAACGAGCCCGTCATCCTTGACGCCAAAAAGAGCCTTGCCGCGCGCACGAGTTACGGCGAAAAAGCTACTGATCTGGATCAGCGCATCACCGATTACAAGCAGCAATGGGAGGAGAGCGGTCCCTCTTTCGCCCTGGACGTGATCAGACACGAAGTTATGCAGGCTTGGAAGGATGTCCTTCTGTCTGACCTGACCGATCTGATACCGTCCTATTGATTATGCGTGATGTACTGCATCCTACGACGTGTACTGTCAATAGAGCAGTCGCAGCGTATGCAGTCTGAGATACTCCGGGAGCCCAGTCGCATGCATACATATCCATCTTTGCTAAAGCCTTGGCCACCGATTGGACCGTGGTCTCGTCCCTTTCCAGCTCCGACCACGAGTCCAGGCGCAACGATGAACGGGAGGGAGACTTGTCTCTCCGCCTACGCAGCTGGCAGGAAGAGGATAGAACAAATCTCAGAACTGGCCCGGTCAGCACATGAGGCGCGCTCAGCGGACGGAACGGTTCACAGACCTCCGTGGTGATCCGTAGTCATATGGCACCCTATCATGCCTGAGTCCGGGCTGCTTTGCGGCTGTTTCAGCAGGGCGGCGGCCCGTTGATCGAGTCTCGATCTGTTGACGGAGACGTGGAGTGTACTGTACTGTACTGCAATGCCCGATATCACCGGGAGACCGACCTTTGTTCAGATTGAGGCACTACGTACTCCGCCCCTCGCTTATATTTAGCGAGAAACGCAGACAAGGGATGCTCGGCTAGTGCCTGGGTCGAGAATGGCTCTTTGTGTGTCCGCGAAGGCCGCCGAGAGGCAGCGATGCATTATAAAGGGGCAGTCAGTACAGCACGACCCAAGAGACATCGCTCGCCACCGTCATGTCGAACGTACCTAGTTACCCGGGCAGCATTGCGGTAAGTCGGAAGGCATTCCACCTATGTCAGCACATCGATGAGGATTGGTAACGAGATTCAGTTATCCGAGAGAGTGCTCGACGCCTGTCCTACAGGAAGCAGGTTGATCGAGGACCCCCTGGCTCGATGTCAACAGCTCGACCCCAATTTCTACTTCGCGTACACCAATGGGTTGACACACTGGCAAGAGGGCCGTGGTGGCGATCACACAAGCGTGAGCCTTTCAGAGCCGCGGTACTATCAAGTTCCGTACGAGCAGATGCCTGTCTGGACAGGCGACAGTTGGCGAGCTCAATTCTACCCAGCAGGTGATCCCGTTCTGGAGCCGGTCATCTCCGAGGCGAAGCAATATCTCCAGCGCCCTGCCCGTCTAAGTTCGAGTGGCCGAAGGCTTGACGCGAGTGTGCAAGACTACCTGCGCTTGTGGACCACGTCCAAAACACCTAGGGACGAGCTGGACCAAAGCAGAGCCGCTGTAGTGACAGCCTGGAAGCAGGTCCTGGTAGACACTGCACGCGCGGAGGCCACCCTGGAAGCAGCTCGTCTCGGATCTCATAGCTCTACCTGCTCCCCGGAGTGACTACCTGAGATGATGCACGTGCGTGATCTGTGGTGGTTCGGGACATGTTTACATCGTGTAGTAGAGCACTACGGACGGTTTGGACTTCCTCTAGGAACATCATCTCAGCTTGCCTGAGATGAGCATCTCAAGCGGGTGAGTGCTTGTGGGCTGGAGAAGACGTGCTGGCTTTGGACGAACGCCTCGAATGCGGCATGCCATGCTAGCATGCTCGCACCATCACCCGTCAGCTCACAGAGGCCTCCTGTACATCCAACAGATCGGCCGCCCCTGGCCAGCACAAGAAGTGCAATTGTACGTGTCGAGCCTTCGGGGACATGCCTCTATGCCCTGAGCCACGTAATCGGCGACTATCACATACAGTAGCAACATAGCAAGACGTCGCTAGCGGTCGATGACCGGAACTTGCCAAGAGCAATGCTTATCGGGCTCGAAGCGTCATACGTACACAAAGGGTCGCACAGCGAGCAAGCAGGCGTCAAGAGTGCGAGGTTTCGCTTCTACCGCCTGTCATGGCCGGCTCGCTTAAGATGTGAAAGGGTGCGTGAAGGCACTGATTCGGGTCAGGCCATATAAGAGAAACCTGCCATCGCGATGACAGTCTGTTCCTCACCTTGTCAGACCTGACTCTGAAGAAGCTTGCAAGCAAGTCTGTCAGAGCGTCGTCTCATCATCTCGTCATGTCAGATAGCACGCATGACATCACAATCGAAAGTTCTTTGGCTCGGTGCAAGCCCTTACCGCTGAACGCGGTGTGGAGTTTCAAGGACGGAACAGGACAGTGGACTCGCACTTTGTCAGCAAGAAGCATCCCTGGGTCTAAAGAGGAGCCCCCCGTCTCGGCCCTGCCATTCAGTCAGACAGCGACGAGGTGGCCCGGGTCCGAAATCTGGATTCTCGGTGACCGGGTGGCGGGACCTTTCGACAAAGAGCCCGTCTGTCAGGAAGCTGTCGGATATCTCGCAAACCTCCGTGGCTGGTCGAGCGAGGCGTGCGATGAGCTGCAGACAGCCTTGCAGGACTATTACCGATCTCAGATTCTGCCGTCCGACAGACAGGAACCGTTCGCGTTGGTTACGCGAAGAGACAGAGTGATCGAGTGTTTCGAGTTAGCACTGGTCGAGTACGAGAAGGGCCTAAGCCGGACGCGGCGAGGTGGCAGCGGGAGGCTAGACATTCGCCAAGTGTATGTGAGTCAGACATTCCCCGAGCAGGGCTGCGATCCCCTCATTGACGACTGTGACGCAGACGGAGCAAGGTCTACAGAACAAGATGCAGGATTGGCTGAGGAGCGCGCAGGAATCAAGGCGTTGATCCGCGTCCACGTCTTCGCGTGACTGACTCCGGCATTACATTGTGAACAAGGATATTGAGATGTGAACGGGGTTTAGGTCTCTCTGTACATACTGTACAGTCTGTACATATAATACTCCGTATGGATGCGTGATTCGGACCTTGTGAAAGTCCCATATTCGCCGATATGTGACCGTGACTGCAGGGAAATCCGAATGTATGTGGCGTCGTGAACATGGCCGAACATATCGGAGAGAACGACGGCAGAAATGACCTGCAATGGGCTGGTTTCCCCACAAACACCGGATAACATGCATGCAGATTAGTGACCTGCTGGAGGCTGTCCCTGGGCAAGCTTGATGATGTTGAATGTCAGGCTGCAGCGTCAGCACGAGTGGTCGGGCAAATGTTCTGCTGGAAATACTGACCAGAACACCATAACCGCCGTACCGTAGATGCCCAATGCGAGCGCAAACCACTTGGTAGGACCCTTCTCGTCCCTGAAGAGGCGGAAGTAGAAGAAGCCGGGTAGGATGAACGAAATGATGGTGGATCCAGTCGAGCCAACGAAGCCGAGCACTGCAGATCTGTCAGCATCGTCCCGAGTGCCTGGTACACCACACATACCGACTTCCAGCTCGTCCACAACCGCGGCTATGAGGAACCCGGCGATGAGGATGCCCGAAGTGAGGACGATGAATTTCGTGCGAGTCATGTCACCCCCTCTTGGCAGGTGGTTGTCGCCCTTTGGTACCAAGGTGTCCTGCTCGCTCATGTCGTCGTCGTCAACCTCGTCGTGGTCGCCCGTCTCCTCTGTGATATCGGTGACGTCGGTCGGCGCGGCCGCCCTCTTCTTCTTGATCAGGCCTGAGGTAAGGGTGTGGAGACACGCCCTGCACGGAAGACACTGAAGCGGGTAGGACAGCCCGACGAGCATCACGATGCCGAGTCGACCGAGAGCAATGGTGAATGAGGTCGGGGGGTACATTGCGATAATGTTCGATCCGACCTTGGAGCCGAAGGTGAGGTACCCGATAATGCCAAGCTGAGTCGTAAGTACGGGTCTACGGTCAGCACGACAAGGGCGACGCACGACCTCATAGCAAGCCGCTGCGGTTCCAATAGAGGTGAAGATAACGGCGTTCATCTTCTTCTGGCTTCGGTCCTTGAGTTCGTTGAAAATGGGGAAGAGCTGAGATCAGTGGGACTCTGCAACGGGTCTCTCACATTCTGAGCGCAGGTATAAGCAAAGACCTGAACCGGGAAGCTTGACAGGGTGTTGTGGCGGAACCGCCATGGCTCGATCGAGCCGCGATCCGGCGAAGGGCCTTTGACGAAAAACCAGCCGACAACAACGATGATGAGGCTGAGGTCTCAACTCATGCTTCACGCGAAGGAGATAGCTGGACCTACTAGACCACGGTCGAGAGAGCGATCTGGCTGGTGAAGCGAAGACTGTCAAGTGTCTTGAGGAATGACAGCGGCACAATGACAATCATCGTCAGGACGAGCCAAAAGTCCGGAGACAGAAGGATCGAATGCTCCGGCAGAGGATGGCGAAGGGCGCGAGAGATCGACAGCGTGACTTGTGGCAGAAGGGTCTGATCCATTAGTCTCGTATCGAATATGGTCTCCGTCTCACATACCTTGCAGATGATCAGATAAGACACCGACACTCCGAAGCACTTGATAGCGATGGCGAGCTGTTCAAGTCAGCACACCCCTCTGGATCAGATTTCGTAGAACTCACGTCGAAGAGTCTCGTAGCCCAACCCTTCCCGAACGTTATCCGCGCCACCTCGTTGAAGCTTGCCTTCCTGCCTTCGTCTCCTGGCCGTTGCCCGACCTGCGTAGCACATCGACTCAAGCACCACAGGCCGAACATCGCACACGACGCGGAGAACAGGCATGACAAGATGCCGGGTAGCATGCCCATAGCTGCGAATGCTGAAGGGAACGCCAGTGCACCGGCGCCGACAATCGTGTTGGTCAGGTTGACCACTGATGAGGACACAGTCGCGATGCCGGTGGTCGGCTTGGTGCTGGGGGCAGTAGCGCGCCGCCGTGAGCTGCCCGCCGGCGATGCAGCTACATCATTCTGTATCGCACCGTACGTCGATGACATGTCGCTCTCGATACTAAGACGAGATGTCGATTCGTGGTTCCCCACAGAGTTATTAGAGGTCGAGGAAGGTATTTGTACAAAGGAGCGGAGGGGGAAGTGGCCGGTTATCTTGACGATCGTGCCCACCCTTTGGGCAACGAGTTGGTAAAATGACAGGCGTGTATAGACAGTCTGACCGAGTCGGCAGACTCCAGAGCTCTATGTCCCGAGACAATGCACAATTACTTGAGGTCGCTCGTTATCGAAGTGCCGAAAAGGTGAGATCTCGGGCAGACGGCCAAATCCGACCGGCTCACCGGCTGGCGGCTCGGACCTCGCGGTGTAACGGGTAATCTCGGAGAAAACCAGAAAACACCGTGAGGAATATTGTTGATGCCGTAATCAGCTCCGTTGGGATCGCGACTGCTTTTGCGTCAACAAACAACGGCAGGACAACCAAGTCATTCAACCTTGTCTCATACAAGGAGGCCATAACTCCTCCTTGCTCATGATTTACCTTGACAACTGACCGACAGACCGACAGATAGCTTGCATCTTGAACTTTCGACTGTTCACTTTGCCACGATGGACCGGGAGTCTACGCCCGTGATGACGGCTCCCCCGCCAGCGATCTTGGGAAGGTTCCTCCAGGTCGCTCGCAAGACGGGCGAGATTGTCCAGGAGTTCCCAATCGATGGTGAACGGATGACCATTGGCCGAGAGCCTGAGCACAACGTGAGTCTCCCCGTTGCATCTCCCACTTCTGTGCGCTTATACGTCAGATTCGCCTGTACTTCCAGGATATCTCCAAGCTGCATGCGGAGATCGTGTTTGATCTGGATACCGGAAAAGTGCGTCTCAGACGCAATGACAAAATCTGATATGATAGGCCTCTCTGCATGTTCACGGCTCGAACGGACTCGACCATGCCCCTCTCGACGGGCCGTTCACACACCTCAGACCACCGGCAATCGTCCCGCTCAACGACAAGGACCGGATCATCATGCGGAAGCGTCTGTTCCAGTTCGAATACGCCACTGAGGCGGAGCGGACCCTTGCGAACTTCTCCCCCATGGTCGCTCACCAGGCTCTTCCCGGATCTCCCGCCGTCCCGCAAATCGCGGCATCGCCTGCCAGATTCGCATCTCCGATGATCCGTCGTCGAGCAAGCAAGCGGATGAGTCTGATCCCCAAGGGAAAGACATTCGTCCCTCTTACTCCCGCCAAGCGACGACACAGCACATTGTCGGGCGAGCTGCCCGACGCAGCAACCATAAGCAGGTCCGCGATCAAGAGGACTGCCCTCGCTCCCGCCCTACCGCAAGGGCAGCAGGTTGAGCACGAGGTCGAGGTCGAAGTCGTCGAGGGCGAGAATGGGGACATGGTCTACCTCGAGAACCACGACGAGGAAGAGGAAGAGGTGCCCGTGGACATCCCAGAGGACGCACCGTCCCCAACTCCCGCTCGAGCCCCCGAAACGCCATCGAAAGTGCCTTCCAAGGTCGCCATGGCATCGCCTCGCGGGGCTTACAGCATGCACAAAGCCCTTCTTGTCCGGTCGGCTAGGAAGGCGTGGCAGGAGACCAGGTCGCCGAGTATCGAGGACGCCATCGAGGACGGCATGGTCCAGACCAGGCGCAAGAGTAGCAGCCCCCGAGCCTCGCCCAGGGGGCGATCCATGGAGGCGAATGACCTGGTGATGGATGATCAAGAGGGAACGGACGGATCGGAGGAGCGACATGGCGACATGGCAATTGACTCGGATGAGCCAAATGAGCCGCAGGACGCCTCTGAGGCGTCAAATGCGCATCGGGAGGGAGACTCGGACGGCGATTCGTTCGAAGCGGACTTATCCTTGGACTTTGTGAGTTCCTCCCACGAGAACAAACGCCTTGCATGCTGATCAAGCAGGGTGCAGCGGATGTGGCGCTGGAAGCAAAGATGGACAACGACATGCTCCATGAGGACGAAGGCTCAGCAGATGCTGCTGCTTTGGAGGACCAGCACGACGAGGGTCGGGAGGAGCAGGAGGAGGTCGACATGAATGCTGAAGACAGCGGGTCTGCAGCAGATGAGCAGCCTGCCTACGGGACGCCCATTATGGTAGGTAACGCATTTGCGCCGAGCAAGAAGCCAGCTGATCAGAGCAGTCCAAGCTACTCTCTCGCTTCTACACCCCGCAGGTCAAGCGCCCTGCCAACGGTCCTCGCCCGTCGCTTGCGGCCATCGGAGGTGGTCCAGCGAGGCGTTCCAGCCTCGCCGTTCCCGCCACTCCGCCTGCCCAGTTCATGGTCGGGGCAGCTACCCCAAGGTCCGGGATGATGGGCAAACCGAGTCGACGCATCATCGCGACTCCCGCGGCAGACGAGGAGCCTGAGGCGGAGGAAGAGGTGATTGTTGAAGTGAAGACGGTGCAGACCCCTCATAAGGGTCAGAGGGACGCTGCGGCCTGGGAAGAGGTGTGTTCCAGAATGGGAGCTGGAAGACTGCAGCTGACATCCCAGACCAAGAGGCGACGTCAGAGTCTCGCTACTCCCCGTCCTCTGCCCCTCCCCGATGCTGCCATTTTCCGAACTCCACTTGTCAGCGCTGCGCGACCCCTTTCCACGCCGTTACATCCCGCGCTTGCGCCCTCGTCGCCTGATCTTGACGCCTCGGAGTCGCCAACTCCCGCAGTGCCTGCGAGTCCTGGAAATGCCTTCAGGTCCCGACTCGAGGCCGCGGGGCAACAGAGCACGCAGCGTCCTGCGCCGACCTCTGCGCTCAAGGCCAGAAGTCTCTTTGACACCCATCCAAATCCCCAAGGCAGACGAGCGACTGTCGGCTTCGCTCTTCCATCGACGCCCGCCAGGCGGGACGATGGTCCGTCCAGCAGCTTCACGGTTGCCAAGCCGACAACACGCTTCGCACCGCCCACTCCACGATTCGCCAAGCCAACCCAGGACGACGCTATGGATGCTATTGAGGAGGACGAGCAGTCTATGTCGCCCGCACCGCGGACGCCAGTGGCAGACCTGTTCAGCACGCGACAAGCTGCTCAGGTGTCGACCCCGCCCGTCTACCCATCCTTGCCAACGGTCTCGATGCAACAGGTCACGCCTCAGTGGCAGGGCTTCGACCAGCAGGCCCCCACTCCCGCGTCAGAGGATGAGGCTGGTGAGGGCGACGTCTCGACCTCTTCCTTCGGCACGCCCAACCAAGTCGATGCACCTATGCTCGAACAGCACGAGTCCGGACCTTCCACACCCGTCTATGCCGGTCTCAATCACCTCTTCTCAGCCAAGCCCGCGCCGAAGACACCGTACATGAACGACATCCGTAACCTGTACCCTTCGATCCCCGAGCCCGCAAAGACGCCCTCCTTCGCTGGCATGAAGACCCTCTTCGCCGAGCCTGCGCCTGCACCTGCCACGCCGTTGTTCCAGGGAATGCGCGAAATGTTCCGACAGCCGACGAGCAATCTTCCGCCGCAGACGCCCGGCATGGATGGCCTTGCCGAGATGTTCCCCGAGGAAGACGACCCGCTGGCGATGGGCAGCGAGGACGAGGTGCTCGGGCGGGGAGAAAGCGTCCGCAGTGACTTTGGCGATGACGACGAGGACGAAGAGATGCTTGACTCGGGCAACACCTCGACGATCATTGCCGTTTCCGTGCCGGTCGAGATTGCTGCTCCCAGGAAGGCATCCGCAGTCAAGAGCTCGATTCCTACTCTCAAGGCGCCGGCTCGTGCGAAAGTCACCACCGCTGCCAAGGCGACGGACGGTCCGATGACTGCGAAGACAGCGGCCCGAGGGCGAAAGGCCGCCGCCTCCGCCACCGGCGAGGACGCCGCGAAGCCTGTAGCCAAAGCGGCGAGCACAAAGACAACCTCGAGGAGCACGACGGCTACTCGGACCACCAAGTCTGCAGCAACCAAAGCACCGGCTTCAGCTGAGTCAGCGTCCACGGCCAGCAAGATCCCTGAGCCGCCTAAAGCCAGGACAGCCCGGACGAAGAAGGTCCTCGAGGAGTCTGCCGATCAGGAGACGGATCCCATTGCTGCCGAGGACACGAGCAAGCCTACTCGGGCGAAGCGACCCGCGGCTGCCACTGCCGCCACCCGCACCAGGAAGACGGCCGCTTCTGCCTCGACTGCTGGGACCGAAGAGCCCAAGGCCGCTCCGGCTAAGCGTGCGCGCGGTGCGGCTGCTGCCTCGTCTGCGGAGAAGGAGAACGATTCGCCAAAGGCAGTTCAGCCTGCTGCCAAGACGAAGAGCTCGGCGGCCGCTTCCAGCACAGCGGCTGTCAAGAAGGCGCCAGCGGCTCGAACGCGTAAGGCTACAGAAGAGCCGGTCGTGGCAGCGGCACCCGCGCCTGCGGCCAGGGTGACGCGAAGTAGGAAGTAGAAGGCTAGGCTGGGGCATCTTTGCGTTTCTTTGTCGAGACATCAGGGATAAGGCAATTGGACATTCACCATGTGCATGTAATCTGTACTTATGAGTCGCTGTCCCATGGCAGCGCCTTGTCACCGAGATGTGTTGATGAGGCGGGAGCATGACGGGATAGGGAAGCCCGCCACAACACTCAACTGCGCACACACACGCCTTTCCCTGTCGGACACTTGTTCAGGCTTGATGACCGCGTAAGGCGCATGGCGCTGAAAATCTGCCTTGAAGGCGATGTCGATAAATGCAAGTTCGCTCTTACTCGGTTCCGCTTGCCAATCGTGCTGCAATGACCGATGCCGACGGTTTCAGTAACTGGGCCTGCTTCTTCGCCATATAGACAACGGATGTCCTGTGAGTGACGACTGTCACCAGCACGTCGCGATTGCCTTGGCCAGCTTTGCCCCAAATGATGCCTAAAAACAATACACTGACAGCTCCCTGCTACCTGTCCTCCTCCGTCGGACATGCGCTATATAAAACTCCTGATCCGACCAACCCGCACTGCCATTGCCCTTGATCCAGGCAGCCACAAAAAACACAGGAGTCGCTGATGCTCTGTAGACCGCCCGCCTTGGGTCGCGGACGCCGACGTTCGTGCTCGTAGAACGGCCCGACCAGACTCATCTGGACTGCCATTCGGGCAGGAGAATACGTAATGTTCCCTCCATCCACCGACCACCACCAAACTGGCCGACCGTGTGGATACAGCCCAGATCAACCTCACCGTCTTGTTCCACACTTCGTGCCAAGGCAGCTTTCATAGATCGGCAAGCTTGAGGAGCTTGACAGTCAGGCGCAACCGGAGGTCCGCCCCCTGGTGGTCGAGGAGTGCAGTGGTCTCGTAAGTCCCCTTTCAGCCTTGCGCAAACACTTTTCCACCCAACCCTTCTCATGATGCTTAAACGCATGTATTACCAGACCCTCCCGTAGCAAGGAGGAGCATGGTGACCAAATCTAGTCATCCTTATCCTGAAGAACGTTCTCCTTTCCCGCGATTCGATCCCCAATGTTCGGCATCAACGCTGACGCCGTTACAGTCCAGTCCTGATTGCTCGCGACTCAACCCATCGTATTTGTAGTTCCATATTCTTTGCCTGCCCATGTAGCTCTAGCGCCCTGCTCAGTGTTCGCTGGACCAGACTTGTTGGGTCCGCCTCGATAATCATGGCCTCATAACTGGAGGGCGCCGGGGCGTCAAAGTCGCGATAGCTGCCCACGCAAACCAGCACTGACTTCACCGGTCTGCTGCTCGAAAGTCGACGGGTTTAACGCCTTGGCTGGCTCGTAGACAGTACCTACCACCAGCGCTACATCCGCATGGCCTGTGCTGATCGACCCTCAGCCATGAGACGCCTCGAGCGGCAGAACCGAAAGGTCAGCCCTGATGCAGCCTGGGGTGTTTCCCGCGGCATCGGTCTGCGCCGACGCCGGTGCCGGCGAGGACCGGATCTTGAAGGGTTGCACCACATGACTCAGGTCTGTTTACGGTCATGGGCTTGCAGCTCGCCGGCCAAGGTCTATATTCGTATGCAACGTATCACTCCCATTCTCAATCTTCGTTCCTCTGTCACTGTCTCTGGTTCTTGCTGGTCACCGAGTAGATCTGCACTGGCAATTGCCCACAAAACAACCGGTCACCGCTGGTCACATAGCTTGTCCACCATGAGCGCCGACGCACGAAACAAGCTCGAGGCCCTACGGGCATTGATGCAGCGCAAGGAGATCGACGCCTAGTGAGCAAAGCGCTGTCTGTAGTGTCCACTGGTGCTGACACGCTCAGCGTCGTGCCCACTGAAGACGCCCGTATGCTGCTTTCCAGACCTCCTTAGGTCCTCTGCTGAATACCGTCCAGATGCGTCCGAGTTCCTGGCCGAATGCGACACGCGGAGAGCATGGCTCACCGGCTTCACTGGCTCGGCTGGCTGCGCAGTGGTGACGCAGAACGAGGCGCGGTGCTGGGCCGACGGGCGGTACTTCCTGCAGGCCGGAAAACAGCTCAGCTCCGAGTAAGTCACGCGTCTGGGACACTGGTGTGCTCGAAGCTGATGATACACAGCTGGTCTCTGATGAAGCAGGGTCTCCCGGGAGTGCCCACCGTCTTCAAGTGGGTCGAGGAGGTGAGCTGCTCCTGAACCTGAGCGCAAGGGCCCACAGCTGACAGTCTCGCAGGAGCTCAAGCCTGGAGCGAAGATCGCGATCGACCCCACAGTCATGTCTTTTGACCAGTACAAGACCGTCTCGAAGGCGCTGTCCGAGATGAAGCCGACGCCTTCGACGCTTGTGGGCCTGACGGAGAACCTGGTCGACCAGGTATGGACCGACCGGCCGGCTCGACCCGCCAACCCCGTCTTCTTCCTCGAGGACAAGTACAGTGGCGAGAAGGTGTCCAGCAAGGTCGCGAACCTGCGGGAGAAGATGAAGCGTATTGGAACGCCTGGTATGGTCGTCAGCGCTCTGGATGAGGTCGCCTGGCTGTTCAACCTCCGTGGGAGCGACATCGCCTTCAACCCTGTGAGCTGCACGCGATTGAGGCATGTCTTGGAGTCCAGCTGACCCGCCAGGTGTTCTTTGCGTATGCGATCCTGACGCAGGACGATTGCACGCTGTTCGTCAATCCGGCGTCGCTCTCCGAGGACGTGCGTTCGTACCTCCACTCGAACGACGTGACGATCCTCGAGTACGAGCGCGTGTGGGGCTCGCTCGAGGCGCTCGGCAAGCAGGCGAAGGAGGCTGAGGCTGCACCGCCCAGCACGGACGTGCATATGAAGGAGGCGGCCGGCGAGGCTGATAAGAAGGACAAGGAGGAGAAGAAGCCAGAGGAGAAGCTCGAGAAGACGAACAAGGTCTTGATCGGCAAGACCACCAGCTGGGCCGTTGCCAAAGCTCTCGGCGAGGTGCGTATAACAGGACAGCGCCAGCAGGAGGGACCGCTAACGGCTGCAGGACATGGTCGACACCCGCCGTTCGCTCATCTCGGACGCCAAGGCCCGCAAGAACGCCGTGAGCGGTCCATCGCTAAATCTGAGGTCCATCCGCTGATCCTGCAGACTGAAATCGAGGGCTTCAGGCAGTGCAACATCCGAGACGGAGCCGCTCTGGTTCGGTACTTTGCCTGGCTGGAGGATGTTCTCAACAAGGGCGAGGAGTGGAACGAGTTTTCCGCCGCTGCTGTCCTCGAGGATTACCGAAGGTGAGCGTCCGGTTCTTCTGATGGAAATGCAAGGCTGACAGCGGCAGCCAAGGAAAGCTGTTCAAAGGCCTGTCGTTCGAGACGATCTCTTCTGCCGGCGCGAACGCAGGTGGGCGACTCGCTGGGCTCTGGAGGCGCAACGCTGACCTCGAGCAGCTGTCATCCACTATTCGCCAACGGCGGAGAACCACGCCCCTATCAAGAAGGACCAGATCTACCTGTGTGATTCGGGCGGTAAGTTCTAACTGGTATCAGCAACGGAGGTGACAAGCTGATGGGATGCAGCGCAGTATCTGGATGGTGTGTACTGTGTCGGTGTTTAGAGCCGGAACTGACGCTTATAACAGGTACGACCGACACGACGAGAACTCTGGTCAGTCCCGACTGCTTCTGGCTTACATGGAGCCGGTGCTGAAGGCTGTAGCACTTCGGTCAGCCCACCGACGACGAGAAGCGGGCCTTCACGCGTGTTGTGAGTTGGAGATTCATCGGCGGGAGTTCCCGCTGACGCGTACTGCAGCTTCAGGGTCACATCGGTACGCGAGGCCTGCCGGATGTAAGGTCGAAGGCATCACTGACTTGATGACAGCGCTCGACCAGGCTATCTTCCCTCCCGGAACCACTGGTGAGTTCGCCTTCGACCTCGCCCGTATTACAAACTGACCCCAACAGGATACATGCTGTCAGTCTTGCATCTGCTTGCCTGATTGTCTCTGTCTCCATTGTAGACTGACATTCCCAGTGACTGCCTCGCGCGACGAGCTTTGTGGTCGGACGGACTGGACTACCGGTTGGTCTTTTTCTACCCCGACCCAGGCCTTTCACTGAAGCTGGCAGACACGGCACCGGCCACGGTGTCGGCTCGTTCCTGAACGTGCACGAGGGTCCTCAAGGTGTCGGGCCCCGAATCGCCTACAACGATGTCGCCCTGCAGGCTGGCCACGTGATCTCGAACGAGCCGGGATACTATGAGGACGGCAAGTTCGGTATCCGAATCGAAAACGTTCAGGTCGTACGGAACGCCAACACCAAGTGGACATTCGGCGGCAAGGGCTACCTCGAGTTCGAGCACTTCACCATGGTCCGTGCCGCCATCGACGCTGGGCATGGGTCGTCAGCTGACATGGCGCAGGTGCCGGTGCAGACCAAGCTGATCGAGGTGTCCCTCCTCGCGCCGAGCGAGAAGCAGTGGATCAACGACTACCACAAGGAAGTCCTGGAGAAGGTCTCGCCCCTGCTTGAAGAGTACAAGGACGACCGAGCTCTGCAGTGGCTGAAGCGGGAGTGCGAGGCGATCTAGATCAACCAAGAACGTGTTTCCACGACAATCCCCTCCAACAAGCATATTCATACTGCACAATGCATACAATGAGCTAGCCTGTTGCGTTGCTAAGATGGTCGCTATGCCGGGACCGCAACGCCGAGCCGACGCGTGAGACGCCACTTGATCTCGAAGAAGGCGGGCTCAGTCTCGGGAGTGACCAGGCCGTGGCGCATGAGGAAGTCGACCAGGATTGCACCGCAGTTGGGCTTGAACTCGCCAGCGTGCATCCGGTCAAGTACTTCTGGTACCGTCATGAGCTGCGTCTGTCAGTACGAGATTCTTGTCAGCTTGCAGTCATTAGGGACTCACAGCGAACGACTCGACTTCGTCGTCGTGTGGTCTTGGGCGGATAAAGTCAGGCTCCGCTTCGGACGGCAGCTTCAGGTCATAGATGTACCTGATGAATCAGCGCCACGAGACGAACATGCCAAGCTTAGCACTCACTCGAACTCTGCAACGTATCAGTTGTTGCTTTCCAATCATCGCGTTCAAAGGCTGACTCACCGGGCTGCAGATAGCCGTCGTCGGTGATGTAGAAGTAAGTGACAGCGCCGGTTGATCTGCGAAGGACATGAGGATCCCGCCCTCTCAACACAGCTACACTGCTCTTCTCACCGTAGACGCTGGCGAACGAAGTCTTCAGGCAAAGATGCCTCCTCATCACACTCTTTGATCATCGACTCTAATGGCCGCATGCCAGCAGGGATGCCGCCGGCGACAGACTGTACCGAAGCGTGTCAGCGTCAGGCCGATCCAGCAACTCCGAGATCCCTCACATTGTCCAGCCGAGATGGCCATCTGAGGGAGTCAGGCTAAGTACGATAGGCATGCATCGCAATGACTTACGTCGCCTTGGTAGCGCTTCGCCTGGGCACCCAGATCTTCATGTTCTCCCCTTCGCCTTCGTACGCTGCAGGCATCAGCACTCTGACGAGCGAGACGAATGGATTCTTCGGCTCCACACACCCGTCATATGAACTCCGAATGTTGCGAGGCCAAAGATCGCACATGCCGCACGCTCCAGCTCGAACGCACTGTTCGAGTATGGCCTCGAAGCGTCGTAATCGCGCAAGGCGGACGATCGGGGGTCGCAGTAGATCATGTACCGCTCGTCTCGCCATCCTGGCCCGTCAGATCCGACCTGAGCTCTCGATACGAGGGCGTGCTCACCTGCCAGGGGACCTGGGAATCTGTCGGCTTCCCTCCATCGTTCCGCTGTGGCTCGCATGACATTCGACATGGCGTCTTTGCCGCCATCAACGACAGACTGTGCGAACCAGACGCACTCCGCTTGCAAATCCGACACCATGTCCTCGTCCGCGTCTCCGCCATCCGACACGGTGCCATCAGACCCGCCACGGGCCTCGCTCTTCCCTGAGAACTGGATCTGAAAGACCTCTCCGTCCGGACTTGCTTCTCTGTCCTGCACGAGCTGCTCGACGACTTCGGGGCGGAGGAGACCGACAGGGGTCAAGCCTGAGCTGAAATCCGAGTAGGTGAGATGGAACGGGACATAGCGCTCTTTCGTCTGTGGATGGAACGCGGGGTACGAGCTTTCGTGCGCCGGGAAGTTATCCGCTGCTGCAACGACGTGCAGTAATGACCTAGGCGAGCTCATGCTGGATTGCTGAGTAGATGATGTCGAGGAACGGTAAAGTCAGATCCGGTCGCGGTCTGGTTCAACGCTGTTGGTTTACGTTACTCCGAGCCCGTTTGGCAGTCGAGGGATACAGTAGCAGCTGCAGCTGTCGTCCCCTGGCGAGCATACACTATGGACCGGAAGCAGGCGATACAGAGATACATGGGCGCATTAGACAGATGGGGTCGAGCGATGGAACCCAAATACAATTGTCAAAGCCCCTGTGCGAGCAGCTCGACCACGTGCTGCGCCGTAGCGGGCGACCCTCGGCTTCTCCTGCTCGATAGCGGAGTTGCTCGTTAGGACAGCAGGATACGCAAGACCTCTGAGATTATGCTGCTGCTGCCGCCGCCGGTGCTCCGCTCCGCCCCTCCTGTAGCTTCATCTGCAGAACCTGCACGACCGTCTGGGCGTTCTCCTGTTTCCGCTCGATTGTCTTTTGTAATGTATCCAGGTTTGATTGGATAAACGTCGTTTTTGCCGTGTAGAACGTCTTGGCCTCTGCCCTGGTCTACAAAAACGGGTCAGCTTTCTGTGCGTGGCAAGGGAGGATGATCGTTCGACGCGACAAGAGGTCCTTGCTCTGCAACCCGAGGGTTGCACGACGCAGCGCGCTCGGTGAAACGGGATGTGGGGGCCTTGTCGCTTGAGTGATTCAGCTCACCTTCTTGACGTAGTATCCCGTGCCCACGTCAACCACCACGTTGTCCACGTCCGCGAGCTTTCCTGGCACGTATAATGAAGAAGTCAGAGGGACAAGGACCTCCTTCCCTGTTGAACTACGTCAGCGATACCGGCTTGGGTAGACCACACCAGGTTCTCCCAGCACGACCGCTGAGGCGAGCACTACTCCTAGCAGGCTCAAGCGGTATTGGCCACGCACCTTTGGAATCCGCATTCAGCTCATCAATGTCATTCAGGCAGCCCTTGAACTTGGCTTGCGCTGATTTGAGTTGTTGATATGACGAGGTCAGGTGGTCGAGCTCCTGGTACAGGGTCAGCAGACAATCTTGCTTAGCCAGCTTGTTCGGAGAGGGGGAGATATCGATCCTCCTGCACATCGCGTTCCGCATCACGATTCACTCGACGGCAGGGATAGCTGCCGAGGACGGATTCGCTTCCGCAGAATACCTGGGATGGAGGAGCACTCACCGAATCCAGCTGCTTCTTGACCTCCTGAAGCTGTACGGGATCGAGGTCGGTCAGCTGCACTTGCTGCTCGGCTGACATGGCGCTCGATTAGGGTTATATTTCACAACAAAATCCAGGTTCAGCTGTTGTTAAGAGGACCAGGAATCGCGTCGCTGTAACGCGGAGCCCCACGCAACACTTTGGTTCCGCATCAGATGTGGCGAACAGGACTGCGCTAGCTGCGTCATATCACCGCGGACAGGCATGCATGCCAGCTATACCGAGGCTTGAGCTCCCGTCTTTCTTCTGACTTGAGCATGAGATATTCACAGGCGGTTACTGCTGAATCTCGATGATGAACGCGAGACTCCCAGGGGCATCATATTGCGCACAGAGGGGCACCCCAGCCTATCCAGTGCTATCAGCCCTATTTCATCCTTTGAGCTCCTCGAGCCGTGTCTCCTTGTGACACATGTCCAGCTATGTGCTGTGCAAGCTCCCTGCCGTCGTACACAGCTTTCATCAAGTGGTTTCAAGCCCTATAGATGGACCTTCCTGTTGGGCGAGGGGCTCCAACATCGCGGCGTTGAAGCTTCATTTGTCATAACACCCAG
Source organism: Cutaneotrichosporon sp. M94-02A (assembly GCA_037040355.1). Lineage (NCBI taxonomy): Eukaryota > Fungi > Basidiomycota > Tremellomycetes > Trichosporonales > Trichosporonaceae > Cutaneotrichosporon > Cutaneotrichosporon sp. M94-02A. Next base: position 311,905 of record JAXQGU010000098.1, read on the forward strand.
AGGCTAGCGGAGCCATACCAGCCATATGCCTCAACCTGGATCACACTTCATCAATCCCGACAGAGCCTATGCACAATACGTATATGAAATTGGCGCAATGGATGGAACGGCTTATACAGAGCGCCGCCAATTGATCGTCGGCTTCTTGTACCCCTCCGGCACCGGCTCGAAAGTGCAGCCGGTATACCAAGTAGACAGCCCATACGACTTCGCAAGCTCCTCCCTGATCTTCGTGACTTCTTGCATATAGCCTTCGGAGGGGCCGTTCCTGAGCTCTTGCTCTGACAGTCTCCATAGGGATTGGTCGTCCCATTCTCTTTCGAGTATTCGTGCAATGTCCTTCAGCGACTCCCTGATCCCAGACCGCTGGTCTCGATCATCCGAAAGAGAATGCACAGAGTCGTTCTCCTGAGGTGAATTAGCGCCGGCCGAGCACGTCAAAGTGGCGACCGGTATGTCAGAAGATGGACTGGCTCAGATTACTAGATGGCACACTTGGCCATTAGGCCCATGATTGTAGCGCTCCAGAAGGGTTTTGTGTTCGAGTTTGCCGTCCGCGGACTTGAGCGTCACGATGACGTACTTCAGACCCGACTGAAATTGGGGGACGGAAAGATCATCACTTTTCTGCGGGGCATGAAGGGCTTGAACATGCAAGGTGTAGTCGGCTCGGGTGGTGGCTTCGCTCATCTGGACGAACGGTTATAGCGAACGAAGCGCTTGAATAGTTCTGCAGCTTCGACCGATAGATGTTACAGCCGAACTGGGTGGTACTTTGCAAGGCCCTGCCTTATAAAGTCCGTTCCGAGGCCTTGGTCAGCTCGATCCTTTGATCCGCCTGGACATCCTACTCGGGCCGCGTGACGTCCGAGGACCCATTGTGGGTCGTTAGCCCGAGGCAGTCATTCCCTTGACGGCCATGCCAGGAAGCTGAACAAAGGGCGACCTGACTGCGGAAGACGTGATACCGCGTGATGGGATGGAAGCCAGATGGCTCAAACGTCCACCTTCGTAGTCAAAGGGGTCTAGCTGCTAGGAACCCAAGTCTACCGTCTCGAGCTGGACTACACCGTACCTACGTACATAAGCTGTCGAGCTTCTGTGAGGATCAATGTCTCGCGATAGCTGCCTTGGATTGCAAAGGCCGGCCGATAGTCGATGGTGCCCGGAGAACCCGGAGAAGGGTGCAGCCCTGTCAGAGGCCTGAAGCACGACCATGCTAAGCAGAGTATCAAGTTCCTGCTAAGGCTGCATCGCGAGCGCAAGACTGCCACGCTTCGCACACTCATAGTAGTCTTCGCGGTGCCGTCTGGATAGTACGGTAAGTACAACCGGCCACATCCCGGTCTGCGAGCTGTTCGGGACCGCTTGCCCCTCTTGTAGTGCCAGCCCTCCACGCGGGCGATTGAGAGTCTGAACCGAGGCCAGAGACCAAGCCATTGGGGAGATAGCCGCGCTCGACAGGTAAATGCGCCAGGAGCTTATGGGACAGCCGGCAGCGGTTATTTGCCTGAATGCCTGGGCTCATCTCTTGAACTCGTCCGTGTAGCGGCTTGCATCACCAGTCAGACCACTTATACACAGATGATCGACGATGAGAAGGGGCTACTGTATGTACAATATCGAATGTCTGCGTGGGAGTCCGCAAAAACACGCCACGGCCTGACGGAAAGGGCTATAGAGGTATACGGGGTATCCTATCCTGAAGGGAAATATCCGATCTCGTGACCAGCTTGGTGTCGGCGGCAATCGCATGGAAGCTGCAGGTCCCGAATCTGGCGGACACGCGGTATTCCTTCTCGAGCTAGTCGAAGGCTTCTGCTATTTCTATCAAGCAGTCGTTTCTGAGCGGCCGCTTCTGGTGTCCGCTCGCGGGCAGCTTCCATCGCTTATCATGGATCCATTCTCTTTGGACTGACCGAGTGACCTTCCTGAGATCTTCCTCGATGAGAGGGTGCAAGGATTTGTCGCTTGTCAAGGGTTCCGCGCTCGTATAACCCTACAGATGGTTAGTTGCGCCCTTCCTTTAGATCCGAAGACTTGACCGCTACTGCGGGTCGGTCGGCTCTTCCAGAGCTGGATCCTCAATCCTTACCAGCTTCCAATCCCAATACAAGGAGTTTCTCCCTGTGCAGACCCGCTCGGTAGTATGGACGATCTCCCCAGTAGATTTCGTCAACTCAAGGCGGATTAACTTCAAGTGACGCGCTTCCGCGTCCACAATCGTTTGACCCAGAGACCCGTCCGCTTGTCCGGAGGGCTCATAGAAGACCTTGATGTTGCAAGTCAGCGGCGTCTCATCCATATCGCGCTGTATGAAAGTCAAGGATCGGAGACAATCCAATGTGTAAAAGAACGGTCCAGGTAGACGGTGACGACCAGTTGGGCACAATCAGCGCAGCCTTATATCGACGAATTGACCCTACATAGGCCGAGAGTGGCCAAAGAGATGCTTGCGGTCCATCCGTTCAAGCCCTTTCAGTGCACGAGATGCAAGGAATGCTCATACGAAACGACACATGAAGGCATTGATCAATCCTCCATCGCTGGGACCGCCCGTACTCTTTTCGGTTGCATATTGGAAAAGGTAGCAGAAGGGATGCCAGTCTCGCTTGCAGTTTCCAAACGGTAAAGGATTGTCGCGAAGCGATGCTGCCATCTCTCGCTTAACCTCTCTCTGCAAACAAGAAGCATCAGAGGCGACAATCAGCGACTTCCGGTTGAATGGAGAGAAGCAATTCATCCACCATGCTCGCTAATCCGCCGCCGCGACCGTCGGAACAGGACATACGTACAAGCGTTTGGACGTCCTGTAATACTGTAGACGGCATCAGTGTCCGAGATCCGGCAAGCCGTGTCTCGATTGGACGTGACACTCACTAAAGTCCCGGCTAGACCCGTGGCGTTCTGCCAGCCGTGTTGTGGACCTCCATGGCGGACAGCTCGTCCCTCGGGAAACGACAGAGCCCATAAAGGCTGCGTGGTGCCCTCGTTGCACAACTAAGCCGTCCGGGCCAGAGAGATGCTTCCTTGAATTCACTGATTCAGCTAGTTGAGATAGCAGGGCATCAATCAACATGGTCGAGCTCCGCGCTGGCCCGACATAGAACCAGTTAGGGTTCTGCCTTTGTCTCAATCCGACTGCTGTGTGCTGCTACACAGGGCTCGATGACATACTGTACGAACAGCTTGGAAGCGGTGATAGTCGTGACTAGTGACCCGAGATCCTCACATTCCACAGCATAATAGATCTGTCATACAAGTATGTACGATTGCTACCTGAACGCATTACCAGGTAACCTATACTGTATGTCGGCGCCACTACAGCTGCCGCCCACTTCGACCTTCTCTCGTTCCCCTCGTGGATAACGACCGTTGTAAGGAAAAGTCGATGGGATCACGCCCTCTCGATAAACTCGGTGGTGCCCGCCTTGCCATCCTGATACTTCTCCGACAAGCCGGAGGTGCCCACGGTCTCGCCGGCGGCCTTCTCTCCTGCCTCGGAGACCTGGCTCGTCTCGCCATCGAAAAGTGCAGCGATTTCCTCGAGAGACAAGGGACCGTTCTTGCCCTTGGTCTCGACCATGAAGAAGTAGAGGTAGACGAGCTCGAACGCGAGGAAGACGCAGTAGAAGATGCTGCCGGATCAGCCATGTCATGACTGAGGGAAGTCATTTCTGCACTTACTAGTACTTCCACTCGATGGCGAGCAGAGCGATGGGGTTGACATATTGGTTGAAGATCAAAGAGATGTTGATGAAAAGCGCTTTGCAGCATCAGCACCTACCCGAGACCGTAGAGAGCCGAGACCGTTGGACTTACTGAAGATAATGAAACCCTTGGCTCGGATCATGAATGGCAGGATCTCGACGGTGTAGCTGACGAGCAGTCCGTTCAGAGCACAATTGTAGCTCAGGTAGAACTGGACGTCAGTACGATTCAGACAACTCGAGACTCACCAAGAAGATGAAAGCAATGACCGCATGTCCGGCAGAGACGTTAGGCGCCGGGTTACCGGCGGCATCCACATTGTCCGCCGACTGAGCGTAGAGGGCGGAGCAGACAGTTTGCAGCTGGGCGTATGAGCCTTCATGCGAAGATGTGCACAAGTGTCCAAGAGAGCTGACTCACCGTGAAGAAGACGAGCATTCCCGACACACCGCTCAGAGCGAGCCTCCTTCGGCCCACTTTGTCAATGAGCAGAGCAAAGAACACGGAAGTGGCGTAGTTGACTGGATTTCATCAGTCTGCGAATGGCAGACGTAGCGATCCGAGTTCCGGACTCACAGATCTGCAACACGCCGTTGATCAACGTCTGGTCGAACTGGCTGGTGATGCCGATAGACTCGAGAACCTTGGCGAGGTAGTAGCTAACGAGACTGCGGAGCGTCAACTTCGCTGTTATGCCTGATAGATGCTATAGAGTTACCCGTTACCAGACCACTGGCTGAAGAACGCGAGCGCAATGATAATTCGCATACGCTGCTCTGTCAGCGATCGCGCGACCAGCGCATCGCTCGCCGATCGAGTCAGACTCACCTTGAGGTTACCACGCGTGGTGAAAAGACTGGCCCAGGTCGTCGACTTGGCGGCAGCCTCCATGGCGAGCGCAGCCTTGATCTCCTCATACTCGAAGGCGATGAGCGGGTCGTTCGAGTCACCACCGCAGTGGTGCTTGGTGATAACGGCAATCGCCTGCTCATCTCGGCCCTTGGACACGAGCCATCGAGGCGATTCAGGGATGAACCAGATCAGGCAGAACTGGATAATCGAGGGAAGACCCTGCACCACAGACGGAATTCGCCAGGACCAGGTGTTCTGAATGGGGAAAGTGCCGAATGTCGTCCACGCCGCGACTTGTTCGTTCAGCCGTGTACCTCTCGGAAAGTATAGAGAATGGATTCACCGATACTGCCCAAGTACCAAGTGGTGTTGTAGAGCGAGGTCAAGGGGGCTCGGTGGGTCGGGAACGCAAGCTCAGTGATCAGGAGCGGAGCACTGGTGGCGGCAATACCGAGACCGAAGCCAATCAGGCATCGAGCACCGATGAACATCCCAATGTTTTGCGACGCGGTCCTAGGACAGTTAGTGACAGATTGGGCTCGACCGTGCGAACTGGCTCACTGAAGAGCAGTGGCAACGAGCATGATGCAGCATCCGCTGAAGATACCCATCCTTCGTCCAAACTTGTCGGCGATGCCACCCGCGAAGGGAAGCGACAGGAAACTGCCAATGGACTGGATGGCGTTGAAGAGCTGCGTGTCTCAGCTTCCGCCTTGGCGGTGGCATTCCGAAGTTCGGAGCGCGCAGACTCACACCCAGGAGACCTCCCTCAGGATGACCAAAGTAATCCTGCCAATTCTCGACTGCCTGCAGTCCGTTCATCATCGAACCATCGTAACCATTCGTCATGGACGTGATCAAGATCAGGAACTAGGCTGTCAGCGGGCCGCCTCCACGAGCGCACTCACGCAGATCAGCGTCAGCTTGCCCAAGTGACCCCTGTAGAATCGCGTGTCTCTCCCGACCATAAAGGACTGGAGGATCTCATTGTGCGTGCCAACGCCGCCACCGTCGGTTGGGTGCATGATGCGAGAACGGTTTTGCGGGGTAGGGCGATAAGGGATTGGGGGTGACGACAGACAGAGGAGGGGTCTCCAGATCGATGTGCTCATAGCTCATCTTTATACCTGGCAAATAGGTCCGGGATCTAGGTCCGAACCAGTGCTGTGTGGATCACCTGACAATGTGCCGGTAAATTGCCCGAAGCTGAGCGTCGCACATACTCGCCCTCCCGATTGGATCTATTCATAGCCACCCGAGTGTCGCCCCGCATTGAATTTCCGCACAGCTGTTCCTGATGAGGACCCACTCATACTTGTCGGACGAGGGGACCCATCCGGGGCGTGCGGCCGTTGGTCGGGGCTACGCAGGCTAAATCTCGGAACGGCTATTTATGAGCTACTCGTGCGCGGAACTGCTGTGAGCCCCCTGCGGAGGACCTGCAACCACCAGGCAGCGGACCTCCTCGCAAGGGTGTCCGACCTGTCTGCGGACGCAGCCGGATGCTCAAGGTCCCGCTCAGACGGGTCTTCCTCGGAACTTTGCCACGGAAAAACAGCCTCTCGCTGCGCTGCCAGGGTCGTCAGGCGGCCTCATGTAGCTTCGGGCACGACGCCGGTAGCCTGACAGCCGCGGAGCTCCGCCGACGAGAGGCTCCGCGCGAGGCAGGAAGATAACAGAGCGCCTCGCTACGATTGAGACACACCCTCCATCGGCTGCCTGTCGGGTTGGTAAGTCCGGCCCAAATCAAGTGGTCCACTTGTATTTGTCCGTGTCCGGGTCAGAGTGATCAGACAGCCTGAGCAAGCTGCGGACATTAGACGAATCAGTCAAGAACTTATAGTGCGCTCCGTGGGCGTCGCATCTATTGAATCGCATGTCACGGAAAGGATATCGCAGGACGACGTCCGATCCGCAAGCGTCGACTGACAGGAGGCCCTGCAAACCTGTCCAATATCAGCGCCGCCTTTCGAGGAGTCATGGAGAGACCCGCGCGCGCCGAGGGGAAAGTCTCAGGGTATCGCTATCCTCGACGCACACAAGCTCACCTGCATCGGTGTGCCTGACATTACGCGCGGGGGAAGGAGGGGGGCGGGCGCGCTGGCGCCATGGCAAGGGACCTTCGTAGAACGCACTGCATCGAGGCGCGGTGGATTCTGATCGTCCAGGAAGCCGATACCCGCAAACCCAGATGAGCTGTAGGAAGCGGCGGACAGGAACTGCGCATCCTCCGAGGGTGTCGCGATGGTGTGGGGAATCTTGATTTTCAGGCCTGAGTTGACACCGTTGGGGTCGAACTTGTGGTCGCGGGGCGAAGGGGTAAAGCCGATGGATATCGATGTTGGCGTGACACAGGCGGAAGGTCAAGGGATATCAACGTCGGGGTGTGTCGTGTGACGGACTTGAGCCGTCAAGCTACGGATCGCATCTCATCGCCCTTGAGCTCGGAGCTCACAAGGGTCCGACTGCCCTCCGGATGGGATTACGCTCAGACACGGCGGTCAAGCAGCGACGGGCGTCGAGACCTGTGCTGCGAGGGACCCGAAAGGCAGTTGTGGTTTTGCGTGCGAAGGGAGGCGGATTCGCCATGACCGCTAGTCTTCCGAAGCCGCCAACGGCATCGAGCTACTATCGGCTGCAGCCGCCTCCTCACGAGCATCGCGCTTAGCTCTCGAGCTGGCCTTGATCCGTTCAAACTGGGTGGTCAGCACTACACGTTGAGAAGGGTGGAAACCCCACTCTGTCGCGGTATCGCTGCACCTGAGCCTTCTGGAGACGGTATTCAGCTGCTATCCTATATATGGTGACAAGCAAACCCACCAGCTTGTCGTTCTCGGACTGCAGTTTCTCATTCTCCTGCTCCGAAACTCTCAGCCGCTTGGCCAGGTCCGTTGCAGGACCGGGACCCGGGATAGGCGAAACTTGAGAAGCGAGCAATTGCGACCTCATGAGGTCATGCCCTTGCTTAGCTCGGTATGCCTCTCGCCGCACCCCGTCTGCCAGCGCGCGGATCATCTTCTGCCGTTCTTCCATCTGCTCCAGAAGCGCCTTGTTCGCCCGCTCGACTTCGTGCGTGTGTACCGCCATTGCATCCAGCGAAGCTCGAAGGTTCTCATTCTCCAGAGCAAGCTCTTCAGGCGACTTCAGGGATGCCCTTCTACAGTAGTCAGATGTGTCTTGCCAGAGATACGCGGGTGTGACCGCCAAGGCAACACCCACTTGGAGTCCTCGATCGCCGCACCAGCCGGTGCGGCTTTCTGGGCTGACTTCAACTCGGGCACAACGTAGAATGAATGGCTGGGCGATCCAGTCCGGCCTGCATTTCATGAGTCATAGGTCCAGACTTGCCCAAGCCTAGCCACTGAGGATCGTCTTAACAGCACCAACCTTGAACTCCTTCCTCTCGCTTGTGCTTGTGGTGACGCAGGTTCAACGGTGAATCGAGCTGGCCGGGCGCTGCGATATCTGCCTTAGCGAAGGCTACTGGATTGCTGACTTCATCCAGGGCAGTGTCGAGGGTCTCCCAGAACCGCGAAAAGGTGTCGACCGGGCCTGCGAATCCGCCTCCAGCCTGAACGAACGATTCAGAGAAGTCTGATGAGGACGAAGACGATTGGATCGGCGACAGGGGCGTCCTGGATCCAGGATGGGCACTTCTTGGTGTAGTGACCTGCTGGAATGGAGCAGGAGGTATCGACGTGGATGCCGTCGATTCGACCACGGCGCCGAGAGGTCGGACAGCAAAGGGCGGAAGGCCCTTTGTTGCCGAGAGTCGGGAAGCGATACCCGGATTGGTTGACCAGCCGCGACCAGCTGCTCCAAGACCGACTGGCACCTCCTCAGGACGCCAAGGATGCTGGGCCGCTACGGACCGAACCGGCTCTGAAGCCCGTCTCTGCGGTTGGGGCACCACCGGAACGGGTTGATGGCTCAGCTCAAGAGCCGCCAATTTGCGTTCCACATCTTTGACGAGCTTGCCATTCTGCACCGTCAGGAGATGAAGCGTCTTCTGGGTCGCCTCGTCGTTTGAGGGGCTCCGGGATGCTTGGCCGAATAGCTCGGCCGCCTGGCCGTATAATTTCGCCGCCCGCTCGAGACTCGCTTTAGAGGCGGTCGCGGGGCGGATCAAGGTCGACGCTTCGGCAGATAGCGCATGCGCTTTGGTCAACGGGTTGTCCTCGCTCATCTCGATAGCTCGTCATGAGGTATAGCCACCGAAACAAGGTGACCTTCCCTGCTGGGCTGAGTGATCTGATGCAGGAAGGATCACAAGTGACACGGGTTGGCTCGGCGGCGAAGGCGGGGAAAAGAGGTGGGGAAAGTGGGGAAAGTGCGGGGAAGGGGTCCAGGTGAAACGAGCATCCTTTTGTGCCCGAATCAAGGTTGGAATTACACCCATACCTCCCAGTTGATTCGACCTCGGACCGAGCGACATGACAGTGATACACGGCGGACTTGTGTCGCCTGTGGTCATGCTCGTTGGCCTGCCTGCAGTGTCAGCACACGCTCTTTCTGCGCTCTTCGCCTCGAGCTATGTCGGCAGCATTTACCTGTCCAACCTCTTCTCCAGGTCTGCACGGCCATCGAAGTCACTTGGATCATCTCAATTCGTCGAAGAGCCCTCATCAAGCGCTCCTTTGATCGCTGCGACAGATGAGGCAGTCAACGCGGCGGAGCTTCACGGTCCCCGACCTGGCGACCGAGACCACCCCGCGACCATCAAACGCCGCATGGCGGCGGTCTCCTTGGCAACCGTCGGCTCCATGGTTACTCTGCTCTCTGTCGTGAAGCAGCTCAGCGGGGAAACGTCGCGACAGGCGGTTAGTGATACAGAGTCGGGGCGGGCTGCTTACTCGGTAGCTTGTGCCGACCTTGCGGCTCATGGGTATCCCGACCGCGTTGCATCTGCCCAAATCGACTCTTCAAGCGGTACTGCCGTATATACTGGCGCCCGCTCTTCTTCTCGGACCCTTGGTAGCAATGTATCTCGACGGAAGTCTTCCCTTGCAAGTGGGGACCGGCAATCTGTGGAGTAGGCTTAAGCGACAGTTCTCGGACTGGGGACTTGTCGAATGCAGGAATTACGTCGTCGTGAGTCGCAATGTCGCGATGTCTCTGACGACCAGGGTCCAATCACTGAAGAGCTCGTCTTCCGCTCTTGCATCCTGGGAGCGTCGCTACTAGCTCGTCCCGCATTGTCCGTCAAGGCGTTGGTATTCGCCACGCCTCTTTGGTTCGGGTTCGCACACGCACATCACGCCTGGGAGAACTACAAGAAGAACGGCAGGAGCAGGGACGCCGCAATCCACGCCATCGCGCTCTCCAGTAAGTCAATACTGCTCCACAGGCCACGCACAGTGCTCATCACTCAGGTTTCCAGCTGACATATACAACATTCTTCGGATGGTTCGCCTCGTACCTGTTCCTTCGGACAGGCTCGATCATTCCCCCAACGATTGCGCATATCTACTGCAACCTAATGGGGATCTACTTGCCCACCTCGGCAGTCAGCCGTCATCCACGAAAGAAGACCCGTGAGTGCATGGAAGAACAACAACACAATAGTAGCCAAAACTGATCCTTGCGCACAGTGATTTGGGCGTCGTACCTCGCAGGAGTTGTCGGCTTCGCGTACGGCCTAGCTCGCCTCTGAGCCTCCATATCTCTGGATACCTCGCCTAATAGGGCCCAAAAGAAGTCATGCTTCTGGTCCATCCCGTACCCCGCCGAAGTCGATCTGCCCAGCCATCAGCGCCACGTTGCACTCAAACCGGACTGCGAAGCGGACTCACCGTAGTGTGACGCACGCGATGGGGCGAAACTCGACTCGATCTTCGAGAACCGGGCCTGCTGCTCCCGCAGCCTCTTCTGCCGGCGTCTCCACAGCAAGGCCGCGACGAGGATGAGGATCGCCACTCCGACAACCACACATGGTATAATGATAGCCAGCCTGCTTCGTGTCAGAGATGCAGACCCTCCCTCACGAGTCTACGCCACTCACTTGGGGACCGTATTCGTCGTGGTATGACTCCCTTCGGATGCCGCTCCTGACCCGGCATCGGTAGGAAGGGAAGGAGACTGACCCCGAGAGGCTGTGCTCGCAGAGTCGGGCTTGGCGGTCGTGCTTGATGGGTTGGAGCCGGAAGAACTCGATTCGAGCGCCGGTAGACGCGTGATCTCGCCGCCAGCGTTGGTGCTGAGAGTCATGCCGCCTGGTGCGGGTGCATCAGGTTTGGCCGTATTAACCGTGGCCGCAGTAGTGATAGTCGTCGTCACGTAGCCGCCGGCGGCAAGACTGCTCGTCGTGACCAAGGTAGTGGCAGCAGTAGTGGCCGGAGTTGGTCCGCTCCCCGGCACAGCGCCTCTTCGGAGCGTCTGGACCGACTGCGCTGACATCAAGGCTGACATCGCTGCCAGGCCTCCCGTTGCGAACACAATCGGTGACAATGGCGCTCCTTCTGTTTGGACCGGCTTGAGTCCGCTGTTGAGTATGTCAGACGCGTCTGAATCCGGGGCCAGTGTCGGTCACTCACGACTGGCCTTGATTGAACGCCACATAGTCGAGATCAAACCCTGTCTCGTGAGCAAGTCTGTTCCTCCCCACCGAACAGGACTGAATCGGCTGACAGTAGAGGTCCTTTGAGCGAGGTCGGTTGTAGATCGTCTGCATGGTCAGACAGAGTCGCGGGACACCGCTCCCACAGTGAAGACACGTACCACCTTGTGCTGTCCGACTGACAGACCAGACGACGTGTAGAGAACGCCTTGCGGTTGATCCACATTGAGGAAGCCGTCGAACCACTGCTCGATCCCATCATCGACAACAATGCTGTAGTATCCCTGAGACCGTCAGCTGCCATCCGCCTAGCATCGTAGCGCATCGTGGACCGACATGGCTACTCTGATCAGCGTTGATATACCAAAGGCTGAGGGCTAGGACTGACTTTATTCTCCGCCCTCCAAAGACCAGGAAGTCACTCCCGGTGTAGCTGAACGTCACCGAATCGCCCTGCTAGAGTCAGGCGGTTGGTCTCCCCCAAGTTGACCAGAGGCTTACGTCTACAGTGGCCCGGGTCATGGTCTCGTTCCAGTACTCGTTCTTCAAGTAATCGGCGCCTCCGTCTACCGGGCGTCAGCTTGCCCCCTCTCGGCTCGAACGGAGCGCTATTCGCCCAGGCGGCCGGTGACTCACCATCCAGCATCCACGATGCGCCCGAGTACTTGAAGAAGTCATAATTGCTATCGTCGACCACCACAAACGAGCTCATTGTGGGTCGAGCGAGATCCCGGACCCCTCAGCACGTCTCAAGGCCAGTCCTCAATTTAGAAAGACAGTGAAGTGCGCGATATGAAGCAAACGATCGTTCGTCGATGAGGGGCCGCTCGCCGCTTGGACTTCCTTCGTCCCCATAGACTAGCTCGGCACTCATCAGGCCTGCGCCCCCTGAGGGGAGAGCACAACAAAGCGACTCGGTATGAGCTGAAGGCATGCTTTGAGCTTTGTGCGACAAAGACAAAGGTGCCAAAGGACTGGTACAGTCAAGGGGTGGCGGCCCTTTCGCGGGGCACGCGACTCCGCTATGCGGCCACGAGTCGGCCGGGCCACATCAACACACACTCATCGATCTGCAGACCTGGGAATTGCGCCATGTCCGGGCAATGTCGATACCTTGTGATCCGTCATGCGCAAGTGTAACGGATCATTCGGGTGCGGCGTCCACGTAAAACGGCTCCGCCGACTCGGGCGTGAATTGGTTGTATGGGTGTCCGTGACATTTTCCAGGATTCGTCGCCAGACTCTTGAATGACACAGCCACTGGTCCAGCGCCGAGAGACTTGTCCACCAGATTTCCAAGTCAGCTAATCCAAGTTTCAGCAGATGAGGCTGCTTCCTGCCCGTGCGAGTGTGCGATCAACCAAGCCGCGTCAGCGAGCTCTTTGGCATCCTTCGCATCCCGCATTACCATTATACATGGTCTATATAATGACACCACGGCGGTCTCTTCGACGCCTCTTGGCTCATGAGGTGATGCCCAGGCATGCATAGTCAATCAAGCCGTCGGAGAAACTAAGCCTAGAAGGCCGTTCATGTCGGATGACCTGACCAATAGGAGCCTGAAGCCGTCCTCCGCCATGATCTCCGCGGCTCCTTGCCGCTCCGTCGCGGTGACGGCGGGCGGTCCCGATACGACCCGGCGCTGGTGCCCCACGCAGATCACAAAAGAAGAAGTCACAGTAGTGCTGGGACACTACAATAGCCGAACTCGCGTCGAGCGGTCTCGCTGATCAGGCTGCGCGATATGCGTGGTCGTCGCGTCCTCCGGCACGCGAGGAACTCTCGCCAAAAGAGTCTCACACATCGGCATCGCACAAGGCTCGGGCGACGTCCGAAACTGCATGTCGAGGAAATCTACTGCGTACAACGAGTATGTGTATTACAACCATCACCGGAGGGATCAACGTGGAAAGATAGGATGTTGTGAAGTCCGCTTCACTCGGGATGCCTGCCGTTCCAATACGGGTTCGCCGCCGTCATGACCTCGCTATTGCCCATGTACGGCACGAATGCCTCAGACTGCCGGTCTTGAGGGTATTCAAACAGAGCCTGTTGTTCACCGCCACGCGAAGGCTGACCTAACGCCGCGGGATGTTCATATTCCGCGTCGTCGTCGGCAGCGGCATCGTGTGCGTACTCCGATTCCCACGGTTCCTGTCGCCGCTTCTTCTTTGATTTCTTGCCGGGACCTCTGCGGCGCAAGAACGTGTCATACTCGCAGACCGGCTGATTCCGGCGACAACAATGGTGACATTTGGGCCGCACACCATCGCACCTGCAGGATCAGAATCGCACAGCGCACTGAGCAGTGAGAAACCCACTTGAGCTTTTTGGCGCGGCAGTTGTGGCAGGCGATCACGATCGGCTTCTTCTCCTCGCCTCCTTCTTCGTGCAGGCTGTTCTTTGAGCCGGATGAGGGCAGCATCCCCGGCGAACTGTCCGACCGCGATTCGCCATCGTCGATCGCCGAGGATACTTTCCGCTTCCGCGAAGTCGACGGACCGGCGACTGCGTTCTGTGCCGACAGAGGCTTGTTGACCCCCCTCGCAGCCGACAGCGACGGCGAACGATCGAAGCTGGATTGACCTTTCGACCTCGGCGACGCGTGCTGGGTTTGAGAACGTGGATGGAGCAGGCTGGCGCTCGATGCGTCATGTGTGTCTCGAGGGACGGTGACCGGGCCGGCTGTGCTTGACAACAAAGGATGCGTTGTCGGAGCGAACGCCGACGAGTCAGCCTGATAAGGAGTCGCACTCCAAGAGGTATATCCCGCGTTCGGATTTGAAGTGATCGGCATTGCAGACATAGAGGCCGAGGGCATGCCGCCAGAGCGCCCAAAGTCGACGTGACCGCCGGTCCCATCGTACTGTCCGGGGAGAGATACGTTGAAGGCCTGGTATGCGAAGCCGGCGTGTTGTGCCTGCAGTTGGTCGGGCATGAATGCCTCTTGCGAGGACATAGCGGGGCTCTGCGACGAAGGGGTGAATGGAGCCTGCCCAAAGAACCCATTGACCATCTGAGCCTGACCCTGGGGTTGGGCGGGTAATTGCCACGGGAATCGCGCCATGTCGGGCATTGCGGCGACGAGATCTGGCGAGATTTGCAGTTGTGACGGGTCGTGTAGAGCTCGTTCAATGTTGAACGGGTCCTGTGGCTTGAGGCTGTACGCTGTGCCGTCGGGCTGGGATGGCGTGCTTATCTGCGAGGTCGCCTGGCTCCATGGCGTTCCCGACGTGGACGAGTAGCTGTGGCGGGCAATGAGGCTGCTCGAAGACGCCTCGGCGACGAGCGACGCACCGCCGGCCACAAGGGGCTCGAAAGCCCCTGTAGACGGCAGGGACTGGATACGGTCCTGCCTGTTCACGTTTGATGAGGTCGACTTCGGGGTTTGTAAAGCCGAGTCAAGGCCGAGCTTCGCCTCGAGCAACTGCGAGAACCGGTCGCCAGTGCTCAGCGACACGGTCGGCGGATAGTAGGTATCACTACACGGCATGAGCCAGTCTTCGACATGTACACCGCGAGCCGAAGGATAAGGGACAAGAGAGGCGCGGTAGGTCAACAGGCGCATTGACAAACGCGACGACCCGACTCATGTGGATCACGTTCGAGGGATTAAACTAGTGGCTATACACGCGGTACTGCCGGCCAGAAAGGGGCAGGGGCGGTGGCGGGGACGGACACGGACACGGCGAAAGGCATTGCTGCGACTTACAAAATGTCTCCGTGGCCTTTCGTGGTTGACTCTGTGATTGAAGCAGTGCTTTCTCCATTGCGCGTTAAGGTTTTTCTGAACGAGTCCCATGTCTGATTGCCCAGCCCGACGGGCCGTCCGGTCTCGTCGAGAGTGAACACTGTCGGCTGAATAGAGACCGCTGATGCAGGAGCGGTCGCCGCGGTCTCAGCTTGCGCCTTAGCAGCCGGCGGCGGCAGAGGCGAATCATAGCATTCGTTCTCGTATGAAGGCGGCAGACGACGCCCCGAGGCGCCCGACCCAGATGGCCTCCTCCATGACTCCGGCTGAGACGAGAAGCTTCCGTATGCGGAGGGGTCGACGGCGAAGGGAAACTCAGGCGTGAAAGAGGCGACAAAGGGGTTGTTCATGAGTTCCCCCTGGGCTGACAGTCGTTGTTCGTATATGGACATTGGTCCTGCGAGCTCTGCAGATGCCTTCTGCCGGACCGGCTAGTCCGTCGGTATCATGCCAGACAAGCTGGCGGACAGGCCGATAGAGTGTTCCTTCGTCCGGAAAAGCGCCTGTCCAGACAATTAAGCAGATCTAGGTCGTCGATGTATATATAGGGTGACGATCAAGGTCCGATCTGTCGCTGCAATGTAGTTGTGGTCAAGGTATATCTACACGCGAAGGGGTCTTGTGCTTGTAATGAAGCCGCTCTGTGGTTGTGGTCGTCGGTATGCAGGCTGCTCTTTGCTCTCTGCTCTGCTGCACTGCGTCGCACAAGAGCCATGTCGCCTTGGACGGGATCAAACACCGGGCCCTCCTTGCACGTGATTACGGCATTCCGGCTAGGATCCAGGGCCTGGTCCCGTCCCTTGCTGTGCACGAGGTTTGGCTCGGCGCACGGACCGAAGCTCGGCGGCCCCGGAGCGGCGATCATCCGCCCAGCTCCGACCACCCTCCAACCCCGCCGCCACATGCCTCATCTCCGATCCACGTTCATCAGCGGGAGCCTTGGCCACCTTGGCCACGCGTCAGCACGATGACGCAGTACCCCCATTGGCTGCGATGTGTGCATCTGCGGTAATTGCATCGCATACCCCGATGTGCTTCCAGCTTGACTCCGCCGCGCATCCTCCGCTGGGCGTCATTGGCGATTCATACATTCGGTCGACTATTGGCAACAGGCTCTTATAGAAGATTGAAGACACTGCTATTACACGGCATTGTTGAGTCTGTGGCGGGGATGTCACTCTTCAGCGGCTTGGTTGTCAGATGTCAAAAGAGCCTCCTTCTCCGGCTCGACGACCCTCATCTTGTCGGCCTCGTCCTCAGTAGGCACCCAGCTAGAAGAGTGTCAGCCACAAAACGGCGGACCCGGGTATCGAACTCACATCTCTTCGTAGTCGAGGAAACGCTGGAAGCGCCCAGTAGACTTGGCCGAAACGAGGCAGGCAATGACGACTGCCGGTGTCGTGAAGAAGATCGACAGGATACTGACCATCTCCTGCGGCCCGCCCATGACATGCACAACGAGCCGGAATACCATCAGGGAAACCACTTGGGCGACCATGCCCGCGCGGTAAGTCGGCATAGCGAAGTCGTTGTCAAGACGCTGCGGGATGGGCACAGGACCGGTGGTCCGTCGAGCGGGAACGCCGAACTCCTCAACGTAGTCGAACCGCAGCGAGAGACTAGCGAAGACCGAGACGTAGAGGGCAGAGTATGCGAGCGTGAATACCGTCATGAGGGAGTTGACCCAAGGCGACGGAGTCGCAGGAAGGCTTTCAGGATCTGTTGCGGGCTCGTCCGTGTCCGGCCAGATCTTCATCGCAATCAGAACAAGACCGAAGACCAGCCCAGCGATGGCAAAGGGGGCAACCTGTCCAACACGTCAGGAGAAGTACTGGCGTACGCACATGGCTACTCACCACCATGAGGACCATGAGCTTGAGCACCTTCTTGGTTGTGTAGCGCGGGAAAATGGCGTTGCTCATCAATCCGAGGACGAACGAGGCCGCGTAGATTCCTTGAAGGACGGTAACGCCGTAAGCCGAGCTGGCGACAATACACCCCGCAATGGCAGAAGCGGCGGCCGTAATTCCCATGTTTCGTCGAGTGAAGAACGACGGTCCTTCATCGACCTTTGGCACACAAGTCTTGGCAATGACATTGTACCGTAGCTGTACGGCCACATTCGAAGGGAGAAGCCAAAATATGCTCTGGGGAGTATGAGTCGTCCGCCCGCTTGTTCCGGACCAGACCCTGGACACCTTGACTCACGACCCCAATCATGCTGACCATCATGAGGAACAGCATCGAGCTCCACACAATGTCGAGCATCTGGCGAGTTCCATACTTGGGGATGATGTAGACCAGAACGACGATGAACGGAATCTGGAACAGCTGGAACCTGGTGGCGCGCCAGACCCTCTTGTTGAAGATCCTCCGGAAGAGGTTCGGTCGCTCGCTGACGTTCTCATCTGCTGACGTCGCCGGGTCAACAGCAGGGCGGGCAGGCGGAATGAGCTGCGCGACGGCGATGTATCGCTGAGGTTCGGTGTAAGCGTTACCCGACTTGGGCGTACGAAGCGCGTCACTCACCCTCAGAGCGATATGGCTGCCATAGTGAAGCGCGAGGACACAGAAAGCGTCGCCAACGTATGGAGTGAGAGTGTTGATGTCCATGCTTCCAAGGCGTACTCGCAAGGAGTAGGTATGACAAGAAGAACGTCTTCTCACTCCTATGCAGGCTGAGAGGCAGCGGCGGGCGAGCGGAAGCAAGGCGGGAGAGCCACCTACCGAAAGGGGCGGTGTTCTATTAGTGGCACTGACGGGGATTTATGCATCATCCGCTCGGTGGAATCAACCCAAAACCCCGACCCCTGCAGGGAAGCTGAGAATAAACACACGTCATGCCTGCCTTCCGGATCGGTCCGACGAATGCACGTGGTTTAAGCCTAAATGTCCAGTGATGGCGACATCACAAAGTCGGGCAACAGCAATTCCAAAATATCGGCCTTGGTCAGTGGGAAGGGCAGAGAAAGAGTCCTGATTATGCATCGTGATTGAGCACGCCACGATCTACATACCGTACTCTGTGAATATCCTCCATGTCCATCGCTTCGAAGGCTGTTCCCTCGCTGGCCCGATGGGCGTCCACCTCGGCCGCGCCCAGCGGCAACCCCAAGTTCCTCGTGGTCGGTGCCGGCGCCGGTGGTCTCGCCGCCGCCAACCAGATCTACAACGCCTTCAAGGCTTCCGGCAACACTCTCAAGCAGGGAGACGTGGCCATCTTAGATGTACGTCGTGGTAACCTTTGGGCTAGATCAGTGGCATCGGCTGAACCTCACAGGCTAACCCATACCACGACTACCAGCCCGGATGGACGGTGGTCGGCTCCGGTTTGGCGAAGAAGGAGGAGTTCAGGAAGCCTCTGTCATCGCTCATTCCTGAGCACATTGCCCACATTCCTCAGAACGCCGCTGGATTCGAGCCTGCAGCCAACAAGGTCCTCTTGACCGACGGTAGCAAGATCGGCTACGACTACCTCATTGTCGCCCCCGGTCTCCAGAGCAGTCAGTACAACGAAGGGAAAGGAGCACGCCTACAGCTTGCTGATGTGTGGCAGACTTCGACAACATCAAGGGGCTGTCGGCGGCCCTGACCGACCCGCTGAAGTCGCGGGTGTCGTCGATCTACTCTTACGAGACGGCGGATAAGACGTGGGACCTGGTGCACGGGTTCAAGGGCGACGGCCAGGCGATCTTCACGCAGCCATTCGGCGTGATCAAGTGTGCAGGCGCCCCGCAGAAGATGGCGTACATGGCCGACTCGTACTGGAAGTCGAAGGGCTCTTCTGTCTCGTCGACATTCATTACTGGCATGCCGACCATGTTCTCGGTCCCGCACTACTCGAACGCTCTTAATGCCATCCGGCAAGAGAAGAACATCGGTGGCGAGTTCAACACCAACCTCGTCGAAGTCCGCCCGGACAGCCGGACAGCCGTGTTCGAGATCCTCGCCGGCGACCGGAAGGGCGAGAAGATCGAGAAGGAGTTCGGCCTCCTGCACGTCGTCCCGCCCATGGGTCCCCGCAAGGTCATCAAGGAGAGCGCACTGGCGGACGCTGTCGGATGGGTCGATGTCGACCAGGGGTCTCTCCAGCACAAGAAGTACGACAATGTCTTCTCGCTCGGTGACGCCAGCTCCCTCCCAACGTCCAAGGTGAGTTGCGCCAACGAACTCGTGCTGGCGGGAGAATCGTGCTGATGGAGTTAGACCGCCGCGGCGATCACGGCGCAGACGCCCGTGCTTGTGCACAACCTGCTCGCTCACGCCGAGACGGGCAAGGTCGGTGAGGCGCGATACGATGGCTACACCTCGTGCCCGCTGTTCACCGGTCGAGGCGAGCTGCTGCTTGCTGAGTTCAAATACGGTCTCGAGCGAAAAGAGACTTTCGGCTCTCTGATCGACCAGAGCAAGCCTAACAGGTGGGTTTCTTTCTCCGCTGCATCTTGAATCAGCGACTAACCCGCGGCAGACTATTCTACCACCTGACCAAGGACGTCTTCCCTCGAGCCTACTTCTCCAAGATGCTGAAGGGCGAGTGGTACGGCCCCAGCGGTATCTTCCCGCCTCAGTTCGTCCCTTCGTAGAAGGACCTTCGCGGAGAAGTCCGGCGGGGATCGGCCATCCCCGATGATAGGTGTTGTAGCATAAGTACTTTGGCCCAGGGCCATGCATAGACCTCCTATAAAGTACTAGCACGGCGCAGCACCTCGAAAGGGCGCGGCCGGGAAAGTCGGGCAGGCTCGGACAGGGTGTACGAGTCTGAGCCTTTGAGAGCGCCACCCGGTTGGCCGTGGCGCCTAATCCTCCGTTAGCTCTGTGTGCCGGTCTATCCGTCCGTCCGCGGACCTCTTGGCCGTCTTGCCTTGGTTATCCCGGGGCGGTTCTGGGGGGGTCAGAGGAGGGCATGAGTTGGTTGATGGTTCTTGGCAGGGGCTCATGAAACGAGTCGAGAGCAACAGTCATGCACGTTCGCTCTCGCCCATGCATCTCATATAACCAACGCGCTCTGCTGCGTCGCAGCCCATCACTATCCCTTTCCCCCCCCCCCAAAACCCAACACCTCTCTATCCACAATAATGCTCCTCAACGTTGCCGGTCCTTTGCTCGCGACGGCCCTCGCGCTTGCTACGGGCACGGCAGCTGCCTCGGTTGGCACCGACATCGCGTCGCGCTCGGTGCCCTCGGCGCTGCTGCTCGGCCAGTTCCTCCCTCACTCTGGCCAGTCGCCTGCGGCAGACCTCGCCGTGAGGCAGCTTACGGACAACACCATCCCGAGCGCGTGCCGCTCGGTGTGCGGCTCAACTGTCAAGATCTACGACGCCTGCACCGGAGCCAGCACCGCGTCTAACAGGCAGACGTGCCTGTCGGTGTGCGAGCAGAACATCTTCACAGAGTACACGACCTGCCTCCAGTGCGCGGTCGACAACGTTCCCGGCGGGTTCACTGCCTCGGAGCTCAGGATGCTGCAGAGCGCGGTGACGCAGCTTGTCGACGTTTGCGCCGACGAGGGCAAGACTGTCACGTCTGCGGATCCATGATGCTGCCTTCGGGGACCGCTTCCCGCCTTCCTCCGAGATGATGAGTGTCGACAAAGGCGTCATGGCCAGCCTTCGCCGGGGATCTCGGGTCTGGAAATGACCAATATGAACCCGCTAGAACCTCATATGCCTTCTCCCGTACTCGACCTTGATGCCGAGGGTTGCAGGTGACTTCGAGTCGCCTATGCACTACAACAGTGTCCCTTTGTGGCTCGGTCTTGTGGTCTTCGACATGAAATCGGAGAGAGACTGTGTCAGCACCGGTCGAGATCGCACTGATGGTCCGACGGTGTCCGATCGTCCCGGACCTGCGAGAGCAGGCCGTCGGTGGATGGCCGCGGTCCTGGCAGAACGGATCGATTCGGCTGTTTTGTTACATCCTCGCTCTTGCACGCCACCGTGCATCTTCGGCTTTTCTCCCCCACGATGCATGCCTTCCTTGAAGGAACCCTGACACCTTCGACCGAGAGGATTGGCAACTCATTTCATCGAGTCCCCGCCAACATCGGAGTAAGCACAAGATCCGTGACCAAGAGGAAAAGTATAAGAAGAGTTCAAGCGACTCCGCCTTTCCATTTTCATTCGCGCACTTCAGGCCAACATGACCTCGCAGATATCGCACAGCGGGACACTGAGCATGAGTGAGGGAGCTACGCTGACCGCAACGTCTACGGGCACCCTCGTCAGTGGTATAAGCTTCAAGCCTGAGTTGTCGTTCGGCGATAACGATTCCCTGCTGGACGACACGACCGTGACCATTCAGGAATATCCATCTGGCTCGACTATGGCGACAGAGTTCCTGCTGGTGTCCGATAACGGGCCGTCTTTCGTCTTTCAAACGACAAGCGCCGACCTGGCGAATGCCCTCCAGGCTGGATCTGTCCTAGGGAGCCTCAAGGCTTGGTAGCTGCTTGGTATGGTTGGGACTGTTCAGAGCGCCGCAAAAGCAAGAAACGGGTCCAGGGCGGTCCGCATGGCACAGAATATTCACTTCGTGCAGGCGGTGTATGTAGCGATGCATACCCTTTGCACGCGTAAAGCCTGCCACATCTCTCTTTGGGCGGCAGCGTATACAGACCTGTGTCTGCGTCAGCCGACTCGTCGTCAGTTGGACTCTTGCCGGCCGGTAGATGAATGCAATATGGCATCCAGCAGTCCAGTGTTGGCCTGGCGAGTCTTGTCGTCCTTGTGGTCAAGACCGTCGGTTTCAACGAAACCGGCCGTGTCAGCGCGCGTCCTTTGAAGCATGCATCCCGGGAGATCTGCAGCCACCTTTCAATGATGTGGCGCGACAGACTCGATGAGTACCCGGTCAGTGTGGTATATAGCTCGTCCGCCGAGCTGCGAGATAAACACTGAATCCGGAACGAGCTCAAGAATGAGAGTCAACTTGTATATTGTGAGAAGCGGCGAGACCAGCTTGTAAGTGCCACTTCCTCTAGGACGATGAGCCGGTCTGACGCCTCACAGGGACGAACAGGGTATCGTTCAAGGCAGACTGGACGAGTTTCTCAACCCGCGGGGTCTCATGCAGGCGCATGTGCTAGCGGACAAGCTGGACAGGGTGGACTTCGAGCGCGCCTGGTGCTCGGGGCAGAACCGGGCAGTCCAGGTATGTAGGCTGCCACCGCCGCAAGACGGAAACACCCGTAGCTGAAGCGTGCAGACGGCAGACGTGATCCTGTACAGCCATCCGAGGGTCGAGCTGTGTCTGGACAGGCGTCTGAATGACCGTGCGCAGGGGTCTGACGAGGGTCATCGGTGGGAGACGAGGCAGGAGGAGGCGCCTGACGCCGAGCCGTGGTCCAGGTCAGTCCACTTGATCGTCACGGTAACAGCTCTGACGATCAGTGTCCACGCTCGAATGCACCAGTTCCTTCTCGACGCCTTGGCAGCGCTACCCCCGGGAACGAAAGCGGCAAACATCCTGATCGTCACGCATCTGCCGTGCTTGATGGTGCTGGATCAGGTCCTGCCTGAAGTCGACATCGACCTGGACATGACCGAGAAGTCGCGCGAGCTCGACATCCAGCCCGAGCAGGTCGGCGTCGTTCGGCTGCAGAAGCAAGGCACCCGCTGGGCCGGCGAGGTTGACCACCAATAGCGAGCCCTGGCTCGGCTGCTTCGTACGAAATACATATGCGGCTCTGCCGCGATGCGCGTCGAGTATGCGATGCCTATGCCTCTCCCCTGACCTGGAAGAACCGTTTCCACCAACTTCGTCCCTGTCCTCGCGCCGCGAGGTGAACGCCCTCCTTCATCCGGCTGTAGTACATCGGGTCGTGTGATGGTCGCATCGTGCGCGACGACAGGGGGAACTGACGGTGAGCCACGCACTTCACGATGTTAGTCCCCGGGCGTACCTCTTTCGCTGCCTCTGCGGCTCTGATGCGCTCGATCGGGCGGATCATGCCCTCGACCGCCGCCTCCTCCTTGGGTGATAATGGACCATCGGTGCCCTTTTGCTTCGGGAGCGCCCGATCGATGATGGCTTCGATAGCGGACGAGAGCTGTGGTGCGCCCGCCCCGCGCAGTGGTGTGGGAGGCAATGTGCGGACAATCTCCATCAAGTGGCCTAACCGTGACATGGCGATGGTAATCGTGTGAATGGGTCAAGATGCACGATCAGATCGCACAAATAATGTCCACGAAATCGACAATCTGACGAAGTTGCCGATCATGTCACGTGATGAGTGATTTCATCGACCATCATCGTTTCAAAGTGCTCTGGAGGTGATCTCGCAGACATTTACCGCTGCGACCTGGAGCCATGTCCCTCAAACTGCCTGATCTGCTGCAAAGAGCGGCGGTGATTACCTCGCTGGGTGCCTGCGTAAGCTCTTCACCTGACAGATCCACTGCCTAGCTGATCGGAACAGGTGTACGGGGGTGTCCTCATCACCCAGGGATTCGCGGTCCGAGCAGCCCGGCGGAAGGAGGTAGGTCCTTCGGCAAGCACAAGCACCGGTCACTGATATCTTACCTTAGGCTGAGGCGCGGGCATCGGCCGAGGTGGGTCTAAGCGGCGCAACGGGCGGAGTACACCTGCTCACATCCTCAGACACCTTTCTCTCCCGAGCATCCCGAGATGGCGGCCGGCTCGCTCGCCAACCCGCGCGTAATGCCATCGTGATCCCGCATCGGTCACCTCATTTACTATCACCATTCATGAACATGATTCACAGCACCAACGC
Source organism: Cutaneotrichosporon sp. M94-02A (assembly GCA_037040355.1). Lineage (NCBI taxonomy): Eukaryota > Fungi > Basidiomycota > Tremellomycetes > Trichosporonales > Trichosporonaceae > Cutaneotrichosporon > Cutaneotrichosporon sp. M94-02A. The sequence continues at coordinate 335,506 of JAXQGU010000098.1, forward strand.
CAGCCTGCACAGCTGTGCTGAATTGAGAACGGAGCGACAAAGGACTCTATGAATACCCCGGGTGTCAGAAAGGGGCCTTCTTGCTCGAGGACCAAGGGGTTGAATGGAGGATCGAGACGGCGAAGAGGAGCTACTGTACTCACTCTGTCTGACTCTTGCCGCTCACATCTGCGCTCTGACACTGTATAATCATCTAACACAGAAGCGCAGCTCTCCACTGCGACACGACACAACCCGGTGGACCAGTACCGGGGAACCGATCAATACCGAGGTACTCTCGGACCAACCTCTCTATACAGCAACCACGCGGAAGTCTATCGGGCGAAACAAAGGATAGCGCGCGGAAGTGTAGCCTGGGTACAGGATGGCGACAGTTTTGGACGACGGCGACGGCAACTTCTTGTACTCGCCAAACTGGCGAGTATTCCAGCAGATCCCCAGTGAGCAGAGCAGCTGACTCGGCACAGGGATGGAGGCTCACATTCGAGTACGCTGCATGGATGACCTAGAGGTGGTCAAGCTGACGATTCAGATGACCCATACACACCTCGATACTACCAGACCGTGAGTGAACCCCAAGGCCTATCGTGGTGTGCACCAGCTGACGAGCAGACTTTGTGAGTTCACACAGGCTACTTGTACCCGACACAACACTGAAGGCCATCAAGTCACAGCTCGCAGCAGGATGTGAGTCTCCCAGCGACTGAGAGACGTTTGGTGATCCTGCGACCGATGCTGATGGTGGCAGGGTGACTACTTTGTGGTCGCCTGGCATGGGACCGATATCTCGATCCATGGCGCACGTAGACCAAAGTGAGTGCATCGTTGCGGTACCACAATGGCCGAGCTGACACCTCAGCCATGTACGCCCGTCTGGACAATGGCAAGGATTCACGAATTGACGAATACTACAGGGCATCTACGGTGTGACGGTCGACGGAGGGGAGAAGCAATACTTTTCAGGCTACTCAGCAACCGAGTCATTGCAGCAGATCCTGTTCGCGACCACCAACTTGCAGGAGGCGGACCACAATGTGGTAGTGACGAATGAGAACGCTCGCAACATTCAGCAGTACCCGAGCTATACATACCTCGACATCGACTTCGTGTCTTTCACAGGCAAGGCGTGAGTCTGCTGCCTAGTGTGGGGCGAGTGCGACCGACGCTGACCTTGCAGACTGGATGCCCACCCTCAGAAAACGAGCACACCGGTCGCTCAAGCGGCAACATCCACCTCGACGACCGCACGACCCACGACCACGACAACATCCTCTGCATCCTCGAGATCCAGCTCGTCGACTAGAGGGACGGGTACCTCGTCTGCAAGCAGCTCTAGCTCTAGAAGCACATCTGCATCCGCAACAGGGACGAGCACCATCCCTGGGCAGTTCTCTACAACCGAGTCGGCCGGGGGCTCAGCTACCACTCCAGCGACGGTGATCTCGACAGGCACGCCGACAACCGGCTCGGTGCCCAGCGGTGGAGGCTCCGTCGAGCCAGTCGACCAAGAGACCGGCTCGCAGTCCTCAAACAAGTGCGTCACGCACTTGTCTTGTATAAGCCGAGCTGACGGTGCCAGGACAACCACCATCGCCGTCTCGGCGACGGTCATCGGCCTGGCGGTCCTGGTGATTGCGACGGTTGGCACGCTGTGGTGGCTACGTCGGCGCAAGCGTCGCAGAGAGCTTCTCGAAGAGCAGCACGGTAAGCGCACGATCTCCAGCCCGCGTCCACATTGCTGACTAGTCCAGGCTATACTCCAGCAAAGAGCTCATGGCGACAGCTGTAAATAGAGTGACGGCAATCATCACCGTGACTAGACGTGATCCCGGAGATCCACGTCTTAGCTCGGGCCCCGCCGGCTATAATTGTGACCGGCTCCCCGGGCATGCAATCCGGTGTCTCTGAGTGCTCGATGTCCATATACAGTGCGGACGCACTCTACCCACTGCTGCACCGTGTCTTGTCATGCCGTCCCCGTCCGTGTCTGCTGAAGGCCGGTCGCGCCTTTCTGCGTATCTGAAGGACCTGGCGAGCAGCGGGTCGTTCCCCGCCGTATTTGCCGGTATCACCACTGCCGAAGATACGATCTTCCTTGACCAGGCGGGACACCGAGTGTATGGCCAGCCTGACAAGGGCCAAGTCTCCGCAGACACTCGTGAGCAATGCCATTGGTGAATCCGCATCTCGATCTGACTCTTGTCTCAGCTACGGAGATCTGGTCGCAGACGAAGCTCGTGACGCAGGTGAGTCAGGTCCGGAGGGAACCCCACTGATTCCAGGTCGCTGTCCTGCAGCTGGTGGAGAAAGGGAAAGTGTCCCTGGACGACGCAGACGAGCTTGAGCGCTTGTTGCCGGAACTGGCAGCCCTGCCGCTCTTGCAGGGGTACAAGGACAATGGCACGCCAATCCTCGTCGAGCGCACAAAAAAGCCCACTCTGCGGATGCTCTTGTCTCATACCAGCGGTGCGTGAAGGACACGCCCTTCGGATCTCTCGATAAGCGCTATTCTCACACATGTACAGGCCAGAGTTATGTGTTCGCCGATCCGTTCCTCACAAAGTACGCGGAAAGCCATCCCGAGGTCGCTGGCATGTCGTTCCTGAACGACACGTCCTCGGTCAAGTCGCTCGCACTGCCGTTCGTGTGCGAACCCGGCACGAGCTTCCGGTACAGCATTGGTCTGGACTGGGCCGGTCTGGTTGTCGAGCGAGTCTCAGGTCAGCGACTCGAGGATTACTTCCAGGACCACATCTTCAAGCCGTGCGGGATCACGACGATGACGTTCTACCCGTCGGCAAAGCTGTCCGAGACCAAGATGGCCATGTGCTATAGGAAGCCTGACGGAGGCATCATGGTCTCTCCCGACGGCTGGTCGTTCAACCGCCCGCGAGACGAGTCCGTGATCCGCACGGTGGAACTACTGGCCGGCGGCGCTGGGCTATTCGGCACGCAGAAAGACTACCTCGCGTTCCTCCGAGGCGTCCTCCGCAGCGACCCCAAAGTCCCCGGCGAGGGTCTCCTCTCCCCGGAAGGGTTCGCAGAGCTGTTCAACTCCAGTCTGCTGACAGGCGAAGGTACAAACGGCCACGAAGCCCTATTCGGGTTCTTCGATGAGAGGGGGTACAGGACACCGGACATCACCGGCCCGCAGGACGTCGATTACTCGGTCGGCGGACTGCTGAATCTGCGATGCAGCGCGAACCACCGCAAGCTCAAGTCTCTCGCATGGGCCGGTGAGCCACTCTCCAAGCCTTCTCACGGATGGACGCGGGCTGACGCCCGCTCGGGTATCGCGAAGACGCAGTTCTGGATAGACCCGACGACGGGAATCGCCGCCGTGTTCGGCACCCAGCTGATTGCCCAGGGGCGGGACCCATGGATCGACGAGTACTACAAGTACGAAGGACTCGTGTATGAGGCTCTCGAGGGTGCAGACCCGGCCAAATTGTAGCGACCCAGAACATGCATGTAGCTCGATCGGGTAGTTGTGCAGCTGAACCCGAATATGAACCGGCCCGACGGACACCGGCCCGACGGCCTTCTCCGATTGCCGGTGCCCGAACACTGGCGTGATGGGTACACGTTCACATCGTGGCTTGCTGGCTTTTCTTTCATTAGTCTACTGGAGGAACTCGACAGAGACAAGCAGAATGGGCTCGCACTTACCCGCACTGAAAGCCGAGGGCAAGGCGAGGCTCTCAGCGTACATCCAGGAGACGGCGCGCAGCGGTAACTTCCCGGCTATCTTCGCGGGCGTCACCAATGCCAAGGAGACAATCTACTTCGATCAAGCGGGCGATAGGGTGTTGGGTCAGCCGGACAGAGGACAGGTCCAGGAGGATACCCGTGAGCTCTACACAGACGGTGGCTCAGATGTCGGGACTGACAGCCCAGCCACGGAGATGTACTCGCAGACCAAGCTCGTCACATCGGTGCGTGGATCCATTCGTCGATGATGCTGACGGGTCAGGTCGCTGCCATGCAGCTGGTCGAGCAGGGACTGGTCAGCCTTGACAGTACCGACGATATCCAGAAGTGGCTGCCTGAGCTCGGCACCTTGCCGCTGATCGAGGGGTACAACGGCGACGATACTCCGATCCTCAGGCAGCCAAAGAACAAGGCTACCCTCAGGATGCTGCTCTCGCACACTGCGGGTAGGTCGTGCAGATACACTTATCATGTGGCTTTCTGCTGACAGGTATAGGCTGCACGTACGGCCACGCCGACCCTCTCGTGCAGAAGTACCTGGCGAAGAACCCGGTCCCTGGCATGTTCGCGCCGGATGCGTCCATCAAGACGCTTATGGTCCCCTTTGTGTTTGAGCCGGGGACCTCGTTCGCCTACAGCCATTCTATCGACTGGGCCGGCATCCTTGTCGAACGAGTCAGCAAGCTCCGCCTGGAGAATTACTTCCAGAAACACATTTTCGCGCCGTGCGGCATCACGACGATGTCGTTCTACCCTGGCACGGACCTGGCAGAGCGAAAGATGTTCGTGTGCAATCGTAGCGAAGACGGCAAGCTGTCCGTCACGCAGAACGGCTTCGGCTTCGGTCGCGCCACAGACGACGCAGTGGTCCGCAAGCAGGAGCTCCAGGCGGGCGGCGCAGGACTGTTCGGGACGCAGGCAGACTACCTCCGTTTCCTGCGCGGTATCCTGAGGAGCGACCCGAAGCACGCCGGGGACGGCGGTCCGGCAGGCCTGCTCAAGCCGGAATCCTACGCTGAGCTGTTCAAGCCGAGCATGCCGTCTCACGATCGGTCAAACGCCTGCGCCAAGATCGCAGAGATGGTTTCTCGCGCCAAGTACTTTGACCCCCCGACGCCGTCTCCCGAAATGGTCCAGCACTCGGTCGGCATGATGATCAACACCCAGGACTTCAACGGCCGAAGAAAGGCCTTTTCGGGATGCTGGTCAGGTGGGTCTGATCATCCAGCAACATGCGGTAGTGTGGCTGACACTCCTTAGGCGCCGCAAAGACGCAGTTCTGGATAGACCCCACAACGGGTATCGCGGCCGTGTTTGGCACGCAGCTGTTCTCGGCGGTGCCCGGTGATCCATGGGGACCCGAGTACGCCAAATACGAGTCGATGGTGTACGACGCACTCGAATAGATTCTGTCCGCATGCACAGGTTTCGCCCGGATCCTGTGTGAGACTCTCTCGGGCCAATCTGGGCACTGAGACATCATTCATCGAACATGATTGATTCCACCGATCCACGTTACTACAACTTGGCTCGTACACAAGACCAACTACTCATCGAGACATATGTCTTGTTAGACACCAGCATTCAGCAGATGCTACACCCTTCCCCCGCATCTCAGAAAGAGCCCGGCGCGGGCCCGAAGTAGCCCACGTCCGGGACGTCGAGCCCTGGGCACCCCCAGTTCCCCTCGCAGCCCTGGTTGACAATATCGTTTCCCCACCAGTCGATGGTGGCCGAGTCGCCGAGCGGGATCTGGACCGCGAAGAAGATGACCAGGCCGGCGATAGCAATACCGCACGAGAAGGCCGCACTGATCACGTAGTTCCACTGGTAAGTTAGTCAGGACCTGGTTTTCGGGGGCAAGACGTACCTTTGCCCAGAAAGCGAGGTACTTCCTCCTGAGCCACTGGAAGGAGATGAGGTTGACGTAGAGGTTGCCAATGTTCCACGCGAGGTTGTAAGGCGCGGCCCACGACACGGGCCCCATGGCGATCATGACGGGGTGGACGTTGCGCAGTAGGCGGGATCGCGGGAACGTCTTCCGCAGCCCCCAGTACGCTGCAAGTCAGCGTATTGCCCCTATGAGGAGGGGTAGCTTACCTAGGACGAAGACTATGCCGAGCGGGAAGCCGAGGAGCATCATGTTGTACCGCTGGCCCGGGCCGAAGAGGCGCTTGGGGCTCAAAACGCCCCAGAAGATGGTGGTCGTGTAGAAGGATGTCTGGTACGGGCACGTGAAGCGGAAGGGTGCGTCTGCGGTGCAGACGTTGGGCAGGCCGAGGATGAAGTTGTAGCTTAGGGCGGAGACCATGGAGAAGATGAACGTGGCGACGATCTGAGCGCAGAACGTGACGCGGGGCGGGATCTTGAGGTAGTGCGCGAGCTTGAGGTCGTTGCAGAACCCGAGGGCCTGCCATGACGAGAGGTACGCCCAGCACTTGAAGAAGATGAGACCGTTCGGGTTCCCCGAGTTGATGACGCCGCCCAGAATCGCCGCGAGGATGTTGAGCGCGACAGGGATGCCCGTCACGGCCTGGATGATTCCGATCGGAATGATGAACACAAGTGGGATCAGGATACCGTAGAACAAGGCGGCTGGCGACGCGTGCGTCGGCCACGCCACAACAGCGGCGACACCCATCGCAATCGGCAGCACCAGCAGCACGAGGTAGTGCCATTCCGGTACCTCCTTGTACGCCTTCATCAGCCGGTAGTGCACGTCCTCCTCGAGGTCGTCCTCCTCTTCGAAGTCGCGTCGTCGCAGGTTACGCCAGATACCCCGGAAGCCGCGGGAGACGTCGTGCCAATGGAAAATGAGCACGTACGTGAAGCTCGCCGTGTAGCTCGCAAACGCCCAGATATTGTACACGACCCAACCAGCGCTGAACCACGGCTGCGAGTAGTTCTGGTACAGCGCCTCGCTGAAGTTGCCGTCGGCGTCGAGCACCTTGAGGACCTTGAACCGACCACCCTTGTTGTTGAAGCTCGCGTTCGAGTTGATCGGCAGGTACTTGGTGTTCCAGGTGTTGGTGAACCAGATTGCCATGATCCTGCAAAGTGAGCCGTGGACCGCAGTCTTGAGGTGGTCCAAACTGACATGAATGCAGCAACCAGAATGCCGACGCATTGGTTGACGATGGCGAAGGTGGGCAGGTACAGACCCGTACCACCAAACATGTTCCAGTCGAACGTTGGCAGGGGGTTCAAGCCGACACCGCCGGTGATGCCGAAGATACTGTCGAGCGTGACGTTGTCTGGCGCAATCCAGGTGATCCAGCTGAACAGCGACATGGCCTGGAAGATGAACCCAGGGAACCAAAAGTACCTGTCGAGTCAGCGACAAATGCCCTGCGGAGCGGTACTCGGGGACGTACACAAACATGCCAAGAGTGGCGACGAGGAAGATCTTCTCGCGGGACCAGGTGTAGGTGCGACCAAAGGGGCCCTTGACCGGCTCGTTGACGCCCGAGTGGAACGCTTTGATGAGTGCGACGGTGTTGAGCGTGGCGGGCCAAATGGCCACACTGGGGTAGACGAGGAACCGTCTCAGCAGACCGGCGAGGCCGTAGCCGAAGAAATTGACCGCGAGCGACACGCAGATCTGGTACCCGACATTACGCGCAAAGCCCATGCCAAAGTACTGCGGCAGCGCCTGGACCGGCACAATGTAGAACACGTAGGGCGCATTGAAGCTGATATTCGCCATGATGGTGATGAGCATGTGCTCCTTACGGTTGAACGGCCCCGGGTTCAGGCTCATCGGGTTGCCGAACAGGCTGAACCGCCAGTCGGGAAGCACCCGCGCAAGGAACTTGCCCAGTGGGTCTGCCTGATCAGCGCCGAACCTGGTGCACTGCGAGGAGGGACTTACACGCAAGCAATTGTGCGACGTTGACGCCGACACTGATGCTTGGCTGGCGGAAGGCGAACAGGGTGTCGATAAAGGTGCCCGCACAGCAGAACACAACGCCGATGAACCACGCCCGGACCGTCGAGACGGGCATCGCCGGGTCGTCGTCAGGGTCGACATTGGCCCGTACTTCGACGTAGGGTGAGTTGGTGGTCGCAAGCAACGCCTCGAGCTTCATCTCATGGATGATCTCGGGATGTTTCTCCGGGTTCTCGACGGTGCTCGGGTCGTGCAGGAAGTCGATCATATGGCCAAGCAGCTCGCCCGAGAAGTTCTGGTCGTGTCTGTGCATCACCACCAGCTCCCGGATGATCTGCCCGTCAGTCAGACTCCACGCGACCCCCTCTCGGCTCGCCTCACCTTGAAGGTCCGCTCCATCGACAAAGCGTCCAAGCTGCGTTCCAGCTCTTCGGCCTCATCCTCATTTGTCAACTCAAGATTGCTACGAGTCAGCTATATGCCACGCGCACAAAGACCTACGCAATAGCCTTGACCTGAGTTTGATCGCTCTCGACAATCGTGTAGATCTGCACATCTGCCTCCCCATCCTTCTTCTCGTCCACGTCGACCAAGTCGTATCGTTCGCTAGCGGGCAGGATATCCCCTGTTCTCGACATGGCGACGGAGGCTGTCCTGTACCTCCAGCTACCCCTCGCAGCTATATGCAGCCTGCCATCTGCCCTGCCATACGGCTGCCATCTGGTCTCCCTTCGGCAGAGCCGCTGGTCCAGGCTTGCAGCTTATCGCCCGACCGGTAATCTCGCCGACTGTCACTCATGTTCAAGATCATGTGACCGTCTGAGGCGGTGAGTCCTAGCTCAGCCACGATAGTTCAGCGCAAGTCGCGGCGGATAAGCAACCTTCAACTGGCGTTGGGCTCTGCGGCGTTGGGCTCCAGACCGCCGCCGCGACTCGAGCGTCATACTCCTTCTGCCAAGTCCAGGGCGATAGGAGCATGTGCTATTTACGACCGGATAGCCAAGTCGGAGGCGTCATGCATCTCGCCAGCGCGGGTCTAGCTCTAGTGCCCGAGAGAACAGAGTTGTAAAGGCGAGATCGGCGCTTTGAACGGCCGGCGAAGCAGATAACCCCCGGCCAATGACGGCATTCGCCACAGGCACCAGATTCGACGCCGCCTGGCTCCTCGCCGACGCTTAGAGCTTGCAGTCCCATCCCTCTGCAACAGACTTGCCGGAGCTCTTGGCTGCAATCATGCGCTGAAGGGAGGCCCTCAGCTCGTCCTTGCACACAGGGCAGAAACCTGCTGTCAGCCTGGACTATCACGGAGAGGCGCACCAGGCTGGGTGGTCTTGCGCATCAGGCAGTCTTCGTTGGTCTGCGGCGCGTTTAGCGGGGCTCCGTGCCTGGGCGGGCGAGCCAGCGGGCCAGCCAGCTTTGCTGGGCACGCTCGTGGCGTGCGTGATGGACGGAGTAACTCACAGGTCGTAGCGTGACTTTGCCGTCCTTGCCGAACACCGGGAACGCGCCGATATACCCCGCTGTGCCGTTGAACCTGACGTTCATGTGAGCTGGGGCCCGCTACTTTCCCCGGACGCCGCCGCCGGCGGCGGCGCCAGAAAAGCTCACCTGTCTGGAGTGCCGTACTCCATGATCTCAACGCTGGTGATCATCTTTCCGCCCTGACCCGCGGGCTCTGCCCTGCCTTCGTGCGTGAGCTCGGCACGTAAATGAACCGTGCCACCGGCAATGCCGCGAGCCATGTCGAGGTCGACCCATCGGCGGTCCTTTGACCCGGTCCACGACTCCTCGAATGCGGGAGATAGGTCGACCCGTTCGCCGTTCAGCGTTAGGTTGATATGCGACGGGTAAGGGATAGAAGAAAGGGACACCCGCAGGTGCGCTGTGGGGTACAGCCGCGGGCTGTCCGGGTTGACGGGGTTCGAACCGAAGAACCGCACTTCGTATGCAGACTCAGACAGGTCATGCCACCTGGGAATCAGCCGGCTTCAGGCTTTGTCAGAGGGAAATGGACAAACGGGTACGCCTGCAGCCGGACTTGAGCGTCCTCGACGCGGAGGAGGTCCGGGTTCGTGAGGTACTTCTTCCACTTGATGTCTTGCAGCTTGCCGACCCGCTCGGCGTTCACACCGCAGTAGCCCGCTTCTGCTTGTCAGCCACATGACTATGCTGACCCGGCTCACCTCCGTCATACTCGTCTCCAACAGGGATTAGCGTGTGACCCAGCTCGTGTCTCAGAATGAGTGGGCCGTTCTTGTCCGAAGACGTGATCACACTGCCTCAGCACTGGTCGTGCATCGTCACTCACGTGAACTCTCCGCCCAAGCCGCCGTACAGCTGGTCATTGCCTGGTCTCAGCATGCATGTACCCTCAACGACCCTCACCTAACAGGATGGCTGAGTCACATCCTCCGTTCTTGCTGTCCCTCCAGTATCGACAAGCCGCTCGGGCAACCTTGGGGTGCTTGACATAGACGCCTCGAAGCTCGGGTCCCGGTCGGTACAAACCGAAAGGGTTGCCTTCCAGCGGGGTGTCGTGCACTCCGACTCCCGACTGCCATAGTGTCAGCGTGGTTCCGTGCAGATGCCGGTGCGGACGAACGTGCTTGGAGGGCGAGAACACTGTCCAGATGTTGAGCAGGTCCTTCACGTGTGCCATCGCTCCATTATCAGAGACTAGCTCGTCCGCGAGAACTTTGGCATCATGAATGAACTTCTTCTCCTCTTGGGTGGTGTCTGAGGTCAGCGTGAGCTGCCCTCTTGATGCAAACTTACATCCGTCAGAAAAGAAGGTCAGGTCCACACGCTCGCTGCTAGGCCCAGAAGTATGGATAGGCTGGATTCTCATCGAACGTGGGGGCTCCGCGAGCCCAGCATGCTCTGGCATCTGGTTGTAGTGGATTCGAGGTGTGTGAGGTCCCGCGTACTCCTCAGTGATGGCGTGGCCGAAAGGAGCTTGAGCAGGATACGCCCAGGCAGCGCCGAGCAACACTAGTGAACTGCTGTCAGCTCTAGATCCAGTGAACAAAGACTCACGCAAGTGCTCGCAACATGCCGTGAAAGCCTTCTTGAGTGATAACAGGTGCAATGACTGACTAGCGCTTGCAACGAAGGTACGGACGAGAACTGACTGTGGTACTGAAGCGTGGGCTGATAGTTATGAATCAGTTCTTGGACAAGTATCCTTTACCGCTCGGCCATGTCCGAAACCCTTCGGACCGGGTTGCACGGCGCATGTTCCCACCGGCTCTGCCGCTCGTTCTGACGGCCATGCCCGACTCATGCTTGATGCATACACTTGCAGCGAATGCCAAGTCTGCCCGCCGTAGACCACGCCATGCATGATCTCGGGATCAGCGACCCGCTCCTGGATGAGCGTTGTCAAGGTGTAGTTGGGTGACGTCACGCCGATCTCCGATGGTTGCAATTCATGTCCTGGTGGTGATCAGAACCGCTCAGACGCCTTGCATTTTATGCGACTTATTGCTCTCACTAGGTTCACAGGCCACTTACTACTACATCCGAAAGGCCCCGTATCCCTTCGCCGGTCGACAACAATGGCTCGTACCCGCATTAAAGCAGAACCAGCAAGTCCGCCAGCTGTCAAGAAGGAGGAAGAGGATCGGGCGGGGGAAGAGCCATCGCCGAAGCGGCGGCGGACCACGCGGTCAACTAAGCGCTCAGCGTCTCCACTAGTTAAGATCGACGACCAAGATGTCAAGCCTCGCAAGCCGGAAGTTCAGGCGGACGTCGATGCTCTGCGAGATCGGAAGCTCAAAGCGCACCGGCAGTTCAGCGGCGTCTCAATCTTTCCCGACTTCCCTCGTCCGACGGCCGACGAGTGCAAGATTGCGCATCAGATCCTGCAGCGACTGCATGGCGAGAGAGTACGGCCGGACAAGGTGGTCGCGTCTGCGACGCGGGCCGGGTGCGGAGACAGCCCGTCGGTGCTGGACGCACTGGTACGGACGATCCTGTCGCAGAACACGTCGGACACGAACAGCACACGGGCCAAGCTGTCAATGGACAAGTACTACGGCCGGAGCGACGACTGGGAGGCGATTGTTCAAGGGGGTCAAGCTCAGCTGGAGGAGGCGATCCGGTGCGGCGGCCTCAGCCAAGTCAAGTCAAAAGTCATTCTCAGCATCCTCGAGCAGGCCAAGGACAAGTACGGGACGTACTCCCTGGACCACTTACACGGTGCCTCGACCGAGGACGCCATGGCGGAGCTTTTGTCGTTCAAGGGCGTCGGACCCAAGACGGCCAGCTGCGTTCTTTTGTTCTGCCTCGGCAGGGAAGACTTTGCCGTCGACACGCACGTCTGGCGCATCACAGGGCTGATCGGATGGCGCCCGGCGAAAGCCAATCGGGAGCAGACCTATATGCACCTGAACGAGCGGATACCCGACAGCGAGAAGTACGGTCTGCATATCCTGCTCGTGACGCACGGCAAGCGGTGTTCAGAGTGCAAGGCCGGCGGGCGATCAGCGGGCAAGTGCGAGCTGCGGAAAGCAATGCGGAACAAGGGCTTGGACGAGTAGCTTTTCATGACAGCTAGCCACGATACACACTGAGCTGGCGACGACGCATCAGCTCGGCATGTCAGTCCATCCCCGTAACGTCGCCGGACATATCGCCCGCGGCCCGCGAACCGTCGAGCAAGCAGTACAGCTTACAAGAGCTTTTCGAAGCAGCCAAATAGGGTCCTCGTTCGTCTAGCGTCCAGCTCCCCAAGCGTCAGCCTCCCTCTGTACTACCAAACACGCATGCATGACAGCCCAAAATGTAGTATCATTGCTCCCCCTGGACGAGCTCCTTCTTGCCTTTCTTCCCTACCCAGCCATCAAGATTGCCATCGCCGTCCCTCTCGCGCTTCTTGCGCCCCTTCTCCTGCAACGCCTCTTTGACGGTCTTGGCGCCCTTACCTGCCTCATCCTCGAGCTCCTGCAAGCCGCTCTCAACGTGTTTCTTCCGGAGAATCTCCTTGGCAGAGCCGTCTAGCACCTCGGGCGCGTCGCCGTGTAAGTTGAGTGCGTACGCGTTCTTCAGCTTGGCGATACAGAGGTCCTTGCTGGCGTGCTCGTCCAGAATCGGCAAAGGGTAGTCTTTCCCGATAATACACCCGGCTTCCTTCTGAACTGACTCCGGGGCTGTATGTGGTGCGTAAATGTACTACAAGGTCAGCACGGTCGGTGGGACCCAGACATAGGACCTGCCTTGTCCGGGAAGTCTTTCAGCTCGGGGCAGTACTTTCGCACAAGCTGGCCTGACTTGTCCGTCTTCTGAGGCCAGCTGACCAGACCGTAAACCCGGACTAAAACGCTCAGACTTGTCCATCGATGCTGTGTAGTGGCACCACTCACAGTATTGAGAGAAGAACGCCGAGCAAGACAGCCACATCCAGTTCCCTGGCTACCAATATCAGTATGGACCAAGCCCATGACCCGCAAGCGACTCGGTTGACTGACATTCGATGAAGGGTCCCAGTCGATCAACCATTCCAACGATTTCAGCGAGAACCCTTTAGACAAACGGCGACTTACCGTCAAAGACTTCCATGCCTCGCTCCCAGCTGATGTAGCAGTTACCTCGGGTGATATAGCAAGCGACTGAGTGCCTGGCGAGATGGTGGATCCATCCTTCGGCCTTCAACTGCCGCATGCAGGCGTCGATCCAGCTGCAGGCTTGAGTAGTGCACCGATGAACGGGTAACGGTGCAAGACGTACGGGAACCCTGTGCGACCCTCTTTCCAGGCCAAGAACCTCTCCTCGTCCTTCGGATCACCTTTCGGACGTGGTAGAATCTCGTTCCCCTCCTCGTCGTATTCGTTCTGCAGCGCCCAATCGACGTACCTCGTCCGTCAGTGACCAGAACTGAAGGTCGGTGATGGATGGTGGGGACCTACTTGCAGACCTTGTTGCCACGGATACGAGCAAAGTGCTCTGTACCGAGCTCGGCACAAGCGTACATGTCTCTGAACTCGAGCTGGCCGAACATGTTTTCTGGCTCCTTGGTCTCTTTGACACCGCCGGACTTCTTGCCCTTCCGCCATCGTTCGATGGCGTCTTTGCTGCCCCACCAGACCTCGCGCACGCCGACGGTGCCGAACTTGAGGTGAGGGGACAGAAGGGTCGTCGAAGGCTCGAGCGACGTTGGAGCCGTATGTGGCTTGGAGAAGGACGCGACGAATGGCTCGTCTGATAGGAAAGCCGATAACCGCTCGTGGCCCTGGGTCGTACCGCCGCGGATGGATGTGGTGCTATCAGGATACCCCATCTCCGCCATCGTCGGAACCGCGTAGTCGCCCTTCGGCCCGAGGAGCTTGTCTGAGACATGAGCAGGTGGCCCTCCTGGGTAGAGGGGATCTTACCAAAGCAGGTGTCTTTGCCGGTGCGGATTTCGGCGTTCATGTCTACCTTGTCCCACTTGAACTTCTCATCCTTCTTGCCGAACTGCAGCTTTTCCTTGCCGGGATCCGGGAGCGACTCGGGCGTAGGTGACGGCTTGGGTATATCTCCCATCTTGCTGACGGTCTTCGGCCGGTCAGCAAAGTGCACTGGGCCGTTCGCCCCACTTACATTCTGCCACTGGTGCAAGGTCATGGTCGGCTTGTCCTTGTTGGCCTCGACAACCGCCTCGGGGTCGTACAGATGTCTTCCGGGCTGCTCGACGACCTCGACGCCCGCCTCTTTGGCCAGCTCTCTGATCTTGGCGTCCCGGACCCGAGCGTACGCGTTTGGGTCTTTCTCCCATACGATGTGCGTGATACCCCAGCTCTTCCACATGACGGGCAGGACCTGCTCCGGCGGTCCGCGGACGACATGCAGCTTCTGCTTCTTGTTTAGGCCTGTAAGCTGGTCCGACAGGTCTTGCATCGATTCAAGGAGGAACGACCATCGGTTCAGTCCGACCCGGTGGCCGTAGATGTAGTTCGGGTCCCAGCACCAGCAAGGGAAGAACGCCTCGATGGAGGGCAAAGCCAGCGCTGCCTGCAGCGCAGGCGAGTCGGTGATCCGCAGATCGGTCCGGAACCAGTACAGTACCCTGCTCGCCGTCGCTGCCTTCTTGGTCATCGTGCTACCGGACTCTCAGCAAGGTGTCAATAACGATGCATACCGCTGATCGGCGTCTGTTGTTGAAGAGTGCCTCCGATCGGAAAGAGATATGACGCCATGCAACCAGATCCCCGTGCCGGCAATGAAGATAGCCTGGCACGCGGCCGTTTCCCGATCGCAGTGCCTGCAGGGTAAGAGAAGAGACACGCGACATCCATACTGCCCCCGTCTTCTAGCGCGCAGATAGCATGGAGATTGGCTCGGCGAGATCAAGTACATGTCTTGCTTCAAGATAGGGTCTACGAGTCTACTTTTACAGTACCGAACCGCTGCCTGACGTCCGTTCGACAAGTCTTCAGTATATATATCTTATGGAACTACATCGCCGAGAAGCATCTATAGTGACCCAGCGTGCATAGTTCTACAGCTGGGTCAGCGGTGTACCCTCTATTTGGCATGACCTGGCTCACCGTTGCGAGTCGTCTTCACAGCTGAGCTTGATGCGCTCGTACTCTGCAACAGCCGAGTCCTCGTATGACGTGTCGGGCCACGTCGCGTCAATGCACTTTGCGCAGGCGACTGAGAAACCCATCAGCGTGGCCCTGAACGTTCACCCTGTCGCGACTCACGAGTCGTCTTGAGGCCCTGGACGGAGCAGAGCGCCTCGCGCTCGCTCTTGGCGCCGTGGATCTGCTGGACGGCGCATTCTGCCGCACAGGCAAAGTCCATGTCGTCCTCCATGTCGACATCGTCGTCGGTCTCGTCGTACACGTCGGCCGCGTTCCACGGGACGGCGGCGCGCTCGACCGCGGGCTGCGACGAGCCGGAGCCAGACGCGATAGGCAGCTCGCGCTCAGCCAGGTCACCCGCGTCGGATCGCCTGTGGATCGACAGCGGGTCCTTCGACCGAAGAGGCAGGTTCTCGACGGGCGCTGTGAGGTGTCAGCCGACTGCGCCACGAGCGCGCGAAGGTCGAAAAGCACTTACCAGCAAGGGTAGTGGCCGCGAGGCTGAGGGCAACGAAGAAGGAGAGAACGCGCATTGTGTCTGGTTTGTATGGGTAGACGTAGAGAAGAGGGGATTTTTGCGTAGAAAGAGAGTTGTGCGGTCCGGCCGAAATGTGTGTGAGGCGTCAAGCCCAGAATCGATAAGACGATGAGAGAGAGTGTCAAAGCGGATCAACCGAAGAAAGTGATGAAAGTGTAGAGCCAGTCCACAGAGATGAAGTAGGATGGAGAAAGTGGTTGTGAGTGATGCGTGCACGGAAGAGCGAGTCGCGGTGAAGGAGTCGTCGCCCGGTGACAAGTGCGGTCAGGGTCGGAGGACGAAATCACGGCGTGACAATGTCCGGCAAGGGTGTCGATCTGGCTATTATTAATAGCAGGGCGGTATGTCCTGATCTGTGGGCTGAGGGGCGCAGATTCGATTACAGTACAGTACTTTGAAGAAGAACCGTTTCGCGCCAGATCCAGATGCATACATATATACGCAGTGGGCAGGGAGGGGATGGCTGAGCTCAGCTTATCGGATGCATACCCCAAACAGGCATAGCGGGGACTGGACAGTTGTGTATGTGTCCGGGTAGCACCAAGCATTAGGCCAAGCTACGAGACATAGCGGACGCCCTGACGCTCAAGGCGTGCGCGCGGGGCCTGCGCACCAGAGAAGGCTGGCTGATCATCAGCGTCCTGAGTCACTCGCTCTGTGCCTTGCCAGACTGAGCTCTGCCCCTTGGGGGAAGCAGCAGGTGGCGGTGGCGCAGGGCGGATGCCCTCATGCGGGACGGTGAGACGCGCCGCACGCCCCAAAACTCACCTGAAGGATGGCTTCAAGCGCGTTCCGGTGGCGTCGGCGGTCGTCCTCGCCCATAACGCAAGCCCCGGCCTTGAATCTGATTCATACCCCTTCGCGCGGCCCGAACAATACACAGGTGTACGCGCAGAATCAGGCCCGACGCGTCTAACCTTGTCTGTCCGCTAGACCGACGACGGCTCGGCACATTTCCGACGTCATCCGGCTTCCAGCCATTCTGCATGCGAGGGACAGCCCAGAGGAACCATGCATGCCTAGCGTGTATAAATTAGGTGTACAAGCCTCTTGTGCCGAGGGATATTTGGCCCAGGTATGGTGTATTGATACATTGGCGCACCGCGCGCGCAAGAGCGGGCCGCCGTGATGCAGGAGACAGATAGTCGTCACAGTGCAAGAAATAGTAAAGAACAGCGTGAGCGCCCAAATGCGGAAAAAGGTGAAGTGCGGCGACGATGGCTGCGACGCCGCTTGGAGGAATGCGAATATACTTTGACTTGGGCGTCTACGCCGGCATCGGAGATTTGGGAGAGTCTACGCCGACGGTCAGGCGACAGCCAGGCTGAGCATCACCGACTTGACCCACCTCGGAGGTATCCTCCTCGTTCCCAGTGACCTTGGGCGTACACTTCCGCCGACCGGGCCTTGGGGTCTTCCAGCGCCGCCAGCAGCTTGCGTACCCGCGGGAAGTCTGCCTCGTCAAACACAATCCTAACATACTATTCAAGCACTCACCCAGCGGCTTCAGGAGCCATCCGTCAAAGTCCTGCGCGAGGTTGGACCTGTCGCTTTCGTACAGACTGGCCGAGACTGCGAAGATGGGGATCCTGCCGTCGATCCGCAGTGGCTCGATGCCATGCATGTCTTGTCGCTTGGGCTCGATCTTTCGGATTTCGCGAGCTGCTGTGCGTCCGTCCATAATTGGCATTCTGCCGAGTCAGCAAAGATCGCGGTACTGGTCCCAGCGGGACTTACTGGATATCCATGAGAACGGCATCAATGTCCCAGTCATCCTGCAGGGCCGTGACAGCTTCTTGGCCGTTGCTGGCTACGACGACGTCGTGCTTGTCCATACGCAGGCGCTTCTGGAGAATCTGCGAATTGATCGCGTCGTCTTCGACGACGAGGACACGCAGCCTCTGCTCGCCGTTCGGGCCGCGCTTGGACCGGGGCGGCACGGCGCCGTCGTACGACAGGGGGCGGGAATGAGCGGAGCGCAGCGGCCGCTGCTTCGAGGTCGACGATGTCGATCCGGACGTGAGCAGGCGGCGGCCGGGGCCAGGACGAATGGGTGATTTTGGACCAGCACCAACAGGCGGGGAGGGTCCAGAGCCGCCGGACGATACTGACGCCGTCTGGTCTTCGCCCGTGTCCATGCGGCTTGGCCGCACGGGCCAGGACGAGTCAGTGACTGGGAAAGTACCCGGTTTGCTCATGCGTTCGCGGGCCTCGCGGAGGCGAGGGTCGCTGGTGGGTACGGGCGCGACCATGTGTGAAGCGCCAAAGTCCTGGACGAACGAGTCGATCTCTGACGTGACGCTGGCCGAGGCGGACGAGACGCCGAGCGCGTGCGATCCGCCGCTCGAAGAGCCCTGTCGGGGACGATGCTGCACCGAGTCGGAGCTCGCGGTCGGCTCCGGGTCGCCCTGACCATCTGGAAGCAGCATCTGCAAGGTGAAGAAGAACCGCGTGCCGACGCCGACCTCGGACTCGGCACGCAGCTGGCCGTTGAGCTGCTCGACAATACGCGCCACGACGGCCAGACCGAGACCGAGACCGGTCGAACCGGCCGTGCGCAGCTCTTCGGCGCCCTCGAGCGTCACAAACATGGCCTCGAGTTTCTCGCTCGAGATACCGATGCCCGAGTCGGCGATCACAATTTCCACGGGCAGGTATCCCGGGCGGACCATCTCGGTGCCCGTCTCGGGCTTCTGCACCGAACACGATACCTCGACCCAGCCGCGTTCGGTGAATTTGACCGAGTTGGCAACCAGGTTGGACACGACCGTCTTGATCTTGCCGGAATCGCCGATGACCTGCTCCGGCAGGTTCTCGTCGCAGTGGACGCGGAACTCGAGCCCTCGCCGGTCCGATTCGGTGCGGTACAGCCGCACAGCGTCGTTGATCGTTTGTCGCAAGTCGAACGGATCGTTGAACGCCGTCTCGTTGCCGGTCTCGATCCGCGTCAGGTCCAGCAGGTCGTGCACGTGGAACAGAAGCGCTCGTGATGCCTGGTGACTGTTCTCCAGCATGCTTCGCGTGTCCGGGTCAATGTTGCCCGACAACGCCAGCTCGAGCGTGTTGATGATCTGCGACAACGGCGTGCGCACCGCGTGCGACGTGTTCGACAGCAGGATCGCCGTGAGCTGGTTGCTCGCCATCGCAGACTGCTTCTCTCGCCAGACCTGGATGAACTTGCCGTAAATCAGCGCAAGCACGCCCGCCGACTCGAGCTGGTCGTCTGTCCATGCTCGACTTCGCCCCGTGACCGTCTCGGACCACGTCTTGAACGACTTGCGCGGCTCGAGAGACGCCGCCTCGCCAGACTGCTCGTCCTTGTACGGCTTGCCGGCCCACTTGACCTCGCGGACCTGCCCTTTCCGCAGGAACACAATGAAGTCTTGACCGGCCTTGGCCGTGAGGGGCACAAACAGGAACCCGGCGATCGTGTCCTGTGCTCGCGGCAGCACCAGGTCGGGGAAGTCCCGCACCAAGCTGTTCGACGCCTTGAGGGTGCTGCGCGCGTCAGCATGGGACGAAATGGCCTCGTGAGCGAACCGACTCACTCAAACTTCATGATTCGGAGGTACTCGGCAATTGCTAACATCGCCTGACCCTGCTCTGTCTGACCGAGCAGCTTGCAACCGTCGCCAATGACCAAAAGACCGGCATCGGCGTCGAAGATCTGCAACAGATCGTCCGCGTTCGACACAATGTATCCAGTCGGGTGGCTGGTCGTAGGAATCGTTGAGATCTGCCAACATCAGCGGGCGCGTCGAACACGACTCAAGCTAACTGACCAGCTTCCTTGTGTGCAGCCTCTGAGCGTAGCTGAGTCGCTCGATGTTTCTCGAGATCGAGTCGGACAGGATCCGCATCATCTGCCTGACGGGGAAGGATACACGCATGCCGTGGTAGCCGTAGGAGTGGCAAGCAATCAAGCCCCACAGTTGGCCAAACGCCATAATCGACACGGACATCGATGACCGCACGTGCATGTTGGCCAGGTCTGCCTAGTCAGCCTGTACGGTGTCCAAAAGGCGAGAACCCCGCGACTTACACTTGATGTGGATGGGAGACATGGCGCGGAGGTAGCAGTGGGTCATATCGAGCGGGTGCTCGAGGTCCTCCTTGTCGCGAAGCACCATACGGGCGGTGGTCTGGCTTCGGTCATAGAGTGACCTGACCTTGTTGATCATGTACAGCTGGCGAGCCTGAGCCGGGATGTCCGCCGCGGGGAACATGAGACCTTTGAAGAGGTCGGTAGTCTTGCCCCATTCGACGAGCTCAGCTACGACCTGGCCGTTGTACGCCTCATCGAACTGGTAGAGCAGGACCCGATGGAATCGCGTTACATCCTGAATGACGCCGACGACGACCTTGAGGAACGTCTCGAGGTCGGCGGCGCTGCCGAGCTGGTCGTTGATCTGGCCAAGCACCGCAAACACGTCCATCGTACCCGTCGTACCCATACCGGACGGCCCGCCTGGGCGCTGTGGGCGCCGAGGGCGGCGGCTGCGTGTCGACTGGGACGGCGAGCTGCCGGAATGAGTTCCCGTGCGGCGCATGCGCTCGAGGGCGCGCAGCGGCTTGGCGTGGTTCGTGGTCGACTCGAGGATCCGCTCGAGCGGCATCTGCATCTCTATGCCCTCCAGGCCCATGGGCTGCTGCTTCCGCTTGGATGACTTGGTACCACTGCTCGGATGCACGGTTCCACCCGACCCCACAGACTGCACCGTCTCCTGGCTGCCGGACTGTGTGCCGCCAGCTGACGCGGCAGGGACGCTCGCGCCTGGTCGCGGGGTCGGCGTCGACCCGACGGTCGTCATGGAGCCTCCGCTGACTTCGCCAGAGTTGTTGCTGCTCAGCGTGCGGTCTCCGCCGGACAATGTCGTCTGGCTGCCTGAATCGGGCGTGTCGGTCTCGGACGTGAACGCCGGCTCGAATTCCTGCATCAGCGGGTTGTACACGTCCCGCTCCAGCTCGAACTCGAGAATGATCAAGTTCGGCGGCTCGATCGGCTGGCCGTCGGCATCGACCTTGTTCCAGGTCGGCTGCTTGGGTCGATGCGCAGCCACCCATGCAGTCCATTCCCGCCGTCGCGCGCCAGCAGACGAATAGTCATCGTCCTCGGGCCGGTCCTCGTCTTCGTCGCTGCCGGGCTCGCCAAATCCAGTCAAGAGGAAGACTTGCGGTCCGTCGTCCTCCACGCCAGCCTCGCCATGGTCGGCGTCAGGCAGGTACTCGATGTTATCCCTCAGGATGTCCTCCTGGTCCTGAGTGAGCACGCGGGTGAAGCAGTCGAGGCGGAACAGGTATCGCGGCGACAAGCCGAGCAGCTCGGTCGAGTTCTGCTAGATCAGCGGGTGTCCCCCTTGCAAGGCGTGCCGCGACATACCTCTGAAACTTGTTTGATGCGCAAGTCTCCGGTATCAAAGTCCTCCTCCACAACGATGAGCACACCGAAACCCTGGACCGCGCCGGGCGTGGTGATCGGCTCGTCCTCGCACCGACGAAGGACGCCCTCGCGGCCGACAACAACGTGATGCCCGTCGTCGGTCTGCTTGTGCTCGAACCTGAATGTCACGATCGGCTCCTCCTCCTCGGCGTTCCCGGTCTGACCGTCGTTCGAGGCGGTGGCCATCTCGCTCGAGTCGCGCACAGACAGGCTGGTCTCGCTGCGTTCCTGCCACTCCCTGCTAGCGTGAGACGATGACGCCGGTGTAGCTGGCGCAGGTGAAGGCGCGACGCTTGACTCTGCGCGAGACGCAGACTCGCGGTGGCCATCCTCGTTGTCCGTGTCGAGATCTCTGGGTGCGGGCGTAGGGGCATTCGGGTCCGACATGTTGACCGTCATGGCCTGGTCATTGACAAAGTCCTGGACCGTACGAGATGCACGTCCGCGCGCCGCGCGGGTATGCTGTGCGAGCGCTTCAGCGCTCGGACCACTGAGCCCGCCCGATCCCGTGTTCGGCGCGGACTTGAGCGCCGAAGACTGCTTCGAGCCTGTTCCCGACCCGCGGCCGCTCGGGCCCGTGTTCGTCCCGGTGCCGAGTGATGGCAGGCGGACAATCCCAGCATAGTCGTGCTCGATCTCAGGACCGCCCTCGGTCGGCTCCTCGGGCGTGAAGCTCGCCCCAGCTGAGTTGTTGACCTCTGTCGATGCGGCGTCGTCGCCTCCCGTCAAGGCCTGCATCCCACTGTTGTCGGCCCGCCGGGGCTTGGGCTGCTTGATCGCCGGGTCGGCGGCGGAAGGCCGTTCCCGGCTCGTACTGCTCTCCCGCTTTCCGCGTGATGAGAACGTATTGTTCTCTGGGTCTGGGCGGCCGGGCTTGTCAGAATAGTTGATACCTGCGGGCTCGTCCTGCGGGACGCCCACTGGCCGACGTGAGTCGTCAGGCAGCCCCGTGCCCTCAGTCTCGGCCGAGGGGTTGTGGGGAGGCGGCAGATCCTGCTCGTCCCCTCGTACCGCACGCGCGGTGCTGATAGACCCTGAACTCTCGTGCTGTGGTGGTTCTGGTCGCGCAAGCTGCTCGTTCCCAGCTCCGCTAGGCCTAGACCGCCTGTCTTTTTCCCTACTGCCGTCCGACGCCGAACGTTGGCGGCTGGTCTGCACATCGTCTCCTTCGCTCGCTCTCCGGCTTCCGAAGAATGGGCTCTCTGCCGTTTCCCGCTCGGGGATCGGCACGCTGAAGAATCCGTGAGGAGGATCGTTGCCCAGTGGCGACGTCGGGATTGGCGACGTGTTGCGTGGCTGAGCGGCCGCAGCAGGCGACGATACAGACGACTTTGTGCCCGAGAACGTCGCGACGGCCGTCTGGCCTGTAGGCTGCGTTTCTTTAGGACGCAACGACTGGCCCTGCAGGAGCTGGGCGATGGTGGCAATTCCGGCGTCATCCTCGACTAGTCCAGTGCTGACTTGGCTGAACCGCCTGTCCGAGTACGAACTGCCTGGCTGCTGATTGCGCGAGTTTACGCGGTTGAGCCCGTTCGAGCCTTCGCCCGCGCCACCCGCATCCTGCGACATGCCCTGGAAAACAGACCGCATTGGGAAGATGAAGCTGTTCTGACCGAGATTAGACGAGCCCGGCGAAAGCGGACCCGAGGGCGACAGCGTTGGCGAGTAATCAGACCCGCCAGGTGTTCGCTGGTTTGGCCGCGGCGAGCCGCCCCTGCCTGCCGAACCGCCGCCCGGGGTCGTGGTCTGGAACGGCGAAGCCGGCATTTTCACGCCCTGCGGCCGCGGCGTCCGCGCCTTGGCAGGCTGCGTGGACGACGACGCCGTCGAGTCTGACTGCCGGAAAGGCATCGTCGACGACGAAGGCTCTTCAGCCGGCGGCGACGACCCTGGCGTGGGCCCCTGCGGCGGGTTGATCACGGGGGGCTGGGCCGCATTCGAGTTGGAAGTCGGCGGCGACATGGTGTCTTTACCTTGGGTCCGCCGAGCTGACCACCTCGTCAGCAATCCCTTCCATGCATCGGTATGAACCGTTCCGGGATATGCAGACCGGCTCTTCGGCACTGTACGACCCCACTCACTCGTTCTAATGCTACGCCTGTCCGCCCCGATCTAAGAAGCTGTTTTGCGCCGAACCTCGCTTGATTGTTTGCTGCGGGCTTGGTATTCACAAAAGAGCGCTGTGGGCAATCGAGAGAAAAGCCCGTCCTCCGCGGTGGCGTGCGCGGCAGAGGACCCTCGGACGGCCAAAGCGGGCGTCTAGCCCTGAGGTCGAGAGGTATAAAGATTGACGGCGGCGACGCGAAATGTTTGATACAGACCTGGCCGCGAGTTGCTGCTACCTTGTATAGCTAGCGCCGATCCGGCCAACGTTGCTGGCAATCAGACCTCGGACGGCGACTCCGCGGCCCGTTGAATGTTTTCCCGGCGTCTGATCCCGTCTACAACAGGGGTGCGAGATCCTTCGGCGTCGTCCGAATCAACTGAGACCCAAACGAAAAGACTACTACCAAACGAAGATGGATGCTGACAGAAGCAAGTCGTGCCGAGGTGTGTGTTCGGTGTACCCGTCGGTCTGCCTATTCGCGCTCTCTCCTGCCTGCCAGACCGGGGCGGCGGCGGCTGCTCGGCCTGATGGTCGATCCGGGTCGCTGGGTGGCTGAGAGGGTGTGCCACGGCGGGCGAGACGGACGGAGAGTTCAGGGCGAGGGCGGCGGTGAACGGTTGAATCTGGCGTTGCTTCCGGCGAGCGGGTCCTCTCTCACAGGGTGGTCGGCCAGGACACCGGAAACAATCACGTAACGGTTCAGGAAGTGATTCTGCCCGAATCTGGGCAGACACCCTTCCGCGGGCTGTTGGCAGGTGACGTACGAGGCCGGCAGCCTCTCATCATGCGGTGGCTCAAGCGATCTGCACCACGGTCCGGTTCATCGCAGCCTTGGGCCAGAGTTTCACGCTCGCGAACACCGTCCGTAGAAGCCGGGGATTGTGGCATGCAACAACACGAGAGCCCCGCCAAGGAGCTCCAGCGGGACGGGACAAGCGCTCGTACGAAAGTGACGCTGAGCACCCTTGCATGCAGTGAACGTGGAATGGCATCCGCAGTCCAGCCGAGGCCTAGACTGGCCTCGGCACACATCGCCACTGGCCGGTCTGGAATCGGGATCAGGGCGATACCACTATACGGGAATCACTCGTCTCCGGGCCCCGGCCTGTCGGAAGTCTGATCCCGCTATATGGTCGTCGTGCAGCTTTCATGTACCCGCGCGTTCATGCCTGCGGTCGTGATGCGCGATGCATGCAGCCGCCGCGTAGAACGTGCGTCGCTGCAGAAGTGTCCGGAACGCCTCCGGATCTCCAAAGTACCAGCGGTACCCAGATCTGGCAGCACACAGGAACCCGATCTTTGATCGAGCCAGATCTCTCACATTTGCTAAATCATCGAGGCGGCCAATCAACGCCTTGCGGCCGCACCGTCCTCGATGGAACATGTGCAGAGCGGAGAATAGAGCGGAGAGATCCAGAGGTCGTGTCGCGCAGCCATGGTTCCATGCAGCTGAAACCCGATCCGTCTGGGAACGGACGATTCTCGGTCGTCAGTCGGACTTGTTGACGCCACGGCCACGGCCAACGTCGTTGTCGCCGCTGTCGCATGTGGGCTATAATCAGCCACGGTCGGGGTGATGGTTGCCCTCTGGTAAAGGTCAATGCAGTGAAGTACGCAGAGCGAGCGCCCCTGAAGGCATCGAGCGACGAGTCACTCAGAGGGAGGTTTCCGCCCTTGCACAGCTCAGGGGTCGCGCTGTGCCCCTGCGCACGAGACGTTCGTCGCGCCTCTTCAGGCCACTGACGATCATGCGCCCTTTCAGCGCGACAATCCGCCGAAAGGCCGATCGTCAGCGTGTCGCACGACTGGGCGTTCTCCGCGCCTGAGAGGCGTTTTTGGTGGCGGCGCCTAAAGGTCTCGCCCGTCCGCCATCAAGTAGGATCCGTCGCGGGGAAAGTCCGCTCGGTGCATCGCCAGTCAGCCTGACTAGGATCGCAAGAGCTGATCGTCATGTCCGCAGCAGCTTTCATCCCCTGCAAGAGAGTCCGTAGAAGCTAGTCTGCGGTTCAGTTGAACGGCATTGGGCTTGGTTCAAGATATTGTTAAGTCATCCCCTCAGCTCTCTCTCTCATCACCAGCTCGGTGGCGTCCCGTGAACACTCGAGAATGAGGTCTTAGAGTGTATGACTGCAGTCCTCGTGCGGCGCAGCCAGTAACTTGGGCTACAGGATTGACCTGACCCCGCGATATGAGGTGCGCCGAGAGTTGACGCGGCGCGGGGACAGCGATACCGAGCAGCCACAGATATGGCAGAATCTCACAGACAGCGAAACAAGGTGAAGCTCAGTGCTGAAGCGGCGCGAGGACCTCGAGACAGTGCACGCCTCACGGCGATGATGCCAACGGCGCCAGACAAACCCATGACCCATGTATCAAATGCTGTTCATAGCAGGTGCCCGGGCCAGGCCAACTACACCCTCGACCGAGCAGCCGGTCGACAGACTGAAAGCGTAGACAATGATCCGAACCCACGCCTACACCGCCTGCCAACACGCCTGCCCTGCCATACCGAAACACACCCAGAACGCCCAAAGAGCTGCGGCGAGATATAGACGCGCTTATCGGTTGGACTTGGCGACTCGCTCGAGCTCGTCCTTCTTCTTGATGGCGTACGAGTTGGAGGAGCCCTTGGCGGCGTTGACGAGCTCGTCGGCGAGGCACTCGGCCACCGACTTGGAGTTGTGGAACGCAGACTCTCGGGTCTGGCCGGGTCAGCAGTGTCCCAGGCGGACAGTACACAGAGACCTACGCCGATGGTGAGGAGGGAGATGGCCTGGTTGACACGCCTGAGGGGCGAGACGTCGACGGCCTGACGCCGGACGGTACCCTGCGAACCAATTCGGGTCGAGTCCTCTCGGGGGCCAGTGTTGACAATGGCGTCAACAAGGACCTGGATGGGGTTCTGCTCAGTGACGAGGTGGATGATCTCGAAGGCGTGCTGGACGATTCGGACAGCCATGAGCTTCTTGCCGTTGTTTCGGCCGTTCATCATCAGGCTGCACCCTGTCAGCACAAATCATTTCTTTCAATGTTGCCAAACGCACGCGTTGACCAATCGCTCAACGATGGGCATCCTTCCCTTGGCGAACTGCTTCTTGGCATATCGGCCAGCGGTGTGGGCTGACAAGTCAGCAACGTGCGCGATGCGCATAATTGAGACCGTGCGACTCACGGACGTAGACGTTGTGCGAAACGTTAATGTAGTCCTGGAGGGAGATGTCGTGGACGGTGATACTAAGTGAATCAGCATTCTGCCTTGTTGTGCATCCATCGTGTTGCTCCATCCGTCCTGATATCGCCCCGCCGCCGCTGGCTTGCCGCCCCCGCGCTTCTATCCCCGCAACAGAGCCCAGCGGTCCAGCTCTGCCATGCATTCTTCATCGCCTGCCAATCCGCCGTGATGCCTGACACCACGTCCTCTTCTCCTCCCGATCTCGTCGAGAAACCCCGATACGCGTGACCGCCGACTCACCCCTCAGCCTCCCACTTGCCGAAAAGCTTGACGGTGCCGGCGTTGGCGACCTTCTGGACGTCGTTGGGAAGAGCAAGCGCCATGATGCTAGATTTCTCCTTTTTCGATTTAGAATCGGGTTAAGAGAAAAGATGCTTTTTGAGAACCAGACAGATACGCTCGGTGGTGCGGATCGGACTGGATTGGTAGCACTTCGAGTCGGTGTTGTCGACGTCGAGGGACTACTGCGCTGAGAAGACGAGTATTGATGGACGAAGAGAGCCTTTACAGGTGCAACCACTTGGCTCGTCTCGACGCTCGCAGCCTGCAACCGCGAGCGGACGCAACGGCAGGGCGGCCAGCCAGAGCTCAGGTCTCGGCGTTATCTCAAATCGCCGAGAGAAGAAGGGCTCGCCACCCGCCAGAGGCGGTCGGCCTTAACCCCGATCAAGGTGGTATCGGGTCGTCGGTGATAATGCTCGAGCGGCTGTTTTGAGTTTGTTTGGCCCCTCCTTTCTATTAAGCTTAACCGTGCCGACGCCTTACACGTGGTCTCCACGTGCGTTCGTACATGCTCAGCCGGCTGATTCGGGTGGATGATATCCGGTATGATATCGATGGTCAAGCGAGCTTCCTTCCTCGTCCCGAGAGCAGCTGTCCTTTGACTTTTACACCTTCACCCGCCAATCCCGACAAGATACGCATCAGTCAGACATACAGAGAGGTTACTGTCCCTTGAGAGTGTCGTCTGCACGGATCACCGCCCGGCCAATCTTGAACCAGTACCTCTCTTGATCCCAAGGAAGCACTCGCACTCGCCAAGATGCAGTCTCTCCTCGGCGGCGCAGACTGCTCGACGAGCTCCAACCCGCTGAAGCAGGTTCTTCAGCGCGAAGGTGTGGACAACAGTATCTTCAGAGTAAGTACAAGCTGCGTGAAGAGTGGCATGTAGACTCTTGCTGACCGAGCAGGATCGCCTTGCCGCTATCCCTGGACCTTCGTCCCGAGCTCAACGGCCACAACAACAGCCCCAGGGCCCGATCGCCGGCGGTCCGGTCCTGCGTCCAAGTCAGGCAGGCTCGTCGTCCGCATTCGACTTCTCCCACTTCGCCGCGCACCTCGGTGGCGCCCCTCGCATCGCCACTCCGCCCGGATTCGACTCCGAATGGGACCGGGCGAGGCAGTCGTCCGCGCCGCAGCGGGTCCACCATCCGGTTCAAGTAGCCGCGCCCTCAGACTGGGCGTCTTCCTTCGAGGGCAAGGGCAAAGGTCGAGCGCTTGCATCACCACCGCCCCCGCCCACTATGGCTATGCAAGCGGCACCTCACCAGCTCAGCGGCATGCCGTACCAGCCCGCGCACTCGTTCGGCGGATTCCAGCCGGCTCTGCAGCCGATGTACCAGAACTACATGGCCCAACCGCCTCCGGTCGCGCAACAGATGGCGGGTCCATCTATGCAGGAGCAGGCGCAACGCGAGCAGGAAGACATGAATGCGGCGTTTGAGCGCGCCCTCGCGGATGCCAAGGCCAAAGACGCAGAAGACCTTGCTGCTGAACAGCAGCAACAGGCCGGGTCTCAGACTCAAGAACATCCGAAAGAGGAGGTCAGAGAGGTCAAGGGCGACTTTGAGAAGGTCTGGGAAAGTCTACGGCCCGAGGCGGAGAGGTTGAATAAGCTCGCAGAGTGGGAGAGGGATTTCTCGCAGGTACGTCAGTGCTCGGTGCAGCATTTACACGATCGTGTAGGCAATGCAGGCATGTTAGGGTGCTGATGTTCGTCAGTTCACCAATGACGAGGACGACCTTTACGATATTCTGAACGACAGCCTGAACAGGGAGGACATTGGTCAAGCATCGCTGGATGAGCAGTTTGACCTCGGCGGTGAGGCCGACCACATCTTCGGCGACCCTGAGACGGGTCTGCCTACACCGACCATGTACGAGTTCAGTGAGTTGTCCGCTGCGAATCTGGACAGAGCAGCTACTGACGAACCCAGCGAATGAGAACCCTTTCGACCACCTTTCACCTCAGGCGTGCTACGCCACGGCCGACCGCCTGTTGTACACCGGCGGCTCACTTTCCGACGCGGCGCTCTTGCTCGAGTCGTTCCTACAGCGCGCAACGGCCGAAGACTACCAAGCAACGCAGCAGACTGAGACGGGCGTATGGACGCTGCTGGGCAACACGCACGCAATGGACGAGAAGGAGGAGAAGGCCGTAGCGGCGTATCAGCGTGGCGTGCGTGCCCTCGAGTCAGGTGACCAGGGCAGCACAGAGAAGGTCACTGGCGAGCTCTTGACAGTAAGTACGAGGTTCCGCGCGGTCTGGGATAAGTGACTTAAAGGCAGAACCTCGCCATTTCGTACGTCAACGAGTCGCGCGACCTCGCGGCCCTTACGACGCTGCATCGCTTCTTGACGCTCGTACACCCAGCACACGCAGGGCCCGCGCCATCCCGCTCAGAGATGCAAGAGAGCTCCAACCCTTGGGCAATGCACCACGCCCTTCGCGACTCTCTCCTTTCGCTCGCGCGCGAGCAGTATGCCCGCGGAGGCCAAGTGGACCCAGACGTCCAGGTTGCTCTGGCGACCGTGTACTACATGATGGGCGAATACGACGAAGCGCGGGACTGCTGGGTCAATGCCGTCGGCGAGCGACCAGACGTAAGTCTGCTCCAAGTGTGCTGTCCGAGCCGTACTGACAAGGCAGGACTACCTGCTATGGAATAGGCTGGGTGCGACGCTGGCGAACGCGGGCAATCCCGAAGAGGCGGTCGACGCGTACCGCCGTGCACTAGAACTCAAACCGACTTTCACCCGTGCAATCTTCAATCTTGGTGTTGCTTGTGCGTACTTCCGCGGTCATCGGACTGTAGCGCTGACCTGTCGTCTAGGTATGAACATTGGTGTCCACCGAGAAGCAGCCGAGCACTGTGAGTACTGCGGGAGACGGACCAGGCTCGCTCAATAGCTGACTCGGCAGTCTTGGCAGCACTATCGCTGCACCCGAGCGGCGGGCCCAACGATCCAGCCTCTGATTCGGCGTCTCTGTGGTACACCCTCAAGCGGGCCCTCCTCGATCTGGTACGTCCTCTCACATCTGGAAGCCCTGTTCTCCGCTGATCCAATAGGACCTTCCGGACCTTGCGGACAAGGCGCACCCTGGCCAGAACCTCGAAGTCTTCAAGCAGGCCGGCTTTGAATTCTAGCCCATAGTCTTGAGGCCTTGAAGGCTTGTCCCGAATCTACACATTATTGCATATGTTGCGTATGATATGCCTATGTACAGTTCATGCATGGTTGTAGCTACCAAACTGCCCCATGAGTCGTGGAAATGACTGCCGCGTT
This sequence comes from Cutaneotrichosporon sp. M94-02A, assembly GCA_037040355.1. Taxonomy (NCBI): domain Eukaryota; kingdom Fungi; phylum Basidiomycota; class Tremellomycetes; order Trichosporonales; family Trichosporonaceae; genus Cutaneotrichosporon; species Cutaneotrichosporon sp. M94-02A. Next base: position 365,555 of record JAXQGU010000098.1, read on the forward strand.
CATTTGCTGAGCCGCGGCTCAAGGTGACGCTGGGCTCAGACCAAGCGCACGTCCGAGGCACTCTTGTCCGGACGGCCTGGCTCGCTTTCCCCATCATCGTCAAACTTGAACGAGTCGACGTCCTTGGAGTCGATGGACTCGGGCGACGGGAAGTCTTCGGCCTTTCCGCCTGTGGACAAGTGCGACTGCGATCCGGCAGTAGCGGCTGAAACGCCTCCGAAGCGCTGTACGCCTGCGCCCGCCTTGGGCGGCAGGTTGGTCGCGTCCGCAGGCGACGTCTGCCAAAGTCAGCCCTGTTCGCATTTGGACGCAAGAGGACTCACGTGGACGACTTGCTCGGTGCGGACGGTGATGACGGGCGGAGACCTGTGTTGCCTCGCGCGAAGAGCGAACGCCTCGGACTGGCTGTCCTCGAACGAGTCGAGGCTGTGCTTGTTCGCCACGACGCCGAGCAGGCACAGGAGGTATACCGACGGACCGCAGCTGCAAAAGCTATCAACACAGGTGCACAGAATCGTTGTGAGGCAGACTCGCATGAAGAAACGGGCACGACCGTCAAGTTGGCCGTTTCCAGTCACGCAGACGATGAGAAATGCGATGATGCTGTGATGTAAGCGCAATTCTGCGAAGCGATGCCTTGGCTGGACTTACAAGATTGTAGGTGGCAGCTGCGACTCGAGAATAACCCTACAGCTGTGTCAGCGCCCGCTCATACAGGATCGGCAGCCCGACCCACATGGACAGCTTGCGCTGGAGACGCTGAGTATGCTCGAAGTCGGCCTTTTTGCGGTAAATACCGAACAAGAGAGCGATCGTGATGATCACGTCGCCGGCAGCTTCGAGGCCGATCTGCCCGTCAGCCAGAGCTCACTGGCCATGCTTTCGTGTGGAGAGACGTACTCGGAGGAAGTTGAAGATGCTGATCAGCTACGAAGCGTCAGCCGATGGACTCCCAAGTCAGATGAAGCACTGACGTTCTCCTTGTCCGTCATGTACACGATACGAAGACCGAGCATCGCTCCAAACGAGCCGAGGCTAAGGGCGATCAGTTATGTGGCAAAGGCGAGACACGAGGAGAGTACGCACATGGTCAGACCAATGAGGACGGCAAAGGCCTTGCTCCTGTCAAGCAGCTTATACGCCTTCTCCGCGAAGTACACCTGGATACCGCATCAGCCCCGTGGCCACCCGATCAGGTGCGTTCTCGGTGGACAAACCGATACGGCTGGACGGAAGAGACCCTGGAAAATGATGACCCATCCGATCCATTCGCGCTGAGTCCACTGGACGTAGTCGCCAAAGCCATACACGAACAACTCCATCGAGTAGGCGAGCACGCTGGCGTGTCAGCTGCGCGTAGGCGACATAGCCCGGGTTGGCAGTCACTCACAAGCCGGTGTACAGCAGGCCGCAGACAAAGAGTATGCGCTGTGTGCGTCAGCCATGCCTCGGGTCTGATGAGGGATCGGGGCGACTTACGACGTACCACCGGACAAGCCGGGTCTCCCATGAAGCGCAGTACATGCTCCAGTTCACAAAGAGGTGGATGTTCACACCGCAGATCACCGCCGCGAAGAACAGCCTGGCAGCCGTCAGGCGGGGCACGACTCGGGTTGGTATGGCTGTACTCACCCGAGAAGCTGCGCGCCAAAGGCCTGTCCCTTGTCCTGGCTGAATGCCGCCTCGAGGGCGGCGTTGGTGTCGTTGTAGCTGCTCATCCCGAAAAGCACCGAAGGTTCCACCTGGACGACAGGAATCAGAATCGAGACCACCTCTGAGAGGATTTACAGGCGCGGCGAGACAGAAGGAACGGGCAAAGATCAGATGCGACGACTTCAGCCAGAGATCATATGGCGAGCAGGGCTGAGCAAAATTGAGCGCCGCGGCGGACGATCAGCCCGTCCATCCATCAGAAGCGGACGCACACAGGCACACACGGCGAGGTGGTTCACCGTGCATTCTCGCGTGATCGCCGATGAACGGCCGAGTCTTTGATCAGAGTCATCAGGCGGTCAGAGACAGTCGAGAAGGCGGACGAGCCCTCGACGGCGTCTTCGGTCTCGCCCTTCGGCTTGGCCACTTCCACACGGTAAAACACACGCCCTTACCCTAGAAGCCTAGGCGGTCGTCCGCCGGAGCAGACGGCGACGCCATGCATCGTATCTCTGCTGTCCACGCTTGGGGTGCGAAGGGGAAAGAGCCAGGTCCAGAGCCGATTCTAGCGCCAGATCGCCATGCCACACATCCGTGTCACACACTCGTCCTTTCCTTGTTCCGACGGAACTCAGGTGCATGGCCCCTCCCTTTCGATGCTGATGCTGCTTGGCAGCGGTCAGAGCTCTTCCCTGAGTCGAACCGTCAAGATCGGGATCGGTCCACAGCATGCAGAGGGCTATGAGATGTATGCATGGGTGATCGGCCAGTTGTGCCGGAATGTGTGATCACTGCCTGAAGCGAAGCCCATACTCCTTGAGTGCGTCTTCGGTACTGCGGGACGGCGACCTGAACACCGGGTCCACGCCCGAGCCTGTCTTAGGGAACGCGATCACGTCCCTGATCGACTTTGAACCGCACAGAATCGATACCAGCCTGTCGAAGCCTGACCAGGTGTCTCAGCGCAATATCATCTCGTTACCGGCCAAGCACTCACCCAGTGCGATACCGCCATGTGGCGGCGCGCCGAACTTGAGGGCTTGGAGCAGGTGCGAGAACCTGCCCATCTCGTCTTCGCTCAACTATCCCCGTCAGCCACGTCGGCCGTGGCGGACCTACCTGCAACACCTCCTTCATGACGTATTCCTGGAGCCGAGCATCGTGGATCCGGACACTACCGCCGCCGATCTCCTGCCCGTTCAGGACGAGGTCGTAGTGCTGACCTCGAACACCTGCGACCTTGCCTGCCTTGAGGTCCGCCAGGTCCTCCGCCATCGGAGCGGTGAATGGGTGATGCGACGAAGACCACCGTCCGTGAGCAAGTGCAGCCTTGTCCTCGTCCGCAAGTGTGAACAGTGGGAACTGCGTGATCCACAGGAAGTGCGGCGTGTCAGGCAGCGTCATCGCTCCTGCACGCGTACGCGTCAGCCAAGGTACTTTCTGAAGGCGTCACGCGACGCACCCTTGGCAACCAGCGCCTCCATGATCTGGACACGCAGGCGGCCCAGCTGGGTCCATCCGCCCTCGGCGATCTTCTTCCGCTGGGCGAGCCAAACAATATCACCCGGACGCACGCCGCCAGGGATACTTGGGTCCATCTCGAGCTTGAGCGCAGACGTCAATGGCGACTCGGACGCCCATGTATGCGTGTTATGCCGTGTGATCGGAATAGCCTGTACCTGCCCAGGCGCGTCAGCGCCGCCACGCCAGCTGCCGGGGTCAAGTCAAGTACTCACGTAGTGGTTCCCCGCCAGCAGAGCCCGCTCGTCTAGCGCCTTTGCCTGCGCCGCGGGTGTGACCATCCATTCGACGGTGTACTGGCTCTGGTCCAGCAGAACCTTGTCGAGCGACTCGTCTGTCAGTGTCGGGTAATAGCCTATCGGCAGGGTCTGCCAGTCAGCCGGTACATACAGGAACAGAGGGGACTGGTGTACTCACATACATCTCGAACCGGGTATCTGGCTTGTCGGAGCCGTACTACGGTGTCAGCGCTAGAGGTCCCGGACAGACGGTCCGCTCACCACATCCATGGCCACATCATACGGCATGACTCTGAACCACCCTTCGAGGTCCACGCCCTTGACCTCCTTCCATATACGCTTGACCAGGCCTTCCACCACGTCCCGCACTTCTCCGCCACCGATCGCCCACGTGCTGCGCATCCCGACCGCCTCGCCACCTGGCGCACCGGCGCCTCCAGCCGCCGAACCGGACACGAAAGCCATTTCGAGATCGACTTGAGTGAACTCGGGCTGCCGGTCTTTCCGCCCGTCTTCGTCCCTGAAACACCTGGCGAGCTGGTAGTACTTCGGCACGGCGCCCGACGCGATCAGCAGCTGTTTTGGCTGTTGTGGTGATTGCGGCAGAGCGTAGAACAGCGGTGACGAGGACTGAGAGGATGTCGAGATCGAGGCGGCGGAAGAGGGGTCTGTTTCTGCGGGGGCAAGGAAGGTGTTGTTGGTGATTCGAGTGGGGACAAGGAACTCTCGCGCGCCTTCTGGCGACGAGTTGAGCAGGACAGGCGTCTCGATCTCGGTGAAGCCTGCCTGGGTCAGTGGATGGCATAATACCTACTTCGCTGTGCCAGACTGACCCTGGTCATGGAGGTAATTGCGGATGATGTGCGCTACTTTGCTCCTAGTCTGCAGGTTGTCCGCGAGCTCTTTGCGCCTGAGGTCGAGGTAGCGGTACTGCGCTCTGAGGTCCTCGTTCGCCTTACACATCAGCAATGAGGTTCCCCTCCAGCAAAATGGCTTACCATCTCGGGGCGGTTGGGGTAGAATGGCAGCTTCTCCTCGGCGGGATTCAGCAGCGTCACGTTGCTGATTTCCACCTCGACCTCGTCTGCGCTCTTCCCGTCCTCAGTGATATTTTCATGGCTGCGAGTCGCGCCGGACTCACGGAACTCTCTGCCGCAATGGCCTTGGCCTTCTGTTTCCTCGCCTTGACCTCGCCGCTGATCTGGATGACAGAGTCGAGGGGAACGTCCATCAGGAGCTTGGCGGAGGCGGCGTCTCGGCACACGAGCTGGACCGGCCCGGTCGAGTCCCGCAATGTGAAGAAGTGCAGATTCTCAGATGCACGCCTGGTAGAGCGTGAGTGATTCTGTACGTAGAATGCCGGGGCATGACCCACCTCTGAGAGAAAAGCCATCCGCCAAGAACAACCTGTCTACCCTCCAGTGCTGGAGACAGCTCCTTGACCGAGTGGGTTATCTTCGGGCGAGCTCCTGTACTTGATCAGAACTGGAAGGAGAGAGTAGGACGCAGAGCTACAGACCAAAGTGTGCCTGGTACGGCCTCGTGTCCTCTTGATAAGGCCGGACTGCTGGCGCATCGGTGGTATGTGACCTCACGCTAACCGGTGCTGGGCGGCTCGCACCTGCAATAGCTCGCCCCTTCACTGGTCGGGTCCGCCCTGGCAGGCGGACCAGACCATGCTCTCTGGAGACTAGGGCCTCGCCTCTACGTGCTGCCGCTCGCGACAACATGTCAGATGTAGAAGGTAAGACTCGTGACTACAAGTGTCGATCGCGTTTGTTGTTGAGCCGTCCGCAGACATTTTGGGATTGTCCCGGTCGTGCCTGAACCCGAAAGTTCACGTCAGTCCGTTTCATCCGATCCGTCCTGTCCTGATCTTGACGATCTTTCTGAGCGTCTGCCATTGCAACAACAGTCATGTCGCTACGGTCCACGATCTTGAAGCATTCGCTTCCGCTTCTTCCGACTCATTCGTTCACCCGGCAGACGTTGTCGATCGCGCTATCATCGCTTCACCCTTCCGACCCAGACTACAAGCCCGAACCGCTATCAGATGCGCTGATTGACACGGTCCTCGGCGAGGGCCAGGCCGCAACGAAGGCGCTGGTGGCTGCTTGGGAAGACGAAGGAGCCAAGTCGATGCAGCCTGTGGAGCAGGTTGGGAAAGCAGGTGCCGGGTCGCAGGTCAAGCGCATGTTGCAGAAGCGACTCGAGTACAGCGCTCAAGTCGGAGAGCACCTCGTCGAGGTGCGTATTGCCTCCTAGCGTCTATGCGAATCTGATGCTGAAGTATATAGGCCCACGCAATGCTGTCCGCTCCATCATCGCCGCGATCGCTGCCGATCCCGTCCCTGCCTATACCACTGAAACACCTGCTGGCGTTCCGCATACCGAGGATGTACGCCCCACCGGGCTCTCCGCTTCGACACGCCAACACTGCCTTGTCGGCCTCGCAAATCCTGCACTCACTAGCCGAGTCTTCAGGCGGGAGAATCCCTCTGTTGACAGTGAACCCCCTCGGTCCGCTGTCCTACGCATGGAGGATCGCCGATCGGGCTGTCAGCGCTGCGGACGCCGCGGAGGGCGTCAAGACGGGAGTAATGAATGAGCCGGTTGGCCCCGGAGTGAGTCCTATATGCTAAGAGATGCTTCAAAGCTCACGCAGAGGGTGCAGCCAGAACACTACACCTCGAGACTTGGTCTGTCGCTCGCATACCTCTCCGCAGAAGCCCGCCTTCTTCAGCCACTTCCAACCGAGCAAGACGCGCAGAATGGGATCGTGGACGCGACCAACTCGCCACGGACAAACCCATACCTCCCAGAAGCGCTCCAGACTCTGGAGCGCAATATGGAGTTTTACGACTCGGCCGCTGGCGGGATCGGCGCGGCGGAGAAGACGGCAGGAGATGCCATGGGGTACCTCAACTTCATCGGCAGGAGCTGGGCGGGTCTCATTCGGAGTCGATACTGGTGATCACGTCTCCGCTCACATGTACCTGCTGCACTCATGGCAGCTTCCACCCCACACGGGGATTGTTCCCGCCGGAAAGGGCCGCACGTTCTGTGACTCTTTACCCCACCTCCACCTTTAACTTACCCCACTTGACTGCTGTGACAGCTTGTCCGAAGTCTCTCCGTAGACTGGAATGAAAGGGTTCAACTCTACGTTTACAAGTCCGACGAGTCTAATCCTGGCAAGACAAGAGCCAACGACCGCTTAGAGATCGCAACATGTCTGATTGAGCTCCAGCTCGCTTTAGAAACCTCTTCTTCACGGTCATCCCGCTTTGACATTCTCGAGCAGCGCCAGACACGATGCTGCTTCTCTCCTCCCTCGTCTCGGTGGTGCTTCTCGCCTTGGTCGAGGGCCTGACCACCCCCGAACTACGGCACAGGTCCATCTATCAAGTCCTTACGGACCGGTTCGCGCGCCCAAACGATGTGCTCGCGCCATGCGATCTGCTCTACAAGCCGTACTGCGGCGGCACGTGGAAGGGTATCGAGCGGAGACTGGACTATATCCAAGGTATGGGCTTCGATACGGGTCAGTCTAGCTTCTTCCCAACCTCGTGCGAGCTGACTCCTGTCAGTGTGGATCAGCCCGGTCGTCATGAATGTCGAGCGACCAGAAGGGCACGGGGACACGGCTTTCCACGGATACTGGGCTACCGACATTAACAGTAAGCTCCCAGCTCACAAAGGGACTGAGCTGACGCAACGAAGAGCTCAACCCTCACTTTGGCACAGCTCAAGATCTCCGTGATCTGTCAACCGCCTTGCATCAGAGGGGCATGTACCTCATGGTCGACGTGGTACGCTCTCTATCCCTTGCTTGACCTAACCGGCACCCGCTGATTGTCCAGGTCGCTAACCACTTGGGATCAGGGGGTACCGCGGACTTCATGATATCTGGGCAATACGGCCCGTTCTCCTCCGATGAGGATTTCCACCCGTTCTGCCTTCCAACCGACTGGAACGACCAGCGAGACATTGAGCAATGTACGTCCGACTCAGCGCACCGATCCGTGCAGTCAAACGAACGCTGATATCACAGGCTGGATCGGGAAAGAGATGCCGGACCTGAACACCGAGTCGCCGCATGTCGTCCGAACGCTGCACCATTGGATCGAAAATCTTGTGAGGGCATTCGACATCGATGCGCTTCGCTTGGACACGGTAAAGCATGTGAGGAAGGACTTCTGGCCCGACTTTGTGCGGCGGGGAGGCGTCGCAGCTATTGGCGAGGTCTGGCATGGCGGTAAGTTGTGCTGAAGCACCATTCGGGTCGTCGCTGATGGTCGTGGCAGATCCAGCGTATCTCGCGCCGTATCAGCGGGAAGCCGTATCGAGCATTCTCGACTACGCGACGTTCTACCACCTCAGGCGGGTCTTCATAACCCTCATGAAGCGCCGCCGCTGATGTCCTGCAGACGAGCATTCCAGAGCACTGAGGGGTCGATTGCCTCTCTGGTTGAGATGATTGATCGGATACATCGCTTGCTTCCGGACTCGACCCTGCTGGGATCATTCCTCGAGTGAGTTCGAGATATGCGCCAAGGCTATCGGGCCACTTACATCTTACAGCAATCACGACAATGAGCGGTTTGCAGGCACGGTCACTGATCAAGTGGTGAGCCGTTTGCTGACGCTGATGCGGCGTGTCCTGACATATTTAGCTGGCCAAGAACGCGGCCGTTTACCCATTCATCACTGACGGCTTCCCGGTCGTCTACGCGGGACAAGAACACGTGAGCAGGGACACGTTTCGGTTGACTCCTATGTCTGTTGATCATCGCAGGGTCTGGTTGGTGGTAATGATCCGCTCAATCGGGAGGCGATCTGGCTCTCAGGCTTTGACCAGACTTCGGTACGTGCATAGACTGCCGTCCGGGGCTTTGCTGAACTGCCGCCAGCCGCTGTACCAGATGTTCCGGACACTGAACGCGGCCCGACGACGAGCCATTGAATCACACCCCGCTTTCCTCACATCGCTCCTCCGCCCTTTCCAGCTAAACACGCACACGATCGTTCTGCATAAAGCCCCGCTCTTGACGGTCCTCGCCAACTCAGGCAGCGCTATACCAGCCACCGCGGTACACGTCCCTCCGACACAGACCGGCTTTCGGCCCCTATTACCCGTCATCGATGTCCTCACGGGGCACGTCTTCGCGACGGATCCGAACGGCGGACTGACCGTGCCTATCGTGGCGGGCGAGCCGAGAGTGTTCCTTCCCTTGGCGGTATGGACGAACCGTGCGGGTCGAGAGACCTGGGCACCTGTCCCCGCCAAGATCGACGCGAGCGTCAAGAGCGGCGACGGGACGAGCAGCGCCTCCGGCCCGGGGATGCACCGCCGGACATCGAGTATCGGCCGCGTTCTGAGCTGGTTCGGCGCCCACCGCGACAAGATGAGCGAGTTGTAACATACACACGTACACACAGCACAAGACCGCACAAGGACATTGGCCACAACAGCATATTGCATGGCGATTCGTAGCATGGTGATGACAACATTATACTCTGTACTTACACTGTACTCCCTGAACTCCAGATCGTATGATCGCGTGTGATTGACTGACTTAGGCCGTGATGTGAGGTACTGGTTTGAGCTCCGGGCTGTGATGAGGTGCCAGAGGCGCGGCGATGCCGTTCTCACGCAACTCCTCTATCCGCATGGCCTCCTCGAACCGGCGGTCCATCTCGAGCTCGTCCGCCTCGTCCTGCTCAACAGCGGGCGAGTCGCGCTCGTACTCGTACATCGATTCGCCCTCCATCTTGACGCCGAGGAAGTCATGCAGATCAAACTCGGATTGACCCGCATACGACGACGTGTCGTCGGTATGCGATCCGGCGCGGCCGTCCGAGGCGGCGACTTCGTCCTCGAGCCCGAGCGCCAACCGCGACTGGTTCGACCCCGAGCTGTACAACAGCCCCCGCCGTGCCGCCTTCCTCTGCCGGATCCTGCGGAGTGTCAGCCAGATGATCCGCCTCGCGCTGCTCGGCGGCTCGGTGGACTCACCGCTCGATTTCGGTCTGGCGCGTCTGCTTCCACTCGTCCATCTCGCGCTGGAGCCGATCCAGCTCGAGCTGCTGTTCCTCGGCAAAATGCATGTCCGCCATCTCCGCCTTGGTCGGCGCCGCTACACCTGCGATCCGCAACACATCCGGTGCCTCCATGTGGTCTGCGTGTGCGTCAGTACAGCTTTGAGGACCCAAGCAATGGCAGGACTGACTGGACCGGTTGGTCATTCGGTGGGCAAACTCGCACTCGTAGCCTGGAGCAAGGACGAACTCTCCGCCCAGCTGATGGATGCTGCCATAGTTGGCAATCGGCATCTTGGTCAGTCCCCGCTGTCACGTCAGCGAGGTCCAGCATGCAGACGCAAAAAGGTGGCCTACCCGGATGCCTCGGGCGACTTGAACGGGGAAAGCGTCCTGGTTGTACGCCGCGCGATTCTTCATCGGTCCAAACGTGCTGAACTTCTTGGTCATGCTGCGAGACCGGCGTCAGAACCATTCTGCCGGTGGATGCCTTGGCTGGACCTACCCCAGCAGGTGGTACAGCTTCCTGGACGCGTCGACGTAGATCGGGAACGGGCACTTGAACAGCTCGCGGTACGCCTTGATGATCTTCCAGCTACCGTTACTGATAATCACGACATTGACGTTGTTCTTCGTCAACTCGTCCGGGTCGAGTTGGCTGATTGACGCGAACATGTAGTCTTGGCACTGGCCACACCAGAACGTGCGGATGAAGAACACGACCGTCTTGGGCGTCGGTCCCGCCGGGTTGGCCGCAGCCGACCGCCGGGGGAACAGTTCTCCGAAAGCGACGGCATCGCCGTTCTCGTCTCGCACGAAGAGCGTTCCCGCCTCCCAAAGCTTACGCTTGGACGGCAATCTGTCGACGGAGAACGCTTCGTCCGCCTTGGACCCCGCGGCGTCCTCCTTTGGCGGCTCGGATCCTCGTCGCGCGTCAACGGCGGGCGCCAGGACTGGCAGAGGCTTGCCGGGGATGGTGGTGCCGCTGCTGGCCGCTGGCGCATCGGACTCGCCGGTCCAGACGGCGGGCCGGCCGTCCTGGTGCGTTGGCGGCGGAGTCTGCGGCGCCGAGCGAGACTCGACCGAGCTCGTCTCCTGCCCGGCGGTCGAGTCGCTCGACGTCTGTCGACTCTGCTCAGCTCCTGGAGCCGCTGCAGCGGCCTGCTTCGCTGCCAGTGGCGAGGACGAGATCCCGAGGCCAGTCAGGCCGCGTTGCGGGCTGCGCATGGGAACCGGCGGCGTGCTGCCGCTGTCCTCCTGAGGAGAACCCATGTTGTTCATGTTACTGCTGAGGCTGGACGTCCGTGGCGGCGGGCCCCTGGCCGAACCCTGGGGCGACATCGGGACCGACCGCGAGATGTCGAGCGTGCTCGGTCCCCCCGGCGCAGTTGCCAGGAAGTCACGCAGTTGCACAACCGTCTCGGTGCTGCCTGCGCGGTGGTGTCCGCCGGAAGTTGTTCCAGAAGCCATCGAAGACGCCAGGCTTCTGCTGCTGGTCGAGGCGGGACCGGTCTTTCTCAACGGCGGAGGCGGGCCGCCCGTCCGTGGCGCTGGAGCGGCGGCTGCGGCTGCGGCGCTTCCAGCCTGGGGCGGGGCGAAGAAGAGTGCCTCTTCGTTGGGCGTCCCCGGCGAGGCGTCGCTGACAAAGCTCGCCTTGAATGCGCTCGGGCCCGCGAACGGATGAGAAGCAGGAAGCGAAACGTCCGGCATGGGAAGGTAGTCCGGGACAGGTTTTCGGCGTGAGAGAGTAGACGATGTCCGGCTGTGTGGCGAGCCGGGGACGCGAGGGCTGCTGAGCGCAGGCGAGTACTGCTGCGCCGGCGAGGGCGAGTGCGAGCCGGGAGGGCTGAGCGATTCGGTGAATGACTTGTGCGACCCCAACGACGGCGACCGGCTGTTTTGTCGCGAAATGGGCGCGCTGCCGGAGTAAGAGAGCCTGTCGGTCCGGGACACGTCCGACTTGATGGGAAGAGCGCCAGCGGTCGTAGCGTTCGTGGAAGGGCTATCGTCCAGAGTCACAGCGAGGCTCTGATTGTGAAGGGGGACGTGCAAGAGATCTTCAGTGCTGTTGAGAGAAATATCTGGCGAAGCTGAGGGCATGTCTGCTCGTACGCTCGTGCCCGTGCCGTTTTGACTGTCGTTGCCGCCATGGCTCATCGGGCTCGGGTAGGCCATTTTGATTTTCCCCGGAGACAATTACTCTGGCGAGAGAAGGGCGGAGGAACGACGGCCGAGAGCGATGTGGTAAATGCAGCGAGGTCTTAGGAAGCCGCGAGGTGAGACACGGCGTCTTCGTTCTCGGAATCCGCCCGCGGACCCTGATGCTTCTCGTGCGGGGTGGGCGTAGCTACTGGGCTCAGGCGTTTCGGTGATCGTTCGGTCCGGAACGAGCGCAAGAGGCGCAGATCACTGGTTGGTCAAGTGACTGACAGATAGAGGTGAATGCAGAAATAGGCTAGACAATTGCAGAGGGAGAGAAATGTCGCGCTGGTGCTGAGCAGATGGCCGGACGCAGTAATTCCCCGCGTTGCCGCGCGAGGGGGCTCGTCGTCCTGGACTGGGGTAAACCAGCGCTCTAGCGGAGGTGTCAGACAAGTCAGATGGGACCTTGGAAAGGTCCGGCCCTGGCTGTACTCGTACAGCAGGGGCTGCATGCAGCAGGTGGTTCTCAGGTGCAGGGGCCGAGACTTATTTCAAGGTCCGGCTACCTCGGAGGCAGGACAGCCGGGCAGACCCGTTTGCGGGAGGAGCGCCCCAGGTGAGGACCCTGGTTCCCGGCATTCACACTCGGCTGCCGGCCAACCCGCTTCCCGCATGTGCAGCTTGCACGCTGCACCTGATCCCGCAGTTCGGGGAACCGTTCCTTGCTTCCGCGGTCGTCACGCCTTTTCTCACACCCACGGGCTCAAGCTCAAGGTTGCCAGGTGATGGACAGGTACACTCCCGGGGCCGCGGCAGGCCGTTTCTTCTTTGCATAGGCACACAAGCACACAGATCCCGCAGACCCACGGGGACAGTTCGGCACTGTGTGCATGTCTCGCTCGGCATCTGCTCTATGCCGAGCATCAGCGGCTTCTGCCTTCTTTACAAAGCCTAGATGCATGGACTGGCTCTTTCACGTGCTAGACCAAGCTGCGCATGCACTAGCGCAGATCCCTCCCGCCCTTCCGACCCTCCCCTCCACTACATACTTGCTCATTCACCAAGCGAGACCTAACTAGCGTCGACCACCGGGGCTATGCCGGCAGAAGCATGAACCGATTCCGGCAGTGCTGAATGAGCGATCGAAGCGGTGGCGTGCGTCTTCGGAGCAGTGGCAGATCTCTCCGAGCAGGTGAAGTGCTGCCTGCACTCCATCGTTCTGCTCGGTCTGTTTGCTAAGACAGTGCCCAGATTCCTCCCACTGAGAGCCGGACCGCGGCCAGCATGGCCCGCGCTCATCCTGGCGATCGTGAATTGGCTGCTTCCAGCCGGCGTCGCATCAGTGCTCAGCTATATAATGCTACTACTCTGTTCTGCTATATCTGTATTACTAGCCATTATGGTGCATACGCGCACTTGATCCCCGTGCGCCTAGTGACCTCTCCTACAGCTTCATCTCGCGCAGAATCGTTTTGGCGATGGAACTGTATACCCACGCGTCTCCGCCGACGCGCCTGAACTGTATGCCGTGTAATGGCAGCCAAGGGACCTATCGTCGTCAGCCCCACACAGGACAGACGCTGCTTTATGACTCACCTTGACGACCATGATCTCGAACCTGACGCACATCTTGCCGCCGGCGCCTTTACCAGCTGCGACTGCCCACGCGTCGACGTCGTCTTCTGGCGCGGCGCTCGCGCCCGGTCCGCCGCCAAGTGCCACGATACCGGGTCCCGTGGGCGTAGCGCTGCCGCCAAGTGACTCGCCCCGGACGTCGCGCCGGCCGCCGCCAGGCGTCGACGGCATCTCACCACCGCTAAACGTCCCGGAACTGCCGTGGCCGTTTCTCCCAGCCGGAGCGGGACTTGTCCCGCGGGAAGCCACGCCGCCGGTCGAGCTGCCGCCAAAGCCATTGCCCGACGCGTTGGCCTCGAGCGCGAGATTGCCCCGACTGGACTTCTTCTGCCCGTTGGCTTTGGGCGGTACAGGCGGTGCTGATGAGGTACCAAACGTAGACAAGCTCGTTGTCGCTTCGTCGCCTTGGACAACACTTGCGAGGTCGATGGACGGAATGTGAACGCATTCGAAGCCGCCTTTGATTTGCCGGTGCTTGATCCCGATCCGGTCCAGCGCGCCTTCAATCTCTTTTCGCAGCTGCCTGACGGGCTTGGACGACGTTGTCGAGACGGAGAACAGACCCTTGAGGTAGACAGGCTTGATCTCCCCGCCGGACTCGGCTTCCGTGTCCGCTCCTTCAGGCTCGCCGTCGCCGAATGCGCCGGCGGCAACAATGTCTTCCGTGTCCGGTTCTGGAACGGGCGACGGGACACGAACGGCTTCGGCGTCTTTAGGACTGCCCAGCCATGGCCCACCGCCGATGCCTGCGCCAACCACTGCCGTTCCGTTCGCGGCGGGCACTCCCGTTGGCGGACCCTTTTGTGAGCTCCGCCGAGCGACACGACCGACTGTGTTGGAGATACTGCCGACAGATACCCGGCGCTCCTGCTTCTTGGTACCGTCTGAGACGGTACCCGAGCGGCGCTGGTCGATCGGCATGGACGGGCTGGCCGTGACGCCCGGACCGACGGCGCTCGGTGATCGCTGAGTACTGGCTGGCCGGCTCTTGCCCAGCAAGCCAAACTTCTTGGACAGCGCGTCTTCGCCGCCTTTATCCATCGCGCTTGGCTGGAGCGATGGCGGCGGCGTTGTGGTCGTGGTGGGTACTGGCGGACGTACGCCTGGTTGGCGGGCGTGCGCGCCGGCCGGAGCGTTCGGCAGGTCGGCGATATTGCTCTGCTCGGCATCGGCCGCCGGATGCTGCATCACGCCGTTGGGTACGTCTCCGGCACGCTCGCGTGGTCGCGGTCCGTTCTCGCTCGACGACGCTGGTTCCTGACCCATCGTGTGCGTCGAAGGCGGGACCGCGAGGTTTGGCAGCGCCATGCCGAATCCGCTGCCCTGACCGGGCGTCTCGAGGCTGGTCTGAGACGAGGCAAAGTGGCCGCGGCCGTACACCCTTTCCCTCTCCATCTTCTCCCTGGCGAGGAAGTAGATTGAGATGAGCGGGTCGAATCCGCGCGTCGGGTCCGCCGGTTCTTTCTCCTTGACAATCGGCTCCTCGGGCTTCTTCTCCTCTTTGAACAGCTTGCGCTTGAAGTCAAAGCCCGAGAACCGCTTCTTCTTCGGGCTATCGCTCGCGTCGCTCAGCGCCATACTGCTCGAACTCGTCCCCGCTCCGGCGGCTGGCCGCCGCTTTTCACGCTTGCTGTCCCAGGCGGCAACGGCGGCGAGATAGTTGTCCGACATGAGCACCGCGCGCAACCGCTCGAGGATCTGCTCAGGTTGGCCGAAAGTGAACCCGCCCATAGCGTTGATGACCTCCCAGTCGAGGTCGTCGGCGCGCAGTGGTTCGCGGTGGATCAGGTGACTGTCGGGAGGACCGTCGTACCCCTTGTTCATGAACGGGTGCGCCATGACTTCGGCCAGAGTCGCGCGCTCGGCTGGGTTGGTGACCAGCATACGCGCCAGCAGCGCCTTGCATTCGCTGCTGAGCCATGCCGGGTACTCGACGAGACCGCGCTTGATCTTGGCGTGCAGCGCCGGCATCGACTGGTCGTCGAATGGAACCTTGCCGCAGACCAGGACATACAGCACGATACCGAAAGACCACACGTCGACCTCGGGCCCAGTGTACACCTTGGCGTTGAGCAGCTCTGGTGCGGCAAAGTACAGCGATCCGCAGAACGTCGACAGGTGCCGGTCCGGCGCGTACAGATTGGACAGGCCAAAGTCGATGATCTTGATATTGCCGCTCTTGCTGATCAGGATGTTTTCGATTTTCAGGTCACGGTGGACGATCGAGTTGTTGTGGCAGTAGTCGAGCGCGCTCGCGATCTGTCTGGCAAACTTGCGCGCGGCACGTTCGCGCAGACGACCATGCGAGATGATGTAATCGAGCATCTGCCCGCCGTCGATGCACTCAAACACCATGTAGTGGTGATTCGAGTGGGTGATGAACTCGCGCATTCCGCAAATGTACGGGTGATGCAGGAGGAGCGAGATGGCCGCTTCTCGCACAGTCCGAATCTCCTTGCCTTCGTCCTTCAGCCGCTGCTTCTCAGCTTCCTCTGGCGAGCGGGGCTCTTCCCGTCGCGTGTTTTCCGTATATCGCGGGATGATCTTGACCGCGCACTGACGGTCAGCGACGCTCAAGCCTCCAGGCCTGACGGATCGCTCACCCTCTCCTTAGTGTGGATGTTGACGGCAAGCTTGACCTTGCCCATGGACCCCGCGCCGAGCGTTTTTTGCAGTTGCCAGTCGCCAACTACACGTAACCTCGTCTTCACCCTGCTTCCCCCAGCGGCCGCAGCCGCTTCTCGCTCTCGCTCCCTCTGCGCATGCTTCTGGCTCCCGTTGACGGACCGCGACACCACTGCTGCAGCCTCTTCTGTAATTGGCAGCGGCCGAGATGGCGATGCCGGGTGAGAGGCGTATTGCTGGCTCGACGGACCGCCGCTGCCTCCCGCAGAGGCGGACAGCGGCGAAGCGTCGTACCCCTGGCTATGACTGGCTGTCATGGGAAGCCTTCGCGGTTCCATGGATGACCGTGTAGGCGACCGTGACGGTTCTCGACTGCGCAACGTCAGCACCTCCGCTCACGGGAGTCGATACACCATCATGCACCGCCATGCAGCAGTGCCGACAACTGACTGACCTTCCACTCCGGACAAAGTCCCACTCTGCCCCGGTGTTGACAGTACCTCCGTAGCTAGGTGTCGCACAACCTGGCTGAACGTCCTCCTGAACCGCTTTCAGATGCGCCGGTAAGGGGTTGAACGAAGTCGCCATCTGACGCTAGGCCCCTGAAGGAGCTGACCGGGCGCGTTCAAGCTCGAGAATGGGTACGTCCTCAGATATGTTGCGGCAGAGAAACGCCGACAAGTCGAGCGGATGATCACAGGTCTTGAAGCGAAGATATCGCTGGCGCGCGGGTAACGCAAGGGCGGACCTTTACAACGCGGGGCCTGTGCACTTGAGCGTGACCTCCTTGCTGGCCGTAAAGGATGGCGTCGGCGACGGCGTGTGTTGCCCCGAATCGTCGGTGGCCTGGATGCGCGAGCGAAAAGGGGTCGCCTCCGTCGGACGGAGCGGATGGATTTGTTTGTGTGCTCAAAGGCTGCGCGGTAAAAGGGGAGCCTGGCGCCCAAGGATGGTCGGCAGGTCGAGCCCCCGAAATGAACAATCTGCGCCCAGAAGGCTGAAGTGGGATGCTCTCCCGATTTGAGGTCTAAGACTATCCTGTCGCAGCGACGTTTCAAGTTCTAGGTGGTGGATGGCTTGCTTGCCTCTTGCGACGAACAGACTCGCGGTGTACACACAGGGCAGGCGAGTGCAAGGTTGAATGAGCCTTTGCGTGTCGACAGAGAGCGCCTAAGGCTTTGCTTTAGAAGCGACGCGCAGCAACCACCGCTGCGGTCGAGAAGGGTGATAAGGTGTAGGTGGTGGTGGTGTTGGATGCCGGAGTCCCCGTGCTATGGCCCGCCCGCCCCGCCGGCGCGAGCCCGGCTGGCTGGCTGGCTGGCTGGACCCGGGGCGATGATGCGGCTCCCGGCGGAAGCAAATCTCGTTATACCACCCGTTGCGCTAGTGGCACAGATCGGTGCCTCGACACCGAGCCAGTTCGTCCAGTGTAGAGGTTATCTACAGCTATGCATAGATCACAACATGTTACAATGGCAGGGAATATCTACAGAGGATGCCGTTCACGCAATGTCTCGTCTCCTCCTGACTTGTCCCGGGACTTTGACGGTCACTCGGTTGTCCGAGGGCAGAACCCTGAAAGCTCGCGAGATGAGGTCTGCCGCCTGGTCGTACAGAATGGGGAGGAATCCGGGCCGGACGTGCGCCTTGATCAAGTCGTCAAGCATGTTCTGTACCTCTGGACTGCTCAGGGGCGCAACGGCTCTGTGGATCGGAGAACAGACGTGTATCGAGATCGGTGACTCTGTCGTGGCAGACTCGACCGGTGAGTTTGGCGTTGTCGCAGCAGCCGAGGCGGCCGTATTGGCGCTTGACGTCTTGCCGCGAGACCCGTCCGGACGAGGACCAGACGCGTCCTGCTGCTGGTTCGACGCTTCATGGACAGAGACGATTCTGAGCCGCTCGACCTTGTCGGCCGGACTGCTAGCTCTGACCACGTCCCTCTCGATGTCGGGCATCTTGCGCGGATGAGAGCTGAAGCTTGGTCTTCAGTTGTGGAGAGACTATGGAGGCGTAATCCGATCTGCAGATTCGTAAGACTTCACCGGCAGGATCATACGCTCTCCAGCAGTGGCTTGTGTTTGGGATACTGAAGGGATCGCGTGGCGGTCTAGTAGAAAGGATCCAGCTGAAAAAGGATGTGGCTCTGTCTGAACCGATCGAGACTCTTACGCGTAACAACGCTCTCGAAGAGGGCCAGATGCCTCGAGGGGTCACTGGTACAAGGGACTGGCATGTGAGGACACCAGAATGCAAGAGCAGTTGAGTGCCGTACATACTGCTGCATAGTGCCCCTCTTCCACTACCCACATCTACCCCCAGACCTTCGTGCGCTCCACCCTCGCCCCGCCAAACGCTTCACCGCTAGTTCCCAACACCATGACTGACCCCCTTGGCCCCCCTCCTGCCCATACGCCTATGACCGGTGTACCGGCCGGCACCGATCCCGCCGCAGTCGATGCAGCCACCCGGCTACAACTCGGCATCCGAACCGATGCGCTCATGCTGGCTGCGCAGAGGGAATACGAAATGACCCAAAACCCCGACAACTGGGACACGAGACGGTCACAGCGACAGTACCGAGGATCGACAGAGCCAGAGCACCAGACCGAGAGCTGGCTGCTTCGTTTCATCAGGCTCATGGCACCTCCTGTCACCAATCCCACTTCGCCCATCGGGATGATGCCCTTCCACTGAATACTCGTACATAGTGTGCATGATGGACGCATGTAATGTGAATGTCCCCGCGGCTTGCTTGATGCACAGTTGCGGGATGCGATGCTGGTAGGCAGGTGCCATGACTACAGCCTGATCTCCTCCATGCCGGTTTCAACGTCAGCGACCCGCACGACGGGCACCTGAGTGACGTGCCCGTCCGCGTCCTTGAGCTTAGCTGGGCTTTGGACCGGGCTGGCGAGCACGGGCGTTCCTCGCCCGCTACGGCCGCTGAGCAGGCCCTGGTCCGAGCTGATGGACGCAACGGACGCCTCGCGCTCCATACGTGGTTGTTCGCTGCCGTTGGCGGGGCGCCGGCGGTCGCCATCGACAAAGTCCTGGCTGTTGGACCGCGTGGACGGGTTGGACCAGTCACCCGAGACGACGCGCTCGGCGCGGTCCGACAGGTTGGCTGCTGGTGGTGGCCGCCGCAGCGCCGACGTCGCAGCGATGACAGACGGCGGGACGGTCCCATTCTCATGCGAGGTGGCGCCAATGCCGAGGATCTCCTCTCTTGAGCGATACGAGCTAGCCTTAGGCGTCGTCTGGCTCGCCGCGTACGGGTTGGAGGGCGCCATGTCGAAGCTGGCGTTTCGGCTGAGCGGCGAACTGCTTCGGCTATTGAGCGCGGGAGATCTCCGGTGCTCGACACCAGCCAAGGCGAGTTTCTCCTCTTCGCGCTGTCGCTCCATCTCGACGTCGCTCATACGGGGTGAGCCAAACTTGTCGCCATTGCCGCGCTCGAGATCGATGTCGACCATGCCGTCCATGCTCCGCCGGGACCCGTCAGGGCCGTAGGCTGAGAACCCCAGCCCGCGGGCGTGGTTCTGCATATCGACATTCATGACCCATCCGCCGCGCAGGCCGGACACCTCGGCATTGGCGATAGCGTGCATCGCTTGGACGTCCGCGCGGGTGGGCAGGTCGAGCGCGAGTGGCGCTGGTGGTGGCGGACGGCGATGTATTGGTGCGCCGCCCGGAGCCGAGCGTGATGGTGGTGAGAGGAAACCGTCGACCGATGAGGCTTGTGAAGGTGCTCGAGATTGTCTCAGAGGGTGGTCGCCGGTACTTGCAACGGGCGTGATGGTCCGTGTGGGGAACACGGGTTGAGCCAGCCGGGGTATTTGAGGATTGGAAGACACGTCGGGTGACGAAGGCGGAAGCAGGACGTCCGAGTCCTGCGGCGTCGGCGTACCGGGCGCAGGGGGAAAGCTGGGAGAGCCTATCACTGCAGTCTGATCAGTAACCTGCCGACTGCCGCCAGCAATCGGGACTGACCTGGTATTTCAACCTGGGCGGCGCTCTCTCCCGTACGCATGCCGACCGCCATCCCATCGCCATGATCTGGCGACTTGCCCTTCTCGTCCAGTCCCGCCAGCCGCCGTGCTTCGCTTAGACCACGCTCAATTTCGTCGACATCCATCCCGAGATTGAGTGTCTCCCATCCCCTAACGCTGCGGTCCCACCATGCCTCTAGGACATTCCACCCTTTATACTCCCCTGCAAGGCGGAGACCGCTGCCGGCCTCGCCGTAGGTTTGGCCGCCATTATAGCTCGAGTATCCGGCCTCCTCTTCCTCATCGGAGGAACTCGTCTTGTCGGCCTCCCATCCATCTCCGCTCTCGAGCTCGTCGACGAACGAGGCGAGCCACTTGCCCCATCCGCCTTCACCTTCGCCCTTCCACAGAACGCACTTGCGGTCAAAGTCGCGCCCGAAAACGATGACTTGGCCCCACGAGCCGCCCTGGCCCGGGTCGAGGTCGACACCGACGTAGTTGCCTGTCCGGTCGGACAAAAGCGGCAGCCAGCCGCGGCAAGCGTACACCGACTTGATCCAGTGTGGCGGGATACTCGCCATCGTTGCCAGCACGGCCGGGTTGCGGCCCGTAGACGGATCGTGCTCTGCTTGTCGCCAGAACGCCCATTCCCGCATCACTTCCTCAAGCGGAAGGAAGTGGAGTCCGAAGAACAGTCCGCCAGATGCAAGCTGGCCCGCAGCTTCGAGATCTTGCCCGTCGACCAGGGCTAGCGAGTCCTTGACCGCAGGCGGAAGGACGCACCCGAGCTCGCGTTCGAACGAAGCCAGCAAGGCCGGGTTGACCGGTCCGTTCAGCGTCTCGAGCAGTTCGGGGAAGGAGTCGGCGAGCGCATTGCGCAGCCGGTGGTAGGTGTGCGATAAGGGAGGGTAGTAAGAGGATGCGGGTTGACTGAGCGTCAGCCACATTTTCAGGTTAGGCATTTCGAGGATGGCTTACTATGATCCCTGGGCTGGTGGATAGCTGGTATAGTTTGTACTCTCCCGTCTACTTGGCCCAGGCGATGAAGACGCGCTATCTGTCTGAGCCTAGGCGATGTCAGCTCGAAGACCAGGCAATCATGTGCAGAGGGCACGCACCACGTTCATGCCCGTGAATCTTCCTTCTGGCACGTCTGGAAGGCTGAACGCGTCGTTTGTCGAGCTCATGACACTGCGTCGGGCTTGATGCCGTGACGAAGAGCCCTTCGCAGATGAAGACCCCGTGAACATGGATGTGATGGATGTGAGGAAAGGCATCGTGGAGTCTGCGACTGCTGCCGCCCCGTGCGGCGCAGAATCAGTCGTCACCGAAAGGGTGCTTGTCCCGCCGAGGGCAGATGACACCGGACGGGTGTGTGATAAGGCTTGGCTTGCTTGGTGAAGTGTCGCCTAGACGCGCACTTGCAATGACCAGTCTCGACCGTACAAGCTCTTTCGAGTCCGATGCTTGAGGTGGTGCTGAGCAATGAAGGGAGCGACAAGAGCGGAGAGTGTAGTCGCCTTGTATCGCCCCACTTGCGACCGGGTGGGCGTGTGGTTGAGACTCGGGTACAGACAAGGTTGTCGCGACCTTCCTTTCGCGCGTTATGCCGCTCCGGCGGGTAACGTCTATCGATCGAGGGTGATGGAAGAGAAGAATCGAGAGTGTGAATGTACTGATACAAACAAAGGGACGAAGCGTCGAGAGGACAGCCCCTCAGGCAGGTAAGTGTCACCTGAAAGTGCACAGGTCCGACCTGACTACCTGAAGCCAGGCGCGACGTTCGCTTGGAACAAGAACAGGGGCGTCGCGACGGGGCCGTGCCTGAAGCAGCAAACAGTAACACACGTCATAGGCTGGTTCATGTAGCAGCCAGCAGTCAGCCTCTCAGGTATCAACAACGCATGCTGCATGCATGCATTTACCCACTTCAGTCGCGGAAGGGAAGCCAGAAGCAGGGAACGACCACTGCGGGAGACAACGCTATGTTGCGTACTTGGGCCGGAACCGCATCATGGGCCAGATTTTGAAGTCGTCCTTGGCCGGACCCGCCTTCTGCACTTGTGCGCGTTTCCGGGGACCACAGAGTGCCGCGAAGAAATCCCCCTTGCCTCCGTCCTTGCGATACTGGTAGTACCGCCACGCGACGAACAAGAGCATCTGTGTGGATCAGCACTTGGACGTTGGCGGGCTGGAGGAGTACATGTGGTGAGTGACCAAGCCGAAGAGAGCGCCAAGGACGCCGCCGATCACGCCTGCCGTGGCGCCTGACCCTCTGTCGGAAGTGGCGGGATTGCCAAACACTGCGGTCGGTCCGGGTCCAGCAGGCGTGGTGGGTCCAGCCCCTCCACCTCCAGCCACAGTGCCGCCGTCGCCGTTGGGCTGGATGCCTGTGGCGGAAGAGGCGGAGGATACAGCCACAAAGTAGTCTAGCGCGAACAACCCGCCTTCGTCTTGGTTGGTGAGGACGACTTGGTGCGTGCCCTCACTCAAACCAGAGGCGAAGAAGAGAAGCGTGTCGTACGTGTCGATCGAGCTCTTCCCGTCGAATGTTCCGAAGGAGATCTCGTCAATAGTGGCTTGAAAGCGCTGGAACCCTTGACCTGTCGGTCCAAACACGTATAGCGCGGTCCCTGCGAGGTCAGCGCCGGGGCACCTTCTTCTACTCGTGAGAGGCTCTGACCTCGAAAGCTGAAGGAGGCGGAGGCGCCTTGGGAAGAGGTATAGCTGACTGTTTTCTGGTAGAATCGGCCATTACGGATCGCGTCGAGCTGTGCCGTGCTCGTCGAGACGGAGCTGAAGCCTGAGTATGTGATCTGGGACGAGGCGTCGTCAACCGTCGTGTTAACGGGTGCCCTGAAGATGTCAGCCTACTGATCAAACGTGCGGTTCAACCGAAGCTCACCCGGACGGCGTGAGCCGAGTAGTGATCCTCGCACCTGTGAGCTGAAACACCTGCGACCCGTCGTGGCTATTTGCACCACCGCAATGCGAGCACCCCTCTTCCGGCTCGCCAGATGGCCGGATGGCTAGCTTTGCTGTATGGTTGCCGTACGCGCCATTAAGGGTGACAGCGCCGGAAGTGGCCGGCCCCTCGTCCTCTACTCCATCCAGTCCCACGCCGATGATGTACCCGCGAGTCCCCGTCCACGCCCATACCAGCGAGCTGTCTGCGACTTCTCAGCACACATTCTGATGGTGATCGAATGACCTACAGGTGAGCTCGCACAGAGTCACGGATAATGCGCCGGACCCTTGAGCCTGGATGGAGCCTTGTGGCGTGAGGACCCAGCCTGAGCCTGGGTCTCCGCCCTTCCCGGGCGAATACGAGAGCAGCGGGCTAGCGGCCCCGATCCACACCTGGTCCTGTCCAGTAGGACCAGCAGCGGCAGCCACAGCGACCGGTGCTGTACCTCTGTCTTGTAGCGCGCCATAAGATGGCGGCATGCCGCGTAATACGACGGCTCTCTCGGCGGTAGTACGTCTTTGCCGACCGGTTGTAAGTCGTCCGACTCAGTCGGCTATCGACTTCCAGTATACTCCAGAGCACACTAGGATCCTCCTTGGTGAGCGTATGGTCCGGCCGGCGAACGGAGAAGACCGCGTAGATGCGACGAGTTTGACACAAGCGAACCCCTTCGTCAGCAAGCGTGAGAACGAGTCATCAGGAGCGACATCCTCTGTTCTCGCCATGCACAAGGCGCATCACAACAAGGTTTCGCTACGTATCCCTGGCGTCATCAACGCGGGCAGCTTCTCAAAGGATCACCTGCAGCCGTTGAAGATCTTTCTGGGGCTGGAGGGGTGAAAGGACGGCACGCGATCTGACATGTCGCATGACTAGTGGTCAGATGACCTCGAGTAGGGGTTTGGCCATCCTGCGAAGGTATAAATCCCCGGGGATCCGGGGGTCTCCAGACCTTCGCAGAGATTATCAGCGGACAATACAACCGTACCAAGTTTGCCTTTGTGTCACCGAGCTAGACTCGATACTTCGCTGCGCGAACACCAACTACACTCAGCTGCTAGCCAGCCACAGCCGATCTACCAAGCATGTGAGTGCAGTATGTAGTTC
The DNA here is from genome assembly GCA_037040355.1 of Cutaneotrichosporon sp. M94-02A. Taxonomy (NCBI): domain Eukaryota; kingdom Fungi; phylum Basidiomycota; class Tremellomycetes; order Trichosporonales; family Trichosporonaceae; genus Cutaneotrichosporon; species Cutaneotrichosporon sp. M94-02A. The sequence continues at coordinate 389,479 of JAXQGU010000098.1, forward strand.
GCGAATGAAGGTGCGGAGCTGATCTGATGTACAGAATGATTCCCGTCGCGGTCACTCCTGCCGGTCCGCTCGTCACGACTATGGCGCCGTACGCCTATGGCGGCCTGTACAATGGCTGGGGCCGATATGGATGGGGTCCGAACTACGGCGTCGGGTGGGGAGGATCGTGGTATAACCCCTACGGCTACATGTCGGGGACGTACTGGTAGCCATTCGAGCCATGACGACGTCATTGGCGAGCAGTCTCGCCGAGAGACTGGAAGGCGTACAAGCGAGAGAAGAGTATGCGAGGAAGCCCGAAGAAGCCATTTGTAAAAAGTAACAATATGTATCTAAGATGCGACGACGTCACAACACTACTGCTCATGGCCGTGTCTGAAGACTGCGGCTCGATGCGCTCGGAGTCTCGTGAGAAGCCGATCTGGTCATCATCGGTGGGAACAAGCCTAGTCTCAGACCGCGACTCTTGCCACTAAGCGGATGTGGCACTCCACTCGTGACACCCTCGAGGCGACGTCGACTCTATGACGTGAGGAAGTGCTCAGACTGGCTCCTTGGCGATCTTCACGGGGCCAGCCCACAGACCACGTACAAGCGGCTGTTGCACGTCGCATATAATGCTGGCCCCGATATAACCCTTGCTCTGGTACTTCCAACGTTTGTTTCGCGGAGTACACGCGTCAAAGGATCCTCAACCTGCAGCATGACTCGGAAGCACAAGTGTACTATCGGCTATTGCCTCCCCCACGACATGTCGCATAGTGCTCGCTCAAACGTTGCCGAAAAGCCTCATATCGAACGTCACACCATGTCAACATCTGCTTCTGATGCTACTCGACGGCACGCCAGTCATAAACGGCGTTTCAGCGCAGATCAGCAGGGCAGCCCACACGCCTGCGGTTCTGAAGAGCCCTACGATGTCGGTCGACAAGCGGCCGGAGAACACACTCGCCGCAGCTCGTGGTCCGACCCGCAGAGTCACCACGACGCCAGCTATACACCGCCGTCTCGCGCCGCCTGGTGCACACAGCCTCAGAGACCGTGCGGGATACGACCGGTGCCGGTTATCGGCGTACAGACCCACTACCCAGCCGCCGTCGGTGTGCAACCCATCCATGCCATTCCCGTTCAAACACACTTGCCCGGCTTGCGCCCGCACCCGTACACCCCTGCAGCACCATTACACGGTATCGGGTTCGGCCCTACCCCACTGTTCGGCTGGGACTCGGTGCACTCCTTGCCGCATTCGTACGGGTTGCCAAAATACCCGAAATACGTCAAGCCAGATTACAGGCGGTTCTGCTATAGTGTTGGCAAGGCAGACGTTCGCTACGCGGCCCTGCCGGGCGGACCGCTGTATGGCTATCCCACCACTCTGAGTCCTCAGCTGTTAGGCCGGTGGTGAGATCTGCCGATAATGTGAGCGTCAGTATCCAACCAATCTCAAGGGCGACTGTGTACATATCAATCCCAATATACTGTACAATACAAGATGTAACAATTACTTGAACAACTGCTCCTGAGACTATGACCATGCTCGAAGACGTCCCTGGCCGGCTTTCATGTCCTCCCAGAGTCCTTCAGTGATGCACGGCTATTCTGCAGCCGGAACACCAAGTCCCGTCAAAGGGTGGTCGACTGCCCAGGTTTCACCACCCTGATCGCGCCGAGCACAAGACCTCCTTTATGCACCCCCCATGACTGTATTTGAGACCAGTCCGCTGCAGACATTTGACATTCTGCGTTGAGATCCACTACCTCGGCGCCCTGCACTAGTGCCCACCTCACCGTAGCCGCAGAGCCACTTTCGAGATGCAGGGACCGCCTGCTGGCGAGATGCCAGGCGGCTGGCCACCGTAAGCCTTCAAGTTCGAGACGGGTTCTGGCGCATAAGCTGACGGGAGATAGACAGGGTCACAATGACCATCAACCGGAGCATGGCTATGGATGGGATCACGCCGACGAACACGGCCACCTTTTGAGTCCAGGGTCCGAGCATTATGGCAGGTATCTCAGCTCAGACCATGACTCGAATGGACCACCTCCTCACGCTCGTCGCAACCATGATGACGGACACTCCTGGCATGGTCACGTGGATCCTAACGGATACCGGACCGATCACGGCCGGGATCCTGCACAGGATCCAAATCATGTCTCGAACCACCACTTCCAGCGCCTGGACCACACAAGCCCCGAGGATCATGCGGACAAAGCGCACAGTCCCGAGCGGCCCGAACCACCACACCCGTCCCATCCGGACGAGGGGGGCGCAGATGCTGTGGGGCAAGATCCGAGGTGGCAGCCAGACAGCCCTGCTGTGCATCATCACCATTATCACGCAGCCCCAAAGAGGAAGAAGAAGGAGTCGGGAGCCAGTGCACAAGCAAAGTAAGCACCAATGAGAGGCTAAAACCGGACTCGCTGATCGAGCCCTAAAAGATCACGCGTGAAGATCGCCAACGCGCAACCAGCAACACAGCAAGCCGGTGGCGGAGGCGACAACCTATCGATGCTTATGATGCAACAAATGATGATGCAGCAGATGCAGGCACAGCAAATGCAAGCCCAGCAGATGCAGACAGCCCAAATGGCTGCTCTGGCGCAAGCCCAGATGCAGCGCCTGTCGACAGGTGGTGGCGGTGCTGGCGGGAGTGGAGGTGCCACAGCCCAGCAGGACAATGGTCGTTCACGACCAGCGACCAAGGTCAACATCAAAAGTGCGTTTGGCTCTAGTGTGTCTTGACTGGATCTCTGCATGCTAGCTGACACACATGCACAGCGAAGAAGCGAAAAGTCAAGGCCAAGTCTGCGCCGAAGGTCCGGGCCGTCGCCGTCCCAGCCGTAGTCGCGGCTGTCCAGCAACAGCAGACCTTAGGCGCAGCTGCGCCGAGCGCGCTCGCTAATTGGCAAGAAGCGACGATTATCCTGTGCATAGCCATCATAGGCCTCATTTACCTCGTTAGCACACGAGCATCCGAGAGTAAGGACGGAAAGGAGGAGAAGAAGCCTTCTATAGCGGCAAAGTATATGACCTAGCGTGGCGGTGGCGCAGAGCGAGCCTCTCGCAGTATGCTTGTTGTATGAATAGTACTGTACCAGCCGTCAAGGCTTGCGCTCCCTCTCAAAGACGTGAACATGGGGTACCACACCTGTATCTGCCGGTCAGTCGGATATCAGCCTCCTTTGACCTATGACTCCTGCCGCACACGCGGATCGGCAGATTTTCGGCTGTCAACGAACGACGCGTCGTGGGTTTATCGCCAGGCAGCGTCATCTTCTTCTACTGAGTACACCATCGGCAAGCATGTACGCTTGCATCGTCTGTCATGGATCACTACTATCCTGACGACCCGAGCCTCCACGCGGCCAGCGAGCCACCGCCAGGCTACTACGATTTCGAAGAACCAGCGCAAGAGTGGCAGAGCCCGCCCGAATACCTGTACACCCCCGAACCAGCCCAGCCACTATACGAAGAGCCATGGGTGTACGATACCGGAGGCTACGACGTCGGCGATATCGTGATCAACGATGAATGGGAAGACGGCAGTGGCGACGGCGATCAAGAGGAAGAGGAGAACGAGGTGTGGATCCCGTACGAGCCTAAAGAACCCCAACCGCAAGGCGGTAACACGCAACAAGTCATCATTGGGGCGCTGCCGGGAAGCTTGCCGCCAGGCCTGTTTCCCTCGCCTGAAGAGCTCAACTCACGGTGGAACGAGCTGCATACGGGAGCAACGCCCGTCAACCGATCATGGCGAGACCTGTCCATACCAGGCGGTCCTGGTCTTGCGGGAAACGCTACCGGAGAGCTTGCGGCAAAAGGCGCGGTTCTCAAGCACGTCGACCTATCCGGCTTGGGTCTGGCCCTGCTGTTGCTTCTCCTTGTACTCTTTGGCCTCAACATAGGCTGGGACAAGGAGGCTTCTGCCTCTTCAGGCGGTGATGTCAAGGGAGAAGGCAGGCCGGGGAAAGGCGGTCCGGCGGACCCGGGCGGGAGCGAGAAAAAGAAAGGCAAAGGCACGAAACCCGGCGAGGACGACGCTGCCACCGACGCGAGCGGTGACCCCACAAAGTCTGGCCGTTCGCGCAAAAAGGGCGAGGATGGCAGTGGGCGGAAGAACGGAGAACAGACAGAGTCCAGCGGCGCGAACTCAAGCAGCAAACCGGACCGCCCCGAGCGGTCCAAGAAGGACAAAAAGGGGACAACGCCTTCGCAGCCGGGCGAGGCGTCGTCCTCAGACCGCAGCGACAGGAAGAGGGAAGGAGAGCAAGGCTCGGGAAAGAAGAAGAGCGGGGAAGGAGAAGAGCGGCGGAAGGGAGGGTCGGGAGATCCTGCATCTACTACCGGCACCGGAGAGTCCAGCTCTTCCAAGAGAAAGGGCAAGGATGGGACCGAGGCGACTACCGACCAGTCTGGGCGGTCATCAGGCAGGGACAGGAAAGAAAAGTCAAAGACCGATGGCAAGGGCTCCGACCCGACCGATCCTTCCTCCACAAGTGGCTCGTCACGGAAGGACCGCACTGGCGAAGGAGGCCCCAGCAAGAGTGATCGGACAAGCCGAAAGAAAAATGGGACGGAAGGCTCGGACACGCCTCCCGCGGGCGGTTCTACCCCGGCGGGCACGACTCCGCCTTCGGGTCGGGACAAGAGCAAGAAAGGACAAACGCCGAGCGACGGTAAGGGTGATACAACGACAACGACGGCCCCGACCGCAGAAGAGCGAGAGCGGCAGAAACGCGAACGTGAAGAGCGCAAACGTAAGGAGAAGGAGGCGAGAGAGAAACAGGGGAAAGGCGGGGAGACCCCCGCCGGAGGCGAGACGCCCGGTTCGGACAGCAAGAGCAGGTCAAAGGGCGGTAAGACTACCAGCACCGAGCAGGGCAATGGAACGACACCGACTCCGCCCTCTGATGAACAGACCGAGCGAGACCGTCAGAAGCGAGAACGTGAAGAACGTAAGCGAAAAGAGAGGGAGGCAAGAGAGAAACAGGGCCAAAGTGGGGAGACTCCCGCTGCGGGCGAGGCACCAGACAAGGCCGAGCGAGAACGTCAGAAGCGCGAGCGTGACGAGCGCAAACAGAAGGAGAGGGAGGCGAGAGAGAAACAGGGCCAAAGTGGGGAGACTCCCGCTGCGGGCGAGGCACCAGACAAGGCCGAGCGGGAACGTCAGAAGCGCGAACGTGAAGAGCGCAAACGCAAAGAGAGGGAGGCGAGAGCGAACCGAGGTCAAGGCGGGGAAACAGCTCCTGCTGGGGAAACGCCCGGTGCCGACGGCAGCGGACGGCCAGACCAAGCCGAGCGAGAACGCCAAAAGCGCGAACGTGAAGAGCGCAAACGCAAAGAGAGAGAAGAAAGAGCGAATCAGGGTGAGACATCCGAGACCACTCCTCCGTCGGAGACAACTCAGCCCGGACGCCGAACTAAAACATCGACAGACGCGAATGGAGAGCCGGACAGGCCGGGCAGGACCTCAAGTTCCCGCTCCAAGACCGAGGGCGACACTTCGTTCTTGACCCCGACAAAAGTGCTCGTTGCTCTACTGTTGCTCATACCCCTGCTCTCCTTGCTCAGCGGAGGAGGCGCATCCCGCTACCACTCGGGCGGGGGCATCCAATTACCGCCACGGTCTAGCTCGCGAGTGGGCATGTCCTCTCGATGGGTAGCAAGCGAGCCTCCTCCTCCTCCTCCTCCACCACCGCCGATCCCGCAGAACGTCATCAACAATGTACACGCGCAAGGTTCGGATATCCCCATACATATCAATACCGGCCCTGCGGCTGTTCCGCTCGCGCCCGTCCGCGAGACAATCGTGGAGGAGCCGGTGAGGCCGCTCAAGTTCCACCTGTCGGGGCCGTACGACCCAGACCGCCTCTTCGGCATGTTATTCGCCGCCGCACTGGTCGGCCTGCCGCTCTTCATTGACTGGACGAGATACTGGCCCCGGCGAACATCGTTCGAGACAGAGTACCTCTCCGACACAATCCATTACCTGATCCTCGGCGGGTTCGGCATCGTCTGCTTATGGCTGTTCAACCAACAGTACGGCTACATCGCCCGAATGGCGCCTACAGCGGTATACATCCAAGAAGGTCTGCGAACACACTTAAGCGGAGGCATTGTCGCCACGGCTCAAGGGGCAGAAAACCTCGTCTGGGCCGCTGAGGATGCCATTTTCGGAGACGGGCGAGAACTGCTAGGCATCCTTGTCGCCGGCCTCGGCGTGGTCTTTCTCTCGCAGTGCAGCCCTCCGGAAGCGAGCTCCGGTCCAACAGAGTACGCCGAGCCGGCTTTGCAGTTGTTGTACCTGGTGGGCATGGCTGTCTTTGCCTTGCTGTTTGCCAATGCATAGTCGCATGCCACACAGCCGATCGCTCCCTTTTGGAAGGGTTTAGCCGAGATTCTGCCGCCGAGATCTTATCGGGGCACCCTCGAGATGATTTCATCTTCGACACATATCATGGCGGTACCAAGCATATTCGTCGTCGGCGGGAACGGCTTCCTGGGTGGGTTGGCATCCGAGGCCTGCTCGGTCTCGCTGATCATCAGGATCTGCGATCTGCAAGGCGGCAGTAGCACGTGGATGGGAGGTGTCCAGCTTGAGGTTTGTGTTTTTCCTGCTTGGTCAAGATGTGCCGCGCTGATGGGTTTCAGTTCATCGGGCAAGGCATACACCTCGCCAGCGGGACACACGCCAAAATGGGCGAACGCAGTCACATGGCATAAAGGATCGGCGTTCGACCCTTCGACCTACAGCGATCTCGTCGGCTCTTCCTCCGCTGTAGTCCATACCCTCGGCATCCTGCTCGAGGACGCGGGGTACAAGGACGCGATCAGGCGCAATGACGTTTTCGGGATCGCCAAAGCGCTGACCTCGAGCCTGACTGGAGGGAATGGGAACCCGCTAAAGTCGGAGGCGGAGAAGCAGAAGAGCTACGAGGGCATGAACCGTGACTCGGGTGAGTGCCGGCGATCCTTGGTCGCATCGGCGAGCGAAGCTCATCCAGGCAATAGCACTGAAGGTGCTTGACACCCTTATCTCATCAAGCAGCGGTTCCTCGCTCTCGCAATCATCCGAACCTGGGTCCAGCGGCCCAAGACGCCCTTTCGTATATATCTCTGCTGCAGACGGCTTCCGACCCGTCGTGCCTGCGCGATATATCGAGACCAAGCGTCAGGCCGAGAGCGAGATTCTGCGCCGCTGCCTGGCTCATCCCGATGCTCACCTCCGTTCAGTCTTCATGCGGCCAGGTGAGTTTCCGCGTGCTTCATCCTGGCGGGGCTGACGGCCCAGGTCTAATGTACCACCCGCATGTTCGGCCGCTCTCTACCCTTCCTGCCTTCGGGCTGTCCCTCTCGGCCGGCCTACACGACCGCCTGAACATGCCTCTGCCGCTCGTGCCAACATCGTTCCTCGGTGGGACAGCGGCCGCGCTTCGAACACATCCTCTTCATGTCGACCACGTCGCAGAGGCGGTTATTCGATGTATTGCCGAGGAGGATAAGGAGGGCGTCATTGATGTGCCGACGATGAGAAGATGGGCAGGTTTCGGAATCGCCGAGACCACCGCCCAGGGTGGAGCCTTACATCCATGAGGGTCGGCGTATTCGCTAATGTACAACTATATACAACTGATTATGGAGCATACTATCATGCGCTGCTCGTGTCACTTGGCCGTGGCCCGGCCGTACTTTGATCCCCTACACCGCATGGTCCGACCTTTCGGAACGGCCCTAGCGAATCTCCTTTGCAGCTTGGCCCACTCGACCTGCCGCGCATACTCTATGTCCTCTCGTTGCGAGTGCCACTGCTCATCATCTAGTTTGGTGATGGTGTTGAGGTGCCGCAGTTCCGCTCTCACCCGCTCGACCTCGAGGCGCTCGATCCGTACGGTGCGTATGTCGCTCGCGAGATAGCGTGGCGTCTCGAGGATGAAGGATGTCTGTGCGAACAATGGGTCTCGAACGACTGCCCTTATCCCGTCTGATCCGATAGTCCCCCTGTCACGTCAGCGAAAAGCGGTGATCTCAAGTCAGCGTCGAGCTTACAGTCCTATTCTGCCAAGGTCAACAATATCCAGCCTCAGGCTCCGACCAGCCTACTCACCCACAATGCCGATGAGCTTGACTCCGTGTCCGTGCGGGCGTATCGCTGATGTGCATGCAGACGACATTCTCCGCGCCCAGCAGGTCGTCCACTGCCTCCGAGAATAGCGCCCTGTCGAGCGGACATGCGAGATCGAAGGACATGGCGTGCACGTGCGCAAGGTCGATGCAGAATTTGACTCTCTCGGGGTAGGCGCTGGCTCCACGGATCAAGGACAGCTCGAGGAAGGTGCACCCGACGGCTGAGCCTTTGCGGCAGACCTGAGGCGCATCAGCACATGCCGCTTGCGCAGTTTATGAACGGTCATACCATGCTTTCGATGACGATGGTCATGCTCGGATGGTGCTTCAGCAGGGTGTCGATGTTGCTCGACACGGTCCGCAAGACAGATGTCCGATCCGTGACGCTGCCTGAACCGGGACTGAGTGGTCAACGGAGCTGAGCTTGCTCTACTCACTGGACGACCAGATGACTTAGGCCGAGGCCCTCCGCGATGGTGAGCTCATTATGAAGACTGAGCATCGTTCGTGCCCAGGGGCCCACAGGTCGACGGATAGCTCTCCTGGCATGTCTCAGCGTGGATGTCTTCAAAGATTCAAGGCGACCACGTACTTGAATGTCATCCCTATCGGGCGCCTCCCGGCAAGGTTTTGACAATTCGAGGCATGTGGGAACACCTTTTTCAGGGCATCGGGATCTGGGAAAGATCAGCCTTGTCCATGCGGCGTTCCAGAGAAGGCTTCGAGCCAGGACCCACCCTCGCCCTGCAGATTGCGCAACGTATCTCTCAGACCCTTCTTAGCCTTGGGGGACAATCCCTCCCTGACCATCTGTTTCGGCGACTTGAAGAAGAAAGACAAGCATTGACAGGGCCCGAGCTGAGCTAGCTGCTCAGCCATTTTGCCCTTGTTCCGCAGGGTGAGGTGCGTGCCGAGCTGGTACCGCGATGATCCCTGTCGAGAGGTCTCTGCGTCGTTGGCGACCGTCTCGATGACCAGGGGGATGAACTGGCGAATCGGAGAAGTCGCCTCTTCTTTGATGGTGTCCGAGGCGCTTGGCAGATCGGGCCACAACGTTCGCCTAGGATTCAGATCCTGATCATCGTCCAGTGCAGAATCCAGCGTCAAGAGCAGGCCGGATCCGAGCGGTCGCTCCTCCTGATCGCTTGCTATATCTCCCCTGTCCCGGAATGGAGAACAGGCGCGCTTTCGCTTCCGGACCGGACATGGCGACAAGACGACCCGCTCATCGACGTCCTTGGCCCATGTCTGTATATCGTCAAAGCGCCCCTGCCAGCCTAATGCTGATTGAAGCTGCTTGAAAGCCGGGCTGGTCGCGCTCCCCTGAGGCGTGAGGAGAACCTCGTCGTCATCGCTGTTGGAGGACGACCCGGACGAAGACCCAGTCCTTGAGCTTGAGCCCAGACTTGGAGTCAGGGATGGCGTGCGGGGCAGCATGACCCCAAGTAAGGGTGCAAGACAGGGGCGAACAAGTGGTATTGTTCGTGTCTTGATGGAAATCGCGCGTCGGAAAAGTCCGTCGCGTCAGGACTGAGCGGGGCTCCAAATACGGACATTGAGACTCTGTGGCACGGTTCAAGAACTCTTGCAGACTCGCAATCACTCTATGCATGCTGACAAGCATTCGGACCTCCACTAGATTTGGCTCCCTACATACAGGTATGAGCCTACTTCTCGGCGACTTCGTGGTGGGTAGCCTCGATGTCGTGGCCCTTCTCCACGGCGGTGAGCTCGGCAGCGTGTCGAGCGATATCCGCCTCTCGCTCCTCCCTCGTGACACTGCCAAACACGATGTCCATCTCCTCGAGCGATCGGCCCTTGGTCTCAGGCAAGAGCAGGACCAGGCCGGTCGAGATGATGTTAATGCAGGCGAAGAAGAAGAAAATGCCGCCATTGGGCATGCCAATGACCATTCGGGGCGTGACGAGGGAGACGACAAAGTTCCACAGCCACTGAGTGGCGGCTGCCGTGGCAAGACCAAAGTGTCGCGTCCTGTTGTTGAAGACTGTCGTACATCAGCGATGATCCGCTACTGGAGATGTTTGGACTCACTCTCGGCGCAGTAGACCCATGGGAGGGGACCGACAGAGAAACAGTAGGGGATGACGTAGAAGTAGATCATGACGGCCATGGCGATTGACGCGGACGAGACGGGTGCGTTGGGGTTCGTCGAGGGCGGGTGCGAAGCGTAGATGGCTCCAATGATCCACAGGAAGCCAGACATCATTGCCACACCGAGAAGCAGGGGCTTCTTTCGGCCGAATCGCTCGACACCGAACGCGATGAAGATCGACGTGGCGATGATCTTGACGATACCGTACACGCCCGAAGCGAGCAGCGACGTCGACGAGCCCTTGATACCGATCGCCTTGAAAATAACCGGAGCGTAGTACGAGATACCTGCACTCGTCAGCAGAGTCACCGACAACTCATGCGCCGGACTGACTGTTCTGGCCGGACCACTGCTGAAGGGTGAACATGACAAAGGCAATGATGAATCGGATGGGGTTGCCCTTGGCGAAGATGTCTCGCCAGCTTCCGCCGGCCTTGGCCGCCTCTTCCTCCTTGATCGCAGCGCAGATTTCGGCGAATTCGGCCTGGACACGGAAATCGTCGGCAGGCAGGTTTCGGATCCAGGCCAGGTTTGCGAGCGCTCGGTCTTCCTTGTGCTTGGTCGCGAGCCATCGCGGCGATTCCTTGATGAAAGGCACGAGGAAGACCATGATACCCACGGGCACAAGCTGGAACCCAATCGGAAGCTGAAATGTCAGCACTGCCATGCCTGCGGACCTGACTGCTCACCTGCCACTGGATGCTACCCCTGCTGGAAGGCCAAAGGCTGACGCCGTAGTTGATCTGGGTCCGTCAGTGATTTGACATAAATCCGGTCGAGCTGCAAACTTACCCAGAAGGAGACGGCAACACCGAACACGACGATGATCTGGAACAGACCGGTAACCTTGCCTCGGATCTCCTTAGGCGAGATTTCGGAGGAGTACGTTGGGCAAACACAAGACATGAGTCCGACACCGAGACCAGCCACGAATCGGCCGCCGTAGACTGCCAATGTCAGCTTGCACCTTTCGCTTGTGGCCGTGCAGACATACACTGGGAGAGCGAGTTGGGGACGATGGTCTGGACAATGGCGCCGATAATGAAGACTACGCAGCCGACCATGAGCGCCCACTTTCGGCCAATGTAGTCCATGAACGGCGCGCCAAATAGGGCGCCAAAGAAGGCTACACGAATCATGTCAGCATTGAATAGATCCACTTCGACTTGGGTCTACTCACCGCCTCCCTGGAGGATGGAGACAACGTAGCCCTGAAGATCGGCGATCTGGGTCGAGGAGCCGTGGATACCAAAGTCGTCCTGGAAAGTGGTCAAGCTGAGCACACCGCCACCAAGACCAGCATCGTATCTGCCAAATTGTCAGCCACCACAAGCAGTACCCACGCTTGATCGCCACTCACCCGAAGAGGAAGATGCCGATGAAGCCGACAGCGGCGAGCATGTATGTCCTGTAATGGGCGTTCCAAGGGCGCTTGGCGAGGGTACCATCTGCCTGCCAAGTCATTTCGCCGTTTTCTGCGCGGTTGGCGCCGCCGCTTCGCACGTCAGTCCAAGTCCGCCACCACAGACGATCACCGCTATGACTCACGTGTGTCCAAGGGGCATCTTGATAGTGATGACAATTGGTCAGGCGGTCAAAGTTTTCTGTGTTCTTAACGAAGCGGGGGCCTTTTTGCCGGGCGAGAAGGCCAGCTATATACCTCTCCGCGGGGTCCTTCCTACCTGCCCCGGACGGTCTCCACAGGAGCAGGGTCGTCGCCTCCCCGGACCCCATCGGGGCAGCGACCGAGGGCACCCCGCCTCCGCTCCATCGAAATTGTTGTCTGCTGACTGACCGAATGCACACTCCGGACCGCCAACCTTGCCGCCCGGACCGCTGGCCCGAGCCGGGATACCTCCACCCGGCTTACATCCTCCTACACTTCAGGGTCCCGAAATACCCTCAATACGGGGTGCAGCAGACATGTGCCTGGGGTCATCCTATTTTTAGGCTGTAAGCCCCGGGACTTATGCTGCTTGGCAAAGCGCGTTTCCCTGACTGAGATGGGGGCAAGCGAACCGGTGACCCGTGGAATATCCCGATGGGTCCGGCACACAGAATGCATTTCGGCCTCGTCCGATACCTCATGAATCGATGCATATGCCCTCGTGGGCCTGCCTCGCGTAGACTGACTAGCTGGCGCCCGAACCGCCGGACTTTCGTCGGGTGTCGGATCACGAAGGAGGCACGTAGGGCGTGATGAGCATCTGATAATCAGGTCAGCAAGCCGACTTGACGGTCTGGCGGGCCGGATGGTCCGGTATGGGAAGCATACGTGCCTTGCTGAATCCCTTGAGCTTGTCCACTCCCCGCACCTCCTCCGTGAGCAGCGGCAGCTTGACAATGTGGAAACCGTCGTCGTACAGCTCATACGCCTCGTTGAGGTATTTCTGCTGCATCTTGTGTCGGACCGAACATTGCTCGCAATTGTTGCCTGCGGATGTCAGATTGAACCTCGGGCGGCGACCGGACCAACCGCGACTCACCGGCTTTGGGGAATAGCAGCTGGTTGACGACAATGTTATGCGTGTCGATGCCGTACTGCGTGAGCTCCTGGATGAGCCGCTCGGTCTCGTACAGCGACAAGAACTCCGAAATGCAGACACAGACGAAGGTCGTCTTCTCCTGCCCACTGTCAGCTCGACCCATCCCGCCCTTGCAAACTACGCACTGGGTCTTTGAACTGAGAGTTGACCTCGGTGATGACCTCTCGCATTTGCTCAAGCTTGGCGAACATGTCTTCCTGATTGCCGCCTCCGCCAAACATCGACTGCATCTTCGTCTTGTCAGCGGACGCAGACATATTGCACGACGGTCTCGCGTGATTGTCCAGGCGAAACCACTGACCTGCTGGAGCATCGGGCCGAAGCGGCCGCTGAGCGAGCTGAGCTTGCCGAGCGCCTTCTCGAGCACCGAGGGGAAAGACAGGAACCGCAATGTGTGGCCAGTTGGCGCCGTGTCGAACACGATGACGCTGAACTCCATCGACTTGACGTGCCTGTATTCTGATTTAGCAATGCGAGGCAGGTCTCGAGAGGAACCCTCACTTCATGATCTCGGCGAAACCCATGGCCTCGTCCACTCCTGGAATAGCGAACGCCAGATCCTGCATCATCGAGCCCATGCCGCCGCTCTGATCCGCTGAGATAGTTAGCGTTCAGGGCCTTGCATCACAAGGCTGGACTGACAAGACTCGATCATCTCCTGCAGACTGCCGTTGGGGTCTATCTCCATCGCAAACAGATTGTCGAAACCGTTGACCTTGGTTGCATCCTTGCCGAACTTCTGCGAGAACGCATCCGACAGGTTGTGCGCCGGGTCAGTCGACTGATAGAGGTCATTCCAGGTCACAAGTCGGGGCATGCTGGGATACACGCACAATCAGGAGCACGGATTCTCTGCATGCCGCCAGCTGCACAGCGAGCGAGCATGATGTTGTCGTCTTTCCTGCACATCTTTAGACCTGCTCGTAGGGCACTGCATGCATGCCGAGGGGTACGCACCCACACCGCCCTTTCCACCTGAATGGTATCAGCAACAGGTATGGGACACAGGGTCAGAGAGGCTCCAGGACGGACCGCAGAAAATCCACTTCAGACTCTTCTGGTCCAGAATGTTCTGCAGCGTTGGAGGGTACTCGTCGTTGATTACAGCCGCCATCTTGTCCAGACCACAAGCACGAACAGACCCAGGAATGCAGCAAGTGGTACGGTACAGGAGAGTGGAGAACCGGGTGGAACAACAACAACGAGGCACATGACGTGGCATCCAATTCGGTACGATACGAGGCTTATCACTCCTCAGTGGCGGCCACGCTCCCAGCCTCAGACGCCTCAGTGCTCGGTGTCTCCGGTGCGTCTGCAAGGATGAACTTGCCATCCATGTAATACTGGTTGGGATTTTCTATGATATCCTTAAGGATTTCGGCCCGGCTTGTAGATTGTCAGCTGGCCCCAGATGGGCGATTGGACTTACGTTCTGATCATCGCCACCCTGTAGGGCAGAGACCGGTCACAAGGACCCTCCTCCATTATGCTCTCCAGGTTTGTGACCATCCCGATTCTACTCAGTACTGATCAGGTCGGATCTTACGAGATAAGATGGTCAAGGCTTGGGCCTCTCACAAGTTGTTGTAGGCCTCCCATGGGTCCCAGTCGGGCTCTTCACCCTTACTGATCAGGCGCGAGGTGTACCTCAACATTTTGAGCCAGTTCGCCGCTTCTCGCTTCCTCCAGAAGGCCGACGGCTCTGCGATCCCTGAGTCACCCGTCTCCCACCGAGACTGATCCGTCAATGCCCATTGCGAGCCTTGACTACTGGTGCTGGAGCTCCGCGATCGGCTTGGTACCGAGGCCGAGGAACTCCCGTTGCCGTGCGATTCCTGCGTCAGACACTGATCGGCCGTTCGTGCACAAGGGAAGTCCACGAGGCTTGCTGGTGCAGAATGGGATCTGATGGATCCATCGAAACGTGGAAGCCGGATAGTCCAAGCATTGGAGTCGCTCTGCATGATGAGTGCGCCCTTGGGTCTTTATGGCGAATAAGGAGAAATCGTGCAGTGGTGGGAACTATACACAGACCGATTGCTGCAGGCTCGTTATACTTATTGCGTTGCCAGGCCGCCTCGGAGAGGAAACGGCCCTCTGCCATCAATGGATGGGTATGATGAATTTAGTTCACAGGCATAAAGGTAGTGCTCGGCACAAGCTCTCCGCTTAGAGTGATACAGCTCAGCTCTCTTGCTACCCAGGTCAGCCGGACGACCCGCTCGGGGACAATCTTGAGGAGACCGACATGGCAGCGTAATCCGAGTCGGACCTTGAAAAGTCTCCTTCGCTTCCGGAGCTGCAGCTCCGATTCAGGCTAAAAGTCTTGCTCCCTCACCGGTCGAGGCATCAGCTCAAGGCGAAAGTTACGCAACTCACCAAGGTACATTAGAAGTGGGTTGTACAGTAGCCTCCGATGATCTTCCCCTCCATTGAGGCAGTTTGATGTCCGAGTCGCCGCTTGCGCTTTACCCATTCCGTGGATCAACTCCGCTCAAGCGACCAACTCATAGCGAAAACGTACCGTCGTGCGACTCTCGACCCCATGTAAGGACGAAGACGCCGCCATAGACTGAGCATGTACCTAGTGCTGGCTATGAATTCGCCATTCCACATGAAAAGAGAGTCCGAGTTGATGGGTCTCGAGACTGGGTGGACGTATGTAAGCAGCCACTCGTAGCCAGTCGGTCATTCCCTATCAGATGCACTCGTGGCCGTGCCTTCGACGCATGCGATGCATGAGTCTTACTTGTTCGCCTCTATTCAGGCTACTATGTACAGAGACACTGCAGCGAGTGCTCCCCACACCACCTAATCCAGGCGCAACCGGATTCATGCAGCTTTTGGCTCCCTCCTAGATCCGCGAGAATGGCAAGAGGCATGTGGGTCAAACACTTGATGCAAAGCCTATGCGGACCTGGAGCCCTGTTCAGCCCAACGCTTCATATTCTTACTTTACCAACTGCTCACATGGACAATCTCTCAGACTTGGACATGTCTGACGTCGCGCACCGCCTCGCCTTATCCTGTCTGCATATGCAGTCAGCTTCTGGCTGCACTTCTCATAGCGGGACGGGACCAACAGTCGGCTTATCTCGGTCGTCGGGCACCAAGTCGGTTGTCCTCGAGACGTTTGATTCTCCCTGGTTTCGAGCTTTCTTGACCACTTTTCGCTGTATGGCTGAAACAGAGCGATCCTGCGGTTCAGGCTTTCCCATCGATCCTCGGAAGATGTCTGAACCGTCAGCTGAAGTAGAGCGGATTTGGGCTCACTCACCAGATCATGATGACCTGTTCGAGCCTGATCAGGTGGCGTCAGCGCCAGAAGTTCGATCGGTACTGGAGTCGCCACTACAACTCACAGTCAGAGGGACGCCTATCGTCCCCGCTGTAGCGTCAGTAGCGTGGGTGTCGGTGTGCTCAGCAGACATCGATTCTACCATTGTATGCTGTTAAACGCTATCTCAGTCAAGATGGACCAGTCGCGCCGCTTTACTCAGGATGGGTGGTGGGTGGTGTGCAGGAGAGGTCATTGGTTCCACGCCCGTGTCGTGATCAGTAACACCACAAGCACAAGGGAGCCCCTGCCATCCCTAGTGCCATCACTGCGCAACATCGAGCTATCCCAAGGCAGACTCCGTTTTGTTCCGAGTGTGATCTTTCCCCAGTCTCCCCCGGGGTCGCGCCAAGCACGTTATTGATCCTTTCACGTTGCGTTCACATCTCAGGTATGTTTAGTCAGAGAGCTTCTCCCGCTTTACCGACAGACAACTGAAGCTTCTGGGCGGGTTCTGCCCTCTCATACAGGTCCAGCGCCCCAGCATATACAGCATGGCATCTCGATATGGCCCGTCACGTATGGGTGTCCCGATGGTGGTCCCGATGGCGGCCAAACCCATTCCGGGGGATCGGGTGAGGGCTTGCATCATCCTCGGCGGATTCCGACCACCTGAAAGGACGCGAACCTTTCAAGCTGTCTTCCTCGGCCTGCCCCTCTTCTTTGGCTTTGGCGACTCGCCTTCGACCGACTCCGCCCCGGCCGACACAGCCGAAACGACCGACTCGGCGCGCTTGTGGGTGGCTTTTACGGGGCTCGTCTCCACCTTGTCCAGGCTTGCGGCGTACTCCTCAGCCCGCTGCGCCTGCGCATTGTGCTCGCCGTGCTGAACCGAGGCTGACTGGTCATGGTGAATGGGTCGACCTAAGCCAAACAGCCACGACATCCTGCCTTGTCAGCGAAGGCGTCCGCGGCGGGACCTAGCTTGGTGGCTTGGGCTTACCGGGTGATGAAGAGACCGATCGTGATGACCACGTTGCCGTGCATGACATATGTCCAGCTCGAAGGGTTCTTGATGTGACTGATTGGCAGGGGCAACAGTGTGACCGTGATACTGAACGTTTCAGCTTTGCCAAGCAGGACGGCTTCGGAGGACTGACTGAATGATGTCTGCGATCGCCAGAGGGATAAGAAGGGCTCGGATGAGTCGTTCCTGCAGTTCAGGATTCGGTACGTGGTGCTTGACCGTGTAAAATAGCGACAGAGAGATCATGGCAAGCAGGAAGAAGCCTGCCACCCTCAGCTCCCGCCCGGCTCGCGAACGCCAGGCGCTTCAGACTCACAGGAACCTAATCCGCCGATGACGATCTGACCCCGAGTCGTCTGACCCATGATCCGGGTCACTCGCTCCATATGCTCCGGAATAAGGTCGAGCGCATATGTCTCAGGCGTGAAGATGCATGCTCGTGCCCCAGCAATGGTGAGGATCTGGCCTGTCAGAGGGTCGTCGGGTGCGGAAACTCTCGGATCTCCTCACCGGCTCCACTAGCCAAAAGAAGTAGTAGTACCCCTTGGGCAGGGGGTTCAACGTGGTACGCATTATACCAAGCTCTAGATACAGCAATGGACGAGGTCTTACAGCCGGACTCAAGGGGATGCAAGCGGTATGCGGGAACCACTTGTCAATAGCATCGTGTCTCGCAAGTGGTGAGCGGACGTTGATGTCATCGTGTGCGGGGCTCCAGGCCAATCTCGCACGACCAGCGCCGGACACCTTCTTTTCCACGGATGGGATGTTGTTCACCAGACAAGCTGCGGCTAGCGGGCGACACAAGCCGCTCATCTATCCATGATCTATTACCAGGACGTCCCGAATGGACCCATCCGGCTAACCGTTGGATTCGAGACACGACTGGCGTGATGGCAGTGATGTGCCCTCTGCGATTGGCGGTCCGAGCTGACCGGCCGCCATCTTTGTGTCCGCGTGTCATCCGAGCTACCCGCTCTGCATCATGCGCTCATCATGTTCAGACAGATCGCTATCTGAACGCTCCGTCACCCGCAAGCTGCATGCGTATCGCACTGGACATTGACCGATTGGCTGATCTGGACCTCTGATACCAACCAGCCTTCCGCTCAGCCAGCTGGTACCAACACCGCTTGGCCACCTTGCACACCCCAGGTCTCCACGAGGCTGGACCTTCCATACGGATCCAGAGATCGAGTCGTTATCGCCGCCGAATCCGCCATGCATTGGCCGAAACCCGCCGCTGCTGACTTCCATCCTCTTTCACACCCTCCCATCCGACGCTGTCAACCCGTTCTCACAGCGTCTTGAACTGGACCTAATCTTCCCTCATCTCTTTCAGATCGACATCTCATGGACAGACCACCTCTACCAACTCGGCGCGGACCGCCTGTCGACGTCAACAAGCTGTACGAGGCGTCGCGACACTCTCCGCTGCCCGTCAAGCCAGACACCGAGCCCGAGCCGCCGACGCCCGTCTCCTGCGTCCACAACAATCTGTCTCGTCTGGCCGAGCCGGGCAGCGCTTCCTTGCCGGTCACAAGTCCTTGTACCGTTCAGATCCGCGAAGGCGAACCGGTCGCCGCAGGAGGCATCGCCGACTCGAGTGCGCAATGTGCTGCGAGAGGCCAGGGCGGCCTAGCTGACATACTCGCAGTCCTCTGCGCCGATCCCGATAGTGAGGATGATGCGTATAATCTGCCTCAAGGCAATGGAGAGGATGGAGTGAGTCTGGCCCGGAATTTGAGCTATCACGGTAATGCTGACGACCATGTGCAGCGCCTTCCGTTGACTGTAGAGGGGAAACTTGAGGCCAGCGTCTTCGAGCAAGACAGACTCTCAGCGCTCAGCAGCTCGCGAAGTTTTGCGCAGTCACGTCGCAAGTGCCGTATGCTGCCGAGGAAGATTCCAGATGTGCCGAAAAGCTATCAGGTCAATGTCGTCCGGCCGGACCGTCAGGTCCGCTTCGCTGAGTCGATTCGGCTGCACGCCGGAGCGAAGAGGCCAAGACTTCGCGTGACAACGGAAGCCGCGAAGCCTGAAACGGCCGAACGCAATGACTCTAGGTCGGTCGAGGCGGAAGCCGCTCGCGGAGTCGCCGGCGACCAGACGGTGTCGGACACCTTCTCTCTGGATTCAGCGGTCTCGTTCGGCACGGTATCCCTGAACTCAAGTAGTTCATCCTTGTCCTCCACGCTGATCTCGTCCGACTCGGACTCGGACTCCTCATCCTCGTCACGGTCCGATATATCGCTTCACCTCCCGACCAACCTGGTCGACTACTCTCCGATGAGCGCCATGAGTCTTGGACTCGCGCCTAGCACCGTGCAGATCAAGCAGCGGAATGGGCCGAGGTATCAGCCCCCACGAGCGAGGCCAACCTCATTCTTCATCAATTCTGACAGCGACGACGACACCTCTTCGTCCTCTTCCTCGTCGGAGGACGAGGCCGCAGAGGAAGAGCGGCGAGCGCTCATGGCTTCGCAGCGGGCCAAGCGGTACATCTCGCGAAAAGTGGCACTCGGCACAGCGGAAAAGCTGCAACGGTGGGCGCAGCAGACAGCCGCGGCCCAAGCTGCTGCGACCCAGTCTGACGCCGCCGGAACACGAACAGACGCCCCTAAGCGCAAGACGCAAGATCGGACCAGAGCCTCCGGCTTCTACGAAGACATGCAGCGGTCCCATCAAACCGCTGACCCCAATCCGCTGGGTCAAGTGGGCGACCGCCTGTACACATACGGTCCATGGCCTCCTGCACGTCAAGACACACAGCCTCCGAGCGGTGCCTCCGCCATCATCGGCCCGCTCTCCGCGGTCTTTGGACTGGCATTTTGCGCTCTCCCGCTGCCTTTCCTGCCGCGGCTCCCAGCACTCCTTGACGTCTTTGCACTGGCGCGTGCGCTGGTCCCCGAGCCGGCGCCCAACGCGGCGCCGACAAGCAGGAGCGGGCAAAACGCCACGAGCTCCCAAGGCGACCGGCACAACTCGGCAGTGTCCAGACACACTGGCCGGTCATCTGTGGTAGCCCCGGTCAAGAAAGCCGTTGGTGCCGATAGCCGCCGGAACAGCACGGCGTCAAGCAGACGTAGCAGTAGCTCATCATCCGCCAGCTCAGGCAGTAGCGCTGCGAGCCAGCGAATCGTCACACCGCCACTGCTGGCCACGCCGGTGAACATTCCTGTGCCCGACATTATCATCACAGACTACGACCAAGATGTCGAGGACGCGCTACTGCGGCAAATGCTGCGCCAGCGCATGATCGCTCAAGGCGGCAAGGTCATGTCGTTGCACAGCTTCGCGCAAGAGCTCCGCGAGACGTATGAGCCACAACGGCTCGAGCGAAGTCGCGCCAGGTTGCTCAACAGCCCGACTTACCAGGGCTTCAACGACGTCCGACACTTAAGTGTCCCGCCCGCTCGTCGGCGAGCACCAGCTAATGCGTCCCGCGACGCTCGCAAGGAGGGACCTTAGGCGTCAGGGTCAGCGCTGGCGCCGGCGCCTGTCGCGGACATCGCCCGCGGCGGACTCATCTGATCAGTTGCTGTTGTGCAGACCCCTGTCCTCCCAGTCTCTTGTCGATTGTATCCGGCTTCTCATCTACCATGGTTCCGGCGGGAGTGTTGTATGCATATACGGCACAATGCAGGACCTCTACTTGCTGGCTTGGACTAATCTGAACAACTTTCGCACCCCTCTTCCTCGTCGGACTCGTCCTTGGCCTTCTTGCCCTTCTTCGCCTTCTTCGCAGTGGCTTTTGGCTCAGCCTTCTTGCCCTTGGCGGGCTTATCTTTAGGCGGGAGCAGTTCGTCGCGGACGGCTCGCCACTCGTCGGTCACCTGCTTTTCGCGCTCGGGTGTCCACTCGTCGTCGGGGATCTGCTGGATACGGTACAGCAGCTCAATCTCCTTAGTCCAGATTGCCAGCTCCGACACTTCGAGTGGCTTGTCAGGCGCGGGCGTCTCGAGAATGAGAGGGATGGCCTGCATCCGTGGATCGCGCATGATTAGCCGGAACGCCGTCAAACCGATATGTCCCCTGTTCGTGTTTAGCACGACCCCGACATCACGACTAAGCTGCGACTCACAGGCCAATGTTCTCGTGCAGATCCTTGCACGCAGCCAACGCGGCTTTACTGTCGTTGAGGTGCATGCCTCCGAGGTACTCGAGGCCGACGGTGTCGATAAAGTCTTTCATGACCGCCTCGTACGACTCCTTGGTCCGGATATCGTATCCCGCTGCAAAGGTGTGGCACGTGTCGAGGCAGACCTTGACCCGGGACTTGTCCTTCACGTGGCTGATGATGGCGGCGAGGTCGCTGAACGCCGTGCCGATGATGTTTGACCCTGCATTTGCCTGTAGGCCAGTCAGCAACATTCGGGCGACAGGCTCATGGACTTGCCATGTTCTCGATGACGGTGATGACGTTTGGCACCTCCTCGTGCGCGCGATTGATACCCTCTGCGATGGACGCAAAGCTTTCTTCTTTGGTACATGCCCCGACCGTCGATCCGGGGCTGGGGGTGTCAACACGATACAGCATGCTCGGCACAGGACTCACTGCCAGTTGTACAGCTTGATGCCGAGCTGGTTACACCGCTGCAGGTCGTCCCTGAAGCACTCGTATGACACGTCCCACTTTGCGCTGTCGCAGTCAGTAGAGCACAATACCGTCGGGCGAGGGCCATACCGATCGGGATTTCTACGCGATGTCAGCTCTAAGACTTGCGTATGCGTACTAGCTCGCAACTTACCCAAGATTAATCAGATAGCTGCCGTGCACCAAGATAGCGTCTGGCGAGTATCCCATACCTACGAGTGTCAGACTCAAGAGCCCGCAGGCGTAGTGCCGGACCTACCGCCCTCCTCAACAGGCTTCATGAGATCCTTGAACCGGCTGATCGCCTCGTCGTCATACGGATTGCTCTTCCAGCTTCTCTGGTTCTTAACGAACATGGCGAGTCCGTTAGCGCCCGCCTTAGCAGCCCGGAGAAGCGCGGTGCCTGGTCCGCCGCCAATGGACACATGCGCGCCGAGCAGCATCGGCCGGCCCTTGCTGGCTGCTGTGAACCCGCCTTCGAGCTCGAACGGGGGCATGCCGTGTCGTGCGGGATGCAACGACGGGTCGAGGTCCGGAGGCGGCCACATCTTCCCCTTGGGGATTTTCTTCGGCTTCTCTTCCTTGGTCTTGCTGCTCGCGGCGGCCGCAGCGGCTCCCGACTGCCGTGCCTTCTTCTTGGGCGGCTCATCGGCAGGAGGTTTCTCCTCGTCCCCTAGAGACCCATTGACGTGTTGTGGGTCGCCGTCCGCCTCCGCGATCATCTCCTCAGACTTGACAGGCTTAGTTTCTGCCTTGGCATTTCCCGCCTTGCCCTTGCCTCGTGTCTTCTTCGGCGTCGTGTCGACCGGCTCCGGTGACAGCGAAGATGACGGGCTCCGCTTCAGAGATTTACGCGCCATGGTGGTTAAGGCGGACCTGAACACGAGTGGGTGTGCACGAGCGAGCGAGAATGAGAGGCTTCTCAAGGGGACCTGAGCACTCCTGAGCAAGAACAGCTTGTCAGATGTCGCTTTCGGTGAGCACCGTAGCAGCACTAATGCTCCTCAATTCTGCTCATGTTCGCCGGCGCGAGATCGGACGCGTCGGGTGGAGGTGGATCAGCTGGATGCCAGACTTATTTGGTTCCGTCCTGCGTCATCCTTGTTTTTCCGATCCAAATGTCAAGATGATCGAAGCAGTATTGTACAAGTGGTGTAGATCACTCTTCGCCTCTGTAATCCACTTCCGTCTTGCCTCAACTTCCTGCTAGTCCAGCTCAGATAAACCCAAACAGTCACATCATGCAGTCTGCTCGGTGCTTCGCTTGCATGGCCAAGCTGCCTCAGCGGTCATTCGGCAGCTCATACCGGTCCCTCGCCACATCCTCCCGCCTGTCATCATTCGCCTCCGACCGCCCGGCGACGTCTATCCCGCCCGCACAGCAGAGCTCATCTTCATCTTCGTCCTCAAGCACGCGCGCACCTGCCAAGCCGTCTTCCAACCGCGCTTCATTCTCCAAGCCCGGACCACCTCCTCTCTCGCCGAAGGACCAAGCCGAGTTCGACGCCCTGCTCAAAGCGAACCAGAGCGTCGGCGCCTCGCCGGCGATCATCGCGCCCAAGGACGAGCTAGAAGAAGTTGCCATGTCGGAGCAGCACAAGGACGTCCGTCGAGGGGCTAAGCCAGAGTTCCAGGGGGACGTCAACCCGCGAACAGGCGAGCAGGGCGGGCCGAAAAACGACCCGTTTAAGGCGAGCGAGCGGGACTGGAGCTATGCTGGAAGGGTCACGGTGAGTGGGGCTCATGCGGAATGACCTTAGGTTTGGGGCTGACATCGGCAGGATTTCTAGTCAATACAGTAACGTTAGATGAACAAGTCAGAAGCGAGCATATGCACTGAATTGCAATGACAGGCTGCACGAACTGCAAAACAAGCCCAGGGTGAACACCGATGGCCGAGCTGTAATGTCAGAGTGCCCAGTCCGACCGAGGTCACCCGCCTGCCTGCCTTTGATGCCGACGCCGCCCCCGCGTCAAGGCGGTGCGGGGCGTATCCTGCTTCCCCTGATATTCTCCGGGCATGCGGCCACAATAGTCATCGCTGCGTGGCGCCGACCATGGAGGCGGAAAAGCATACTGCTGGAGCGGAGAGCAGCAGCCTCGCAGGGTCTTGGTCGTCAGACCGAGCAGACCCGCCCGCCTGCCTGTTGACGCGTCGGCGTGAGTAGTGACCTAACAATTGGGTCACTGGGCTCGACGGCGAAAGTGACGGTCAGGCGGTGGGCTGTGCGAGCACTATCCCCTCTGCTCCCTTCCGATTGCATACCGGCTCGCGTTCCGTTTCACAGTATGGCCATGGTCGGTGCGATGCTTGCGCCGTAGTCCGTACGCGGACGCACATGCATGCGCGATGCCTTCAGAGGGCTGCCGAAAGTAGAGTGACCGGGTAAAACCTTTTCCCCAGCTCCGGTTCCTGGCTTGCCCGCGGTGCACCTAAGCTCGGGAGTCCCGTCCGTCCGTCCGTCGGCGTGAGCCTTCCTTTGCTTCTCCGTCTGTCCGTCCCAGACGTCTGTCTCATACACCTTCCTCCATCTCCGTGTCATTCTCCGCCTTTGACTTCTGCTTGCATCTTGTATACTACCGGTGGTCTGCGCTCGCACCTCTCGAACCCGTCGTTCAGCCAGCGGCAGGCTCCGAAGACCCCCAATTCGTTAGCTTCTTCGACCTCGGTCACGCGCGTCCCGCAATACAAGTACACCTTGCTGCTCCGGCTTGTTCAGACCCAGCACCGGTATATTGTCGGCTCGTCCTCCAGTCACGCGTCTGCATTTCTGGAGAAGGCATTGCGCGACACGTCTTCAGTGCAAGCACACATGCTTCGCGCGGCATGCTCTACGCGGCCAACTTATTAGGAAGGGAGGAAGACCCTCCCGTCGCCGGGCCTAGCTCAAGGCCATACCACTTCGGCAATGTGGCTGAAGGGCGACGGGCACGTCGACGCGTTAATGGTTCACACAACGAACAGTCTCGCGACCGAAGCGGCGCCACCACGTGCGAACTGGGCGATGCCTGCCCTCTCCTTCAACCAGGTTCGGGTGGCGCGACCTTGACCAGGGCCAAGCGACAGAATGGTGGTCCAACCAGTACAGCCTCGTCCTCTTCGATCGCCGCGTCGTCGTCGTCGTCGTCGTCGTCTTCCTCGAATGGCCTGTTTGTTGGACCGTCAACCTCGTCGACCACTGCAAGCCCGTCTCTTGCCACCTCACAGTCAAGCGCGTCCTTCAGTTCCTCCTCATCGTCACTGGCCACGGCAGCTCCGGTCTCACCAACAGCGGCCACGACTACCCGGCACACCTCGCTCTACAGCGTGACACGCACGTCCGCCGCGCCAAGCTCGTCGGTCTCGCAATATGTACCAGGAGTGCTGCTCAACTTGACGCTAAACGGCGACAGCGATACCCAAGCGGTGTACGGCGTGCCGATGAGCTTTGGCCACGGTGGATATGCCAGCACACGACGATCTTTAGGGGGTAGCATGTCGAAGGACTACAAGGGCAAGAGGAAGGCGACAGCGCAGTGGGACGGGACGTCCTTGCAGACAATGACGATGCAGGTGGACCTGGGCTCGTCGGACCTTGTGAGTGGTTGGAGGATGAACCGGCTGCGGCAATCTCATGCTGACTTTCAAAGTGGGTGGCAACAACGCAGTGCACGACTTCGGACTGCAGTTCTGCCCCGCAATTGTTCAACTCGTCCGGGTCGATCGACTCGGGCGTCGCCGCAGACTTGTCGTATCAGCGGGGGAGCGCCTCGGGCGACATCATGTGGGAGGAGGTTCAGCTCGGGACATTCGGGATCGGCTACCAAGCATTCGTGGCCGCCACGAGCGTCACGAATGAGGGGCTGGGATCGGGGCAGTTCTCCGGTCTACTGGGTCTCGCACTTCCGGCCAACTCGGTCATTCTCAGCTTGATCCCCGGAACAACGTCGAACAATCCCGACGGAGCGACGTTCCTCGATAACTTGTTCGGATCCGGATCGTTCGCGCCCAGCCAGCGGCTGTTCTCGCTCGCTCTCGCGCGGAGAGAAGACGTACGCACGCGGTCGGTCCTCGGAATAGGCGCAACAGCCAACGATCTCTGCGCCTCGCCATGTAACCTGACGGGCTTGCCGATCGTCGCGCAGCCCAGTCTCGGCGTCACTGGTTTCTTGCACTGGCGTGTAGCCGTCAATGCCGTCTCGGCACTTAAGTTCGACAACGCACAAGCGGGGACGGGAATGTCCTCATCGCCAATCACTCTCGGCGCCAGCCAGGCGGTCGCTGGCAAGGCGCAGCCTATTGCGGTGCTGGACTCAGGAGGCGTCGAGATTCTCATGGGATACAAGCCCTATGTGGATGCGATATACGCGGCGTTCGGCATCTCCGCCAGCTCAGATGGTCTCTGTGAGTCAAGCTTTTCCATGGATAGCGCAATCGGGCGCTCACCAAGTGTTCAGACCGAATGCCCTGCACGCAGCCGATCTCCCTTTCGTTCACCTTTGACGGACGAGAATACCCCGTCCACCCGCTCGACATGAGCTGGCCTGATCCGGATGACCCAGCCCAGAAGACCTGCATTGGCGCGATCCAGTACACGAGCTCGTTGGGCGAGACCGGAGACTTGTACGTGTGCACAACGCTGTGTGGGACTGAGGCTGACTGAGCAGTATTCTCGGGTCGGCATTCCTGAAGAACGTGTACTCGGTCTTCAATTATCCGGACTACAATCGGTCCAGCTGGCAGCCCACGGTCGGCCTCGCGTCGTTGACGAATGCCTCGGTCGCCTCGCAGGACTTCTACGCCGTTCGCACGCTGCGCCAGTCCCTGTCGTCCGTGTCAGCCAACGGCGGCAGTCTTGTGCCAGGCGGCTCGGGAGCCAACTCCCCGCCGGCATCTGCCACAGGCGGGTCCAGCAGCAAGGCGGTCGTTTCGACGGGGATCATCATTGGCGCCTCTATTGGCGGCGTGCTTCTCCTCGCGGTCGTAGCGTTCTGCGCGTGGTGGTTCTGGTCGCGCCGCAAGTTCGGCGCCGGTGGCGCGGTTCAGTACCGCGACCCGCCAGTCCGCCCCAAATCCGGCAGCCACAAGTCGGACATGTCGACGTCGAGCCTGCACAGCCGTAGCAGGAAACACGATATGGCGCAGAGGCAGAAGAGTATGGTCGAAGGGTACAGCGACTACGAGGGCGATAGCTGGTTGTCTGGGACGGAGGGCGCAGACTCGATCAGGCTGGGGTACCTCCCTGAAGTGGCGGAAGACCCAGAGGACCGCGCAAGACCAAGATACTCGGACGACCGCGAGAGCTTGGCGTCGTCACGGCGCGCAGCATCTGTCGCCAGGACCCTCAGTCGGCCGTTCACGCAGGTCAGCGCGACCGAGACACCCGCAGGGACAGGGGCGACGGGCGACTTGATTGCGCTGGACGACTTATCGGCTAGTCCGAGAGACGCATCCCGCTCGCGTACTCGCAACTTGTCTGTCTCGCCGACCCGTCGCTCCCGCCTGGTCAATACCAGTACGACGCTCAACGACGATGACGACGTGCCCACGCCAGCGCCGTACGCGTGCCCGAGCTACGCGCCGTTCCCCTCTTCAGTATTCCCGCCTGCTGCCGGAAGCACCGGCAGCGCAGGCAGGACTAAGCGCAACGTTTCGATGAGCATGTCAGGGCCGTTCCCATCGCCCATGCGAGCATCGGTCGCGAGTGGAGAGCTCGTTTCGTCTCCGCTGCAGGATATCCGCAACAGCGACTACTTTGGCGTGGTCCCAGGTCCGGCCATGCCGACGAGTCCTCCACCCGGCGGAGGAGCAGGAGGAGGAGGAGGCCCGGGGGGTCGTGCTGCCAAAGAACAGTGATGTGTTAGGACCGTTTGAGATACGCCTAGCTTAAGACGCTGCCAGCGTCTAAGCAACTTTGTACAGTACCTGCTGTATCTGTAGTACTTTGAATGAACGGACTATGGCCGCGTGAACCAAGTCCCAAAGGAGGCAGTGACGGCTGGGGTCACGCAGAACAAAGGAGCGAGCGAAGGCCATGATGACGCCGGCCCGACCAATACATAAGCATCCTAGACTCCACAGCTGTCGATCCTCTGCTACACGGACCACTCAATCCAGCGTCACCATGCCGATGAACATCCTGCACAACACGATTCACCACCCCTTCGTCAACCCAGACGAGTGAGTCAGGTGGAGCGAGAACGCCCGACATGTCCCTGACCCCGCAGGTTGCCATTCCCCAGCGTTGTTCTGCCTGGACGCGGACGACTGGGCATCTTTCCCGCTGTGCGCACAAGGCACTGGGGCCCTGGCGTCGGTTTCGGTCCCGGAGTAAGCCTGCAACACTTGGAGCTTGTCTGTAGGGGTGACTGACGCCCATTGCGCAGATGATGGGCATGCCGCACCCTATGGGATCGCACCTCGGTATGGGCGCAGGAATCGGTATTGACAGCACGGCGGCGTCTTGGCGGCGATACTATGGCATAGGCGGGTACGTCCTGCTTGGAGCGGCTCGCAGACGCAGCGCTGACAGACACAGGATGTTCACGGGGTACCCTCTCGGGTTCCGCCTTCCAGGCAAAGTCGGCGACGGGGGTTACTTCGGAGTACGTCCATGCACGGGACAGCATATCCGAAGGGGCATAAGCTGATTGCTGTGCACAGGGATGGACCATCCGTGACTGACCTAGAGTTCTAAGCGACCGACCGGGTCTTTTCCGCGCAGTTTGCGCGATACCGCGTGCCTGACGGAGGAGAAGACAAGCTAGACAAGCATGTATTTTGTTTGAACGAGGTGCGGATGAGTGCGGGTATCCGCGCGGTCATGTTTCAACTAGTGTGTGTGCTCGGAACGGAGATGGCGAAGGCGCCATAGACGGCGTTTAGGGTGCACAGGTAGCGTTCATCAGTAGCGAGGTTCCCATTATGCATCCTTCTTCACCACCTCTTTCGCACTTGCTATTCAGTGAGAGGCGATCGACATGCCGCCCCGCCGATTCCTCTTCCTCACTAGGTAGGTGTCTCTCTGCTCTGGCTGTGGAAGGGGTTTGTGCTGACCGTGTTTCAGCCCTGAGCATGGCCAGGCGAACGTTCACCTGGCCGTGATGCAGACTCTTCGTGACGCCCATGGCGATGCCGTCGAGCTGCACCTCGGGTCCAACCCCCTGCTCGAACCCCGGTGCCCGCCTTGGGCGTTCTTCCACCCCATCAAGGGCCGTTCACTCAAGCAGCACTTCACGCAGCATGTCGATCAGCCAGATAGTGGGTCCGCGCCCCCGCCCCGAGTGGACCACTCACTGACCGTTGCAGAGATGATGGACCTTGTGGCCCATCCGAGCGGGTTCTTTGGCGCGATGAAGGCGTACCGCAACGTGCCCAACGTGCTGTGCTATCTCTCGCCCGCAGAGTACCTCGAGGCGGCTCGGTCTTGCGAAGAAGTCATCACCGAGCTCGACCCGGACGTGGTGGTGATTGACCCGTTCCTCAACCCCGCGATGGACGCCGCGCGCCGCTTGAAACGCACCACCGTGTGCCTCAGCCCGAACACATTCGTCGAAGACGTCCCGCGTGACCAGGGGGCCGGCGCTTTGCTCATCCCTGCGTAAGTCCAATGTGCTATACTCGGTCTGACCTGCAGGCCGTGCACGGGGTACCCCTTACCCGTGCCGTGGTACCTCGTTCCGCTGAACGTGTTCTGCGTCATCACATGCGCGTTCCGGATGATGCTTTCTTCCCACCTGAAAACCATCGGCAAGGCCCGCCACGAAGCAGGGTACGCCGCCGGCGGGCTGATCCCCCTGATGGAACCGCGGTTCTGTCCGCGCCTCAATGTGTCCTGTCCGCCGGTCGAGCTCGAGCTCATCTGCCCCGCGGACGTTATCCCCTGCGGCCCAATCACGCAGCGCGTGGCCGCGCCTTTGGCAGACACCGACGCCGAGCTCGCGGCATGGCTCGCAGAACGGCCGACGGTCCTCGTTGTTCTCGGATCACATATCGCTTTGACTGACCAGCGCGCTTCTGAGCTGTACGGCGCCCTGGCGCGCCTGCTCGATGCTCGCCCTGACGTCCAGGTCCTCTGGAAGCTCATGGGCGGGAGCACCGGCAAGACATACGCCAAGGCGAAAGAGGCCTACCCGGACAGGCTCAAGATCGTCGACTGGCTCGACGCGGACCCGATCGCTATCCTCCAGACGGGCAACGTCTGCTGCTTTGTCAATCACGGCGGCAGTAACTCGTACCACGAGGCCTTAGAGTAAGTACACCGCGCAGCACAAAACTGGAATATGCTGATGACGCAGGACCGGGGTGCCGCAAGTGATCCTCGCGTCGTGGTACGATACATACGACTTTGGCCAGCGCGCCGAGAAGTTCGGTATCGGCGTCTGGGGCAACAAGCGCAGCTCGTGAGTTCAGCCAGTCCGGTCGAGACCATGCCTGATCCCCGGTCCAGGCCGTACTACTCTGCTGGAGAGTTCGGTGACGCGCTACTCAAGGTCGTCGGGCAGACGTCCCAGGATGGTCCGGCGCGAGCCATGGCTGCTAGGGCGAAGGAGGCGGCGGACATTGTCAGCGAGTACAATCGCGGCAAGCCGGGCAGAGTCGTCGCTGCCGACTTTATCTGGAATCAAGCTGTCCAGGCGGCCTGAGCCACACGCGTAACCTCGCTGCCCCATCGCGTTGCAATGTACATATAGAGATGCATCGTTCGTACATACAGAAACACTAGTGGGGCGCACTCAAGCATCATCCTTGGTCTTGCCCCTCCACCGAGTGACAGTACCAGCATACTCATACCCCAGCATCCTCGCCTGACTGGCGTCATTCGTCTTTCCGCGGCCATCGTTAGCGCCGCTTCCGCCTGTGACCTTGGTCTGGCGAATGCGCAGGTTCTCGATGAGTGCGCTCAGATCCGCCGGCTGGGCGCCGGCGCCGAGTGCCTTGAGGCCCGAGAGGTACGCGCACTTTCGAAGTACAGTGTGCCCTTCGCCACGGCCAGCACGTAGCGGTTCCTCTTCTCTCCCTCAGCATCAGCACCAGTGACAGGCGCAGCAGCGCTGACGGCCTGGTCCGCTTCGCTCTGCTTCTCTCCGCTCGTGGATCGCCGCCACTCAGCATGCAGAGCGACGAACTTGTGTGTGAGGATCCGGACGACAGTATCGGACATATGCTTCTCGATGTTGATCATGACGTCCTTGCGGACCGCGAGCGGTATGGTGTCTAGGTTCTGCAAGTCGAAGGTGATGATGCACGACTCGGTCGCATACGCCGGCACCGCGATCTCGCTCGCCGACGCCGAAGGCTGGCCTGGCGACGCAGGGGTGTTGGCATGGGCCACTGGGAAGATGAATTGAGCGACGCGTATGCCTTGCAAGCCGCCTTGTTGCGACGTGGTGTCCTTGGCTCCATCATCGGCGCTTCCAGCGCCCGCTGACGGCGGCGAAGGAGGGAACCTGTCACCTGTACGCCCGTACGTCCTGCCTGACGACCCTCGAATGACGAGCCCTTTGTCGCCGGGCGGTGTACGCCGGATCGCCTTGCTGAGCTTAACTTCGCCCCATGGCTCGACTCCGCCGCCGCCGCCGCCAGCAGCGGCGGCTGCCATGTCGAAGAAGCAATACCGCCTGTGCTTGGGCGCCGCGTTCGCATCGGCACGAAGCTTGCGTACCCACTCGGTAGAGCGGGCGCCGGGGGTATCCGACGGTGCCCGCGGTGAGACGAAGACTTGACCGTCGGGGAGAATCATCGCCCGCACGGGGACTTCTTCCTTGATACATGAGACCCTCGAGCCGGTGAGCATCCTGGGTCGGAGGGTTAACACCTCGCCGCGTTTCGCCAGAGGGATCTTGGGAACCGCCCCCGAGGCGGGCGATTCAGCGAGAGTGATCTCCCTGGTATGAGCTTCCTTCGCAGTGCCGGCCTGGATGGACTTGTCGGCGCGAGGTGCAGGCGTGAGATGAGGGGATTTCAGGCGTGTCTCGTCGGCTGCGGGCAGCGCAGCGGTCTGGTGTCGTCCATCAATAACGGCGGGATATTCGGCAGCCATGGTCGCGCGTGAAGGATGGGCTGGTTGGATCTGAGGGGGATGGGATTGGCGGTTGCTGTTAGCCAAATACACGAGTAAGCGCAAGACGTCAGTATTTAGGCAGGCATGCCTGCTGTCTCAGTAGCCGCATGTCAAAAGAGAGCACGGACCAGGCGGGACAAAGGACCGGCTAGCCCGTCTCGGGTGTCATGGACAGACGACCACCCTAGCAGTCGTGAAAGGGAGCAATAGCGATGGAGAGAGAGTCTGTCGCACGATCAACTGCATGACGTCGATCGGGCACGATTCTAGTTGAGAATAGATAGTACTGCTCTGAGTGTACCCCAGGCAGTGAGGAAGCGGACCGGCCGGATTTGTGCGCGGTCTAGCGCACGAGAGCACCGATCCGCAGCGATTTCGGGTCCACCTTCTAAGGAGTAGGGCACTATAACCTGTCAGACGTGACCGCATGCGGTATCGAACAGAACCGACCTGGTAGTCAACGCCAGAGTTGGTGTTGAGGATAAGGGCGACGATGAGGCCGTACAGACCCAGGACTTCGGCGAAAATGAGAATCAGAATCTGCGCGGGGTGTCAGTGACCGAGTATCGAGGACGACGGCAAATCGCGCCAAGCGGCGCGACCAAAGCGATTTTGACACGCCACTCACCATGCCGACGAAGAGCCTGGGCTGCTGGGCGGTACCCCTCACACCGGCGTCACCGACGATACCGATAGCGAAACCGGCGGCGAGACCGGCCAGACCGACGGACAGACCGGCGCCGAGCTGGATGAAGCCGGTGTACAGAGGCATAGGCGAGGCGACTGCCGCCATGTCAGCCAAGCTGTCCCTGCCGAAGGCACGTGCACTCTTTGCGAGATAGACTTACGGTCACCCGAGATCAGGACGGACACGACGAGACCGTACTGCCGAGTCAGCACAGTCGCTGACTCGCCAACGTGTCACTTACAATGGCAATGATACCAGCCATAATGACGGGAACGACACACTTCATCATGAGGTCCGGTCGGAGCACGGCCATGGCCGAGATTCCAACACCCGACTTGGCCGTTCCGTACCTGCGGCGAGTCAGCGTCCGCACGGTGTCTGCACGAGTGACGTCCGCCCAATCGGGCAACAGCGTTGCGGCTGCTGCCACTCGCAGCGACTGGAAACTCACGCAGCACCAATACAGGTGAAGACGATGGCGGCGGTGCAGCCCATGGCACCGAAGAAAGGGGCGTAAACGGGGCAAAGATCGGCCGTGGAAGACATTTTGGCTCTGTTCGTCAGTGCTGTACTTTGCGATACATCGGACACAGGCCAGCAAATTGGCGAACGGGGCGATCGGTGCATCGGTCCAAGCGGCAAGACCTGCCGATGACGATGCGCGCCGTCGCCGTTCATCCGTCAAACAGCGCGAGTCCCGCTTGCGCGTGTCCGGCACAGAAGGCAGATACCTGCGCCCATCTGAGGCGCTACTCACATGCTACCGTGCTTGGAGTATACGCCGAGAAAGGGATAGATGGACTAAGAGGAACAATGGATGCACTCAACTCGACGAGCTAGCTGCTGGCACCGGCGCATCGACGCCGAACGGGCGAGCCGGTAGAGCTAAAAGAGGGGGATCGGGTAAAGAGGTATGACGGCGTTTCCGGACATATGCGACGAGGCATCCTCCACTGCGTCATAGCGAGTCTTGTTGTTGTTATTCTGCTGTTGCACATGCATTCAGAGATCCCTCACTACATACCATGAGATAGCACAGCATGGACATCACACCTCGCGGGAAGAGGGCTCGATCCGTGTCATCGGCGTCGAGCGCATCCGACGGCGCGGCGTCTGATCGATCACGATCACTGTCGCCTCAGCCGGTGCCCAAGTACCACCGCTCATCGTCCGATGCGGCCAGACCTGGTGCATTCCTGTGCACGCTGCCACCGACTTGCTCTCAGCCTGGGACAGCGACGTCTTTCGCATCGCAAAACGAGCTCGACAAGCACCAGGAGAGCTTCCACCGGTGGATATGCCATACGCCCGTACGAGACAGGGAGGCTGCGGCCGCCGGCCCTTCGCGTCCAGTCACTCGCGCGGCCGCTCGACAGGCGGGAATGAGCACGGAGGATGATGGATCACGGCTGCCAGAGGCGTTTGTCAGCGGGTATGGCAGGCGCGCCTGGAAAGAATGCGGCAAAGTCTTCCCTGAAGCGAGGCTCTTCGACCTCGTGAGTTATATCCACATCCTTTATTCGTCAACCACCCTACCCTCCCTGCAATCCCGTGCTCACCCCAGCAGGCGGCGTCTCAGGGCTGATGGACTTCGCAGCACCAAACAGAGACACATGATCCGCTCGCGCGAGAACGTCAAGCTCGGGGCGAGAAGATTGTGCGTGGCGTGTTGGCAGTATTCAGGGATACTGGCTGACGAGTGCCAGTTTGCGTGCTTCCTGCCACCAGATCAGTGCGATAGGATGTTCCTCACGCCCGCTTCGAGGCGCAAGCACCTGATAGCGAAGCACAGTGAGTTGCCTCTTCATGCCGGGCGCTGCGAATCTGGCTGACGCCGGTAGAATACCCTCAGCAGTATTTCTTCGCGGTCACAAATCACGGAGTGAGTCCATGCCGAAGCCCAGACCCGAAAGGGTGGAGTTGCCGGGGTTATGGCTCACGCAGCGCAGATCAACCAGATTGCACAGGAAGACGGCCTTGCGGCGTCTTTGATCCGGCCGAGGAAAGAGGGACCGCCTCCGCCACCAAGACAGCAAGAGGAGGGAGGAGAAGGAGCTGCTGTCTGGTATCTCCCATCCAGCGCATCGGATGGCCCGGCTGGCGTGCCCGATGTGGATATGGATGATCTGACTGCCAAAATGACCGGATTGCAGAGCAGCCTCGCGTTCGTACCTCGTGGTGTGCGCAAGAAGGAAGCTGCTCGGGCCAGGGACATGGCCCCCGAGTGATTTCAATGCCACCATGATAGGCTAGGGCTCCGGGCATGTATTGCATGCAGGACTCCCTCTGTTCGCTAGGTGCCTCTCGGTTTCAGCTGGTCCGGCCGGCTGTTTCATGTTCGTCATCCGGGTTGAATTCCGTAAACCTTGACATCCACGTCGCCAAATGTTGGTCCTTTTGCGTGGTATCGCGGCCATCTTGTGTTGCATAGCTTGGAAGCCGACACTGGGCATAATGGGACGGCGCATGCGTCTGAGGGACGTCCCCGCCTTGCCGCTACTGTACCTCTTGCACCTGGTGTTCACCCTTTCATCCCTCCTACTAAGGCTATACGAAGCGCTCCGGGCGTCCGTCACCTCGGACAATAGCGACACCGGGGCCTCGACTTCGCGGCAGACGGTCAGTGCGCAGCCACCTCGGCATGTTGCTCTAGTGCTTGCTTTGCCAAGCTCGTCCGGCCGGAAGCTGAGCGGCGCGTCGCGAGGGACCCGTCAATCTGCGAGATGGAGAGAAGCCGCTGGAGAGAGCGTCCGGAGGGCGGTCCTCTGGGCGAAGCGGGAAGGCGTCCAGCACCTCAGCCTGTACAACGCGGAAGGTACGTGAAGTCCTGATTGATGGATGTCATACTGATGGTTCGCAGGACTGCTACAGGCTGTCGTGTCCGAGCTACAATCAGAGTACCAGCCTTTCCCGCCCTCTCCGCCTTCGTCCACTGCATCGCCCTCTCTTCCGCCTCAAAGCCATCCGTACCTCTCCTCTCCGCCAGACTCATCGCACGAGGACGATGTACACGACGAGGAACCACGCCGCTCGGACAGCTCGCTAAGCAAACACCCCCGGACAGGCCGTTCTGCCGAGGTGGTTTCGTTGCGGTGCGGAGGAGATCTCCAGCTACATATCCTGCCTTCTGGACGGGATGTTGCCGACTTGATCCCCTCTATCACGAGGGACTTTATCCGAGACGGGACGCCCTCGTCGGAAATCACCCAGCAAATGGTCGACGCAGAGGTTCAAGGTGTGTTCTTCCACTGAGCGGATCCAGTGTTGCGCTGACACTCGGTAGCCCGCCTTCACAGCCCACCGCCAGACTTGCTCCTTGTTCACCCACTACAGCCACTCTCGCTGTGGCAGTCGCTCCTGCCACGAGCTGCTCCCGAGCTACACGGGTACCCTTTCTGGCCTCTCCGCATTACCGAGATCTAGTAGGCGCTCCTTCGGGTGTCAAAGGGGACGACCGCTGACGCGCTCTTTTCGCAGCCAGCACCCGCCGCCATTACCCCTACACCACCTCGAGCCGCTGTTCTCAGCTGCGCGGCGCTCAACGCTGCCGTTCGTGCGCAAGCTGGGCAGTCTTGTACAGTTCGAAGGAGAGGAAGACGTCCCGGACAAACCACGACGCCCACTAGCCGGTCAGGGGCGGTCACGAAGAAGTATGCCTGGCGCTCTCAGACGGGAAGAGTGGGAAGGAGCCATGGAAGCTTGGGCAAGAGTAGAGCAACGGTTAGGCAAGTGATCATTGATGCGAATTCGTGCGCCTGTATCCTCGGTGTCATCCGGCGAACAGCAACCGGACAATCCAACTCCCGCCTGCGTTCCGGCTCATGAAACAATGAGACATGACTGTGCGGGGCCAGGCCAGGCGAAACCCCCAAAAGTACCATGAAAGTGGATGCATGCCCGGGAAGATGTCCGCTGCCGCTCTAGTAGACGTACGCGAGGATCTTGCCACCGGTCTGTCCAGTCAGCATTGTCCGCCCACACTTCAAGACTGGCAAACTCACGTGCTTCCGCCTGGCCTCCTCGTGGTCCATGATACCGGCCGAGGTGGTGAGGATGATCTTGCCGAACGAACGGGCAGGGAGGAGCAGGTTGACCCAGTTCTCGACTGCGTTCTGTCAGTACGGCACACTGCTTCGCATGACCGGAAGAGACGTACTGGCGTCAACACCGATGTTGAAGCGGGGGCTGATGACACCGCACTTGTTCAGTCGGCCGTTGAGCTGGATGACGATCTTGCCCGATCGGTGGTCGTCGATGATCTCGAACTCGCCGATGTAGCCTGTATGCGTCAGGCGTGCCCCCTTCAAACTCCAGGGTTTCAAGGAGTGCGCGTGACAGGACGGAGGACGTGAAGGTGGAAAGGATGTCCTCCCCCAATCAGCCCGGGAGCACATATGGCCCGGCCGTACGGCCTTGGCAGCACACCGGGATAATAAAGAGGAGGGTACGTCTGTGTAGACTTTGATCTTCCGGAGACTTAAAGCCGCCAGACTGTTGGGCCGGAGCGAGGTGGCAGTTATACTCCGGGGCGCCCGAGCGCACCGAGCGCGGCGAGGTGAACGAGAGCGTTTTCACAAGAACGGGACAAGAGGACTGGGGACTCCTCACTAAAGACCACTCACCGTGCTTCTGCATGACCGAGAGGGTCTTGACGACGACCTTGGAGCTAGGTCGGATAAGGACCTGTCGCTTTCCTCGGCGCTCGGCGTTGACGATCGCGTTCTGGCAAGTCAGCAACGGTTCACGATCCGAGCATTTCTGCGGGTAGCGTCTGCCTCCATCTCCCTCTCGCCGACCTCACAAGCCCAGTGCGCCCCTTTAGCAGCTTCCCCCTCGCGCACGCGCCATCCCTCCTCAACGTACACCCTGCTCCTCCATCTACACGGCCTTGCGTCCCTCTACTCTCGGCGACCCGCTAGATTCTTATCAATGTGGCCAAAGCCAACTCACCATGCAGTCGTTGAGAACGGAAGCCTTCATCTTGTCGGATGTTGTGTTTTCGGTGAAACGGGAGTAAGAGAACTGGACACGGGATGAGCACTGCGGTCTACGGCGTCGAAAAGGGCTCGCTTGCTAACTCTATGCGGGTGTCCTTGAGGTCGAGCAAGGAGCCGTAAGGAGTCCGAGATGTATCGGGCAAGCTTTTTGAAGAGTCTAAGGGAAAGATCTGGCCAGAAGTCGTTTGGTCGTGAATTTGGCGAGAGGCAGCAGCAGCAGCAGCGCCAGCACCAGCGAGCAGGCGACCAGCAGGCAACCAGCGGACGGTGCCTCGTGGCGCGGAATCAAATTCGTTTAGTTTCGTCCTGGCTGTAGGCCAGGTTCGGCGTTTCCAACGGGGTTAGAAGACCGAGCAGAGGGTGGCACTCATCTGGGCAGCGGGCTTTCTATCCATCTCCGTAATTAAGCTTGAATAGTTGACCGTGTCAAGAAGCTCTTGTGACGGTGAATCACAGCCATATCACCAGCATCATGGCCATGCTGGGAACACCGGCCCCAGGCGGGGTTCAGACCCTCCGTGCGCAGGCAAAGAAGGAGAAAGCTGCTAAAGCGGCGGGCCAGAATGCAGGC
The DNA here is from genome assembly GCA_037040355.1 of Cutaneotrichosporon sp. M94-02A. Classification (NCBI taxonomy): domain Eukaryota; kingdom Fungi; phylum Basidiomycota; class Tremellomycetes; order Trichosporonales; family Trichosporonaceae; genus Cutaneotrichosporon; species Cutaneotrichosporon sp. M94-02A. The sequence continues at coordinate 427,463 of JAXQGU010000098.1, forward strand.
GGAAAGCCTTCGGAAGACAAGGTTGTCACCAAGGCTGTCCTCGCCAGCCCGCTCACCGTCCCGTGGTGAGTCGCTCGTCCGCCCTCTTCACAGAGCGCATCTGCTGACGTTTCTGCCAGGCCCAACCTACCCCGACATCTTCAGACGACGGTCTTCAACGCACTGCCCCAACTTGTGCCTTCCGAAGTGGCAGATTATCACGTCTCAAGGCAGAGATGCCATCGGCTCGAGAAGAAGCAAGATAGGAAGGCTAGCCGTGCCGAGAAGACCGCGGCTGCCAAAGCGGAGTCGAGCAAGCAGGACTCTTCTTCTGCGGATGCTGAGATGGCGGGGACTAGCAGCGGCCTGCTCGTTCCGCAGAGCAGCGAGGCCGGCACGAAATCCACGGCTGACGCCGAACCGAAGGGCGCACACCCTCCGAGACCAATCGCGGCGCCTGCACCTGTGGCGCCGGAGATTTTGAATCACCTTGTCCTGGGGACCAATGAAATCATTAAAGCGCTCGAGCGACAGACGGACGAGCTTCGGCTCAAGATCGTGATGCTGGGAGAAGCGATCAGTGCGCAGAACAAGCCGAAAGCGGTCTGTATAGGCCTGCGCAATGGCCAGAGGAAGCGGGACGCGGGAGATTCAAGCGGCCAAGAAGCTGGAGAGAACGGCACTTCGGAGACGACGCTTGGAGGAAAGCGATTTTTGCCCACTGCGCCGATCGACGTGGACTTCGACGGCGAAGACGACCCAGCTCTGGCGGCGGACCCGGCTGAAGGCGCCGCCAAAGCGTCCGAACAGAAGTCGGACGAAGCTCGTGCGGATGTGCCAGCTGCAGAATTGCCATCTGGCATATCGAACCCTACGAGACAGGTGAAGTCTCTGGCCGCCCTGCAATATATCGTCATACCTCTGCCAGACATCAATCCCCAATCGCTCGTCGCGCCGATTCCTGCCTACTGCGCGACGTACAATACCTTGGCATACCAGCACGACCATCTGCTCAAAATAGCTCGCACGCGGGTGCCTCAAGCTGTCATCGACAAGCTGCAGAGCGAAGGCGGGAGTGACGGGGGACCTGTCGAGGAGGTCCGGGTCGTGCCTCTGGGTAGGGTCGAGGTGGAGATGGCGGCTATGGCGGGACTTCGTCGAATAGCTTGCTTGGGTGTGCGGGTGAGCGTCACTGAGATGGGCAGAGCTTGAGATCGCGCTAATCAAGGGCAGAGCTCGCATCCGCAGGTCGGAGTATTGCAGACGTTGTTGCCGAAATCGGTTCTCCATCCCCCTCGGCATTCTCTCACTCTGCCGTTCCCCATCCCGACATTATCAGTACACACCGGACAGCAGTCGCAGCAGCAGCCAGGGCCCAAGTCGTCAGACGCCTCGACAAGCGCGTCTACGAAGGCCCAGCCCGTGAAGCAGACCGCGAGCTCAGAAGCACAAGCCGCCCCGGTCGGGTTGCTTCCGCGCATTCACTACGCCCCGCTGCACGTCAAGGGCATTACCACAACGGTTCCCGCAGACGGCGCATCGCGCAAAGCGAAGCGACTCGAGGCTGTTCGCGCAAAACGCCGGGAGAACAAGGAGGCACGTAAGCTCGCGCGGAAGGAGATGGAAGATGGGGTTCGCAAGGATCTCAAGCGCAAAGCCCTGGGTCTCAAAGGTGGCGGTCGACCTGCCAAGCGCAGCAAGGCGAAGCCAGAAGCGACCGCTTCGGGTGATGCGAAGTAGGACTGCTGCCTCGCTTGTTGATACGGATGTACAACATGCTATGCATGTACTGCCTGTCTAGTCTCCGTTCTTGCATACACGCCTATTGCGTCTGACCGCCGTACCCACGCAGACCCTCGGCAAAGCCCCATTCGGTCTTTGAGCTCTTCGAGTCTGAGATGTGCACGCCCTCGGCCGTCACCGTCGCGATTTGGTACTACCCGAGTCAGCGCCCCACCCTCTACTCGTCAAGTGAACTACTCGCCTTGTTCAGGGACCGAGCGTCGCGGTAGAACAGGACCTTCATGCAGTCGTCCAGGAGAGCTTCAGCCTCTTCACGCGTGAGCAAGGGGCCCTTGCCGTCGATGCCGGCCTTGGCCTCGAATGCCTCGCGAAGGAGTGGCTGGGCGATGTGTGCGCCAAAGCCGGTTGCGAGTGTGGGGGACGAGTACGTCGTGCCCAGCATGTCCACGTATCCGAGGAAGCTTCCAAGGTCAGCTCAACCGCACCGTGGTGTATCTCAACTGAGGTAGACTGACGTATCGTTGGTGTCCTTCTGCCAGCCACCGACGAGAACAGCGTTCCACACAGGGTCCATCTTGCTCCGCCGGGCATAGAACAGGTTGGACAGGTACTCGTACACGGCGGCCGGGGACAGAGGCGGGTGCGAGTCCGTCAGCGAGAGGCTGCCCTGGCGCCGCCTGCGGACTGTCAGCAATGTCAGAGAATGCAGGATATCGAGGCTTACAGAATGGCACCGAGCTGCTTCTGGAGCCACTGGAAGTCGGACATGTCGCCCGCAGCAGCGAGGACGGTGTGTTCTCCCAAAGGATGTAATCGCTGGATGTCTCGGAACCGCGCCAGCGAGCCGTATGATGCTGCAAGCGTCAGCGCTGCCCTCGGAGCTAGAAGTCGTGGAAACATCGAGGTGTCTGCGATCCCGGGCGCGGGCTGACGAGATACGTACCGAGGTTGTCCGCTGCGAGCATCACGCCGCCTTCGAACTTGAGCCCGAGCACGCTCGTACCCGTCACGAGAGGTTGTCTGATTGTATGAGCTCTGAATCCTCACAGGCGAGTAGACGGGCGACGACACGACGACAGCCAGTCATGCTGCCTGTCTCGCATGCACGCCTCGCCCACCCGACTCACTGAGTGTGGGTCGTTGCTCCGGCATGGTTGGACGCCTTGGGCGCGAACTGGGGGTTGAACATGTCGAACGATGCCGACTGCGGCAGGGGCTGACCCCAAGCTGCTGGGTGCTGAGACGGGTCAGAGGGGTTCTCGTCTGACAGGCGTCCAGGAGACAGGTTCCTCGTCGCATACAGCTTATGGGAAGCAGCCGCTTCCCCGGCAGTAATCGCGAACGGGGACTCACGTGGTTCATGTTGGTTTGAGTCGACCGCGCTGATTCAAGAGTGGGAAATGAGTCTATGCTCCCCTGTGTGGGCGCTCTGGCTAACCTCTCGGGGAATGGGAACGGCTAAAGCGGATTGGGTACAAGGCAGAACAACGAATCGTCACTTCACCAGACGCAACAGCGACGATCCTCGAACGCTGACGCTGCCTCGGACGCGGGGTAATTCTGACGTGGCACGGCATGTGGCGCGGGATGATAACGGTCGGTAGGCAGTATGGTCTCATGCCTGGCATTGCATGCATGCGTATGGTGAGCAAGTAAGCTGAGGAGTCCTGCATGTATGCGCAGAGGACGACTATGCATCATGCATCATGCGTGATGGAATAGCTGAACAAGACTGGAGAAGAGGACTGGAACGCGGGGAGGACCCGGGACGCCTTGCCGGACACCACCGGCGGGTTCACCAGACCCGTCCCTCAACCTCGTCGTCATTCGTTTCAACCCTTTCACACTTGACATTCCAGTCGTTTCCGTCGTCCTACACAGCAGCAACCCTTGTCGCCTCGTGCAGATACGCTAGACGGTCCTCTCTGCTAGATACAAACAGCTCTTTGCTGAGAATCACTTGGCACGCAAGACGTCCTTCCACCACTCGAGCGACCAGGCGTGATATCATCACTTGTGTCCGAACCAAGCATTGGCACCATGGCGACAGTCGAGCTGTCGCCCGCTAACCAGCTGGGCTTCCAACGTGAGCTCCTGCTTTATTCTCAGTCGCGGAGCACGAGCCTCTATACGGGGCTCGCGCTCCTCGACAGATGGCAGGATTCGTTGCTGATGCACGCATGCAGGCCCATTGACCCGGCTCGTTACCCAGTCGCTACAGATCCATAACCCTCACCCTCACCCTGTCGCATTCAAAGTCAAGACCACTGCGCCGAAGCAGTACTGCGTCCGGCCGAACTCGGGCCGCGTCGAGCCTGGCGAGACCGTCGAAGTGCAAGGTGGGTCAGCAGTGCTTCGTCTCGGAATATCGCGATTGATGCCTTCGATGGGCCTGGTGCTGACTCTGCAGTCCTGCTGCAGCCCCTTGCATCCGAGCCGCCGCCTCATGCCAAGTGCAAGGACAAGTTCTTGGTCCAGTCGGCGTACATCACCCCGGACGAGGAGATCAGGACCCTGTCTGACATGGTGAGTCTGCGGTCACATTGCGGTGGGAGTGATCCGCTGACGAGGACTCCTTCATGTACCCTATCCCTTGCCATTCGCTCCTCGTCTTTCATCCCCATGATCTCCCCGCTATGTTCCGCTTCTCATATGCGCCTTGGGTCTCTCCCAAACGCAGTGGTCGCAAACGGAGGCAACCAACAAGGCAGCTATCCAGGAGCAGAAGATCAAGTGTGTGTACCTTGCCCCGGCAGACGGCCACGACGCGAATGGCATTCCCGAAGAAGAGGAGGCAGGAAACGAGAGCAGGATGATGGACGAGAGCGTGAGTCCAGCGCGGTTGTCAGGCGATCGTCTACCAGGTGAATAGCGCGGTCGCAGTGCTGACGTTCCAGGCCATCTTTGCCGCCGCTGAGAGCTCGCCAGTCCACTCCACACACGACATCAAGCGGGATCTGTCCAAGTCGACCTCGACTCCTCTCGCTTCTGCCAAGACAGCGCCCTCGGTCGCCGGCACGGCCGTGTCAGCCGTCAACGTTCCCGACAGCGCTACGTCGCACAAGCAGGAAACCAGCACGACCAAAGACTTGGACTCTTCTGCCAAGCGGGACATTCCTTCGCTGTCTGCCGCAGACGTGCAGAAGGCGTCGAGCGGCGGGGTTGCGCCGACGAGCGCCGCGCTGGAAGAGTCCCTGGCCCGAACAACGAGCGACGCCGAGAAGCTCAGGATTGCGCTGGCGGCGGTGGAGCAACTGCGCGCACAGCTCGCCGACGCGCAGGGACCACAGGTCACTGGTTTGCGTAAGCGCGGCAATGCCGCCGCCTCGGACGTCAAGGCCGGCGCAGAGGTCGCGGTCGAAAAGGCAAAAGAGGCCGTTCACGCCCAGCAGGGCGTGCCCGTCGAGATGGTCGCTGCCATCGTCGTCGGCGTCTTCATCATGACCTACTTGTTCTTCTAGGCGATTGGAACGAGCGATGTGGAACGGGGTGATGCGTCCGACGAGCTCGAGTAGCACTTGTACAGATGACTATGCAGTATGGTTTCTCCCTCACTCCGCCGTCGTCCATCATGGGAACGACCGAACGAGCGCCTCTCGGAGCGTAGATTGCTGGAATCATGACTTCCGACGGAAATTTGGAGCTCACTTATCAGAGTTGTCTCAGGCCGGTGACAGATGCCAAGCTGCAGCTGAGAGTGTCATCCTCATTCAGTGCGTCCTGACGTCGAGTCTGCGTATATCTACCGGTATCCAAAAGACGACCAAGCGCCAAGAAGATAATCCCAAGCGCCGAGCGCCCGGTATAGCATTCGCGCAATCATAAAGGAGAGCCACCGGCAGACGTCGCCTGGACCCTTTCGCATCTCTCGCATCTTTGCTCGTAAACGAACACTATGCCCGGCTCAAAACGACGGGCGCTGAAGAAGCTCTTGTCGCCGCACTCGGACGCTGGCTCACCTTCGCCGGCGCCGTCGTCCGTACCGTCCGACACGGCCCTTCCTGCACTGGATGACGGCGGTGCCGCTGCGTTGAGCGAGTCCGCAGCCATCGGCGGCGGCGGCGGGGCGACTAGTGCCGGCGCGAGCGTCAAGTCGGGCACATCGTCTTCGCTCCGCTCGTCGTTCTCCTTGCCTGGGCGCCACAAGCCGAAAGTCGCTCCGCCTCCGGCGGGAGCGCCGCTTCAGCCGGCCGACTCGGCCGTCAGCATGTCGTCCGTCCAGAGCGGCGGCAGCGCCATGTCCGCCTCTGAGCAGGAATCTCTCCTTGAAGAGATGTCCTCTCGTGAGGGAACGATCGGCACGGGCCAGCACCGCGCCTCTGACGGCGTCCCGGATCTCAACTCCCCCTCGCCTGCCGGGTCGGTTCCCGAGCCCGCTGCTGCCGCTAGCAGTCCCCGGAAGAAGTCGTTCGGCGCCTCGGCAGGAGGCATGTACGGCGGTAACTTTATGCAAGGGTTCGGAACCGGCGGTAAGGGCAAGAAATCCAGTCGGCAACGGTTCGAGGAGCGACAGGCCAAGAAGAAGCAGGCGCTGCTTGAGTCTGCGCCACCGTCAGACCCATCTTGGACCGCACAGCTGGAGAAAGAGAGGCAGGAGGAGATTCAGGTTATTTCGGACGCGTGCGAGGTGCTCGGCCGCGAGATCTTCGAGGTGAGCCCGTCGTTATGGAGTAGGCCTGTGCTGACGGGGCAGATCCCACCAGACGGTCATTGCATGTACCACGCCGTCGCCGACCAGCTCGGCGAGCTTGGCCTGATCTCACCCAACGAGGCACGTCTCGTTCACTTGTTGACTCGGTGCTGTTCTGACAATCGAAGGCCACCGACCCAAGGTTCACCCGGTCCGCAGCGGCAAAGTACATGCTCGCGCACAAAGACGACTTTATGCCTTTCTTGGCGTCGATCGACGGCGAGGATACAGCCGCTGCGGCGTCGCATGAGGGGCTCATGACAGAGGACGAGTTTACCAAGTACTGCTTCAACGTCGCCGAGACTGGCGAGTGGGGCGGCGAGCCAGAGGTGGGTTGGGCGTCCCGACATGAAAGAGTGCGGCGCTCACGCGGTGCAGATCCAGGCGCTGTCGCGCGCGTTCAAGGTGCCGATTCACGTGGTGCAGCGCGGTCCACCGACCATCGTCTCTCACGGCGGGAGCAACGATGGGTTCGGCGGCGGGTTGTCCGCAAAAGAGTCGCTCAGCGCGGGGGACAAGGTCGTCAGGATCAGCTATCACCGGAGAATGTACGGTCTCGGCGAGGTGAGCATTCCAGTGGGAAGTGTGGAAGTTTCGCTGACGAGGCAGCACTATAACTCGCTCAGGAAGGCGTAGAGCTTGGCGTTATGTCGTTATGCATACAGATATCACATGGGCTGTTCCGAACCGCTCAACCGCGCTACATGGCTCGAAGCACCTCCTCGGCTTTCTCGAGCAGGAGCGAGGCGTGCTGGTCCTCGAAGATGAGCATAGGCCGCAGTCGGACCGCTGCCTCTCCGCACTGTTCCCGCGTTAGCTGGCGAAGCGGACTCGTCCGACAGCCCACTCACTCCCGCCATATTGACACCCTTGTTCCGCATGGCCTTGAGAAACTGGTCCCTCATCTCTGGGGTCGGCATGTCCCAGGCGATGAACGTGCCCTGTCCTTTACCTCTCAAGTTGAGCATCTTGCCGCTACCTGCTCCTCCGTCGCGGCTGAGCTCTGCTAGGCGGTCGTACAGCTTGGCGCCGACGGCGCCCGAAGATTCCACGAGGTCGTTTGCCCGAATGACCTCGATCTGCTTGGCTGCCTGCAGCGCGCGGATTGGGTCGCCCATCCATGTGTTCTGAGACGTGTGTCAGCGTTCAGGACGGAGCGAAGAAGTGGGGCGACTGACAAAGTTGCGGTACGCCTGAGGGGGACGGGTGTCGAGCGAGTGGTAGAACCCGGCAGCCTGCATCTTCTTGGAGAAAGTGAGGAAGTCGGGCGGGGTCGGCAAGTCCCATTTCTCGCTCGCCCAGAACGTCCCTGTCGGCCCGACGCCCGTCTGCACCTCGTCTGCGCGCCAGCGTCAGCGCCATCCTACCATGTCAAGCGCAGCGAGCCATGACTGACCGACGATGAAGGCGACGCCCTCGCGCTGGGTGATCTCGCGCAGGCCGCGGAAGAACGACGGGCTCGCGTGGTTGTCTCCTCCCTCGCTGGCAATCGGCTCAACAATCACCGCCGCTACGGGCTTGGTCGTCTTGCTGCGCGCGTGAGCGGGCACCGTCCCTGTCTTCCAGAACGTACTTGTGCTTGATCACACGCTCGACCTCGGCCAGGCACTTAGCCTCCGCCTCGGCGTTCTCCTGGGCATGTTCTTCAAGAGGGTACTTGACAGCCGGCCACGACACCGACGGCCCTACCCGCGCGTCAGCGCAGGATACGCACCTGGGCGAGTAGTACTTACAGTCAAATGCGGGAATGCCGACTTTGTGGATAGCCTTGGACCGGGTGGCGCTCAGACTGCCGAACAGCCTGCCGTGGAACGCGCTCGTGAACGACAGGACGGAGTACTCGGGCGATCCGGGCGCTTGGTTCTGCATGCACGAGGATAGTTCTTCAGGTGAGATGTTGATCTCGGACGGCTTGACTCCTGCCTGGCGGGCAGGGTAGGACACTGAATGTCAGCATGTCACGATGATGCACAGAAGTGAGCTGACTGAACGCGGCCTTGAACGCGATTTCATTTGCGCAGGACCCGCACCTAGGCAGTCAGCACCGGGAGACCTCTTGGCAGGCTCGAGCCGGGGGCTCGCTTACATAGCGGTAAAGACCTGGTTCATGCCCTTGGGCGCAACCGACAAGAACGCCTTCTCTGCGATGCGTCAGTGACAAGTCCGACATCATCCCTAGCCCCGATCGCTCGCTCGCTGGCACGAGCGTGACTGACCGACCATGTCGGACCACTCGCCCGGAGGGAATACACCCAATCCAGGGCGGTTCATCGCCATCGTCACGAACAGGTCCGTCTTGGCCAGCTCCAGCAACGCCGGGTGATTGTACCTTGTCGAGTGTCAGCTCGCACCTCTCCCGCTTGGGCACCAGCCTACCCGATAGGGATGGAGGCGATCTGGGCGTAGACGTCGAGGAAGGTGTTACCGTCAACATCGACAAGGTAGTTCCCCTTCGACTTGAGGTAGTCTACAGACCAGCTGGTCAGCGCGGATGTGGGATCTGTGAGACGGCGGACTGACCGCATACGAGCACATGGGTGCGGTTGTCCTGGAACGAAGCGATTTGCTGGCTAGCCGCCTGCCCCTTCGGGCCCGGGACCGCGTCGGTGACAATGCGAGGGCGCAGCTGGCCGTCGAGAGTAGACACCGGCGTAGCGAGACCTCGCCGCGGAACGGCGGTCAGTCGCGCAGCTCCTGTTGTTCTGGCGAGAGCGGTCCGGAGCATCTTGTTCAACGCTATTCAAGGGAGTAGACAAGGTCAAAAGCACATGTGTCGATACCTCGCGTTGACCACACACGGCCCCGTGGCTGCCCCCAGTCGGGTGAGCCGCCCGAATCTTGGTTCGGAAGATCGGTTAAGGTATTTGGTTCCTGGAAACATTCAGGCACGCTAAGCGAGCTCTCACGCCGCGGGGGAACACCATAGCCGCCCTGTGCCGCGTTATCCGCTCAGTCTCATTGGCGCAGTCTCTCCAAGAATGCATGCATGTTGGCTGTGCGGCCGTGGATCCGAAGGGCAGTACAACACCTCTCATAATACACCTTGGCTATCTTCATCAGCCAATGCCCTGTCTGTGCGACCCAGGACTCACCTGTAGTACTGGAAGGTATCGTATAGCCGGGTGTAGTTGCTGCCCGTGGACGTGAGGATAAGTCTCTCGAGGTAGGCGTCCACCGCTGCGGTTGTCAATCCGAGAGCGAACCGTTCGCGCAGATGCGAAGCCGTCTGCTCTCCGAACAGGATGAAGCAATCGAGCTTGGAGTCTGGTCGTCAGCCATGTACCTGCTAACTAGTCTGAGACTTACTCTTTTGCATGAGCTCCACGATGGCTGTTTACGATCAGCTTATGAACCGTCGAAGACGCAAGTGACTCACTGATCAGGCTGTCCGAATGCTTGCGCGCAGCCTCAAAGCCCTCCTTGAACAGCTTCTTGAAGTACTGCCATCCCGGACTGTCTAACCCGCCCATGATCTCCACGTATTCCTGCTGGTCAGCGTGGCAGGCTCAATGACCTTCGGGAGAGCACGCACCAAAGGCAGCTTGAATGGAGCGGCTTCGAAGCCCATGTTGCCGCCTGGCGAGTTGGACAGCATGAAGCCAAAGTCGATGTGGATGAGGTGACCGTCCCTGTCGACCAGGATGTTTCCGTTGTGACGGTCTTTGATCTGCAGAAGGTACGTGACGATGGAGTAGCCTGCTAGGGAACGGATGAAGTTGCGCTGCGCACGGACGAATCGCCCTGTGTCTGGCTTGCCGTACGTCTGCAACATCAGCGAGAGGCTCAACGAAAGCCAGGTGCACACCGCTCACCAGGACAAAGTGGTCCATGAGCGACACAGGGCCCATCTGTCCGCCCTCTGCGATCTTTCGAGCGTAAAGTCCCTTCTTGATCGAGTGCACTGATACAGCGTCTGTGATGGTTTCGACCAAACCAGACTGTTCGCCTGTGATGAGGATCCGGAAGCTGTCACGCACGTCAGCCATTGAATTTCCTGTAGGGGCAGACTCGACGCACAATCTGACCCAGCAATCCACCTTCTCCTCCCTGAAGATCCGGCTGAACCGCTCGATGAGCTGTGTCGCGAGCTGCTCTTGCCGCAGATCCGTCCCCGTCTTCACAATAACCGATATGACCTGCTCGTCAGCGGTTTTCCCAGTGTCGCGAGCGTAAGTGCGCAACTCACGTCCCAGTTGGCGAGGTGACCCCATGGTGAGCTGGCGCGTATTCTGCTCTTCTTGGCCGCCCACGCCTCGGAAAACACCGCCGCTGACGGATCGGCTTTGTTGAGTTCTCGCCGGACAATGCCCTCGTCTTCGGCGGTGGACTCGCTTGTCCCGCCCGCTGGCGCAAGGCCGACACCTTCCGGCCGGTCCGTCATTCGCGCGACGCGCTCTTCCTCCAGTGCCATCATTTCCTCCATGATCCGTTCACGGATCGCGGCTGCCTGTGCGGCCGCGAGCTTCAGCTTACCGCCGGCAGCGCTGGCGGCAGCGCTGCCGTCTAGCGGGTGTGCATGCTGCGACGAGGCCGGGCCGGCGTGGTTGGCGCTCGATCCGCGGATCCAGCCGGTGCCGGGAATCCAGGACATGACGCCGCCGGTGGACGACGAAGACTGGGCGTCCGCAGCGGGCTGCTGTGAGGCATTCAGCTGCGCCAGCATGACTGCTGCGGTACGCATTCGCTCCGAGTAGTCCTCTAAGGTGATAACGCGCTTGTGCGATTGCAAGACGGGCGCGTCGCCCATCTGTGGGGACACAAAGCCGGGACCGAGCTTCGGTGTCGAGGGCGCTGAGGGTGCCGGGGAAGGTGGCTGAAGACCGTTGGGTAGCAGATCGGAAGAAGGAGGTTGTAGCGCCGACTCGAGTCCCGCATGCGAGCCCGACGCCAGATTGGGCGTCTGCGCATGGAACGATGCTCTCCGTGAAGGTCCTTCGGACGCTCGGTCCCACGCTGCGGCGTCCAACGCCTTGTTCTTCGGTCCGGTAGGATACGGCAGCGCGTCCGACATGTCTGGCAGCTTGTCTCGTACGGACAGGTCGCCGTACAGCTGCTCCACAAGGTCCATCTCCTCCATGTCCTCCGGCCCAGCCTGGTCGCGCGCTGCTTTGGCGTCCGCTGCGCTGCGTGGTGGTGCGCGCGCATGCGTGTCCAGCGCCGACATGGATACCACGTCAGGCATGGGTGCGCCGAACCCGTCTGCGAAGCCATGATGATGGGCATGCGAGCGCGAGTCCGCCGCATCGACAATACCGAGCTCCTTCTTCCGCCGCTTCATGTCTTCTTGCACGACAATCTTCTTGAGCAGTTCCCGGTTCTCCCGCCGCGACGGCTCGAAGTCGAGGTCGCCCTCGAGGATCTCGAAGTACAGGAGGTACGGCGCGCGCTCAGCCGAGTTGAGCACGACGGACTCGCCTGGCGAGATGCGCACCACGCGCGAGTGACCTCTCCGTTTCTCTGTCCGAGGCTTGTCGGCCCGGTTCTTCAGAGGTGTGGAAGACTGCGTCTCCCCGCCTTCTTCGTGCGAATGGTCGGCCGCGCACCACATGGGCATGCACACCTCTGCTGGTAGGTTGTGGTTGACACTCGTGAGCTCCGCGCGCAGCGCGCTGACTCGTGCAGGCTTCGGGATGACCAACAGTCGATTGCTGATGTCTTCCAGAAGAAGCAAGAACCGGATCTCGCTGCGGCAATAATGACTACGCAGGAGCTGCCGTTGGGCATCGAGGCTGTAAGCCGAGAGGAGGACTTCTGGCGGAAGAGACCTGTCAGTGGCATTTGAACGGCTGGACCCGGGCGTTGCGAGGTCTGGTACAGACGAGTAGTGCGCCTGATGCTTCGGTACGCCGTTCGGCCGCTTCAGCGGCGATTGAGGCCGCTGCGAGAACGGATCTACGGGCTCATGTGTCGGCGACGGCATGAGCGAGCGAGCGCTTCGGACATCCACCGACGAGTGAGGCGTCACCAGATTAGGCAGCGTCGAACTGGGATGCAAGCCGAACGAGCCATTTCCGAGACTGGGCGACCCGCCCTGTTGAGCCCTTGGATTTTGACCGGGGCGATACTGGTTAAGCTGTGGCGTTGCTTGCCTACTTGGTGGGGCGGCCTCTTCCTCGTCTGAATCGCCAGACTCGTCCTCGACCTGGTTCTTTAGGCCTGAGCCATGTCTCACAACAGGACGGATATCCGCCCCGCCTCCCTTTTCGACTTCTACCCTCGCTCGGCTCTCTTTGCCCTCGTCTCGTGGTCGCCTGCCTTGCGTGACCGCCCACTCACCCGCCAAGTCCCGCAGGCCTGGCATGCCTGGTGCACCGGCAAGGATGACGCCCATGCCAACTAGCGCGGGCGGAACGTGCGGATTGACCTTGATGGCCAGCTTCGGCACCACCGCTGCTGCCGCCGACTTGACCATTCCGGTCATGCCTGTGATGGAAGCGAGAGCCGTAGCGGACGCGGCGGGCGAGTGCGGCAGAGAGCGGTATGGCGAGCGTGACGGTTCTGGCGGGTCGCCAAAGATGATCTCGTGGCATCTATGCAGCACGCGCTGGCAAATGGCGAAGGGTTTTGGGTGTTGCACGCGCATAGGCGTCAAGTCACGCAGCGCACCCTGCATGAACCAGAATGTCTGCGTCGTCAGGCGCGGTTGCCTCAGAGGAGCCTTGCTGAGCACTTACCAGCATGGCCGAGTGCGTGCTCTCTTCTGCCCTCTGTAAGATGAACGCTTCAAGTGCGTTCGATTCTGTCTGATAGGTCAAGAGCAGATGGCTGCCGGGGTGAGCTAGGTCGAGCACACCGCGCGACGAACGGAGCTTACCATATCTGCGGCCAGTAGAACTCGACTTCCTCGGCAGGCATGGCCTTCATCCGCCAGCAGAGGTAATGCGAGATACCGATGCTATCTGGGTACGTCTTGAGATAGTGCATCGCGACCGAGATGGAGAAATAGGGAGAGAGGAAGAGGCGGAGGCTGCCAAGTGAGCTCTGCCCGTGACTCCGGCAACGCAGCACGACTTACAGGAGTGCGTGCGACATGCTGGGCGGTATCTCTTCGTGTCAGGCTGCCGCTGAGGTGCAGCTGAGTTATGGGCCGGAGAAGCAGGCGACTACCGGTCCTGCCCTATTATGTCCACGTGTCTAGTGCGAGAGCGAGCACGTCAAGCTTGTCGTGCAGCGGAAATGGGTCGTCACGGTCGTGTCGCTCGTCATCGAGTAGCGGCCAGCATACTCAGCTGCTCCGCGTCTTCCTTGGTACCGGTCTAGATGCAATGCAATAGGGCGAAATAGTAAAATGGACAAGCGCGCGACCAATGAACAGAGTGAACTCAATCTCCAGCGCGGAGTGACGGGCGGTTCTTATTTTACCCGTCCGATGGAAACCAAGACGCGCGCGCCGGGTCGCGTGTAATCTCGCTTCGTCATGTTGCTTGCTGCTGCATGCATCCTGGAGACATGGTTGCGTTCTACATTCGAAGGGGCAAGCCTCGGATGGCGCTGCAGTTCGCCAGCTGCTGGTGCGTCATTATTGGACAAGGTCCATAGCCAGGAATGGGGCGTATACGGGGGGTCCTTTGGAGGGACGCTGGGGTGTTCGCTCGGACCGGAGACATGCACCCTCTGCGAGCACATTGTGCGGGTACGCTCTGACGGTCAGCGGCTGCGGTAGACTGTGAAGGCGATCACTTCGCCTGGTCTCTCCATTGTAGCAGGCTATCAAGGTTGTCGACCGATAGCTGGGCCGTTGTCCGCCTCGGAGGTATCTCATGGAAGCCTTCGAGTCTACCCCGCAAGGTCGAGACGATCCTTGTAAAACCTGATCGTGATTCTCTACCTCAGCCCCGAGCAGCAAGCAGCGTGCGAAAGGCCCGGAGCATCACGCGCACTCATTCCATGCGGAGCTCTCGAACTCTGGAAGCAGAAACAGCCCGGCGAGCATCTCATGTTGCTTCTGCAGGGCGCCTCGAATCCTTAGCATAGCCGCCTGTCCGAGCAGCCCGTACTCGGCTACAGCCTGGAGACGCTCAACCACTGGAACCCTACTCTACCATGCCTCTTCGGTCTCCCAGATGACGAGAGCCCGTTCAATCTCGGATCATTGAGGTGAGCGCGAAGGGTAAGTTCTCCATCGCACGACACATGGGTTCCGAACGGATATAGGGGACCACATGAAGCCTCGGCTGCCGGCGCGGCTTCACACGGCGTCAAAGCTCTGCAGCTTGCCCCCTGGCTTCCGCTGCCCCTGGTGACCAGTTTGAAGTTCACCTACGGCACAGTAGTACAACAGGCACCGGCGGCGGATGAGCCATGCCGTCCCCAAGGTCGTTTCCCCCGACGATTCAAGGCTTCAGCCTTCAATGGGCGGTTTCGGACCCGCCTTCCGGCGTGCCACGGATCCGCCGGACAGGACTGCTTCTCCAATCTGCCGAGGCCGACGGAACCGTGGATGTGGCCATGTGCGCCCTGGACTTGCGACGCTCCGGCCTGTGCCCCGGTTTTGTTGGCGTTCCAAGGTACGAGAACCGGGCCCTGAATGCCGCTTTCCGCGGATCTGACAGAACAAGGGCAGAGGCGAAGGAGGCCAGGAGGGACCGCCATGCGCAGATAAAAAGCAAGCGCATGCATGGCTGCAGCTGATGTGTCCGCCCATCTCCTGCTTCTTGTCTCGCCGTGCTCGGTTGAAAGGTGTTAATTGCCACCATGCTTTTTAACGGATGTGTGGCGGTACTGCTCGGCAGCTTGATCGCTCAAGCGCAACCATTGCGTGCGGACGATCATAGTATCGACTGGCCCGGCAAAGTGCTGGGAGCCGCGGTTGTCGAGCGGAGGGAAAGCAATGGAGACCGCATTGCCAGGTAATTACTGCCACCTCGGTATGATTCGGACGGTGATTGATGATGATCACCAGAGGACTCCGTCCGCTTCGGCCGGCCAAGCTGTACGATCCGACAAAGGTGCACGGTGAGTGCCTCTTTCTGTTGTCTCCCTCGCAAGCACTCACCTTGGAAGCGGCCCCTCAAGCTCGTCTCTCTTCAGTGCCTAGCCCTGAGATGGCCTCCGCCCCTAGCAGTAACTGGTCCTTCAGCGGCTGTTACAACACTCTTAGTGAGCGGGCTCGGACACTCACGTGGCATGGACCTGAACTGAGATTTTCCTTCTAGTCGGCGGAGCCAACCTGGGCGCGTACACCGCTACAAGCGACCAGGCCGCCGTGGACCGATGCGCCGCAGCTGCTGCCAATGTAGCATCGATCTCCCAATTTGCCGTTCAATACGACACAAGCAGCGGTTATTACTTCTGTGAAGGCGGATCGACATTGTCTAATCCCAATGACTGCACGCGGGGCAACTGGGCGCAGTACACGAAGCAGGTCTAGAATGATATGCATGATAAACCAATGCCCAGCGTCGCTACGTTGAGGATATGGCATCTTCCCGAGCGCGTGGGGAGACTGCAGTTCGTCTACATGGTTGCCCTGTCGTCTTCGACTTTGCCTCAGGAACTCTATTGGCCTAAGCGTCTCGTTGCGCTTTGGCGAAGCCAGAATCATCAGACGTGGCTCTCTCTGCCGTCCATCAGACGCTTTGGCTGACTTCACCTCGAGTGACGATCGGATGTCGCGCTCGAAGAAGGTCCGTGAGGCTCCATTGTGTGTGTGTGCCTGCGCGGGGACCTCGGAGCTTCGCACCCCGGACCGCCAGCGGACCACTGGACAGACCGCCAACAAAGCGGTCTGCCAAGACCCATCGCAGTCCGATGGATGTGCCCGGAGCCTGTCTCCCGGAATTGTTTGAAAGGTACAGGAACCACGCCCTGAACGCCGTCTTCCGTGGACCTCGGCGAACAATAACATGGCGATGAGCGACCAGTCGATGCAAATATTGGATGCAAGCGTATAAATGGGGACGGCGTCCCTCCAATGTCCATCGTCCGTTGCTCATTCTTATCCTCGCACAGCTCGCTCATAAGAACGCCGTTCTGTCCCCTTCCAGTATGCTCTTAAAGGGTTTTGTGGCGGTATTGCTCGGGAGCGCGGTTGTTCAAGCACAAACGTGGCGCGCAGATGATGACAGTGTCGACTGGCCAATCAAGGGGCTGAGGTCCGCAGCCGTTGAGAAGAGGCAGACCAACGGTGAACGCATCTCAAGGTGAACACCTCCCTCCAGCATAGAGGTGCCGACACTGATTGATCCTCAGAGGACTCCGCCCGCTCCGGCCAGCAAAGCTGTATGATCCGTCGAAAGTGCACGGTGAGTTCTTCGCTTGGCAGTCTACAGCGATACGTATGTACTTAATCTCAAAGCGGCACCCCAGGCTCGACTCTCCGCAGTACCCAACCCCCAAAGTGCGTCGTCGCCCGGCGCGAACTACGACCTGGCCGGCTGCTTTGACACTCAGAGTAAGCGATCTTACCGTGCGCGCAAGGCATTTCCTGATGCTTTGTCTAATAGGCGGTGGTGCCAACCTTGGCCAATTCACTGCGGTAGACGACCAGGCGGCCGTGGATACTTGCTCCGCTCGATCAAGTGATGCTGGATGCATCGACTTCGGTATCCGCTACTTTGCCAACAGCAACCTGTACACATGCGTCGGCGAACCGTCGTTATCGAACTCAAACACCTGCACGCAGACCAACTGGGCTCTGTATGTACAGCCGTTGTGAATTGCCATGTATCACTGGACAATGTCTCATGATGAAGACCAACCGTTGCTGCACGAAAGACACCGATTGAGCGGGGGTATCAGCAACCCTTGTGTTGAACGCTTTGCACCACATAGTCTAAATTCACGCTGTCGATTCATGTCGCGCACGGAGGGACAAGAGCCTCGCATTAAGGCTGCGCATGAGATACAGTAGCCGACGTCGGATGCGACCGGCAGAGCCACGCGTTGCGGGCAATAGACTGAGTCGTACTAGCTTGCCAGAGCCTGAATGTGAGGCCCCGCGGTCTGTGCCGTGGCGCATGATAAAGCGAGGGAGTAGGACCCGGCGCGCGCTGAGCTTGAGTGGATGGGATTGCGGACAGGTATGAGAACCGTCTGGTCTCGTGCACGAGCGGGGCCTCAGACGGCGCGTTGCACGAAGTCCGTGAGCGACAGAGCGCCGAAGGCGGTCGTACTGGGTGCCTCCACCGTCGTGAAAGATACTCGCTTGATGTCCGCTATTAGACAGCGAAGGCCGACATAACGCCTGCCAGACTGCCCGAACCCCAGAACAGTATCCCTCTGGTTCCGCCGTCCAGGTCAGGGCGGAGGCGGCGGCGGAGGCGCGGTGCGGGGCTCGGCCGCCGAAGAGCGCTTTGGAGCAGGACTTCCCAGCGGATGTGGGCCATCCGAACGGACTTTCACGGGTGAGGAGGTATTGGCCGATCCGAATGTCCGGGACGTTGGCGACTGCACATTGACGGTCGGCAGGATCACGTCTGCCGGGAGCGAATCCGACGAAGCGTTGTTGTGCAGGAACTCGTGCCGGGATGGCTGCACGGCGAGTCAGCTGCAAGGCTTTTGGTCACGCATGATGGGGTCCAAACCGCTCACAAGCTCATCTGTAGACAGCCTGACCTGTCCAGGGAGGTCCGATGGGCCGGACTGAAATCTAGCATGTTCAGCTGAGAAACCTCGCGGTAGAATCAAGGCTCACGGCAAGATGGGTTGTGATTGGCGGCGCCGGTAGTACAGGAACCCTCCACATATCGCCAGGACGAGCAGAAGAGGGATGAAGTACGTCCCCGGCGATGGTGGTTCTGTCCGATCATCCTCCATGGCTTCGACGGGTAGGAGCAACGAACAATTCACAAGTTCAAATCATGACTGGGATGACGTCTTGAGTGAGCCAACGGAAGCAACGGACCGGGGGAGGAGACAACAAAGGAGCCCCTCAGTGGATGGCATACCCCTCAGGCGGGCATATGATAGCATATTATCGGTACAGTATATGGTACAATGAGTTCAAGGCTGGACATCGTGATGCTCAAGCTCCCGTTGGTGCAATGACTTCTCGTCCACCCTGTGCTCTGCCCCTGCCGGTTCCCACACACCGCCTCCGTTCTTCTTATGCCACAGACCGAGTATCGCCAGGGGCAGAAGCAGCGCCACGATGTAGACGATCGCGACGATGGCAATAGGCCACCCGGCTGTCGTGATCCTGTACATCAGGTTGACCTGGAGGAAGCTCGCGTCCTCGCTGCCGTGGTCGCCGTCGTCAGTCGTGAGCACCAAGATGTTCTTGTTGCCCCAGGCCAGGAACCCCAGGAACGACAGCGCGAGACCGAGCGCCAGCCGTGTTCCGTGGATGACCCAGTGAGCCGGACCGTGGTAGTGGTACCACAGCATGCTCCGAAGTGCCGAGAGCATCAGAACACCGCCCTGCGTTCCGATCAGCAAACATATCAGGCGGACCACGGCGGGCGGTCGGTCACTCACCGCGGTGGGGTAAAGCCACAAACTGCCACTGAGCGATTCGACAATCGGCTCGTTCCCGATCTCTTCCACAAGGAGGGCGGCATGGTACACTCGCTCGGTCTGGACAGTCGCGTTGCTGTCAACTGTCGTGTTGAGTGCCGAAAGCTCGAGGTACTGGTGGTACGTGTGCTGCGAGATCTCGATGTTATAGCTCTGGCGGGGTCAGCCATGCACCCGGTACAACCGAGGCGCCAGACGCACGCTAGTGGTCGCCAGAAGGACTTGGGCGACGTATTGATACGCCGTGATATTCACGTCCACTACATGCGTCAGCCAGACCTGCTCAACGCGCCGCTTGGCCGGACCTGCCTGTCGGATTGGTCTGGTTCACGATGGCCAACCAGGACGCGTATTCTTCCTGATACGGCGGCTGAAGCTGCAGCTTGTTCAAAAACCGCTCAGCCGTCCGGATGTCCTTGGCGTCTAGGGGTTTCTGGGCATTCAAGGCGTCAATCGCCCGCTCAAACTCGTCGGCGACGAGGTTGATGCCGTGGAAGTACGAGATCGTCACCACGATGTTCTGCAAGTATCAGCTGGATGCGCAGCGCACAACCAGTGGTTGAGATTCACCACCAAGGATGCAAGTAATAGCAGAAGCCCGAAGTGGAGAGGCCAGTGAACGCTGCTTGATGAGTCGGATGCTCTGACGGGGGAAGACTCACAGTTCCCACGCCAAAGACCTCTTTCCCCTCGTTTGTCGATGTCTGTCCTGCTTTCCGAAGCTGGACACATGTCAGTCATGTGCAAGCCACATGGAACGGCGGACATACAGGAAGTTGTACAGGCAGAATATGACGACGATAACTGAGCAACATCAGCTGATGGGAGCAAGGTCGCATATGACGGACATACCCAGGAAGACCTGCCCGTACGTGTTTGTGCTCTGGGTCGATAGGCCAGAGATGGCGTAGTTGAAAGCTCTAATCAGGCTGATGAACCCCTCGCCCCTGGTCGTCAGCGCGGATCTTACCCCCAGGACACGGGCTCACAAGATGATCAAGGTGAAAGCACCGTATCGCTCGCTCAGACGCTCAAACGGCGGCTGCACGTGCGCGCTAGAATAGATGATCGCAATGTTGGCCACGATCTCGCTGAGGATCCCGCCATACAGCAGTCCGATCTACCGGGTCAGTGAGTCGCTAAGAGGCTTGCACTGTGACTCACCTTGGCGCGGGTGAGAGAGTCTGTCCACGGCGTGAGGGATACTGCGATGATGGACAGTGTCATCGAGAACAAGAGCGACGCCGCGTGCCATATCTGATGCTGTCGGACGCGCCCGGCCTTGCTGCCCAGCCTAGCACCTGGACGGTCAGCTAGACACTTACGGTAGATACCGTGGCGGTGAACTTACTGACGAGATACTGGATCGCTAGAAGCGCCCTGGCAACACAGAACGCAATGACCACAGTCGTGAAGCTGTCTCCAGAGGAGTCTGCGCGATCAGCGTAATGACCCGGTCCTGTGATCACGCGAACGTACCATGGTCGGTGTAATCCATCCCAGTGAGCTTGAGGCTGTCTGGGTCCCTGAGAACGGACAAGTCCCAGTTCCCGCTCGCCGCGCCCATGTACACGAACAAGGCGATCTGGCATCCTTTGGCGATCCGGTGGTACAGGTCTTCGGTCTGGTACACGACGTCGTAGTGCGTCTGCGAGCACCACGACCATGTGAGGATCACATAGTACGACAGGAAGGCCGGGATGTTGCCAGGCGATGTCAGCTCGTGAGTGGACGAGAAGATGGTCAACACCGCGACCACCACGAGATCTGTCCATGAGCCAGGAGCGTCTGTAAAGGTTGCAGGCGCGACTGACCGTAGAACAGACTGAGCCACTCGCTCGCCTCGCTTTCGGGCTGACACCACTCGCTATGTGCCGCCGGGTCCGCCTTCGGTGGCTTGGTGATCCACTTGACTCTAGGCAGGTACGTCTTTCTCCGCGGAGCGAAGTGGTCGAGCCTATGCTTCTGACCTCGTTGGCCATCGGTCGGCTGCTGATCATCGTGCAGAACGTGGGTGTGCTCGGACACTGCGTATGGCCTGCTTTTGCTTTTCGGAGAAGAGGGCTCTCCGCTGTGAGAACCGGAAGACGTTGTCCCGCTGGTCTCCCTCCGATCGAAGGGTTCTCTCTGGCTGTTGGGTTGCACCGCGCCGTCCTGGCTGATATTCCGCTCCGACTCCATGGTTGCAAGTGGGTTTGTCGACAGTCTCTGAAGACTGCTGTCGATCGATACAGTCTTTATAGGCTACGGCTGACGGAGAGCAGCCAATCTCGTTGCTTTTCACGTCGTCCGCATAGACGACGCTCGCAGGCCCGGGCCGCTTTTCACAGTAGTTAGGGTACGGACACGACAACGACAATGTGACCAGGTGACTGCTGCATTCCGTTGTCTGTTGTCTGCCTCTCACGCTGCCGCTCTGCGGGCAGTGCGGACTGGGCCAGGCAGGCTGTGGCTTGGCTGACTGACTGGCTTGCGCCTCCATTCCTGTCGGAAAAGGCAAAACAGCTGACCGGGTGGGAAAGACGGCCCAGGAACGCCGTCCTTTGCGTGCCGGCATGCGAATCGGACTCGCTTGTCCGAGGCACCGTCCCTGACTCAGAGGGTTGTGTCTCCCCAGGCTTGTCGGGATATCGGTACGCATAATCGGGGACGATCGTCGGCTCGCTGAGGGTCCTGGGAAAAGCTTGACGTGAAAGGTGACTCGTGATCGCTCAGTCTCGGCTCGAGACCGCAATCACACAGTGCAATCATTACGCAGCACGCATTCTCGGTGGCCGACAGCGGCTTTAAGCTATGGGGCGGCGGCGATCATTGGACTATCTTCGAATCCCCAGTGACCCCAAAGATTGTTTCGGTCCTTGTAGGAATGAGGCATCGCAGCCAGAGCTTGGGTCTCTCCTGACGAGCGGCGCCTGATGACGATGGATGCTCCCGCAGTACGGTGCTTGTTCTTCGGCATTCCTCGACTGGCATTCCGATAAGCTGAACAGAGCGCCATGGACAAGATCGTTCATGCCTATTTGATGATGACTGGGACTACTCTGCCCGCCTGGATCCCCAGCCATTGCGCCCTTCCCAGCCGCCCCTGGCCGCGTCGTCCCGTGGAGGACGGTACCCGCCTCCGTCCTGCCTGTCCCCACCCCCTCCTCCCCCTCCTCGGCCCCAAGCGCCCCGCTGTGGCCTCTCACTGCCTCCGTCGGTTCGGTCCGGCCGGTCCCCTCGTTCATGCCGGTCTGGGCGGTCTGCTCGGTCGACACCGTCTCCCCGGTCGCCCCGATCTCCGCGGTCGCCCCGGTCGCGGTTGTACCGCCCACTACCGCCATTTTGCCGGGGCTCGTGTCCCTGCTCTCCCCGGTCGTGGCCGTACCGGCCACTACCTGGCGCTGAGGCGTGACCCTCGCCCTGGTGTCCGTCTGCGCCGGCCGCACCGGGCATAGGTTTCGGCTGACCGGCGACATCGAGTAGCGCGCGGAAAGGGCGGTACTCGCACGTCGTCGATGGTGGCAGTGACAACAGCTTGGTGATCTTCTCCCTACACGAGTCAGCGCAGGTCCAACCGGAAGCATGTTCCCGGCACATACCTCAAAGCACCGCTCTTGACCCCTTCGCCCTCCTCTTCGACCCAGAGACTGAGGATGTCCTCCGGCTGACGAACACTCAGGACCAAGCCGACCACAGCGTCCGACTCGTCGAACTGGTCACCAACCAGCGCCATTAGGAGGCTTTCGTACAAGAACGGCGTGATCGGGTGTTGCAGCCGCAGGGTGAACTTGCCTCCGCTAGTATATTCAGCGAAGAACCATGTACTTCCCTAACAGCAAACCTACTCTCGCATCTCCTCCCAGACACCAGGTCGGCCTACGCGAGACAAGAACACCAGGACATCCGTGACGGCTGGCAGCTCGTTTGGAGGCGTGAGGTGCGAGTACAGGTGCAAGAACGACTCGATCTGCGACATGAGCACTTGACCCAGAGCAAGCAGCATAGCTGGAACACGTACCGAGCCAAAGGTCGCGACTCGCCGGATCTCCTTCTCGTATTCGACCTTCGCTCCAGGAGGACGGTGAACATATGAGATCGACCAGCTAAGGGAGATAAGTACCGGGTCATGCCGTGCGCACTGCCAGGCTTGCGGGGGCGACTCACTCGTGTCGCAAGGGATGCCTGCCTGCCGCGCCGGTCTCAGGCTTGCTGTTCTTCCCGACCGAGAGACTCAGGCGAGAAGAGCCTGTGAGCGAGGCAGGCCGACGGCCCGTCGGCGCGGCCATCGTCCGAGTAGAAGCGGGGCTTCTTCCGGTCAAGGCCTCCAAAAGAGGAATGCGATAGCTAAGCGTTCAGACGAGCGGGTATGCCCGATCAAGCGAAGGTAGATGCAATAGAGCTCGGTAGATATCCAAGGAGTGAAGGTGGACCGATGCCAGGATGCGAGGCAGAAGGCAGAACAAGCAGAAGGGAATAGAGGAAGATGGTAGTGGAAGGTGGTCGGCTTTGTCGCCTAAGAAACCCAAACGGTCCACAAGCGCCGACTCGTTGATGCCTATCTGCCTCTTCCCGACACCCGGCCAAAATAGGCACAAGTTGTGATGAAAGGCATGTTACGCTAGGCTTGACGTCATGTGCACCGCCAAAGCGGAGCTGGAAATATGTGACATGGACTGCGAGAGATACAGTACCTCACAGAGTCAGAGGTTCCTATCAGATACATACCTTCGCTCTCGCCCATCTGTTCAAGACCCATCCCTTCCCGATGAACCCGTCCAGCTCGCAGTCAGCCGTGCAGCCGTCCATCGAGATGAGCGCCAACACCATCGCCCAGCAACCTGGCGCAAAGCCCATGATGGGTGAGTTGATCCCCGACAAGACTTGCGGGAATCCGACAGGGCTGACGGCTTTAGCCACCCAGCCTGCTATCGGAGAGTCGTCACAGGTGGAGGAACCGCTGAGGTTACGAGGAGGCTGCCCGGGACACTTCTGCGGTCTTCGTGAGTGACCAACAGCCACAAGGCTCAGTCCATCGCTGACCAGTTCAGCCATTTTGCCATGCCACTGTAAGCCTGGCCACCGATATGCAGACCGCCGGGCGCATCTGCTGACACTCCACAGGCGATATCTGCATCATCCCTATTCCGTGCTGCTAGACGTGTTGGTTTTCTCCAGGCCAGATTCGTTCCCTTCTGTAGCTATCATCTTCCCGACCTCATGTATCGATACACGCTTGACCCGACAGACGTACCTCAGACGAAGGCACGAGATGGAATTCCTGACTAAAATACCTGATACACGTCGTTTGTGACCTTGCCATCACCAGACTACATTGGAAGGACCGATAGCATCGCTCGCGTATAGCTAATAGTACAGGAAAGAACAGCTTCCTAACAGAGTGACCCGCCTAGTCATCGTCCTCGTCCTCATCCGAGACCGCAACCTTTCTACGACCTGCCATGATGTCAGCGTTGGTCTCGCTCAAAATGACAAGCATGACATACCTCCTCTCCGTGGCGGCGCTTTCTTCTTGACCGGAGACTTCGGCGCTGCGCTCTCCTCCCGCCCTCTACCTCCGCCTGCATCTTCATCACCGCCATCATCGTCGTCATCGTCATCGTCCTCAATGCTCGCGCCCCTTCCCTTCCGACCACCGCGAGTGCTCTTGGTGGCTGTTGCGCCGCCACGCTTGGCTGCGCGACGCTTAGCTGCCTTGGTCTTACGCAGAACGTCAGCCTCGAGCGCCTGGTCCTCCAGTCCCTTGGCCTGGTGTTCCGCCAGAATCTGCCACAATTCAGCACAGAACCTTGTGCGTCACGAGACTGAGCAGCGTACCGCCTCAAACTCTTTGAGCTCGGTCTCGGGCTTGTTCGAGTTCTTGTTCGATCGGGCTTTGGCCAGAATCTCGGTGAAGCGCCGGAAGACCGTCTCCTCGTGCAGCTTGTCCTGGTAGAATGGCAGGCTAGAGAGTCAGTCATCGGCAGAACCGGTCCGCGGATGCTGACGACTCACCCTTCGATGAGCTTCTTCATGGATCGCTCGGACTTGAAAGGCAACAGGGAGAGACAGAACGAGATATCGCGCCACTGGCGCTCGTCTGTTGCGAGGCGGAACCGCTGACACAATTTCTCGACGATCGCTTCGGCCTGCTTGTCCTTCTCGATAAACGTGAAGATGAACCGCATCGTGCGCTCAAAGCACTCCTCGTCGACCTTCCACCGGCCGATACTGAGGTGCGAGATGACGTCTTGCAAGTTATTGTACAGGGCGTTATCCTTGGTGCTCAGTTCAGTGAAGAAGAGCTTGGCCAGGTCCGAGATACGCTGGTCCGGGTCTTCGAGGCACTTGGCCATCTCGCCAAGCTGACCCTTGACCTTGATCATGCCGTTCAGGATCAGGTGCGTCAGCACCATCAGCGTGTTCTTCTTCACGATCGGGTCCGGGTCCGCAAGCCCCTGGTACAGCCGTTCCGAGTTCTGCCGGCTGTCAACAAAACAACATCACACTTCCTCTGTAGACTCACGTCGTCGATCAGGCTGCCGAAGGAGACGGCAATGTCGCCGAGGGCAATGACGATGTTGCTTCGCACGACGGGGTCCTTGCTGGTCTCGAGGATCTTGAACAGGAGCAACAGGTGGGCTTCGCAGAACTGCGCCGACACACACATGAGCTTTGTGAGCGCCAGTGTGGCTGCCTGACGCAGCACAGGAGACTTTTGCCGATCAGCCCTGCTCTCTTGGTAGAGGAGTAGACGTACCCTGTAGCGCTTGGGGCTGGCGCAGATATGGGCGATCATGGGTCCGTACATCGCCAGCAAGCTCTTCTCGCCGTACAGCAGCTCTTTCTCCCGGATACCAGCGACAAGGTCGCCGATATCGTCTTCGGCATTACCCGCCACAGCGTCCAAGTCGTTACCGTCCTTGTCAGCAGCCTTCGCAGCTGCCTTCTCTACTTCGCGTTAGCTTTCTAGCACAAGCACTGCGAGGATCACACAAACACTCACGCTTGGCAGTCTCGTCCTTGCGGCGCTTGAATTCGCGCTCGACAAGCTCGAGGTAGACAATGTGCTTGATGGCGGTATGCCCCACGGCAAATACCAGCTGCGCCATGCCAAAGCTGCCGGTCTGGTCGCTCGTGCTTGTGGGGTCCCGAGCCGCCTCGGAGCCGGTTCGAGACCTGAACGTCTTGCTTGGGGACGCAGACGTGACCGTCTTGGCTGGGCTCGACAGCATCGCGGTCTTGCTTGGGCTGGCGGCCGTAACAGTCACATCTCCCTCGGCGTCCGCCTCGGCATCGGTCTCGACCGCTTCGGCCTCTTCGTTGGTCGTCGTGGCTGGAGCACTGGACGTGAATGCACGCTGCGTGAGGTTCTTCAGGATCTCAGTGCACAAGGCGTCAGGCTGCTCGCCAAGGAGGTAGATCGTGTTGATAGCCTGTTCGGCCATACCGAACCTGCCCAGTCAGCCATGTGACTACAGTCTGGGTGTCTGTCGACGTACCATTGGGGCGACTTGGGGGCGTTCTGGACCATCTCTTGCAGTTTGGTAAAGATCGGATTATCCATCGGCAGGCGCATCGTCTTGTCGGCCAGAGAACCTGTACAATGAGCCAGGCTCACCCTGCCGCAGTGAATGTCGAGACTTACCTTTTACCTTCTTGGCGGAACCTCCGAGACGCTGCAGAGCAATACAGGTGTACCTGGCCAGGACAAGGTCGTTCTGCGATGCATTAGCAACAGGAGGGAGAGACGCGTCGCGCGCCTGAGCTCACCATGCCGAGCGGTCCAAGACCTATCTTGAGCAAGCTCTCGACTCGCTCCGTCACCACCTCGCGCTTCGCCAGAGCAAGCATGCCGAGCACAATGATGGCGCCCTGCCTCTGCTGCTTCGGGATCTCCTGCTCGGTGCCTACACCGCGTCAGCCCCTGAGCCTTTCGGGGGACCGCCTGGACGCACTGTACACCTGCCAGAGCTTGTGGATGACGTCTCCGTGCACGCCGCCATCGACCACCATGGTCCGCATCAGCTCTTCCAGACTCGTCAACTCGGCGAGTGTGGCGCCGTAGGTCCGCCTACGGTCATCAGCACAGACCTTTCTGCGAACGTGTCAGACCTACTCGATCATGTTCTTGGCGATACGGCTAATCTGCTGCTTGGGCGCGAGGTCCGGGACGATGTCAAAATACAGCGACTTGTACGTTTCGATCAAGTTTCCCTTGACGCTCCGCCCGTCGACCTGTTCCTCGCCGTTGGGTCCGGGGCCAGACCCGACAGGGGCGTTGTTGTCTTTCGTCCAAATGAGGTGGAGCATCGTCTTGATTCCCCGCTCGGCGCCGGTCATGTTGTACTCGTAGGCGGTTCGGAAGAACCGCATCGCCTCGAGGACTTCGGACTTGGTCGTCGACACGAGCAGCTGGCAAAGCGTCGGGATCGCCCCTTCGAGCTGGTTGATGAACTTGAGTGCGTCCGAGTAGTACTTCTTGGTCAGCCGGAGGCGGTTGATCAGCTCCGGGTCGAGCGACGATGCCTCGGCTTCAATAGCGGATACGTCGAGCTGAGACTGGCGAGGCTTCTTCTTCTTGCTCTTGGGACGCGGCGTTGAGAAGCCTTCCGCCTCGTCATCTTCGGCATCCCCCGTCTCTGTCTTGGACGACGACGACCCCTGACTTTCGCCTTCCGCCTCATCCTCCTCATTTTCGCCCTCGCCTTCGCCCTCGGCCGCCTCGGCCTCCTCCTCGTCGTCGGACCTGTACCCGACCCGCTTCTTCGCCATTTCCAGCTCCTTGGCGTCCACCTTCTTGAGCTCCTCGTTAACCTGATCGTATCGCTCCTGCCACTCTGGCAAGTTGAGCGTGCCTCCGTGCAGGGCGCCGAAGGGGTGCGTTTCGAGCAGGCGGGTCAAGAGCTGGATAGCAGTCTTTCGAGCCGAAGACGTCTTGTCTTCGAGCGTGCGGATCGTCAACTCGGTGAGCCGCGCCCGCTGCTTCGGGAACTTGACCGGCAGGCTAGCCTCATCAGATACAGCCAAATAAGCGCCGGAGAGACAGACTTACTCGCACAGCTTCATGACGGTCTGGAGGACCTTGCACCGGACCCAGGAGTTGAGGTCGAGGTACCGCTCCATCAGAATCTCAAAGAAGCGCTTGATCTGTAGCTTCTTTTGCTCCTCGTCGCCTTCGTCCGACAACGAGATGTCACGAATGAGCAGACCGATGATCTCGATGATCGCCATCCGCATCGGGTGTGCCTGTCCATCAGCCAAAAGACCATTTATCATTTGTGGTACTTACTTCGCCATCGAGGTGAGCGAGCAGGAGCGGCATCTGCTTCTGCACTGCACGGGGACTGCCCTCAGCGAAGCGGACGAGGAACCGCGAAAAGCTTCTTGGGCCCTTGGCGTCCGAATGACTGAACGTCTTTGCCGCGACTTCACGCAGGACTTCTTCGCCGAGCTGGCCGTAGTCGAATTCCTTCTCGAGCATCTCGAGCAGTTCGGCCATCGGTTCGGACAGGTGCTCGAAGTATGTCAAGTTCTGGATGATGCTGGTCTGAGCGCCAAAGGCGTGGCCGTTGAACTTGACGGCGAGGCAGATGACGCGGTAGATCCCCGTGCGAACCTCGACGGCCTTAAGGTGCGACTCGGTCTCGCATAGTTGGTATGCCGGTTTAACGAAGCACGACACGAATGATTCTCGCTCGGAAGTCGTCCGCCAAATTCGCGACGTCGGCAACTTGAGTGCCCTCTGGGACACAGACAGGACCGTAGGGATGTGGTCCGCCCACGCAGAGGTCGTTGGCGACCGGACGGCCTTCTTGGCGCGGCCGCCTTTCCCCCGTGCCGCGACCGGCACGTCGGCTGCCGAACGGGCGGAAGCGCGCTCCGCGACGCTGACGAACCATTGCAGGAGGAATGCCCAGATCTCGAGCGGCTGCTTGTGCACGAGCGGCGCGTCCATGTCCTCTGCTGAGAAGCCCGAACCGGACACGAGGCCCATCACGGCGGTACAGTGCTGCGTCAGCGCCGAGACGATCGCGTCTAGCGTCTTGACGAGGATACCTGCTCCGACAGCAGGCGCATCATAGTGTTTCAGGATAGACCGGAACACGTCCAGCGTTTGTCCCGAAGTATGAATGACCGAGTCCGGGTCATTGACGATGGCCTCGATGGCTTCGGAGAGGTGTGAGTCGAGTGCCGATTCCGAGAGGTCCGACAGGTCGAGCTCGTGCGGGATAGGGTAGAGCGATGGGTCTGCTGTGAGCGACAGCAGCTCCTCCTGCAGGTTGAACTCATCCGTCATGGCTGGCGGACGTCCTGCTACTGGAGAAAGACCGTCTATGCGAGAACTGCCTGTGGTCAGTGGTATGTTTACAAGATTGTGGTTCTGGCGCGTCGAATGATCCGAAGTATTACCGCTTTGGGAGAAATCAATCCCGCTCATTCGTTTCCCCCACCCTCTACCCTCCACGGCCCCCACCCCGCCGGAAGATCCGTTGGAACTCGGCCCATTCCCGCCCGGGATCGTCGTGAGACGCGACTGCACACGGTTCCCTGATCTCAAGTCGACGTCTCCGTTGTTCTAC
The DNA here is from genome assembly GCA_037040355.1 of Cutaneotrichosporon sp. M94-02A. Classification (NCBI taxonomy): domain Eukaryota; kingdom Fungi; phylum Basidiomycota; class Tremellomycetes; order Trichosporonales; family Trichosporonaceae; genus Cutaneotrichosporon; species Cutaneotrichosporon sp. M94-02A. The sequence continues at coordinate 456,893 of JAXQGU010000098.1, forward strand.
CTACTTGTACAACATCAACCATGTCCGAGCCTCAGTTCTTCGAGACCATTACCAAGGTCAGTTCAGCCAGTGCCCGAGGCTTCACTTGGATGGTCCACTCCGTCTATTGGGACACCGCAGACGCGGACGGCCCCACTCCGAGGAGAAGCCATCAGACGGCACAACGTGTGATGACCTTGCTGACAAGGCAGTCCTTCGAGGATGTCAAGATTGACGACTCGGGCGTAGACACCGCCGACTTTGCCGAGGCGGCTGAGAACCTGGTCAAGATCTTTGGTGAGTGTCTGCTTGAGTATTAAGGCGAGCGCTCTGAGCTCGTCTCCTGAGTCTGAGCTACCCCCGCGGCTCGGGCTCGAGATCCATGTTACAACGACGCAGAGCACCACTGATGTCTCGCGCAGGTCTCTTCGGCAACCCCGCCTTTGTCGTCGTCCAGAATGACATGACTGGTAACATCGCTGTGAGTCAGCGCCGTGGGATCTAGAGCCGACCAGGCTTCGAGCCCGGCGAGCTGATGAGCTGCGGCGCTTCGCGCTCCTCTCTAGATCATCGCTGACAGGCAGAAAATCCGATCGGCGCTCGCTGCCAACCCGACCGAATGCAGCACACTCGAGAAAATGCTCGAGTACGAGAAGAACAACCTGAAGCCCAAGGAGCGGAAAGGCACCGAGGGCTTGTTGTGGCTGCTGCGCGGTCTGAAGTTCACGATGCTGGGTCTGCGCGAGAACCTCAGTAACCCGACCGAAGAGCTCAGCGCGAGCTTTACCAAGGGGTACGAGAACAGCTTGAAGAAGCACCACGGGTTCGCCGTCCGACCCGTCTTCTACGTCAGTCCTCGCGCGTACCGCACCCGCATCACGCTTGCTGACTGACCCATGCAGCTGGCGATGAAGGCGTGCCCGTACCGTGCGACGTTCTACCCCAAGCTCGGACAGCCCACCGAGGTCGTCATGCCCAAGCTCGAGTCGTGGCTGTCCGCGCTGGAGGCCATCGTCAAGAAAGAGGAGGGTGTCTTCAAGGCCGGCGGCTTTGGCGAGATCTAGAAGGTCCAAGCATGCATCCTGCCTGTATGATCTTGGCTGTCCCAGTGCTCCGGTCCTGAAGACACAGTTGCTCCATGTTGCGGGGACAAAGAGATGATGCTGAAGTCACGTGATGCCTGGATATGACGCTTTGGGCCCCGGATCTTGAGACGCGGCTGCATGTGTTCCAGACACACATCCTTGGACTGCCCTTCCCCTTCAGGTTGATGAACCCATTCTACGCGTCTTGCATCTTGTCAGCAGCCTGCGCGTGCATCAAGAACTTCTGCTAGCTGTATCTCTCGCTCCCTGCGAAGGCCATACCCAGATAGAGTATCCGAATGTGAGCTCTGCCTTCATTGACCCGTGTCTCGCACTGACGTACCAGGCCTCTGCCAGTTGAGCGATCGCAAGGCTCTGTGAGTACACCAGACGACACAGTCGACACGGACGCATCCAGATGTACATGGGCCTGGCTGACCCGTGTCCTAGGTGTCCGCTCTGGTGGCGCGCTTCTCCACAGCTGCGAAGCGGGACGAAGAAGCCGCTCAGAAGGAGCGGCAAGCCCGCGAGTCGTTAGGCTCGCGTCGAGTGTCGGCGGCCAACGCGCCGGGCACCCCAGCACGAAGTGCGAGCGGCTCAATTGCTACCAAAGTCGAAGCCTCGAACAACACGGGTGTCAGGAGTGGCTCTTCAGGCGATACCGCCGAGGAGACAGCAGCGCCTGCCTCTGAGTCCGGAGGAGTGAACGGACATGGGCCTGCGGAGACCGTAAAGGATGCAGTCAAAGAGGCAGGCCAGGGGATCAAGAAGCTTGTGGTCGGCGACAAGCCAGCTCGTGATCAGCAGGACGGCAAGGCGGCCGAGGGATCATCGACCATCAAGACTGCTAAGAATGGCACGGCTGGCCCGGCGTCCAAGCAGTCTGTCGGAAGCCCGAGATCTGTGCCCCTGCCTCGGTCACCGATCGACGTAAAGGCCACTGCCTCCCGCGAGTCGTCGAAGCCCAACGGTGACGCGTCCGCCTCGCCTCGTAACGCCGCGCGCGAACCGCGGAAGCTGAGTACGGCGCAACCTGCTGGTCAGCTCGGCAGTCCTGCGAAAGCCCAGGCTACGCCGTCCAAGGCTTCTGCCGCGGCGACGCCGAAAGCCACGGCCACGAAGTCGCCTCAAGTACCTCGCACTTCAGCCAGCACTAAGCAGGCCGGCGGTCCGTCCACGGCTTCGCCCAAGACCGCGCCACTTGCGAGGTCAAACTCAACACGCGGCATGTCCGCCAGCACTCCTGCTGCTAAGCCTGGACCCTCAATCCGATCTGCTGCCACAAAGCCTCTCACGCCGAGCGTGACAGGCCCTGCTCGTTCTCGCTCGTCAATCAACTCCACCGGGGACGCTCAGGCGCTACGACCGCAACTCACCGGTACGCCGTCCAAGCCGACTGCTTCGTCGTTGGCTAAAGCCCGGTCGTCCAACCCGACCACTCCTGGTGGACCATCGTCTTCCGACTTCTCTCCATCTGCTGACCGCACCGGCCAAAGGCACACGATGAGCCTCGGTCGCGCCAGCGGCAGCCGTCTCGCGTCCGCGACACCGAAGACGCCTTCCTCGGGGGGAGCGTCCGCTCCCAGGCGTGTCGCACAGACCAGCCCCTCGCCTGCGAGCGGCTCGGCATCGGCGTCTGCCAAGCCAGCGGAGATCAAGTCGGACTCTGACGGGAAGACGCCCGAACGGCGAATATCGACATCAACGTCCTCTTCCAGGCTTCTGCAGGGCACCGCTGCTTCGCGAGCACGGGCCGCCGCCGCAGCAGCGAGCCCCCATGCTTCGCCTTCGCCCGCCACAGCGTCAAAGCCGGCTGGCACAAATTCAGTGCAGACCGGCAAGACGCCGGTCAAAGCGGCTACTATCGGTAAATCGCACAGCAGGACGCCATCCCGGACACCTTTGAAGCCCGAGGCTGTGCAGCCAACCGATCCCAACACAACAAAGGCTGGAGGTGATGAACCGGCGACAACGAAGGCTAGCGAGGTCGAGCACAACGGAACGGCCGGTCCATCGAACGGAAGCGGGTTGCCCGAAGGGGCTACGCCTGCTGTCGGCACGAACCCGATCGGTCGGCTGGGCCTCGCCGCCGCGCGAGAAGCTCCGGTTCATGCGCCAAAGACAGCGACGGATGCATCTGCACAGTCTGCGAGCAAGCCCGCTCTGCCGGCTCCTCAAGTGATTGCCACACCCGACGGGCCTGTCGACGAGCCATCGACTGCGCCAGCGGTTGAGGCCGGCTCAAAACCCGTATCGGTCGGTGAGCCGGACGGTGACGCCGCGGAACAACATCGAGACAAAGCCGCCACTTGGAGAGCAGGAGAAGAGGGAGAGAGCGGACGCGAGCCGGGCGCCGAGGTGGCGCCGAGTCGTGCGGACAGCGAGTGGGATATATTGAACAGTCAGGACCTAGCGGACAAGGCGGACGAATCGAAGGCTCAGTGAAGGATACACTGGTCGCCTGCATCTTACTGCTCGTCATCCCATCCACTTCTTGTTAATAATGGATTACATGGATCTTGACTAGATTGCTCTGTCGCTCCAGTGGACGGACAATGGCGGCATCGTCCGCTCTGCTCGCCTCGCTATCCGTTATCGGAGTGTGCATGGCTGTGGACAGGGCGAACCCCCTGGTCGTAAAATTTGCTGGTAGTAAGCGGTAGAAACATTGGCTCAGGCAGTACAGATGCCGTTTACGAGTTACATGAGCGGTACGAGAGCAAGCTACAAAGATAGAGAGACAGAGAGATACTGAAAGTTGCCAAGAAGTCCAGATGGGGCGAAGCAGAGTTGCTCCGGGCGCGCGCCGGCCTAGAAGTTAACATCTAGGCCATTGTAGTTCAAGCCCTGCAGCATGCCCGGGTCAAGCACCTCGAGGCCGGCAGTGAGGTCCCCAGGGCCGCTCAAGGCTGCGACGGCGGCCGCGGCGTCAAACGACTTGCCAGTGCCGGTCGACCTCTGCGCATTCAGACCCGGCATCAGGTCGCTGAGGAAACCGAAGTCGGGGGTCCGAACGATGGCAGGCTCGGGCATACCGGGCGGGGCGGTCATGCCTGGTAGTGATGCCGCAGCACCAGCCTGGCCGGCATTGGCAGCGAGGTTGGACTGCGCACTGACAGGCGTGTCGGTCGTACTGAGGCTTGTGGCGCAAGATGGGGCGGTGGGCACACCCTCGCCAAGTCGGGTGAACGTCCGAGCGGACTTGAGCATCTCGCCGTACTTGACATTGGCGAAGACGTTGTATCCCGGCTCGTATGGCGGCGCGGCCTTGAGGACATTGAGCAGCGCTTGTGCCAGCCAGTAGTAGGGCAGTGCCTCTGACGTACCGTCAGCATCATCCGGCTGTGTGAGAGGAGGGCTACGCACCTTCGCAGTAGTTCAGGGGCTGGACGGAAGGGGCGCTGTCGGACGTGGGACTTGTATGCGATGAGGAGCCTGGCGAGGTGCTCGCAGCAGGCGATGCCGCACTGCCACCGAGACACAACGAGTCAAAGTCCCATCCTTCGCGCCACTGACGAGTCAGCTCCGATACTATAGCACGATACGGCTTGACTCACCCGCTGGAGAGCAAGGGTGAACCGCTCTTTGAGGCTCTCGCGGGTGACGCGACCCAAGTCCTTTCCATCGCTCGAGAGCATCTTGTTTTGTGGCCTGAGCCAACTGCACGAAACCCAGAGGTCCGTCAAGTCGCGCCAGTCGCCCCTGTCGCGCTTGCCCTCGCCGATATCCATGACGCCTCGCAGCAGAGTTAGGATCATGGCCGTGCGAGCAAACGGCCCGTACTCGCTCTCGTTGAGCAAGTTGTAGAACTTGGTGTCGGCGTTTTCGTGCAATGTGTCGAAAGCGCCAAATGTAGGCAGGAAGAACGTGCGCCGCATAGCCTCGTCGAGCGTCATGGGGCGGTACTTCTTCACTGCGGCATACCACTCGTCCGGATTCTTGGCTTTCCAGAGCGTGTCGGGCGCGGGGACAGGAAGGTAGGCCAGCTCGCAGGAGTTGAGGATGCAGGGAATGTTGGACTCGAGTGCCGAGACGGTGTCGAGATGGTAGACGAGGAACGCCGTTCGACGCCGCGTCTCGAGCTGGATCCATCGGCGCCAACACATGTTGAGTTCGTTTGGCGTGTGCAGCTCTTCCGGAATGGCAATCTCAGGCTCCATGTGGTCGAGATCTTGGTTAAACAGACCGATCTGGCGGGAGATCTGCGCTAGTCAGCCGCTGACAACGGCATCACGTATATGTCACCGACTCACATTGACGATGGTGCCCAGATACATGTTCGCCATCTGCCGCTCGTGCTCGTCCTGACTCAGGTAGTACGGCGCGTGGTATAGGATGAGAGCCTGGAGGAGTGCGACGTTGTACTCGGTCATCAAGACACCCTTGGCTGTCGAGAATGACTGCAGTGGGTCAGTTATGTCCCGACTTGCTGACCGCGCTTACTTACCTTGATCAGCATGTTCGTCTTCTCGTTTCTGACGACAGGCCCGCTTCGCCACTGCTCCACCGCGGCGTTCTCATCATCCCGCACGCCCGCATCGGCCTTTCCAGACCTGTAGTTCTTCTGGTACATGCTCTCCCATGTCCCGCCGGGAGGAACAGGACCATCGAGCGAATCGGGCCGTTCGCCACTGGTTGTTGGCGCATAGCTGTCGAGCGCCACGTCCCATTTGATGCTGTTTGCGCGAACTCCGCCGACGGTGCAGATCGCAAAGGCCAAGCAGCCGGCCGTGTCGACGAGACGGAATGTAGGCACATGAACAAACGACAAATGGTTGAGCACCGTGTGGAATGTCCGGCAAGCAATGGTCGATAGCACTCGCACCGATGGCATTCGCCAGTGCGGGACTCGGTAGCACGTTGCGAATCTCTCAGCGTCGACACTGCCTTTGTCAGCTTGATCCGTTCACTCGACAACGGTGCTACGCACAAGAACGGGCTGCTCGGGTCGATCTCGAGACCCTGCTGCGCCGCAACGTGCGCTTGGTCGATACGGATGAGGGGTCTCTCAGGGTTTGGATTCGCTCGTGTCTGCGGGATATCAAACATGGCGAGCTGGTCCAGGATGGTCATTGCGTGCTGCTGTAGGTTCGCCTGCTGCTGTTTGTTCTCGGTGTCGGAACCTCCACCTCCGGGCGAGGCTACCGTTTGAGGCAGGGTCATGTTGAGGAGGGAAGGCGAGAACAGCGAAGAGAGCGCCCAAGGCGATAGAGGCTTGGGCGATTGGCCGAGGCCGAGACCGGCGCCGAGGCGCGGAGAGAGCGTCTATAACGCAGATGAGCTTGCGTCCTCTGAATCAAGACGGCGAGTCAGCGCGAGACGTACCCAGTTCATATTAACACCCTCACCAGCGCTTGCACCATCCTTCTGTGCCACCCCACCGATACCCGCGGATCCCGACGACGCCGCACTCAGCCAGCTGAGGGTACCGAGAAAATTCCCCATCGAGTCACCCGCAGCGAGAGTCGCCTGCGCACCGGCCGACGTGTCGTCGACCAAGCTGCCACCGCCGCCCGTACCGGCCGAACCGATGCTGTTGTTGCGGGCTGAAGGACCGGCCGTGCTGTCTGCTGCCGACGTAGTCGCGTGTTCCATCATCATATCGATGGTCTGGCTGCCTTCCCAGTCAGGAACAACTTGTTGACCTTGTACTGTCATGCCAGCACCGGCGCTGGCACTGGCCGAAGGAGGTGCGGTCGCACTGCTGCCGTCTGCGGACTCATTTGGCGGGACACCGCCGGGGTAGGCGAAAGATAGCAATACCGAAGCATCCTCGAGATGATTTGGGTCTCGAGGCTCGGGGAAGGCCCCGGACTGCTGGAAGACCGGGATGAGGTGAGGCGTGTACTGGGAACTCTCGCCGACGTCGGCGTAGTAGTTGCTGTTGTTCATGTTATACAGGTCTGTGAGGCCGTCGTGGCGGTATCGCCCATTACTCGCGGCATGCTCGCCAAACTCGTCGCCGTCATCCTCAAAGCCGTCCTCGTCATCTAGCCGGCGACGCTGCTGAGGATGGCCGTTGGCGGCACCGTCAGTGACCGAGGTTCGACGTTTGCGCGACCGAGATGGCGAGCCGTTTCGTGCATCGGTTCGTGAAGACGACACGGGTACGCCTGGGTAGTTGCGAACGGCGGCAGGTGGAGGCGAGTTGGTGTTTCGCTCGGTCGGCGGGGGAGTGGGGTGGCATCGCCGGCGGTGTCGCAGCAGGACGTCGCTGAGCGATGAGCCGCGAACTGTACAGAGTTGTGGCCGACTTACCTTCGAGCGAATGCTTTGTTGCAGTCTCTGCACTGGAACGGTCGATCGTCCTGGTCTAAAATGGTCAGTAACTGCTGGTGCAGGAAGAGAGGTCAGACCCACGTTTGCGCTGGTGTCTTTTCAGGTACTCCATTCGGCTGTACGTCTACGTTCCGTCAGCATCGCCACTCGACAACACGGTCCGAAGACGTACCTGCCCGCATCCTGGAAAGTCGCAGTCGAACGACTCTTTCTCGCGCCCGTCCCTGCCTCGAGGGCGGGGCGGCTCTGGCGCGCCATGCTCGTCGTACGTGGTGGCGAACTGTCTTCGAGCGGGCATTTTGGCTCGGTCTCTGCGGTGATTCTCGAAGAAGACCGATCGAGCGGCCGATGTACGCGGGGTATGGTCGACCTTGAGATCTGAGGGACTGGATGCCGCGGGTGGTCGCCCTCCACCGGGGCGATGTTTAGTGTGAAAAGGCTGGGTAGTGCCGCTGTCCGGGCAGTTTGCGTCGAGAAGTTGATTCCGATGTAGTCGACTGCGTCTTTCGCGAGGGTGCAGCTGTACGCTTGGCCGTATTCACGTGCGAAGGCGAAGGGGTGTCGGGCGGGGGTGGGCTCGAGTGGAAAGGTGGCTAATAGGAGAGAGGAGAGGATGTGGAGGTCGAATGGTGGGACCTCCACCGAGGAAGGGTGAGAGCCAGAGCGGGCGGGCGGTGGCGACTGGCCCGCGTGGGTTTCCCTGGACCTGCTAAACAAGCCGGCGTGTTTGACTCGAATCGCCTAGGCGTCTTCCGTGAAATCGTGGCAGCGGTGCGCGCTGAAAGCCTTGTGGTAGGCGACTCGAGCTGTATGCATACGCCTCAGAATGGATCATATTGCCTCTTTCCTGCTTGAAAAGCGGCTTCCTTGATTATTTCTGCGCCAGATTTGAGTGTTTTCTCCCATCATGCTCCGTCGGAATTTGATTCCGCTCACCGAGCCGGCGAGATGTGGATCAGAGGAATCTTGTGATAAGAGAGGCACATTCTGAGCGTCAACCTCGTCACAGCTGCATCTCGATTATGTTTGCTGGCCTCTTTACTCGTCGCGCTGTCGCTGTCGCCTCTGGCGCCAGCTCAAGCGGCCCATCCACCGCTACCCGACAATGCTCCGCCTGTGCCCGGTCATCCGCCGGTTCCGTGACTGTCAACCCGTTCGCGGCCACTTGCCTCCGAACCGCCATCATGCCGCCCAAGGCGCCCACATCACTGCGGACTATCTCCATTGCGCCGTTGACGAATGTCCGGCCCTCACTTGCGCAGTCTAGTGCTGGTTCGAGATTGGCGGACGCTCTTTCGACAAGTCTGCGCGCTGGAGGCGTCCAGGTCAGGGGGATGAAGGTCCGGAGTAGTGTCAAGCGGTTCTGCGACGGTTGCTCGGTTGTCAAGCGGTGAGTCGCAAGTCAGCCTGTCCGACGAGGATCATTCTGATGAGACTAGAAAGGGACGCGTCTATGTCGTCTGCTCGAAGGACCCCAAGCACAAGCAGGTCAGTGCCTTCGCTGTGGCAGCTCTCGCTCGTGTAGAAACTGATCGTCTGTAGCGTCAGGGATAGATCACTCTCATCATTTGTACTATAGCATCATGCGATCTCGCACATCTCCCGGCCATGCGATTCTGGCCCGTCATTGCATTCAGTCTGATGATCAGCGATTAAAGCGACTCCATATCTGGGGTATTCTGTGATTGACATCGGCAGGCAATCTGCAGCTAAGCCAAACCGCCAGGATGCCAAAAGATGCATATGCAGGGCTACTTGGCCATCTGGCCCTGGGTGCCGGGCTTTCCGCCCTCGAGGATCTGGCTGATGCTGCCCCAGACGAGCTTGGGGCTCTGAGCGGCGTCGACGGGGGTCCAGACGCCGGTCTTCTTGTAGTAGTCGACGACGGGGCCGGTCTGGGCGTGGTACGTCGCGAGACGCTTCTTGAGCGTCTCGGCGTTGTCGTCCGATCGCTGAATCAGAGGCTCGCCCGTCACGTCGTCGGTCATGCTCTTCTTCGGCGGGTTGACTCCGGACCGTCAGCCCCTGGCTCTTGCGCTTTGCAATGCCTAGACTTACACTCTCGGTGGTAGGATCGGCCCGAGGCGGGGTGGATGAGGCGGCCGGTGATACGGGAGATGAGCAGCGCGTCGGGGATCTTGAGCTCGACGGCGTGGTCAATCTGCTGCTGGCTGGCCTGGAGCATCGAGTCGAGCTTGGACGCCTGGGGCACCGTTCGGGGGAATCCGTCCAGAATGAAGCTGTGCTGTCAGCTAGGCTTTCGCATGCGAGCATGAGTGCCGACTTACCCAGACTTGCAGTCGGGGTTGCTCTTGAGCTCCTCCTGGATCATGCCGACCATGATCTCGTCAGAGACGAGGCCACCCTGGTCCATGATCTTCTTGGCGGCCTTGCCGAGCTCCGTCTGCTTCGCGACCTGCGATCGGAGCATGTCGCCCGTGGCCAGGTGGCAGATGCAGTACTTGTTGGCGATGTTGGGCGCCTGCGTGCCCTTACCTACGGGCGTCAGCGCTCCACCGGACAGAGGAGAGGTCCGTGCTCGCGCAATGACTGTGCGCTCCTCGCACTGCGACTATCACTCACCAGCTCCAGGAGGACCGATCAGGACCATGCGAGGCGCCTTAGAAGGCGCGATGCCGACGGCGGCCTTGGCCGAGTCGAGGACCGACTGGGTCTTGGCGCCCGCGCTCTTCTCAAGCTGGCCAATCTTGTCCTGCAGCTGAGTATCGAGTCAGCACCTGAGCACGCGTAGGGCAGCAGGCTTTGGTGGCTACGCCACCACACTCGAGGCCTGATTTACCTGCGAGACGAGGTTCTTGAGATACTCGAGCTCGGACGAGCCAGAGTTTCCGGACGAGGAAGGAGCAGCAGCGACCGCCATTTTCTGCCAGTCAGCATTAAATAGACCTCCTCGTTTGCTTTGACCTGGACTTACAGTTGTCTATGTGATGTCTATAGGAGACTTGAATAACAAAACGGACCGATGAACCGGTTGGACAGCTTCCGACCCGACAAGCAGCAACCCGTCATGCCAACCGTGGCCCAGCGGTAAAACACCGCCGGGGTTAGATTCGTGAGTGGTTATGTTTCCCACGGTATCTCTGTTATGCCGTAATCTGGCCCCGCGCGTCTGGCTTGTTTTGGCTGCGGCCTGATAGTCTTGGCTTGGCGTGTTTGGTCAGGAAATAAGCGCGGGACACAGGTTCGAAAGCGCACAGGTCAACGCTACTCAAAGGTCACCCGTTACAATTTCAACTGTATCCATACATATCACAAGTATACCAGTGAGTACAGCTGCTCTTTGACAATCGGTATCCGTCTGCTTGTGCATTCCTTGCAGAGTGGCGATCCAAACACCCCGTCTGTTCCTTTGTCCTACTGTACCCGGACCGGCTCAGGGCGACTGCGCATTTGCCTGTCGGCGGGATACCTGAACACCAGCGACTGACCTTCATATAGTACCTCGTTCTATAAGCTTATCAAGTCGCTCAAGATGTTCGCCTTCGCCGCTCTCGCTTTCGCCGGCTACGCTGCCGCCCAGTCCACCACTGCGTCGGGCACCGATGTCGCCATCGTTCAGGCCAACTTCCAGAGTAAGCCTTGCCCTGCCCGACGCTTGACCTACATTCACTGACGGTTGCAGATGCCCAGCTGGTGCCCCAGCTGATCCAGTCGTTCATGCCTCAGGGCACGCTGTCCGTGCAGTTTGGCGGACAGACCATCGCCATTGGCGCCAACATGAGCCAGAGCTCCGTCAACTCTGCTCCTCAGTTGACCGTCACGCCCACCAGCGACTCCACCCGCATCAACACCAACTCGGCAAGTCCCTTCGAGTGGCATGTGGTCATGGCTGACGGTCGCAGATGTACACGGTGATGATGGTGGACGCCAACCAGGTCGGCACGGACCAGAACCAGACCGCTCAGACGAGGCACTGGCTCGTCAACACCGTCGGACTGTCCGGCTCGGGCCCGTACGGCATCAACTACTCGGGTTCCAAGGCTGTCACCGACTACGCCGGCCCCGGCCCCGCTGAGGGCAGCGGCTCTCACAGGTAAGTCCGGGTTATCCGGTCGCGGTGGCGGTGCCGCACGCTGACATGTACAGATACGTTGTGCTGCTGTACGCGCAGTCGTCGGCGTTCTCGCCTCCCGCCAACCTGTCGACGGCCGGCGTCGGTCTCGGCACTTTCTTCCTTGACCAATACGTCTCGTCTTCTGGTCTCGGCCCGCTTGTCGCGGCCAACTACTTCCAGGTCGAGAACGGTGTCGCCACCGCCGTTGTAAGTCCTGTCAACCCACTATACAACCGACAACTTTGCTGACGCCGGTGTAGCCTATCGCCACCTCCGCCGTCAACACCGCCACCGTCTCTGCCCTTGTGTCGTCGATGTCGAGCAGCTCCGCGTCTCGATCGGCCAGCGCCGGCGCTTCCGGCTCGAGCACCTCCGCCGCCGCTGGTTCCGCTACCAGCAAGTCCGCCGCTGGCCGGGCCGAGGACTTCACCCTTGGCTGGGGTCTGATCGTTGGTGCTGTCGGCCTCTTCGGCACCCTTCTCGGCGCCAGCGCCCTGTAAGCAGCGTGGCCCTGCTTCGCGGCTGGTGGACTCCCTCCCACTCATACCTGCACGGACATTATCTCATGCACATCTACGCCGGCATCTGCTTGTCTCCGTTCGTACTTGTGCATTGAGTGGATTTTCCTCGCCCACCGCCGCTCTGCGCGTCAGCCGTTACGGAGCTTGCGCACTGAAACATGGAAAGGGGCTACTGCACCCCAGCGTGCACAAAGCTGAAGGACTCAACGGGGACGGCGTTCGGCTCCTTTCACTTCTGACCTGAACGAGGGGCATGATTGCCTTTGTCCTGGCTTCGAGGGATCTGACAGCGATGTTCGCTTGCTGAATTGGTTCGTTGAATTAACGCTCGTCCTCCCCGAAGATCCTCATCTTGCGCTGTGGACATGGCCTTTAACGTCACGGTCGACGACCCGTCCCCTCTGATCACCTACAATGGGGTATGGGGTAACAACCATGCGGGTAAGTGGCCAAGCCGTCAGGCCTGGTTACCCCTTACTTGAGGCTGATGCCGTGGACAGGTGACTGGGCGTTGGACAGGTATCTCGGAGGAGAATTCCACTCGTGTGGTGTAGACGGATGCAGCGCCACCTTCAGCTGGGACGGCGGCGACATCACCCTCTGGGGCTCGTTCCGGACGAAGTGAGCTTCGCCCAGAACGTTCAGATCCGACGATCGCTCACCGCTCCGTAGTATGGGGTACTACTCCATTATCCTGGACAACGGGCCAAAACAGTACTTCAACGGGTACAGGCCATTAACTGCTCAAGAGGTCCCCGCAGTCACCTTCGCCTCGCACGGCCTACCACAAGGCTCGCATACGATTGTCTTGACCAACGAGCAGAACTACGACCCAAATGGGGCACCCAACCCTCAAGTCCGGTACTGTGAGTCCAGGGCCGGCGACGGGAAGCGCTTGGACGTCAGCTGACCGGTGGGTAGCGATGGATATGGACAAGATCGAGTACGTCGGGCCAGACCTGCCACAACAGCTCGCACCGAGGCCGCCATCGACATCGCAAACCGCCTCAGGCTCCTCTTCCTCCGCTTCCTCCTCGTCTTCTGCCTCCTCATCAGATACTGCCGCGACGACGGCCACACCACCGTCCTCGTCGTCAACCGATGTAACCGCCGCCAGCTCCGAGTCATCCTCTCTCCACAGCGAAGCCGAGACTCCCACACCTATCCCAGACGCCACACAAACCCCACAACCGACATACGTATGGCCAAAGACAGCTGCACAGGGTCAAAGCGCGGCCACGGCCCCTCCAAGACTAGCGTGAGTCGGCTGCCCCGCGGATGGACGCCACTGACCCCGCCGCAGACACGACCGTCCACAATACGCAGTCGCGACAAGCGGCGGGGAACGCTCGTCACCACCTGGGGATCCATCGACGATGTTGCTGTTTCTTCTGGCGGTATGCCTGCAACGACGGGTATGGCAATAGTAGGGTATGACGGGCTTTCCAAGGGTTTCAGTGCATAGATCCGCATGTATTCGGGTACAAAGTGGTGCCAAACGAGGGACCACTGACCTTTCACGATACAGTCGCCAGCATGACCCTCTCCTCCGACATGTTGCAGCACTCGACGAGCTCTATACGACTTGGACTCGAAGAGATGGTCATGACCGAGCTGGTGCCAACGAACTTTGAGCCTGCTTCTCATCAGCTCTCGCCCAGGCAGTGGATCTGGGCACTCACCTTCTTCTGTCCCGACGCGATTACACGAGACAAACACCACCTCCTTGGCCTCCTTCGGCGTGGCGGTAACAGAAGAGTAGCCAGGCGTCGGGTCGTGTAATGGCGTGAGGCGGGCTGCCCAGTAGTTGAGATTGTGCCTGGATGGTGCAGAGGGGTCCAGCTCAGGCTCCACGTTTGGCGGTTCCGCAGGGGGATCTAGCCAGTTCATGCTGCCACGTCAGCGTCTGTCCCCCCGGTGCTCGATTGTCAAAGGCGTACGGCACGACGAGCATGTCGACCTCATTGTCTCGGCAATAATTGGCAAGCTCGAAGGCGTCCCAGGGGGCTGCCCAATTAGCTAGAGAGTCCTTGATGACTGCCGCAACGGCCTACCGAGGAATTCTTTGGGGTTCATATCTGGGACACATGAGCATAAAGCCCACAGCTTCGACAGATCCGCCTACCCATACAGATGCCCAGTGCGACCCTGCCAAGCGGCTGAGGCAGGTCGAAGTGCATGAACCCGTCACCTGTGCACGCATAAGCTAGGCGGCTTCGACAGGCGGGACGATGCTCACCTGGCCGAGCCCAGTTCTTGTCTGTCTCGAACAAGAACGTCTTGCGGTAATTGCCCAGGACCTCTCCGCTGGGCGCAACCAGAACAGCGCTGTTGTATCCCACCCCGAGCGCCTCACCCTCCAGCTCCTTGATGCTGGGCGGCCCGGCATCCGCGGTACTCAGGCTTCCGACTCGAGGCCTGCTGCCTGATGGTCCCGCAGGTTGCTCCTCGTCCCTAGTGGGGCGTTGCTCGTCGCTTGTTGCGGACTCCGTGTTCGCGGCTTCTGGGTATCCCGCGACCACATGGCATCTTAACCGTGTCGCCAGATCACGCGCGAGGAGTGACGTTGCTCCTATCCGAGGCTGCTCGAGGTATGGCAGTATTGATGAGGGCGAGCTGAACACGTATCCTGAGAGAGCCATCTCAGGCAGGACCAACAGATCCACTGTGCCCGGCTGCATCCTGTAGCCGGTCAGCTCGAAGACACTTCGGTATAGAGCGGAGCAGACGCACCAAGCGGTCATCTCCCGCACCTTTCTCGCATTGTCCTGGACCCTACCAAGCTGACTGATCAGCATGATTGAGATAAAGAGTACTTGCTCGGTGAACGTACCTTCGGGTCGAACTGGACACAAGCGATACGGACCGGTTCTCGGCGGTACAGCGGTGGACCGAAATCGGGCGGCACCCCTGTTCTCGGCGACGGAGAAGGCGGTGACAGGGGTGTAGTCATCCCGAGCCTGTACCGAAGCCTTGCAGGCAGCAAAGACGCAAGAAAGCGGGACAGCTTGGAAGGATGTATGCGGGATAAGCTGTGCCAGGTGTGGTTGTCGATGTGAGAACGAAGGTGGAGGTATCAGATGCGGAGCCCCTCGTCCCGGCCTGTGGCGCACAGGCGGCGTTATGATGAGGCTGGTAGGGCCAGCGCCGTTCTCAGCACCAGAGTGCAATACGGAGCAAGAATTGGACGATGAGGTATGCATACGAGGGGGTCGAGAGGGCCAGGAAGGGTCTCGGTTGAGCGAGCTCTGGTCACGGTGGCCCCGGCGGACTATTCACAATACTATCGAGAGGGGGGGGGGGGGTGTGTGTGTTGTCGATAATGAAATCAGGGATACCAGAGCCTACCAGGAGTTCCCGATAGGCAGCGCTGCAAGCTGACTATCCCAGAACTAGCTAATGGGCTTCGTTCCGAGGATTTGTGGCCTACAGCTGGCCTCAACGAGCTAGCTGAGAACTGAAGTGCCGCTCGTCAATACAGTTTACCCCCTTCGCTCATCTCATGACTTACTACCCATACCGGGAAGCTTCATGAGGCTGTCGGTGTATTTCTCTTGGGATTACTCGGGCCTTCTCACTGCCCTCCAGGTGTTTGTACTTTAAGATGAACGCGCCACTGGCACGCATGTCAGCTTTGACGGTGACTGAGTTGATTTCGTTGCTTGGAGCGCGACAGTACCAGTGAAGAGCTGAATTCGCGGATCTCTCCCATAGCGAAAGCAGGCGCAGTGAAATATAGACCTCATACTCACAGGTCTTCGACTGATCTCCACTCAGTGAAGCCATGCTCTTTGACGATAGCGAAGGAAGCTGTGATTATAGCAGATCTCTCAAATGTCAGCTCCCTCAACAAAGTCGTGCCAACGAAGGGGCAGATCATCATTGATGGTCGTGCACAGCAGAGCAAAGAAACTCACACATTAGAGCCGTGTTCTTCCATGATGTCGATGAGCTGGTTGTGGAGAGACGCGCTCATGTCGAAGAGCATAGACAGCCCAGGTCCGTACTGCACCGTTTCCCCGGTCGGGAGGGTGAAGTCGCCGAGCTTAGCTGGTGTCCAAGTGTCATCGAGGGCGGTGCAGTACGAATAATGGGGCTCTCCTTTCTCGTCGGGCTCGACCTTCCACTTTGTGATGGATGACAAGTCGATCTTTGAGGGCGAGGTAGTGACGGTCTCCATAGTGCCGAGGCTGATCAGGTGTATGTAGAGAGTTTCAAATCCCAAGCGGCTGTGAGCACAAGAACATATTGAGCAGTGCTGGCGAACGATCAGAATCTTATACCTTGCAACGGCTCGAGAGATCTATTCTGTGTAGCCGATGCGCAGTCGCAGTAAAAGGAATGTTCAATTCATGCTCTCATCCTTCGCTTCGCGGTTCCATTCACCCCGACTTCGCTCGAAGCGAGGCTGGAAAGGAATGACCGGCCGGCGTTCTGTCAAGCGAGGCTGTAAGCGAAGTTCTCACCCGGTCTAATCGGGCGAGCAGCGGAGCCTCGCTCTTCTGCCCGGGGAAGCCGGGGACCGACCGCAGGCAAGCGAGCTGGCAGGACTGTGATCCAGATTTTAGCCAAGTGCATCTCAGCCTTCGCGCAATGTACAGTAGGTGTCCAGATGTTCTGAGCTGAGGACAGGCGCCATGCAGGCAAAGGCCCGATTCGTTGTCGGTTACCATGTACATACAGTACGTATACCGTACTGCTCTCCATGATCTCAGAGCGCTTTCGCAGTCGCGTACAGAATGATGAGCATACTATGTACATTCTGTCCGGAAGACCGAGACCGGCCCGGAGCTAAAGACATGAATGAATGCGTGCATGTAATCTGAGCGGTAGCTTCTCGCAATCGAATGCACAGTCATATATACATAGCTGGCGAAGTCGTCTTCACCAATGCTTCATCGGACCATACTCAAACCAGCCGCAATCAACCCCGGCGTTGACGCACCTCTGCGATCATATCATTCAAAGACACGGCGACTGTTTTAGTGCTAGGATTATAGTCAGCCAGGATCCTCTTCACCCCAGACCTCGGTGAGGAGGACTCGCATCGCACGGGCTTCCCAGGACAGTCCACCAGAACCGGACTACCGCGTTAGTATCGGAGAGCACTGCGGTGAATGACAGCCATGACTTACCTTCTCAGGATTTGTAGACCCCGAAGTAATCAGCCCTTCAGAGAGGAAGATCCTGAACATACGAGCCTCGGGGTCTCCCCTGTACAGAGTCAGTGGGGGTGTCCAGCAGATGAACAGCAGCTGGGCTCGATGGTCGCCGAGGAAAGCTTTCTGGAGGTCGACACCGCATTTGCGGTTGCGAGCCTGAAGAAGAAGAATCCAGCCCTTCCCGGGTAGAGGTGGATTGCAAGTGCGTGTACTGGACCCACCTTGTAGATCTGTTAGCAGCAGCCGCGACCTTATCCTTGAATGTCGTGAGGAGCGCTGATAACATCTGTCCTCCAGGGGTACCTCGCGCTGTCTCGATGTCACTGAAAGGTATAAAATCCTTCAAGCGAGCCTCAACGAACTTCTCTGGCTCTTCGTTCGTAGAGTACCGGATCTTGGCGGATCCTCCGGATCCCTTGAATGTATGAACGGTGTGAAGCGAGACTGAAGGCTGTGTGGCCGTTTCGAAGAAGCTGGTATACCCCATGGCTGTGAGGTCGATATGCTTGTTCAGTCCCTATCTCGGCGGACAGAGGAAGGGAGGTGGCGCTGTACGGGTGGAAATTACAGTGTTCAGCGTGAGTCTGGACGTCTTATGCAAAGTCGCATAGCGAAAGATGGGTCTGTGTCTTGGAAGGATGCTCTTCGAGGATGGGACGAACGTCACATGAAGACAAGATGCCAGGCTTCGCTCGCCAGGCATCGCTCAATCCCTCAAGCGAGACCACTACCGTGCTCGAAGGGAGTCTTGGCTACTAGCGCTGACACGAAGGCCATGCGACACTCGCTGTGAAGAAGGCCCCCGTGTCCGATGAGACCGGATGTCCGATCGACTGGGTCAGACTTTCCCTTTGTTTGTGATAGCTACGGAGAGCCTAGGCTCGGAGGGATCTTGACCCGTATCTGTGGTGCGCAAACAACTTGGCAAGAATGAGGTCAGTCGATTCAAGATGGCGGAAACTTGACAGACCCTATGGAATCGGACAATGCGCTGCATCTCGCAGGGTCGAAGTGGGAAGAACACCATTGCCTCTGTGGAATGGCTACATGTACCGAACTATGTAGCAACGCATTGAAGGTGTGTCGGCTACGGTCGCCAACTCAATCATCTACTTGACTGAGTACAACGTGAGCGGATGGAGTTTGCAGGCTTTGAGCCTGCTGTGGTAGGGATTGGTTTCAAGTGCTGAAGCTATATCATTCGCAAGCGCAGTCTGTCTATGATAGCCCATGAGTGGTCCTGGCGCTCTCAGAGACGCTCACTCACTCGATAGCTCGGCAGCGGAGGAATCGACAAGGATGCATAGACTCTGAAGGAAGCCACTAACTCACGGACATGAAACGAAAGCGCCAATGCCGTTTCCAGCACGTCAGCTAGATCACCATACCGTAGCTACGACTGAGGGTCTGCGACCGATTCGTATCCGAGAGCTGCGGTTTTATGCTCTAGAACGAGATTGAGCATCTTCTTTGTGTAGTCCTCAGCGCTCTTGTAGGCCTCTGAATCCTTGTTTGAGTTCAAAAAGTCGATACTATCGCGCTTGAGCTGCAGATCCAAAATTCCTGAGAGTGAATGGAAAATCCATGACTTACAGGTTGAGGAGATCGTTCGTATCAGACAGCTCTTCGGCTTTCAACACGTCGTTCATGCGGGAGTAGGCCTCCTCCCTGTTCTGCGTTAGTGCGAGTCCCCTGTAGACGGGCAATCGCCTGACTCGACATTACACCCGGCGACAGTTCCCTGGCTCTGTACAACGAGCGCAGGAAGAGACATCCACTCGGCTGTGCCAACGGACAAGGCCGAGGTCGATCTAGATATCCGCGGGCATAGAACTCACCCGGTGGTATCGCCTATCTCCTTTATCACCTTCGAGAAGAACTTCTCGGCAAGCTGCTTTACCAGTTCCCCTCCCGTAGCTCTTCCCACGGCAGCGAAGTCGGCTGCAATGGGCAAGAAATCCGTGAGGCGGGCAGGAACACGCTCATCAGGCTGATCGGTCCAGTACGAGAGGTTGCCGTCGTCGTCGGTGTTGACACCCTGGACGTCGAGCAGGGACACCTTGGGATGCTTTAATG
Source organism: Cutaneotrichosporon sp. M94-02A (assembly GCA_037040355.1). Lineage (NCBI taxonomy): Eukaryota > Fungi > Basidiomycota > Tremellomycetes > Trichosporonales > Trichosporonaceae > Cutaneotrichosporon > Cutaneotrichosporon sp. M94-02A. Next base: position 476,070 of record JAXQGU010000098.1, read on the forward strand.
TCTGAGAGGAGCTGTGATCGTCCATGCCTGCCGTACCGATAAGCCCGTGCCGTCTGTTTGTCGATTGCTCAGAAGGATGTGAGAGCGGTTGGCGGGTGGACAGTGAAGAGATGTGCGAAGTCTTCACATCTTATATCGCCCAGCAGACAAAGCGTGCACGCTACGAAAGGATGGTTCTACGCGGATGGAACGAACGAGGCATGTATGGAAGACGCCCGCCTTCGCTCGCCTGTCGTCGCTTAGCCTGTTAAGCGAGTCCACCACGGCTGCATGACTGGAATCTTGGCGACCAATGGCCAAGCGAGCGCAATCCGTGACTCGTCGATCAGGTGCCCCTCAGGTGTCCGATGAGACCGGATCGCCGGTCGTGGAAGTCAGTCACCGCCGTCCATCCACATGCGCCATCGGGAACCCCGAGGCTGAAAAGGGATATATACCGTATCTCGCGTGCGCATACCGCGGAGCGAGAACGCGGGCACCTTGAACTGCGGTGGCGAAATCGAGAGGGATCCGGTGCTGGGGGACAACGCCTCGCAGCGTGATTCGGGAAGGCCGGGAGACATCGTTGTTCTCTGTTGTTGTGGCGACCCGAACGAGTATACAGTAACGCGGAGTGTGTGGCGTCTGCGGCTGGCAACTGCTTGCGGTAACGTGCGAGCGGACCGTGTACAACAGGCTCTCAGCTGCTATAGCAGGACTCGGTGTATCCTGGATACATACGGTATCTCTGCCAATCGGCGCTGTAGCGACCCATGATACCCCATACCGCTGCCGGAGTCTATTCGCTTCTAATATGCACAGCAAAGGCTTTGCAGACGTGCATACTGTATGTCCATACGAAAAAGAACCATCGACACTAACGAACCGACGGGTGGAAGCGAACAGAGGGACTTGGAAACCGTAGGAGGTGGTTTTAAGAATCGCTGCGATCTCGTGACTGCTGGGACCGCCTTTGCCTCTTCATCTACTCTCACTATGCGGATTCGCTGGGCGGGTGCCTATAACCACTATTAGTAAGATCTAGGACTAACGTTTGAGGGCACTTGCATCGCTCGCAGCATGCCCGTTCTCAATTCGCTGAGAGCCTGACGAGCGTCCGATTGAGGGTTTGACATCATGAATACAGCGCTGAACCGTCAGCGTGGTGTCGTCTCCCGTGTCACCAGATACCGTAGGCGATAGCTCACAGAGACAAATTCTGGTCGGCTCCCAGACCTTGGGAGTCAAGCAATTCGGTCGCAGCGGTGTGAGCCTCCTCGCTACGTAAGGTCAGCGGGAGGCTTGAAGTTCATGTCTCGACCCGTCTCTGGCGATATGTGGAGCTCTGGCCACTACTGTATAGGGGTCGTGTGCTGGTGTGCTGTAGCTGGTAGGCAGCGTGGGCCGTCCGCCGCATGAAGACATGCCGGTCACGGCCTAATGCAGCCCGGGCCGCCGATCGGATGCAAATACTGTATGCTCGCTTTAGGCAAACTTACCCCTTGAATCCTCTGATGCTGTCTAGTGTGTCCGTATACAAGCGTTTCGCCAGCTCCGTCAGCAGCTCAGCACCGCGATTACCGCCCACGGTGGCGAGATGGTCGCGCACGGGCAAGAAATCCTTGATCAGCGCAGGAGAGAAAGTAGTGGGTTGGGCCTTCGTCGAATACGAGAAGCTGCCGTCCGCATCTTTCTTGAAGTCAGCCACATCCAGGAGCGAGACCGTCTGCTGGTTCGTAGTCTGGGGCCTCATATCAACTGTGGACATGCAGATATTGATGCGTAGAGATTGAGGACTGGCTGTGATGGATTGTACGAGCAGACGGAGAAGCTCACAACCCAAGTCTTTATATCTCTTTTCGCGGACTGCCGGGTCATATGGCGGCTTCACCTCGAACGCTGGCCGGGTCGGGTAGAAGGGAGTGCCCAAGAAGGGAACACACGGCCCCACCTGACAGGGGAATGTCATGCTCGGTGCCGAAGCTGAAAGGAACACGACCGAGCACGACCTCATCCCGGTGACACCGGGCGTCTGAGGATCGGGCCAAACCCACCGTTATCTCGGCCTCGGACGAGAGCGAGCCCCCCTGCTAACGCCATCCTTCCGATTGACAGGGATCTTAGAGGACCCTTTGTTTGAATGACCCCCTACTCGGACGCGATGGGTCCGCTCACCGCGGAGCATCCCCCCTCTAGCAGCATCTTGGCCCGGTATGATCGGACCTGGACGAAGTGGACGGGCATCTGTCAGATACCGGAAGGACTCGCTGCCACATGGACTGCTTCAGAGGCTGTCCGAGGACCACAGCACCCCCTGGTGCATACTGGACAAGGCTCTCCAAGTGCACGCCGATTTTAGCCGTCTCATTCCACCCACACAATCCGCTGGAAACGGTCCAGCATCTGGCCTCACAGCGATAATTACATCTTCTTCTGAGTGTCAATGAAGAGGCTTTGAAACGTCTCGTGCCTGGTCACAGTAGAGTCGAAGAATGAGACCGGCGAGATGCCCAAAGCGCGCGCCCTTGAGCAAAGCGTTAGCCTTGTGTACTGGTGTGAATGGCACGCTTATGCCTTCGGGATTCACTCACCGGCTCTGCACGTATGTATCAAAGTCGTTACGAGCTTTGCAGGCTTTGGATCCTGCAGGAGAAGCCAAGAATGTCTTCCTGCCGGGGCGGTCAGCAACATGCCCACGCCGCCGCGGCAACGGCTCAGTACAGTAGTCTGGCAGCAAGTAGAGCATTGTCTCCTAGACTTACAGGCTGGACTGCTGACCTTCCGTAACAATGCCATTCTCGGCTAGGATCTTCCTCAGTTCGCCTTCGACGAAGTAGCTGGACATGTCAGCAGAGGGGGAGAGCTGGCCACGTATCTCCTGTACAGTTGTGCACACGTCTATGGGAGCGACCGTCCTGCCACGCGCCTGCACCGCTGGCTACTTACAAGGGCAGATGTACCGTGTCCCTATGCATCTTTTCGTACATGCTAACGATCATCTCAGACAGGAGCTGGCCGCCTATGTGTTCGGTCGTGAGAGTCTCGAGCGTGGTCTGGTCCCTGAAGCGTATGGGCAGAAAATCGCCCAATCGGGTCTCGGAGTCGGACCAGGGCTTGCTGAGGGATCGGTATCTGTACCCGTCGCTGGTGTGCGACCACTTGAGGACGTCGTCAAGGGACAACTCGGCGGGCGAAGAGAGAACGACAGTGCCCGTCATCTTCATCGGTTAAGAAGCAGCTTGAAATTAGAGGGGAGATTGGCCCCATGTTGAGTATCTTATACTTAGCTGAGCCGTCTGGGTGGCCAGCCAGGGACTGCTCGGCAACCCCCTGATTGCAGCGGTGCGCCTTCTCGTCAATCTCGCTTCCATCAGAAAGGTCGTCTCACACGAAGACCCTTTCATGTACCAAGCCAGACAACGGTCTCGCCATCTTCCTCGAAGGCCCGCACCTTCTGCTTTTCCTCGGCAGTCCGTTGATGTCGGACGAGTTCAGTCTCCACCGAAGTATTGGCCGATCATCTCGGCCCTGGCAAGACTAGGTGGTGCTTCCGGTCTCTTTCTCTTCTACTGTCCAAACGAGGACGGACCCGAAGTATTCGCGACGGCGTCAGGGGGCGATCACCCTGTCTGATGTCCCTGTGGGGGCGCTGAAGATGCATGCGCTTCCTGCTGCGCATGGTATGCGTCTCGGACAAGGAGGCAACGGCCATGTTGAGAAACATATGTTGCGTTCATCGCCGTATCTATGAGCAGGTATCATCCACATAGACATCACGCAGACTGCTTCGTCTCCATGTTTCCCTTCTTTGCTCTCCGTACTTCGGTGCACGGCACCTCTTGACCGTCATCCTACGCCGGTTCTAATCCCCGTCGTTCGAGTTCGAGCCGAACAGCCGGACCAAGTCTTGGACGCTCAGCCTGCCCAGCCGGGCGACGCCGCCGCCCTCGCCCATAGCGCCGTCGGCCAGCGCCATCTTGCGCTGCTGCAGCTCGAGAATACGCTGCTCGACAGTACCGCGGATGACCACTCGTCGGACATCGACCGGCTTAGTCTGGCCAATCCGGTGCGCTCGGTCGATCGCTTGGTTCTCTGGATGGTCGTTAGCGCTGGGACGAGCCAGACTCTGATCGCGGACTCACCAGGGGCCGGCGACCACGACAGGTCGAGCATGATGACCTTGTTCGCGGCAGTCAGGTTGAGGCCGACTCCACCGCACTTGGTGCTGATGAGCATGACGCGGGGACTGCTGTCGTCCTTGATTGGGGCGGAGAACTCCTGGACGACTTGGTCACGCTCGTCGTGCTTCATCGAGCCGATGTAGTACCGGTGACCAATACCCAGACGCGTGAGGTGGATGCCGACAAGGTTGAGGTATGTGACGAATTGAGAGAAGACGATGACCTTGGATCCGTCCTCGGCCAGGCAATCGGCCAGACGTTCGCTGAAGGGTCAGCCACCCGAGCAAGCATGAGCAGAAGGTCTCGCACTCACGCAAGGTACTTCATCTTTGTGCTCGGCATGACCTGCTCGAACGCCCCTCCCTCCTCTGCGTCATCCACGTTGATGGGCGATGACCTGGAGCTCGAAGCACTGCCTGTGGACAGGCGCTTAGCGCTGGGCTTCTCATCCACCGGGTCGACCTGGCCCATCAGCCCTGACGTCGCGACGGGTACCGTCGACTTACAGCCTTGCGCTTTCCGGCGGCCTTCTCAGACAGCTTGGGTTTCTCCTCGGCCTCGGTCGACGACGGGATCTCCTCGATCTTCGGCTTGGTGTCCTTCTCCTTCTCCGGGTCGAAGAACGCCACGGCGAGGTAGAAGCGGTTCTTGGCCATGATGCCCCGGCATATCGGGCACTTCCGGCAGCCTCGAGTGGTCTGTTCGTCCGTGAGGTCGACCTCCCGCGCCGGCGCGCTGAAGAGTTCCGATATGCAGGTCTTGCAGAAGGAGTGCTTGCACTCCGAGATGGCCTCCTGCTCCATGGGCTCCATGCAGATCGGGCATTCCAGCTCTTTCTCGGCTTCGTCGCCGCCTTCCTGCAGACGTTCGTGGCGCTTCTTGAGCTTCTCGGTGACATCGAGCACCCATTGAGCGCCGAGGGTGTCGACCGCCGCTTGCGAGTCTCGAGCGGCCTCGAAAGCCTCGACCTGGTCGCCGAACAGCTCAGCGTCTGTGATCTCCCAGTCATTAGGGTGGGCGATGTCTCCCGGATTCCTACGAAGCAACCAAGGGTGACCTGCAACAGTCAGCATGACAGCGACCGCCTAAGAGAAACAGCTCACAAGTGAGCTGACGCAGTCGCATCAGCCAGGTCAGGACACAGTTGTAGTGCTTCATGACAGTGCCTAGGTAGCATAAGTAATACGGCTAAGATCGTGAGCGGTTTCGACTCACCCTGGCGGAGAAGTGGTTGAACTTGATCCTCATGCGGGTCTCGACACTGTCGTAGATCATACGCTCCTCGGGCGAGAAGTCGAGCTCGACCAGCTCCTCGGTCTTGGGCGGCAGCTCCAGCAATCTTCGGCCGTTGAGCTCCGACTCCTTATGCCTTCGCAGCATACAGGTTCGCAGGATGGCCTGTAACAGTGTGAGGGCGATAAAGACGATGACGACACCGCACGCACCTGTGCTCGTTTGGCTGCGAGCTTTGGCCTGTTGCGCTGGCAGTTCCCTATGTGCTGCTGATAATGCTTGAGGTCGCGGCATGGGCTGATCATTAGGAACCGCAAATGGGGGAAGATGTCGTCGAGCGAGTTGTTGATAAGCGTGCCGGTGAGTGACCAGCGGTAGACTGCCTGTAGATCCCAGACGGCCTGCGCCGCCCGGGTCCTCCTGTTCCGGATAGTGTGCGCCTCATCCAGCACCACTCGGTACCAGTGGACTTTGTGCAGGGGTCCTGATTATGAGCAGAGCACCTCTGGAATTGGCTTACCCTTTTGTCGGACGCGGTAGGGCCGCACCTCTTCAACGAAGCTATCCTCCCGCTGTGCTCTAGGGGCATCCCGTTTGGGATCTCTCCCATATTCGGACACGATGGTGCCGTACGTGGTGAGGACTACGTCGGCTTGCTTGAGGGGATTGACCGACTTGGTCCGCTGGTTGCCGTGATGGATCAAAACCTTGAGGAGACCCGGAGTGGTCTTCGACTCAATCTCGGCCTTCCACCTGCACGCGTCAGCCAAGCTTCGAACACGCAGGCGGGCAACCCACTGGTGAAGAAGCGCCAGCGGGGCGATGATAAGCGTCGTCTTGCACTTCCGATCCTCGCTCATGTTCCCGACGATGGTCGCGATGGTCTGTACGGTCTGAAGAAGTCAGTCTGTGCAGCTAGGTTAGCCGCTCGGTCGGTCATACCTTGCCCAGTCCTGAATAAGTTAGCATGTGATCGGTAGCGCTGACCAGGCGGCTCAGAAGACCTACCCATCGCGTCACAGAGCAAACCTCCCTTGAACTGCGAATCCTTCTCCTTCTCCAGCATCCAGCTGACACCAAGCACTTGATGCGGCATGAGTGTGACCGTCATCTCTGCAAAGAGGTCTTGCAGGCTTTCAAGCCCCAGCTTGCCGAGGCCGGCCTCGATGTCTGCGTCCGCGGCGAAGTCGTCGAGCTCGCGCTGGAAGTACTGTCCGACACTACCGCTCGTCAGCCGCACCCTGAAGAAAGGTAAAGAAGGAAGGACAACTGGCCTTTCAACGGCCAGAGGCATCTCCCCGAACATGAAATCCTCCTCCATGGGCCCATAGATAGGTAACTCGGGCACTATAGGGCCGGTGAGGATCGGGTCGCCAGCGAGCCTGGGCGTCGCGGAAGGAGCGTGAGGCCAGTAACCAGGCATGAGTGTGCCCGGCACGGGGTCGAGGCCAGCTTCTAGCTTTGCCTGCAGCGATTGCTGTTGTGCCGCTAGAGCCATCTGGGTGGGAGCAAGGCGCATAGTGCTGCTAGAAGCTACGGCGTAGTCTGAGATCAGAGAGGGGTGTGCAGGGGAGGAAGAAGGAAGTTGATTCTGAATGTGGCGTGAGCGGCGTTCGCCAGATCCTGGGATAAACCCCCTTCCTTTGGGCACGTACCTGGGCTCTCATATAGTAGGGTAACTCGTAGCCTTGCCTGGTAGCGAACACACGCGCTTCGGGGTAACGATCGAGCAGCCACATGTGGGGCGGTGGGTACGGAACCGAGCCGACGCAGTACCGCCACTTCTTGAGCTGAGGCACGCGACGCGTGATCAGTTTCAACGACGAGTTCTCCAACGGCCTTGTCATATCATCAGCCACTTGCTAGGGCAGGACCATCGTTGTCAACGCTCACGGCATCTTTCCGGGATACTTCTTCATGAGAGCCTCCCCGGTATGTTTCCAGAAGAGGATCTCGTTGAGCAAGGCTTCGAACCGTTCCGCGTTGGTCGGCTCTGCTTTGCGATCCACGCTTGGTGCGCCGATCGGCCTGCCAAAAGCGATCTGCTGCGTGGCTGTCGGCGGGGTCCGAGGCAGTACAGGCGCGGCAGGTAGTCCCGCGATCGGGCCTGTCGCCCCTGTCTGAGGTCCCGGGAAGGTGAGTGATCGCTGCTGGGCCGGTTCCGCTTTGATAGGAGGGACGTCCGCGCTAGTGCTTCGATCTGGGAAGCTTTCCGCCAGCGCGACAAGGCTACCAGGGATGTAAACCGGGACGGACGGAGTCCTAGGAGCGACAGTGGGCTTGCGTTTCAAATTGCCAGGAAGGTCGCTATCGGAAAGAGCGAGAACGTCGTCCTCCGAGTCGGAGGACAGGACGTAGGCGGGATCATGCTTGCTGCCCGAGCCTCGCGACCGCTTCGAAGGGACCGAGCCGTGGCTGCTCATCCCCCGCAGCGTAGCTTTGCCCTTGGCAACGGCATCGCCCATTCGTCCGATGTCCGGTTTCCGGTCGATGTTGCTGTCGACGTTGCCGAGGGCGGATCGGGACTCGCCGGGGCCGAGGGAGCCCGGGAGGCCCGAGAAGCGACCCACTGGCGTCTTCTGTTGACGTGCTGCCGCCTCCGCCGCAAGAGCGGCCCTGAGATCATCCTGCTTAAGCGCCATCGTTGAACCCGTACGAGCCGCTATATCGGTCGGCGCAGGAGTCGAGCGGGCTGGCGCGCTAGGACTAGGTCGGTTGGCAGACGGCTGACCGGACGAGGACGAAGCAATCGAGTGGTTCTGTCCCATGCTAGAATTGGCTACCTGGTCGTAGACAGCCAGGGCGTCCTTCGCGTTGAATGCTTTTGCAGCCGGGCGAGGTTCGAGCGCTTGTCGAAGATCCTGCGAGGACGCGGGCTGCGAAAGAGTTTGGCTCGAGGTACCCGCGGGCTGAGAAGAGGATGCAGTAGTGAGATTTGGCTGCTCCGGGTTCTTCGGTTTCTGCAGGTTTCAGATGACGGGCCTTGAGTTCAGAAGGATCGGCGGCCGGCCCATGAACTGGGTCGGTGACGCGCGTATCCAAGATGGACTTACCCGCTGTCGAAGCCTCTCTTCCTTGCCCTTCTTGTGCTCCTCGCTCTCACAATGGGACTGCGCTGATCAGCTGCCGTCCGGGATCTCTCATAGTGGCTCACCTGGTACTCCCAAAGACAGCCAAAGCCATCGGCTTTGCCTCCTTCTGGGCGTTCGGGGTCGGCGCCTAGGATAACGTCCTGCAATGTGATGAGCGCTATTCTCGTTATCCGAGCCGACCAGCCTGGTCTTGGAAGAGAATTGGCCATCTTACCTTCCAGCAGTAATTCTCCATACCTGAGGGATATCAGCCGGTATCTACCAGAGCGATGGGTATACTCCGACAAAGACTCACACGTCGCGGTGCCGAATCCGTTCCCACCTGTCCCGCTCCTGCCAGGGCGGGCAAACTCGACGATGAAGTTGGTATCATCAGAATGAGAGACAAGGTATTTCTCGATGGCGTTCAAGTAGAAGTCGGGGACGGTCTGTGCGCGGAGGCATGAGCGTCATGTCTGGTCGACGGTATGGTCTGGCACGGAACTGCTCACCTCGCCTGGTCTGTCGTCGAGCTCAAGGGTTTGCCGAGCGACAGAAATTGCTGTCTGGCGGTTTGCAACCTCAGGCATCTTGGATGATAATGACCGCGGCTGTCCCGACGCCGCTCGCTCGTTGGCCAGAGGGGAATCCTTCGCCCGAACCGGATACCGTGATTCAGGTTTCTCGACAAGACGAACGCTGCGAATATGCAGGCTGCTGAGGGATAGAGCGAGAAGAGTCGGCTGACCGGAGAGGTCTGTACACCTGTATACCTATGAGAGCGAAGGAAACCGACAAGACCGAGACGCGGATGGAGTTGAAGGATGCACGAGTGGGAATGACGAGGACGGAAATTAAAGCAGTCGCGTCACGGACGTCCGGATCCACACCGAACCAAACACACACATCCGTCGGCGCGTCGGGTTACTTCCTTTCTTCACGACCACAAATCTCTCTTTTGGATTCATGTAAGGCTGGCATAGGGCCTCCGTCTCAGTGTGTGAAATGAGAGTGAGCGGTTTATGCATGCGGACTTAAGTTACCTGCCCGGCGACTCAAGGACCACAGCATTCCCTCGGGACGTGCGACGCGTGAAGGATACCCGAACATTGGATGTCGTGCCTGTGACGGCATGAGGCTTTCGGCTGACGAGAGGACGATGTGCGATCGGCGTTGTTGCTCCAGACACCGTCATACGGCGCACTCTGCGGGGCATCAGCGTGGACAATAGATCTCTGCATGATCTCTTTCTTTCATGCGCACGAAGAGTCTTGCATATCTACCGTGGACATTGCTCTGAAGGATGGCGTCGTCGAATACAAAGCTGAGCGCACCCATACCGCTCCCAGATAGGCGGTACTGCGAGCCACCGGTTCGGCCTTCACCGCTGGACCCGGAGTCGGTCGAGGCGAAGAAGCTCAAGGAGGTGCATGAGCATTTTGCCGTTGATGGGTACGAGCTCGAGTCCGATGGGTCTCGAAGTCCCCTGGACGATGAGGAGAAGATGTATCTCGTGAGCAGCTCGAACGACGCGCGTCCAGGCTCCGCTGACTCCGCCCCAGACACAAGAACTATTCTTGCGGTAGGACAACATACCTCCTGAATATACCTTACCTCACTCAACTGACATCTTGCAGGTTCCTGAAAGGTGGGTTACATCCTGGCTGAGTTGAGACTCCGCCTCATACGTGCAGCCACGAAATGGAACGTACCGAGCGCCATCAAGCGGATCGAGGGGTGCATGCAGTTCCGTCGCGCCAACAACCTGTACGACCTCCGAGGTGTCCTAGAGGAGATCAGACCAGAGGTGAGTCCTCTACCATAAGACGGTGGCTATCGAGGAGCTGAGATTTACAGTGGGCGTCTGGCAAGTCGGTCGTGCTCGGCTACACACGCAAATGCCAGCCGATCTACTACACCTGGACGTCCAAAAACGACCAACCGCCATCTCAACGATCTGTCAAGCACATGATGTACAGCATGGAGCGAGTGATGGATCTCATGCCTGCGGGAGTCGAGTGGGTCCATGTCTAATGGTGACACGTCACGTCAAAAGCTCATACCTGACCAGGACAATCCTCTTCTCGGCAGATCTGAGCGGCAAGACGCAGACGAGCAGCGGCGCGATGGGAGTTGCGCGTCAGATCCTGAGCAACATGCAGAATCACTATCCTGTGAGCACGGCATCGTCTCGGTCAGGAATGGTCTCGTCTGACAGACTAGGAACGGCTAGGAGCCGCCTGTCCCGTCAACGTTCCATGGCTTGGGTCGCTTTTCATGACCCTTCTGCTGCCTTTCGTGGAGTAAGTCCCGCTGCTCTCCCCTTTCACCAATTCTGCTGGAGGATATGTAGTGCTAATTCATACGCAGCTCGCACACACGCAGCAAGATCTGGGTCAACCCCGATTTTACCAAGGAGCTCATCGCTCCCGAGCAGCTGCTCAAGGAGTACGGCGGCCACCTCGATGTGAGTCCGGGCTATACTGGCCGGCTCCCTATCCTGTTGTCAAGTAGCTGCTGATAGGCTGCAGTTCGAGTTCTCCGAGGCGTATATCGACGCACTGGTGGACCTTTGCATCGAGCGGCGAGCAGCCAACCTGCAGCGATGGAAGGCGGCAGGTGGCGTGGTGGGACTCAGCGAGTGGGACATCTTGGAACCCGTTCCTGCGAGCTGAGCGTGGAATGCATCGCATGAGACGTGGCGACCACGGGAGATGCGCCTCTCGGTCGATAACCTTGGCCTGCGGTGCAACTCGGGCAATACCAATCGAACTTGATATAGTCCCGGGTGAGCTTGCCTCGAACTCAGCTGTGGCCTTGAATAGGGCTGGGGCTGTCGTGCGACTGCAGTCCGAGTTGTAGCTTCCTGTATCCCAGTCCCCACGCCGAATGCGATGCGATGGGTCAATAGCCACTGTAGTGCGCCTTGATGACCGGCACAACATCGGTCGTTAATAGCATATCATGAGAGAGGACCCAAGGAGGAGGTGTAGCAGGCGCGGGACCGCTATCCTGCAGACTCCGCCCGATGAGCGCCGTCTTTGTGGACGTCAGCCCCGCAAAGTAGTCTCGGCTACCGTGATCGGCATTCAGGCAGGTATGCGCAATACGGTAGGACATCGTTCAGGATCTATCTCTATATGTATATATGACGGGGCTTGGCGCTAATAAAGCATAGGAGCCTCACTCAGAACAGATTCGAGCGCCTCGCCAAGGTTGATCTTGTTTTCCGGTCCGTCATGAAAGTCCATCGCCATGACGACGAGCGCCGGATCCATCGTGTCCGCAACAGCAGATATGAGGCCTCGCGTGTTCAGCCACTTCTCGGTACCGTTGAAGCTGAGAACAACCGTGGGTCCGACCGATGTGTAGCTTCTGACCGACTCTTTGGGTTCGGGCTCCATGAGGGAGACAACCACGTTCCATCGATCAGCCCCGACCACAGGATCCTGGATGTCGCTCGGGGCGGTGACGAAGAGCACAGGGCCTTGTTCGTTCTGGTCCAAAGGTACGATGTGGCCGTAGCTGTTCAAGTTCGGCGAGTCCGTGAGAGCGCGGGTGTCTCGTCTCTTCCACCCGTGACCGCTCGGTAGCCACAAGTTGACCAGGTAGTCGTCACTGTATGCCGACTTCTGTTCAAGCGTCAAGATGTTGTCACCGGCGGGCACGGAAGCGACAAACACACGAGGGTTCTCCTCGTTTGGCTGAAGTAAGTCTGTATGTCCCTGATCAGGCGTTCCGCTCGGGCTTTGGTGAAGGCGGGATTGTCCCGGGCAGACTCTGTCAATTTGTCAAGTTCGACAGTCTGAGTTTCTGCGCCAGAGGCTGCCAGAGAAAGTCTGCCAAACGAGATATCCACAGTCATTAGGCTCTTACACAGATTAGCTGTATATGCGTACGAGCGCCAATGCTCCTACTGACCAGTGGCAAGTGACGAGTCCGAGGGACTTGAGTGACTTGTCGCGTGTCGAACTTCAGCCATGCCTCCGGGGAGGAGGTCCGCTTCTTATATCTCAGCCACGCCGGGCCTGTCCGATCAGCTCGGAAGTAGAACCTTTGAGGCTGGAGCACGGCTGTGAGCCATGTAAGGAGGGTCAGACTCCTCCTCGGCCACAGCGAAGAAAGGAGGCGGGACATTGTCGCCTGCGTTCTCCTTCCTCGGTACAAACATAGAACGCCAAGTCGCGGGCGGTCGCCCCATAGCTAGCGGTGAAGGGAAGATGCTGCTCGTGCTCTTGCGCCACTGTGACGATATGTATGTAGTCTTTTGCGCGGCTGTGGGTCAACCTCGTTGAAGTGTCTGTTGAAGATGCTCTACGAGGTGATCTCCTCCTGGGTTGTCTGCCCCCTAGGCCGATCCGGTGAGCCCAGGCGAGCATGCTGCCGGCGGTCTTGTAGCGAGAACGACCATCAGATGCGAGGCGACAGTGGCGGTGCCTATACTCATTGGGGTCACTACCCAGCACATTATCCGGGAGTCTACCTTTGACATCCAGATGGCCTCCTCACGCGTCTTGCGGAAAAAGGATCGGGCTCATGATCGCCGTCGCTCGGAATATACCCGGACTCCCGACGTCCCGGTATAGAAAAAGAACTCAGCGCAGTGAAGACCGTGGCTTGGCTCAAACAGAGCTCGTCGTACATCGTCGCCATGCAAGTGGTTCAAGTCGTCTGTATTGACCTAGGACCCTAACCGAAAAGGGAGCCAAGGGTTGCACGGAGTGACCTGACAGGCACATTGCTCAGACGGCGCGTTGGCGACTCTGCGACAAGCTATGCTCCTACAGTGGTAACCGCGACTAGTCCTGGCATGCGCTTAATGGCTCTCATCTAAGTTCTACATACAACAATGTACAGACCCGCTGCGCCGTCGATCCGAGTCGGCGGCCAGCGCTGAGATGAGCCACACGTCTACTCCTCGGCCTCATCCTTCTCGCCATCGCCGGCGAACATGGCCGCCAGACCATCGGCCGCGTCGTCCTTGGCCGGCACAAACACCTCGAACGCCGTCCGCTCGCCCTTTTGAATCTGTTCCGCACGCGTCTTAGCGCCGGCCTTGCCCAGCCCAGCAGACCAGCCGACTTTACGTCCCATAGCCTCGGCCGACCTGTCCAGCAGGATGTCGAGGTCTTCGTCTCTGCCGGGTGTCAGCGCATGCCCTCGCTACGCTCGGTATCCCGCGGGGACGTACGAGATGATCTGATCGCCTGCGCTAGCGACGTTGATTTCCTCGCCTTCTAGGTCGAGCAGCGCCCGTGCCATCTCCGCCGTGCTCTCCGTCTTCTGTTTGGTCTTGCCAAGCAAGACGCGGCCGTTCTCATCCACCATTCGGCCGAACTTGCCCTGCGAGATGACCAGCGCTTCCAGTTTGCGCTTGTTGCCCGCTTTCTGCAGAATCTTCGTCTCGACAGTATGAGCGGAGACCAAGCGGAACACCAGCACAGGCTTGGTTTGTCCGATCCGGTGCGCTCGGTCCTGGGCCTGCAAATCCATCTGGGGGTTCCAGTCGTTATCGAAGAAGATAACAGTGCTGAGCGAGTCAGCTGGATCCTCTTATCGCGCGGTTTGCACTGACTCGGCCGCGACGAGGTTGATGCCGAGCCCGCCGGCTCGGGTACTAAGCAGGAACAGCTTAGTCGCGTCGGGCGAGTCACCACCCTCGTTGAACTCCTTCATCTGCGCCCGCCGGTCCTCCTGCTTGGTCATGCCGTCAATTCGGCAGATCTTAAGACCCTTGAATCCGGTCGCCCAGTCCTCCTGCACAAGAGTCAGCAACGATCGGATCGGTCTGGGATGCGGACGCACGATAACGTCGAGCATGGTCGTGAACTGCGAGAAGATGAGGACTTTGTGCTTGCGCTCGAACAGGGCGTCCAGTAGCCGGTTGAGTAGGAGCATCTTGCCGGAGGCGTTGACTAGATCGTCATTGATGATCAACTCGCCTGTCTGCGGATCTGATGGCCAGTCGAAGAGGAACGGATGTGACGAGACCTGGCATGTCAGCACAACTCTATACGACTCGCAGTGCTGAACCTACCTTTCGCAGCTGCATGACGAGGTTCTGCAACTTCATGTTGTTGACGTGCTTAGCTAGCGCATGTCAGCCTATGTCCCCGTTGCCATACCACACGTATGCTCACTCGCTGCTTTAATCGCCCACTCCTTCCCAATGTCTGCTGCGCTCTTCTCCGAGTGCACTCCATTTGGCTCCTGAATAGCAGCGCCCCGCTCCAGATCCCGGATGTACTTCGAGTCGTTCTCCTCGATCTTGTACGAGATTCGGTCCTTCTTGCGGATCGACCGACCGTGCTCGTCCTCGGCAGGGGCGGCAGGCGCCTCCTCCTCGTCATTCTCCTTCCCTCCCTTCTTGTCGATGAGGTACTGCCGAATCGAGCGCGACAGAATCGCCTGGTAGATATCCTTTTGTTGTTGCGTAAGGGGCGCGTACAGCAGGTACTCCTTCTTCGGTGGGAGATTACGCTCGACGTCGACCTTAAGTCGGCGAAGGAGGAAAGGTTTCAAGATGGCGTGCAGAGAGGTGACGACCGATGACTTGTCCAGTAGCCCGTCCTGACCGCCGACGCTGTCCATGTCGTCAAAGTTGAACCACTGCTGGAACGAATCGAGGTCGTCGAAGATGTCGGGGAGGATGAAGTTGAGCAGAGACCACAGCTCCGCAAGGTTGTTCTGCTGAATCAGCAAACGTATACACCCCAGGCAACGGCCGGCTCACGTGCAGGGGCGTTCCGGTCAGGATCAATCGGTTCGCAGACTGATATGTCTTCAATTGCTGGATGAGTCTGTGAGTCAGCCGAATAGCTCAAAGCCGATGCGTGACGACTCCTCTGCTCACTTGCAGTTCAGGTTCTTCAGTCGATGGCCCTCATCGACGACAATGAACTTCCACGGCATGCCCGCCAGGAACTTCTGGTCGTTGATGCAGATTTCATAGGTCGTGACAATGACGGGGAAGGTCTGCGTCGTGTTGGTACCGGCTTTAGGGCCGAAGGACTTGCGGCCGCCTTTCGACTTGCCGACCGGGTCGGTCGCGACGGGCAGGGACATGCGTGTCCGGCGGAGCTCTTCTCGCTCGGGTTTAGAGCCGTGGTACATGATCACCGGGATCGAGGGGCAGAACTTCTCAAACTCCATGAGCCAGTTGTTTAGGACTGACAGCGGGCAGACGATGAGGAACGGTCCCCATGTGCCCTTGGCGCGCAGATGAGCGAGGAACGAGATGGTCTGCAAAGTCTGCCATACGCGTCAGCCAGTTTCCAAGACCAACAGGCAGCTCGCTCACCTTGCCAAGGCCCATCTCGTCGGCGAGAATACCGTTCAGGCCGTTCTCGTATAGCGAGATCATCCACTGGACACCGGCGAGCTGGTAGTCGCGGAGCGTCGCGCCAGTGACGAGCTCGGGCTGCTTGAACGAGTACTGGACATTGTCCTCCTCCTTCGCTGAGGGCTTTGAATCGCCGTCGGCTTCTGCTCCAGCTTGAGCAGTGGGGTGTGCGTCCGTTTGGTCGTTCGGCTGCACCTTCTCGTCCTGCCTCGTCAGCCGCGACCTCGGATCTCGACAGGGAGCTGCTCACCTCCTCTTCGACCTTGACCTTCTTCGCCCCTCTTCCAGTGGTCTCCCTAGCCTTCCGCTTTCCCTTGGTAGGCTGGTCCTCCCTCTCCTCCTTCTCCTGGTGAGCGTGCCTCAACCCGCTTCGCGCCGCCGAGCCGTTGGCGCTGGCCTCTGCCGCCTTCTTCTCCTTATTTTGCTTCTTCGTAGCCGCAAGCTGCTCCGCCTTTTGCTTGGCGATCTGTTGGCGCTCCATCCGTTCGCCGATAACTTTGGCGTAGATTGACGACCGTTCGAGCAAAAACGTCAGCCGCGAGGCGCGCGCCTGAGCCTGTTGTTCCGTAGGAACGTCGCCAGCATCGAGGTACAGCGGAGTAAGGTGTGTCATGTTGTGCAGCGTAGACCGCAGTGGAAGTGGGATGAGATGAGTCGACGCGACATGGTCGTATTTGTGAGCAGCGTGTTGACGAGGGGGTACAAAGGAGTGTCAGCGCGTTATTTCTTGCTTTCAACAGTGCACACGGCCATGTGTGGGACAGCGACCCCTCCTTCCTTTGTCACTTGCCCAGCGGGAGGCACACTAGTGCTCCCCAACGCTGTCCGACGTCCCCTTGCTGCACCCTTCGGGACAGATGGCGTCAGCCACACTCACCTCTCGGTCCCCTGTGGCATCGGCCTCCTCCTTGACTTCATTGACGAGACCGCGAACGCTTGCTTCTGGGTCGGCGTCGGTATCCACAGCGGCATCGTCCCCATCCTCAGGCTTAACGATCTTGACGTCGTCCTTCGAGTCATGGCCGTTGGACCTCGGTGAGGCAGGCATGGATGTTGATGGAGACGCGCCGGCGGTGGAGGTGCCAGCGGTTGTCAAGGGTGGCAGGGCAGACGACGCGCGGGATGCAGCCAGTGAGACCATGAGGAGCTGTTGCTGCCTGGCGAGGTGTTACAGGCGATGAACAAGGCGGAGAAGTCGCTTTGTTGACAGGACTGTCACTGCAGGAGTGACGAGTGTGGAGCCTCTGGATCGGTCGTGACGCGTTGAGCTCATCTTTGATTTCTCGGAACCGACGCGATCGTCGATTCCCCCGGGTGGCAAATGGTCCTGCCGTAACTACCTCTCTCGTGCCGACCTTATTCCATCCTCCCTTACATCGCTTGTGACCAAAACCGAAACGCCGACCGAAACTCCGGACAGGTAAAGCGGGATCAATCTGTGTGGCACCTTGGTCTACCGGCAGGAACTTCGCGCCTGGCTGGCTGGGCTGCGGTGTCCCAGCGCTCGCTGCCGCCCTCCCTGCCGTCCCTGGCTGGCGATTCCACTTTCGACAATTCAGCAAAGTCTTCTCCTCTTCATCCTTCAAGGTCTCTCCAGCAAAAATGTCCGCTCCCAAGGGTCAGTATCGGCTCGACGATCGGCGTCGGTCACGGCGCGTACAGTTTCGCCAGCAGCAGGAGGGAAGAGGGGGATGGTCATGCTGGAACGGATGGGTCGCGTGGGGTGGTTGAGTCTTGGAGGGACGGGCGGGGACGACGGGCGTATATGGAGCACGTCGGACAAGAAGAGCACTCGCTGGCATGCTTGATGCTCTCTGGGGACAGGCCGGATGCTTTGAGGCGTTGGACGTCGAGGACGCTGGTGGACTGTGGGATAAAGGCGACCTGCTGCTGGCGAAATCGCGACCAACAAACCTTCTCGTCAAGAAAGGTGCTGACAGAACCGCAGCCGCTGCCGGTTCCAAGTTCCGCATGACCCTCGGTCTGCCCGTCGGTGCCGTCATGAACTGCGCCGACAACTCGGGTGCCAAGAGTGCGTCTCTCTTCGTTCAAGATCGCAGGACAATTGCTGATCGACTGTAGACCTCTACGTTATCTCGGTTGTTGGCTTCGGTGCCCGCCTGAACAGGCTGCCCGCTGCCGCCGCCGGCGACATGGTCATGGCTTCCGTCAAGAAGGGAAAGCCCGAGCTGAGGAAGAAGGGTGAGTTCTGCATCGAAGGTGGATGATGAGCTTCGCTCATATACGCAGTCATGCCCGCCGTTATCTGCCGTCAACGCAAGCCCTGGCGCAGGCGCGACGGTGTCTTCCTCTACTTCGAGGACAACGCCGGTGTCATCGTCAACCCCAAGGGCGAGATGAAGGGCTCTGCCATCACTGGACCGTGCGTCATCACCTTCCACCACCTTTGGGGTGTTGTGCTGATTTGCGTAGCGTCGCGAAGGAGTGCGCCGACCTCTGGCCCCGTATCGCCTCGAACGCCGGTACCGTCGTGTAATTTAGCCTGGGATGCACGGTGTGACGGTCTTTGCGGTCTCGCGTTTCAGCAAATTGCCTTTGCGGGGGATTGCCAATCATCGCGACGCAGGGGAAGGTTCCGGCGGAGTGGGGGATGACGACTGGAAGGCTTACGAGCCATGGCTGCGCCTGGGCGGAATCGCCACTAAAGCCTCTCTCTGCCTTCTGTTTCTGCCCCTCGACCAGGCTACCCGAGAACAACTGAACGGATCACGAACCGATTCATGTGACAACTAACGCTTATGCTGATATCTAACCCGAACCAGCGGCGTAGACCTCGCCGAACACCTTCTCCTGGAAGAGGTCGTACAGCGTCAACGCGCCTGCGGCCGCAACACCTCTGCTCTGCATCAGCAACCAGGCCGGCTTCCGTCGGTCGTCGGTGCGCCACGTACCGGAGGATGTTGGCGCCGGCGCCGCGGAAGAGGGCTGAGGGGCCCTCGGCGGCAATGACCTTGCGGAAAGCGTCCATCGTTCCCGTGTACTTGACGGCTGCGGTGCCGTCCGCGGTGCCGCCCACGGTCATCATCATCCTTCGTCGAATAGTGTCGAGCGGGTACCTGCCGGCCTATCAGCTGTGCTCAGTGTCGGTACAGTCTGGACGAGGAGACTCACGCCGCGAGGGCGCCGAGCGTCGTCGTGGTGTAGCCGATGCAGAAGTTGGCGAGCGGGTTGCCCTTGAACTGGCTCGGCAACAGTGGCTTCAGCGAGTCGTATAGGCCGAAGTAGATACTGCCGGTCAGACTCAGCCAATTGCAGATACACTCACCCTCGGTAGACGATGATGCCGACGACGGAAGCCGAGTAGCCACGGTACAAGCCGAACACGCCGTCCGTGGCGATCGTCTTCTTGCTGATGGCGGTCAGCCAAGCACCCAAGCCCTGATCATGGGCGAAAAGAGACTTACTAGACATCGAGGAGGCCGTTGAACTGCCTGGCACCACCCTTGGCCGCGTTCTTCGAGTCGACGGAAAGACGGGTTCGAGCGTAGTCGAGCGAGTAGACAAAGAGACCTTTTGCCACGCGTGAGCGCCCACCCTCACGCCTTGAGCGCAGACTTACTGCCGGCGGCACCGGCGGCCGCGCCCGAGGCGATGTTGCCAAACAAGAAGCGAGCATAGCCCGCTTCGCGCTTGGACCCAAACATGAGCTTGAAGTAGTCCTTGAAGGCAAAGTTGAGCGCTTGAGTCGGGAAGTATCGCAGTACATTGGTGCCGTTGCCTCGCCAGTACGACTTGAAGCCTTCCTCCTTCTGCGCCGGATCAGCCCTTATGTCCCGCCGGGACGGCTGGCGGTGTACTCACGTAGACCTTGCCTGTGGTCCTGTCAGTAAAGATCGACACCTGATCACAAGGGACTCACCGAAGGTTCCGACAATACCGCGGTACTGCTCCGGGCGGACCTGGATCAGCAGCTTGACCCGCTCCTACATGCGGTCAGCTGTCGCCGACGAGCGGCGTTCCCGAACGACTTACGATCGGGGCAGCTGCAGTCTTGGAGATACTGGCCGCTACACCTCCCATGAGGAAGTTAGTGACCCAGCTCTTCTGGACGGCCTCGGCCTTGCGCTGCGACGGGGCCGTAGCGGACATGTTGTGATGGTTGTTTGGTTCCGAAACTGAGTGGGGAGAGGACAGATGTCCGAGTAGTGTTGTACAACTGGTACACAGATCTCGCCTCGTCGGTCTCACATGTGCTTATCTAGTGCTGGATCTGACCGCGTCGATCGCGGATGTCGGGAAAGTTCGCGCAGTAACAGCCGTGTCTAGGTCACTTGTCCGCTTTGCCAGCCAGCAGGCGGACGTTGCACTGCACTTGGTGCCTCTGGCCGGACCCACACTGCTCCGCGTACAGCCTTGTGCTGCTCCACCTGCAGAGGACGAAGCGAAAACCAAATCATCCAGAACAAGAGTAATCGTCGCCGGATGCCCGGTCAATCCTCCGCAAGGAGTGCATGCCAAAGATAGCAATAGACGACGGGGACACGGTCGGAGCATTTGGTATCTCGCCCTGGTGGATTTGGTTTTCGGCCATCTCCGTCGTACCGTCAACGGCGCATCACCCCGCGAAGGACGGGAATGTCAAGCGGCACGGAACTGTCGTGATCCGAACGGCTGATAGATGCATCGCCATCCTGCAGTCTATGGCACCGTGGGCCCGACCTCGGCCTCGGTCTCAGCGGAAAAGTGGACGCAGAGCCGAACGAGACTATGTCAGGCTCGCGCGGGGTGAGTTAACGGAGCGCCGTGTGTCGGTCGCCGAGTGCCGGCGACGGCCAAAGCGGCGCCCTCACTTTGAACGGTCTCTCGTGGACGAGGATGAGGGTGCCTTGCATCAGCTCAGCGATCTCTGACCCGCATGATGCTCGCATAGCGCTCATCTGTACCTGCACTTGCCCAGGTCGGGAACCATGTCCCAGTTTACAAGCACTCTCGTACACCTCCACTTCCGGCGGAGTCGACGAGACATCTTGATTTCGAGTCTGATGCTCCGTCTTCGACATATCCCACTATCTTGTGCATATTCACCTGGCATACAGACGCGGCATCATGCAGGCCTCGTCGTCCTCATCACAAGCACAGCCTGTCATAGGCATTATTGGTATGGGCGACGTACGTCCGTCCCTCAGGGGTCCAGGGCCTCGTGTAGCAGCCTCGCTCATAAATGCAGATGGGGAAGATGTACGCTCGGCGCCTCAGTGAGGGTGGACTCAAGACGTGAGCGGTCTGGTCTTGTATGACAGCAGTGAATACTTATCAATGATTAGGATCTATGTCTGCGACAAGCCGGACAGTTTTGAGCGTTTGCAGCAAGAATACCAAGGTGTGCTGCCTTCTCTGCAGCAATAAACGCTGGGCTTACCGGTACTAGGAACTGGTATCACGCCGCTACGGGACGGACACGCGGTCTCGCGCCTCTCCGATCTCATCATCTACTCCGTCGAGGCCGGCGCTATCGGCGCGGTCGTAAGGGAATACGGCCCATCGACCAAGGTCGGCGCGACGGTAGCAGGCCAGACTAGCGTCAAGGCGCCAGAGAAGGATGCGTTCGAGAAGTATTTGCCTCAAGATGTGGACATCGTCTCGGTCCACAGTCTACACGGTCCTGGGGTCACCACTGAGGGACAGCCTCTGGTGGGTCGAACGTATTGAGCGGCGCTTCAGCTCACGACCTGACATCCTGCAGATTATCATTCACCACCGAGGACCGGAGGAAAAGGTTCGACTGGTGGAGGATGTCTTCCGCAGCTTCAAGAGCCGTTACGTCTATCTCACTTACGAGGAGCACGACAAGGTCACCGCCAACACGCAGGCCGTCACCCACGCCGCCTTCCTCAGGTGCGTGTTCCTCCGCGGGTCATGTGGGACAGTGCTGAATTGGCGGCAGCATGGGTACGGCATGGCACGAATCTGGCGCGTTCCCATGGGAGACGACACGCTACGTGTCTGGCATCGAGGTGGTCAAGGTCAACATCACGCTGCGGATCTACGCTGCCAAGTGGCATGTGTACGCCGGACTGGCGCTGTTGAACCCCTGGGCCCAGATCCAGATCAAGCAGTACGCCAAGTCTGTGACGGAGCTGTTCAAGCTCATGCTGGAGCGGCGCGAGGCGGACCTGGCGGACCGGGTGTGGGCCGCGCGCGAAGGGGTGTTCGGGTGGAAACGCGACCAGGAGGGCGAGGAGGGCGGGGACCGGGCGCCGATCCTGCTGAGCGAAGACCTGCTGGACCAGTTCAGTCTCGGCAAGCGCAGCGAGTCCGGCGAGGCCGGTGAGGGAGACAAAGAGAGTCCCAATAGCCACTTGAGCCTGCTGGCCATGGTGGACTGCTGGAACGCCCTCGGCATCCGGCCGTACGAGCACCTCGAAGTCGCTGGCACACCCGTCTTCATGCTCTGGATCGGCGTTGCAGAGTTCCTCTTCCGCTCGACCGCCCGCCTCAGCTCCGCCTTCTCAGCCGGCGTCAACGACAAGGTCCACCGCCCAGACGACACAGAGTTCACCGTCGCGAGCAGAGGGTGGAGCGAATGCGTCAGCTTTGGCAACTTTGACCTGTACCGCCGCCGATTCGAGTACACCATGAGTACGTCGACACCGGATATCTCATGATCATGCGCTGACGCAGGACAGACTACTTCTCGCCGCGGTTCGCCGAGGCCAACAAGATCGGCGCGCAGATGATCAAGGCAACGCAGGAGAACCGGGCAGCCGCCGTGGCAGCTGCAGAGAAGCGGTCATAGCCGGGCGAAGCAGGCTGCCCAAAGGACGCGGGGGACGCCCGGCCAATCCCGACTCCTTCAGTTAGCCGGAGGAAGCGGTGGCCGGACCTTGTATGCCCGCTGCCAGCTCAATACAATAGCAGGGCACGTGCATGGGGCACTGAATGCTCTTGGCATAGTTGCTGATTTGTAGTCCGGTTAAGCTGTAATACAAATACAGAGGTGTCCCTATTAGGCCAACCCAGGCGCGCAGGGCTGGCGGGATTAAATCGGGAATATGCATTTTTGGGTCATGTGGCATCTGTCTTCATTCCCGCCTTTCCGATTGGGCCCGTCCGTCATCGTCCTGCGAACCGGCCCCTCTCCGGTGGTGTTGCTCCGTTCAAGACACTCTCGAAAAGCAACCTCCCTCTTCCTCTTTTGCCTTTGTGTGTCCAGTACTTCTCTAAAAGCGACAGCAGCATGTCTCTCCTCCGTCTCCGCCCTGTCCTGCGCGCGCTGCCCGCCCAGGCCGCTCAGGCCCGTTTCGCGTCCTCGGCCGCCCCCGCTATCACCGTCACGTCCACCCGCTCAAACGCCTCGGCCCCCGTCCTCGCCAACATCGAGGCCGCCTGGAAGGACCTGCCCGCCGAGGAGCAGTTCGAGGTTTACCAACAGCTTGAGGAGCTGCAGAAGAAGGACTGGAAGGAGTTGACCGTGGACGAGAAGAAGGCTGGTGAGTCCAGTTCGGGCTTTTTCGGACATGTTGTGCAGTGTTGTGAGAATGGGCGGGCAGGCGCAATGCAGCGGGCGTACATCCTGCGAGGATGTTCGAGGTTTCTAGGCCGCGCATAGGAGAGTCGGTGTGCTCGGCTTAACGACGTGAAGAACGCGTTGCGCCATTTATCACTTGTCGGGAGGCATTTGTGCTGCTGTGCGGAGGGTGTGAAACATGGCATTGCACCCCACAATTCTATGCTTTCCGCCCTCAGCATTTCTCGGGACCCCTTGCTCTCGCAGTACCGCGCAGACAGACTCGCGAAAGAGCCTCAGCTGACGTATACTCTCCATTTGTGACTATCCGACAACACGTCTAATCCGCTTCAAACCCTTCGCTTCTCGTCACGCCCAACAGCCTACTTCGTTGCTTTCGGCCCCCACGGCCCTCGGGCACCCGTCACCGTTCCCGGCCAGCAGGGCAAGGTCCTTGCCGGTGTTGTTGCCTCGTGTATCGCTGCCTTCGGTATCTTCGCCTTTGCCCGAAGCAAGGGTAAGTCTCCCTGCGTCCTCATTCTGCTTCAAATAGAGGCTAACAGGCGACAGCCGCTCCTCCGCCCAAGACGATGACGCGCGAGTACCAGGAGGCGTCGAACGAGTACATGAAGAGCCAGAACATCAACCCAATCGTCAGTAGATTCTTGCTCCTACGGGACAACGCGCTGACGCGCCAAAGAGCGGTATCTCGTCCGAGGGATACAAGGGCAAGGGCATGGTGTCCCTTCCTTAGATGTCGAGCGCATGATGTGCTCGTGGAGGGGGAGCGGGTCTGGGACGCGGCACGGTTGTGCGCGGTCAGACCCGGACCGGCGGGCGGTATTATCGTTCGACATGGGTCGTGCGGTTCTCTGTTCGCCGAGATCAGCTATTCGCAAGTTGCCGGCTTTTGGCTTGATGAAACCATTTGGCATAGCCCTGGGCTCAGCACGGCCTCACGCATCAGGTGCACCAGGAGGTCGAGCTCATCCGGATTGACCAGTCGCCAGGTGGACGCCGACGGGCGCGCGTTCCCATCGTCTAACTTGTTCCCGCTTATCCCCTGGCCTGTGGACAAATGCTGATACTTAAGCCGTCTACGCTGACCGCAGTCGATGACGCCTTGGCCATATTTCACGCGCCGCAAGCTAGACCTTATTGACCATGACCGCTTCTCAAGTCGTAATCGGAGCGCGCATGACCGTCCGGGTCTCACTGGCTTCCTTTGACTCTAGGCAGCTCGCTTCAAAATGCGTCCCGACCGGTGCGAGTCCTCGGCGATGCGACGTGGCGGAAGGCGGCGGAAGAGATGATTCGCCTTCGTTCGAATGCCTTGGGCCAGTCGCTTGTGGATCACACATCGGCGGCTACAAAGCAAGACCCTTGCTCTCAATTCGCGGGCCGACCGCCGCGAACATGATAAGAACCTCGCCTAAGGCTCGACCCACTAACAAGGCAGATCGCATTCTATCACGACCAATAACGAGCAGATCGCAACCATGGCGACCATGCAGCAATCAGTCACCGCACCGCGTTGAGCCTTTCTGAGCGCCGGTGTCCCGCGCTTCGCCTCAGAAATATGGGCCGATGCAACCCAACAATCTCTCAATAGTATCGTCGTTGACGACGACAGCCTGGAGCTCGACGTTCTGCCCAAACCGCAACCGGCACACCTTGACTCGACCGGCGAGAACGAAAGGTGGCGACACGCTTGCTACGAGACCACGGCCGCCCGTCTGGCCAAAGGCAAAGCCAGAGCGGCCGTCGACGCGGAGTCGGTCCCCTCGAAGCTCAAGCGTGCTTCTGCCTGGGAAGGACCTCACTCGATCTCGACCGACCGTGTCAAGCTATCAGCCACGGTCGTGTCCAAACCCGAGGACGACCGACGCCGAGGGTACAGCGTGCTCCGCCTCCATTCCGTGCAGCCGGGCAGTGCCCCGGCGGAATCGATATGGCGGCCTGAAGGCGGCAAAGACTTTGATTTCAAGTTTGAGGAAACGTTTGCGCGCGTGCGAGTCAAACTGGACAGCCCGCTCGCCATCAGAGATGGGTGGGAGGCTACCGATGCCTGGATTGAGCTGGACCCATCCTTGAACTGGGGCCGGGCGGCTTAGGCTTCCCTCGTTGCGGAAGAGGTCACGGTGACACTGTACGCATCGGCATCGCGCCCGTCTGCACCGCCATTCGGTGAAGCCTATGAAGGCGGGCCGTCGTTCGCACCGCCGTCCCACGATGGCAGGACCCGCGTCCACATGCTGTGCCGTCGTGCGGCCCTAGTGTCGAATATCCGCCAGAGGATCGGTGCGAGCCTCGGCACTCGCCGACTGGAGACGGATTCGCCGAAGATCATCCTGAGCTTGGAAGACCGTGGGCCTATAGTCTCGGCCTCGGGATCGCTCCGAAACCGCCAATGGAAGCATGCGACATTCATCGGAACGCTTGAGCGTGGGTCCACATACCTTGTCCCTCGCAAAGATGTCTCGATCTCCGGTCAGCAGGTTGCGGCCGTCGTGCTTGACGGATGGGAGCCGAGCCAGACTAGCCTGGAAGAGTGGTTCATGACGGGAGAGTACACCGTCTCCGTCATAACGAAAGGCGGCGATCAGTAAGGCAATTCGAGAGGGACACGTGTGATCGTTTTAGTCGTAACAGCATGCATACGATGGGCTTATGATACAAGATGGGGCTGAAGAGGCGTTACATCGTGGCAGTCGTGAGATGCGAAGTCAGGCGCATGCGCTGAGCGACGCCTATGTTCAGCGCTGGCTTAGTACAGCATGGAGAACAGGCCGACTCCTGCCAAAGACAGCAGCACAGACTGCCCGCCTCCCCAAGCCTGCACGTTCTTGACCGAGGACGAGCGAGATGTTGCGCTGGCAGCGGCTGAAGAGGTGCCCGTCACCGAGGTCGAGGTGGACATCATAGACGAAGCTGATGATGTGGTGGAGCTGGACTGCGCAGAGGAGGAGGACACCATAGACGAGGACGAGCTTGAGACGGCGGATGCCAAGGTAGACGAGCTCGACGCGGTGGTCCCGGTGCTGCTGCCAGACGCGGTGGATGGCAAGCTGGGAGTGGGCGATGTCAATGACTCAATTGGGGGCGAGGCGGTGAAGGGCGGGCTGGTTTGAATGCTGAACGTCTGCTCACTGCTCTGGCCTGGCGGAGGTCAGCCTTGCCGGTGGTCGTCATTGCAGCCAGTTAGGAGAGACCCACCGAGAGCGTAGCCCGCACATCCGAGCACAAAGATCACCTGCTTGATAAGCATCGTGTGTCGATTGTGAGAAAGAAGCCGAGGAGGCCTTGCCGGCTGTGATTGCAGGATAAGGAGGAGAGAGTGGACCGCACTAACGGACCTTTGGTGGAGGTTGCGGTGCACTATTCTTAGCTGCGCATCTAGGCACGCTGCCCCGTCTAAAGGGGGCTCCACGGAGAGGTCGGTCTGGCTGGAGGACTCTGTCCCGCTTCTGCATTATAAGACATACATGCACGGAAAGTCATAAGACTATGTACGTGTGACAAGCACCAGGGCCTGCCCTGTAAACACTTGCATCACAGGACAAAGTCCTTTCTGCTCTGACACTGGCGCTCCTGATCGGTAGGCTGCCACTTGGGCGCAACGGCGGCCATGACCTCGGAGATGTGTGCGGTCAACGCGCGGACGTCCATGTCTTCCATGTGGCAGAACCACCAAAGGGTCTTGGACTGGTCGCCTGGGCGGTAGTCGGCCAAGCCGACGGTGAGCAGAAGACGCCGGACCGTGTCGGACAGCCGGCGGAACCCGCGCACTTCCTGCTCGGACCAGTGAGGGAACAGACCGGCGATATGGGCGAGCTCGGAGTCGTTGACAGCCGCGATGAGAAGGTCGGGGATATCTGCCAGTCTGTCAGTGTAGCCTAGGAGGAAGGTGGTCCGGGACCCAACTCACCGTCCGTGGCCGGAGCATCGTCAAATGCAGTCATGTCCCAGTCGCAATCGAGGCGGTCCTCAACGGATGTCTGCGAAGTCGTCTCCGAGGTGTTATCCGAGCTCCAGTCGCTCTCGGACCACACCTCGTCCGCTTCGCCCGTGACCAAGATGACCTGGCCTTCGTTGATGCAGTCGGGAGTGACTACAAGCTCGACGCTCATGTCTAGGTCGTTGTTTGGAGTGGTCTCGATGGCCTCGCTGTCGGTCTTGGTGTAGGACGGCAGGTACGTAGCGAGCTGGCGAGCTCTTCGCTTGATGTGGAATGATGGCATGGTGAAGCGAGTGACAATAGGGGATTGGTCGATAGCACAAGGTACCTGTGGAGGGAGCCGGTGTTGGTAGATGTGGTAGTCGGTGGGACAGCGATACGGTCTGTGGTAGCCGGCGCTGTTGCTAGTGTTGAGGCAGGCGTTAGTGTTGATGGGTGTCGCGTTGGCTCGTTGTCGGTGCACAAGACAGACGAGAGGCGACAGTTGGTCAAGGTGGTAGTGTAAGCGGTTGAGGTTGAGAAGTGAAAGAGAGATCACGACGGCCGAAGCGTCGCCTTATATACAAACATCGCTCCCCCCGAGTCGAAATGAATTCGATACGAGTCAAACTCGGCTCGAGAATTGAATTGAATTGAGTCGGCTCGGGTGACTAGAAGGATCCATGACAAGGACAGATGGCTGGAGCAATGAGCTGGTGGCTGGGCACCCGGGTGTACATTCAAACTCCGCCACGCTTGACAAGTTGAAGGCCATTGAACATGGCAATCGCGTTCAGGCGGGTTGATTCTCCCCAGCTCTGACGTCGGAGTCCCACCAAGACCGCTGTGCTCAGCTGGACCGCCACTCCTGTCCTCCTCCACGAGCATACATCTCTAACAGCAGGCGGGGTGCCACAAACCGGTGTGCCTTACGCGGAAGGCTAGCGGCTCTGCCGAGGCTCTTCCGGACGGTTCGTCGATTCCGTATGCATGCTTTACTGGGTCCGCTGTGCCGGCAGCCAAGGTATGTGAGCGTACGCATCGGAAGGACAGGTACTCCTGCATGCAGGGGAGCTCCGCTGTGAAAACTCGCCCGTCCGCGGTCCCCGCTGACCGGAATGGCTAGGCGCGCGGCAATCTCCGATCGAGCGCGGTCAGGCACAGAGAGCACTTGTGAGCTTAGATCCTGGGCTCCGCTTGCGGCGCGGCCCTTGCACCAAGACTGTCTGCAATCACGTGGGTCCTGTCCTCGCTGGGCCAAGCGTCCCCAGCATGCATCACAACCACCATCTGCGCCGAACATCGGCAGCGTCCAGGGTCTTTCCAAGCCACTCGCCACCGCGTGACTGACCGATCTCGTGAAAGCCGCCGAGTCCAACGTAAGAGCAGACCATGGGAACCAGGGGCTGATCCCCGCTCGCCCGGACTCGCCAGATGCGGCAGATCGGATGACTTCGAGATTGACCGCCGCTCTCCGGCGGCCGGGCACACGGCCATGCTCAGCGGCGGTCGAGTTGAGGCATGTACAGGCATCCTCCCTGGTGGAATTTGCATACAAGTACGACACATGGCTGGGCATGTGTCCCAAGACTACGTACCACCTCGTCCGCCAGACCGGGCGCACCTCGGCTCTGCCGCGAAGACTGTTCCGAGAGCGGGATGCCGAGTCTTGACATGCGCCTGGCAGTGCCTGTGAGCCTTGCAGGGTTGAGAGGCACACAGCGGTTCAACACTGTCAGTTCCGGGAGACCGCTATCCGCCGTATATACATAGGGGGGATCGATCGCGGTTCCTGTGTCCTTCTCATCTCTTAGCTTACTGACTCAGCATCTCGTCTCGGCCATGTGTCACCAAATAGGACTCACTGCTCTGTGTTGGGCTGCAGGGGCTGTGTCGGGCGTACCAAGAGATCGCCTGTCCTTGGGCTAGACCGGAAAATCGGAGGTGATCTGGCCGAGGGATCGGACTTTCGGAGGCTAATCGGGGGTGATCTCCTGGATGTCTCCGGTACTTGACTGCCGCTCCACGATCGTCGAGACTCTCCTTCTCACGTTGTACTTGGACGGCGACGCTCCTCTTCCTCTTGACGACAATCAATCGGCCTTGGGCGTGCAGAGCCGACAGCCTGGCACTCGAGGCGATAACAGGAAGCCGCACGCGTCGAACGCGTCATGCAAGACGACTGGTGCTATTCGTGGCCCATCATCGCCTTTCCCGACTTTGCGGCCCGCGCGTTATTCCGACAAGATCGGTCGAGCGGAAATTGAGAATGCCCCGCGGCAAGGCGAGTCTGGTACTCGCCTTCGAAAGTCAATTTCGGCTACCATGTCGCAAGAGGTTTTCGGGCGGAGGCCTCAGTGCGCGGGCGGGACGAGCTACGAGGGTCAAGCGGAGCAGCATGCTGCGCGAAATACGAACTCACTCTGCCGGACCGTCCATCGTGCAGCGACGTTCACCCTCTCACTCGGCCAAGTCGGAGCTTCACCCGTGTAGGGCGATCTGATCATCGCGCTAAAGCGTTCTCTTGAGGACCGTTCGGCAAAAAGTCTTTCTCACTAGCTTGAGGAAGGGCGCTGTGTGATTCCCAGGCAGTAAGTCACCTCCTCGCGGAGACGGTCGACTGCCTGACGGCTCTGAATCGCGCGCCAATATGATTAGGGTTCGACTCAACAGCGTCTCCGCCGTCAGTAGCCATCCGGCGCGGTACCGCCTTCTCTCGAACCCGATCCTAAGCAGTACGACGGCCGGTTCGCGACAGCTGCGATTCGCATGGAACCACTTCAGGACATGCTGGGTCGATCTCATCGCCGCGTCGAGGGAACGCTGGGCATGCCTCAAAGAGGCAACGTCGGTATCGAAATAGTGAGCGGTCACTCGACGCCGTCGCGCCTCCTGATTACTTGTGTTGAGCACTCAAACGAAGACTTTTCGATATGCCTTCAGATTAAGTCAGCGGCACGACTGAGGACAGTCGCGAGAGTCTTTGTGTCGCTATAAGCGACCCGGGTTCAGGCTCGAGCTGCCCGCCTTCCGCTTGTTCAATTCGACAATCGCTCCCATAGCGCCTGGAAGAAAGTGACATTGCGCTAGCAGAACGGGGTAAGCCGCCCGTTTCGATATCAGAATGTTCCACCAGCAAGCGGAGAGTAACTTCCATGGTCCCGATGGCTCGACGACGAGCCGGCCATTCCTCCGGCACTAGCAGTGCCCCAACCTCGACACCCTGCCGAACGCCGCATCTCGACCATTTGAGTATCATCGTACCAGCGCGCCGAACCGACCTGCGCGACGATCGGCCCGCCGCACTGGTATTGGTGGGGGAACGATTCATCAAGCTACGGTGCCAAGTCGCCATGCGCCTGCTGGTCTATCGCCGATGCAGAGGCCGAACCCCGATTTCCATGTAGGCCCGAACTCAATCCGCTCATTCAGTTCGTAAAATCCGCACATCGGCATCAGCGCTGCGCTCAAGGAGACTACAAGCTGGGCGCCATCGGCGCCCGTCTGTTCCAGTGAGCCAAACAAGCGCGTCATATGCCCGTGCGGCGGAGATAACACCTCGATGCAGGCCGCCAGCATCGACGCCAAGAGTCCCCGCCAACAGCCACACGCAGCTGACTCATTTCCGACATTTTCCCTGACCAGGGCGGATCCCAAACATCGCCGGCGGCTCCGACACCTGCATGTTCCACGATGACGTGCGGCATTTGGACGATCCCGGGAACACGGCCTTTGGCGCATGCTCTTCTGTCGACGACAGGTATCGCGAATTCGCTAGCGATCGCCTCGCATACACCACGCAGAAACCCGACCGCAACCCGGCCGAGTTGATCTCGGACCGACCCTGACGACCCTGCCGCGTGTCGCCACGGGATTGAGGTGGATACAGCTGTCCCGAAAGCACAGACTTGCGCGTTCGGGTACACCAGTGATCACCGAGGTCTAGCATGCTCGGTCCGCAACGGCCGTGTGCATCGGCTCCGATACACTGAGTCCTGGAATGCGCTCTGTCGCCGCACGTGCTCATTCCGAGCTCGACCAAGGTGGGTCAGACACTCGGGAAAGTATCATTCCGCCCAGGGTCTCTGTTCGGACTAACCCGACTCCGCCTGGAAAGCCGCAATATCCCAAGTTTGTGGACGGGCACCCAGCTGCGGCGCACCCCCGCAGGAGGGCGGCTCCCCGGATGCAACTGCCGGCGGCTTGACCGGACCGCGAGCCAGGGTTCGGTGCCACGGTGCCGTTTCTCGGAAGTACGACGCCTATGAACGCCACCCGAACGCCATATTTCGTTGCCAACCGATCGACTTACGGCTCGTCCCGTCCATAGGGCGGCGCCCAACATTTATGAACGGGTTGCTTGGCATCCATGCGCAGTCGGGCGCCCAATGGCGTTTGGCCTGCCTGCAGGATGCGCGCAGGCATTCGACGCTCGAAGTGAACACCGCCTTCCGCCATTCGCCGCATCGTGGTGTCCGCGGCCCGCCGTCCAGTTATGCAGGACGAACGCACGATCGACTTGCCAGGCCGCATATCGGCCCTCGGACCTGGCCCTGCCCGTGCCTACGGACTTGGTCAATCCCCCCTCGCTATGTTCCGTTCCGCGACGCTACCCTGCTTGCCCGTGCGCCAGCTCGCATGCACGAGGCATAACCGAGCAGAACAGCCAGGCGCACTTTGCTCGGTCCACATGCTTCGGGCCTGGACCACGCGCGGCGCCGTTTCAAATTCGCTGCACGGCGGGGCGTGACGAATCCCGAGGATCATGCCAAGCCTGTGCATGGGATCGAGTCCCACGCACCCCCTCAGGGACCCCTGGACACCCCATCTCTTCGTTCCAGCAGTTCGGTTCATCCTCCCTCAGGGTCCTGCGCCGAGCAGACTTCTCCGTCAAGCACACTCTGTTGCGCGTCGTTACCAATTGGCTGGGTCCGGCCGGAAGACGCATCACGCAATTCAGCCTTATCGGGTCCGGGGGCGCGGCGCGGCGCCGTCTCATCTATTTGCCGAACTTGACCCTAGTCGCTTCGTGCAGGTCAGGACGTGACATCCAAGCAGCCGACAAAAACACGACAGCGTGCCGCGGATGCTGTGTAGTTCTGCGCAACGCGTCGATCTCCTTCAGGTCACCTGATCTGCTTGAGACTCGGAGACCCCCGTGGACCGAGCGCTCCGCAAATTTGGACCCGGCAATACGGGAGCAGGGTGTTCACCCCTCAGGGTGGATATTCTGTCGTGTCTCGGATTTTATAAAGTTCGTTATCGGGTGACTCATCGCCATCTTTGGCTAGCGTCCTCTGCGGCCAACGGCCCTTCGAACCCTCGACCCCGCCGCCACGGTGACGATCGAAGAAGCTTCTGTGTGTTTCAGAACAGGACCCGATATACACCCGGCCCTGGTGCCGCGCGCATGCCCTGAGAGGGGGGTCATCTGGTCGCTAACCACGGGGGGATTCCCATCGTCTTGGCTTCGCGGCGGGCTGCCCGAGGTGGCCTCGGCCCTAACCGGAAGGAAACCTTCGGCCTTCTGCCGCGGCGACGTCTCAGGTCCGTCAACGCCCATCAGGTGGCTCGCCCTCGGGTCCTACACACCCCCAGCGCGCTCGTCACCGTGTCGATACACCGAGCCAATAATACATAAAGACCCAGAGCTTCACCCCACCTGGAAACCAACCTTGCACCTTGCAATCCAGCTGTGTTGAGCTTGCTCAATTGTTCATCCGGACGACTGTCGATCTCGCCTCAGCGATCAATTTTAGGCAGTAGCTCAAGCTCGTTCCGCGGCATACCTGCGAAGTCAACACTCGACGGGGGTTGTTCCTGCGAATCAGATCTGCTTGTCTCTTCCTACACAAAGCGACAGCTCGTCTCATCGACGACACCGTTCGTCCCCAGTTCCGGACGTGCCGAGCGCAACCCAGACGCAAGCGGCACCCCGCATACATAGCTCACCCCACACCGGTGCTCTTGCCGGGCTCGCTTAGACCTCGTTCTTGGTCTCTATCAGATTAAGACTGCACGCACGCAGCGTTTTCGCGACTTGGCCTTCATTCGACCTCACCACGTCCTCGAGCTGCAACAGCATCGGGCCATTTCTCGAGGTCGCGTCACCACCTCGGTCATCAAAACAAACCGAAGTGGCACATACGCCAGCATCTGCACATCAACCTAACGGCCTTTGCGACGCGATCAGTGTTCTTCTATCCGCCGATTCGGTATCTTCCGCTGGACCTGCGCCTCCGGATCATCGCCTGGCGCCGTCGCGGTAAACCTTGCGCAACGGCTCGACAGCAGCGACACGGGAATCAGCTATCTCCAGAACGCTAACTCGTACGGCAAGTTGACGGCAAGGTGAGTAACGGCTCTCGTGTTCGTGTTCTGTTGTGGCCGTCTCCGTGTTCTCTTGCTCGAGTTAGAAACTCGCCGACTTTGCTTCCGGTCGACACAACTCGATCCCGCTCGTCATGTGATGTCCCCGCTGCGTCGATCGCCGCTACGGGCGTCGTAGGCTTTACAAATAGCATACCTGGCCGAGGCCAGAGTCCGCAGCCGTCGGCCCATGGCGCTGCTTCTCATTTGTTTCATCGCAATCAGAATGGTCGTCATCTTCGTACGATCCTCCTGCCATCCCAGCCGTGTTCGCAGAGGAGAGAGGTGAGGATTTACCGAGCCGCGGCCCGGAGCGCGGGGCTGCGCCTCCCCCTCTCTCTCTCTCAGCCAATATGTGGCGTCCCGGGGCGGAATGAGCGGTGGCGTTTATTCCAGGCCCACTCGCCCTGTCGTGGTCCCACGCGCGTCTCCCCACCTCCCCACACGTCATCCCGTCAGCCACCATGCCGTCTTAGCGCAGGGTCCGAAGCCGCCACTTCAGTGGACCCGCATCCGTGGACCCAAACCTTGTTTATCAGGCCACCTTCTTCCATGCTTCCTCCCCCACCCGGATCCCTTCTTTCTCAACCGTCGGTGCTGTATCGCCAACTTAAAGTTGCGCGTTCTCACCGACCCTGGTCACACACATCTCAGCCCCTTGGGTCTCCAGATCCCTGTGCTGCGCGCGGTCGTCGATTCGGCAGATGCCTCGCCACCTCCCAAGATCGCTGCTCCCAACGCTATCGTCTAATCCAAGACGGCCTATCAGATAGCGACACTCTTCATCTTCTCCTCCTCTTCCGATCTGCTTCATCGTCATTCACCGACTCCGCAGACTTGCCTCAATTCCGAAGACGCTAAGCTCTGACACTCTGCTCAGGCCAACCCTGTCGCCTCTTCGGCATAGGCTCCTCGTGTGACGTCGTTCTGCATTATCCATCGCGAGCATAACTGCGGGCGAGTGCTTGCCAACACTCGGTGAGTGGGCGTCTGGTCCTTGTTGCCTCTCGAGTCTCCCTCCCAATCACAACCACCCATCCCGACCATCCCGATTACCCGTCCAGGCTGGGCGCGCGTGATTATTTGACTTTGGTGCCTGAAGGCGCATCTTGTTCTTCGCGTCATCGCGGCTGTTCTCTCTCGTTACCCCCAAGAAGCTTATCCACCCTCATCCCACTAGCGCCGGCGTACAGGGCCGCTCCGCCTCTTCCTCCACCTCCAAGAGCGGCCACGGGCCCGTGCCTCCGGTTGTTCCACCCCTTGCCCACCCTACCACCGCCGCCATTCGGACCTGCGCTACGGCGCAGGGCTCGGCATTCCTAGCACGCATGTACGCACGCACGCATGCTCGCTCGCCCGCTCCAGGCTTACGGCCGGAGCAAGTCGTCGTCACTGCCGACCGAACACATTCCGATGGCCCTCGTGCTGCCGAGAAGAGTGGTTCGCTCGGCATCGAGGAGCATTTTAAGAACTTCTGGGGTGGTGTGATTACGGCCCGGTTCGGACTCCGGCAGGGAGCCCCTGGATCGGCGAGCTGGTGTTTCAAATTGCTTCCTTGCCCTCGTTTCGGGAACTCCCTTTCTTGCCGCTGTCGTATCCCTTGCTCTTGCTGGGCCCATCGGGCACGCCTACCCCATTCCTTTTTTTTTTTCGGATTCGCATCGACTATCGCATCGCTCAAAGCATCGGTACGGCCGGTTCAAGCAGTCGGAACTCGCGCTTCTGGGCCGATTACCAATGCTCGGCTCAGCGTCACCAGTCGTTGCCCATTGTCCTCTGGGCTTTTGTCGTGCCTGTCAGCAGGTCAACCCCGTGCAGCTCGGTTATTTGACCACCGCGTCCGCGTCTACACACGATCCACACACGCTTCGTCGACACGATTCAAAAGCCAGACGGGCTCGAGTGTGCGCTTAGCGTCAACGCCCGCTCTCTCTGGTACGACCTCATCTCTCTGCTCGAACCCTGCGCCTTCGAGCTGGAGCCGGACACCCACCCCTGCTCTGCCGTCGCCCGTCGTGGCCGGGGTCCGTCTTCTACGGACCGCTTTCGGCAGTGCGCCTCATTGCGCTGCCAGGCCGCGTGCACACACACGCCGTTCGCCAAACGCCAGAGTCGCCTTACCGCCGCCTCGCCGCCGCTGCCAAGTGTTCGGAAGGTTGGGCCAGTGGGAAACAAGCGTTGGTGCATTCAACCGTCTTCGAAAAACTCTATCCGTTAAAGAGGCCAACTCTTTCTTCTTCGCCGCCACCAGCACTGCGACTGCCCCGCTCGCCCCGCCCGGAACAACATACCCCGCGACGCCATCGCCAACGCCATAGAACACGACGTGCCCACCTGATAGCTTCTACGCCAATCTTCCATACCCCAAACCCCGATTAGGTCTGCGGTGGCCCCGCCTGGCGTCCTTTCGGCACTTGCTCTTGTTCCACTCCGGGCAATATCGAGACACGGCTCGCCAGTCCACTCGGGTCTCACTCGTCGACACCCTCGTTTCGGTAGCGCGTACGCCTCTGGACTGCTGTCCGGCGCTACGCTGAGTTCCCGTCAACTCACTCAACCAAACGGCCAACCCAATTTGGCCTCAGCCTCAGCGTCCACCCTTTTGGACCGGAGGCCAACCCTCAACTCAGACGATCGAGCGTAGTGCCCAAGCCCGCGCGCGACGCACAAACCATCTCTACCTCTCGCTTCCACCGCGAGCATCACGACTGCGCGCTACGCGACACTGTACGCCCCAAGCTCACGACATATGAGAACCGGCTCGACCGCGGCTCTAACGACATCGCCCACCTCACCTCCCATCCTTCACTCTTTTCCCTCTTGTCTTTGATCTCTTCCGTCTTTAGCTTGGCTTCAGAGACAGTGGTTTCTCTTCCTCCTCCTTGTCCCCTCTAGCCTTCACACGTCTCTTGCCTCACGCTCTTCAAAACGCTCTCAGCTAGCTGACGCCTGTCTCCGTGCAGCACCCAGTCAACTCAGAAGCCATCCAGTCCCCGCAACACTCTCGCCAGAGCCTGATGTCCATTCACCCCTCCCACGCCGACATGTCTCAGATGCCAGCCAACATGGGACCCCAGGCGACTTCCTCTCGGACCGCCCATTCCCCGCCTTTCACCGGCTTCATCGAGACCACGTACGATGCCCTCCTCGTTTTCGAGGCTGGTCGCCGAGGCCTCATCCCTCGAGTCACACGCCGGTTGACCGAGGATGAGCGGACCATGGTCAAGTCCGGCGCCGTCTTCATCTTCGACGAGGCCGAGAGTGGCATCCGACGATGGACGGACGGCCTCGTCTGGAGCCCGAGTCGTATCCTTGGCAACTTCTTGGTGAGTACATGGACGCACGCATGATGTGAGCGACGCTGACTTGTGACAGGTCTACCGAGAAACCGACAAGCGCAATGCCGCATCGCAGAGCGCTGCCTCGTCGTCGATGGCGCCTCCCATGACGGCCGACGCCTCGGTGGCTCGGTCCGACCAGTCGCCCTTCGGCAGCGGCGCGCTTCCGCGACCTCGCAGTCAGAGCGAGGGCGGCGGTATCGACCGAAACCGCGAGAGGCAGCTCGTCGGCAGCTTGACTTCGAGCTATCGGTTCCGAGACGGCGGTCTCATCAAGAAGGTGCGTTCATGACGATCGACATAACCTGGACAGGACTGACCATCTACAGACCATCTCCGTCTTCGTCAATGGCTACGCCCAGCACCTCGTGTCGTACTACACGCTCAACGACGTGCTCGACCACAAGCTGCGGACCCCGTCGAGCGTTCCCGAGCTCGCGTCGCTCGAGATCTCGGCCGACTTCCTCTCGAAGCAGAACTTCCGCTTCCCTCCCCAAGTCGAGATCGGCATGGACGGCATCCCCCGGTATAGGTGAGCATCTCTGCCACTGAGCTTGCGACTTTGACTGACTAGTCCAGGGGAGAACCAGACATGCCCCCTTCCCCTTCGCACGGCCTCGCCCCGATCCCGTACCCAATCATGCCCATGGTGGAACCGATCGGACACCCAATGTACGACGCCCCGCCACAATACGTCTCTTACCAGCGTCAGAGCGGGAGCGGACCGGTGAGACCGACGTCGAGCTCGCGCCGCGCCAACCCTTACGACATGCAAAGCCCTCGGGGTCAGCACATGATCATGCCGCCAGCCGACCGACGCGCATCCCAAACATCCCTCCACAGCGTCCACTCCATCTCCGACCAGCAGCACTCTTACGCCCCTATCCCGGCACCGATCGAGGTGCCGAGTCATCACCGGTACTCACCCGGCACGCCCATGCCGGTCGTCCAGCCCTTGGCATACAGCCCACTCGACGCGTCTCGCTTCGGCTCGACGCACGTGCCCCGGGACATGGGCGCCGTATCGGCACAGTACACCCCGCGCGACCAGTCGCAGTTCCAGTCGGCACCGCCACTGCCATCACCCTCGCATGGCCACATGTTCATGGACCCGAACGCCTCGTCCGCCACGGCGAACGGCTACAGCATGTCGCATCCGCAGGCCGTCCCGTCGACCACGCCGACGCAGTACCAGCCACCTAGCGCACCGGTCGGCCAGCCGCATCCCACGCTCTCGGGCTGGAACCCTCCCCCTCAGCCTGCCACGGGGTCGTCCACGGCCTCGGGCTCGGCCGACTGGCGCAGCGGGAAAGCCAACGCGGATATCCTCTGACGCCAGGGGAGCTCGGCGTGCACCGTATCCCCTGACTCGTTCTCCGGCTGGGATGACTCGTTCACCCCTTTCTCCGCCGGGACCGCGTCGGGATACGTCCGCGCCCGCTGAGCTCGGGTCCCATCCATCGCCCTAGCGGCACGACACGCGCCCTCGATCGGCGGCGGTCCGAGCGACTCGACCGTCCTCGAGAGACTTCACGGCGCGGCCATTCACCTCTTGGATCCTCGACGGTGGTCGGGAAGGGCTGCATCGCGGTACGGCGCGATTCACCGGTAGGCCTTGCGCCGCCGGCCATCTTGTGTAGCAATAATTAGACGGTCTCGTTCCGGATCCCTCCTCTTGTCCATACCTTCTTATCAGTGGAACCCAGCATACGATATCTGCCTGCTAGTCAGGAGCTTCGTATGTTATATGCATGTATATAGTCTTGCCGAATCGGGTATAAGCTGCACGAGTCTCGACTCTGATCCTTGCCCTCCGCTTCTTCCCATAAATGGACCTGGTCCGCTGCCAGCTATGTGTGTACTATGTACATGCATTCGTTTACTGTAGCCTCTACCAGCACACTTGGGGATGACCGTCCTTTGCTAGGCGTCGATGCTTGTTATGATATGTGGTTGGGAACATCGGCGTTCTTATCGCCACACCGGTCACCCTGTATGGACACCCGTCAAGCCATCTGTGTCGGCAAAGCCTGACCAAACGACCGAGTTCGCAGACTTGCGATGCAATGAACCCCAGAAGAAGCCCACGGTGGTGGTGAAGAGCACATTCAAGATGCATTCTCATGTATCCGCGATGACAGGCTCTGGCGCACTTGTCTCGAAAGGAGGCGACTCGAGGGGCAACTCCACTGCGCCCAGCAGCTCCCCTGTTGCCTGGTACCGACAAGAGCCCCTTCCTACCGCGTTCCACCAGTGCCCGACTACGTCGCCGGGCAGTCGCCCGATCGTCGGCCCGTTGCCCGTCCGCCCGACGTTTGGGTCCAAGCGCTCGTTGTCGGGGGTCCGGAACCCGATGTAGGCGAATGCTACAGCCAGAGCGTGCTCCATAGACCACTCGTCACTGCCAGACGGGCTTCAGTCAGGCACGTGCCGTTGAACGGACGACAGGGGCTTACGTCTTGGGCTGGGCGAGCTGCGCTCGCGTCCATAGGCTGATCTTGCCGACGAGGTGGACCACGAGCAAGTATGCTACGACGGCAGCAACGCCGATATGTGACTGGCCGATGGCGATAAGCGGACTTGCGGCGATAGCGAGGTTGTATACCTGCTTTGAGTTGATGTTGTCTTCAAAGTCTGGCGCGGGCGAGATGGTGCTGTACAGGAAGAGAAGCAGTCGGGCGTAGACGAATGAGTGAAGCGGCACAATTGCGTCGTGGTACACCGCTGGTGATTGAGACAGGAGCGCATAGACACCCATCACTGGACCTGCATCGGTCAGCCCGCCGGGGATGGCCAGCAGGCCAACGTGGACTCACGCAAGATACCGCCGGCCTGGTACGATGTGCCTGTGAGATCAGCAAGGCCCGAGTAGTGCCTGAAAGGTGTGCAATCTCACGGGTCAGGCTTGGGATACCCTTCTGGAGGTGCTTGGTGAGCGCGATATTGGTCACCGACTGGACGAGGCAGAGGACGAACGCGACGGGCGACATCGTCCTGCAGGTGTAGTACAGCACGAGTTCGAGGACCCCTGCCGCCGTGTGTGCGGGTAGCGCCCAATGGTGCTGTCGGTAACTCCGCTTGTTGACCGCATGGTAGGCGACGCCGAAGATCGCATACAGGACAAGGACGACGGCTTCCGTGCGAGTTGTGCGTAGCATAGTCGGGCGCTTCGTTCAACCTCCTCCGCCAGTCCGCCGCTTGGTCTTATAGCGGAGGTGAAAACTTCTTCGAGCGGTGGTGAGTGTGCGTCATGATCTCGGCAAACGCCTCATACAACGCCCGCAACCTGACCTGGCCAGGCAGCCAGACACTCCGAGAGGCCAAGTTGATCCCCGCGCGTCCCGACTGTGCGGGAGGACAGAAGCTGCAATAAACAAAGTCGGGACACTCTGCACAAGGGCGAGAGCGGTGCACGGTATCAAAATGCCAAAAGCAAAGGGGCGCCGCTGCTGCCGCCGCCGCCGCCCTTCCCCTTTTCCGCCACGGACATCTTTCCCTGGACCTTTGAACCCCCGCCGTTGAACGAAAGGTCCGATCTAGGCGGCTCGCCTAGTGAGACAAGCAGCCAGCGATCATGGGGCATCATTCCCTCGAGCGAAGGACGCACACACGTTGTACCCTGGTACGTACGACGACCTCGACGACGACGACGACGAGTCCAGATGGCTCGATGGCCAGCAAGAAAGCCTCGTACGCCTTGAGGCGTTGTTTGGGTGGCTGGCGGATTCTGTGCGGAACACTGTTCAGTACCCTTTCCGCGCATATCGGGATCGGGTCCGAACAACACAGGATGATCCGCGTTCGCATCGAAGAAGCAGCTCCGGTTCATCGACTTGGCAGTATTTAGACATCTGTACCAGTCGCATCCAGCGTGGTTATCGCGCGGTGTTCAGTTGCGGGCTAGTGGTATGCGATACGGTCTGATGGAATACGACGTGTTGAGCGGAAACCAACTTGTCTCAGGGCGCCTGTCTCGTTCCTTTTTCCGCGCCTGGCGTGACGCGCGGGCGTTACGACATGAACTGTTCGGGTTTATCGTGCGCACTCTGCGGCGGGCGCATCTTTCTGTCTGTGCTGTTTGTCCGCACCTCGTTTCCTGATCGTTTCTCACGGGCCGCAATCTGCTCAAACTCCTTGGGGCACACGGCGTCGCGTGTAAGGCATGAATAGCTCCAGACCCTTTCCTTCGTCGTCCTCGTGTCCGACATCCGGAGCTCGGTCGCCCGACCCGGTTATTCGCGCCCGCCCGCTGGCTCGAAAGGGCCCAATCTCCAGCCAAAGGACCGGCCATCTGGCGGGATTGCAATCGCGCGAGATCGTTGATCTAGTATAGCGCCGGCGGGTCTTCTAGCCGGTAGGCAGGCGAAGCTGCCGCCTGTGGACCCTTGGGCGCCATGGCGGCAGAGGCTCGCCCGCTGCCATTGACCGCAATCACGAAAAGAAAGAGATACACACACGGCGAGATGAAGCGGTCGCTGGGCCGAGATGCCCCGGCACAAGCTAGTTCTTGGCGATTGGATTGAGGCGTGGTGCCGAAGAAAAACTGGAGACCAGGCGTGTCCTCTGCGCTTCCGCCTGACAACGGCTTACAAGTTCACCGGCTGCCGGCTCTTTTAGAGAGGATACAAATACTGAGGCCACTTGCCGGCCCCACTGACTCTGTTCTGTCAAACGACTTCTGCTCTACTGATGGTCCACACCATGTCTCCGAACATGTACGACGTGGTCATTGTCGGTGCAGGTGAGTCTCAACGTTGGTTGGCAAAGCTGACCAGGCAGGCTCCAGTGGCCTCGCGGCTGCCAAAGCTCTGCAGTTCCACTCGCTCAACGTGCTCATCATCGAGGCGGGACCAGGTGCCGGTCACTCGTGGCGTCGGCGATATCAGTTCACCAAGATGACCAGCCCGAAGCGTAAGGCCTTTCCCCAGGAAGAGACAGTCGCTGACATTCGCCACAGCGTACCTCGCACTGCCGGGGCAGGCGCTGCCTGACGAGTGGGACCGATTCCCCTCGTTCTCGCAGTACGCCGACTACCTCGACGACTATGCGAAAAACTTCAACGTGCAGTACAACACCCGGGTCATCAATGCCACGCACGAGCGCGACTCGGACCGATGGGCGATCACGCTCGACTCCGACGCCGTCCTGTCCGCCAAGCACATCATCATCGCCAGCGGATGGTACAGCCCCAACGCGCCGGCCACCCTGCCCGGCACCGAGAAGCTCGAGCGCCCCGTCTACGACGCCAACGAGCTCCCGCACCCGGAC
Source organism: Cutaneotrichosporon sp. M94-02A (assembly GCA_037040355.1). Classification (NCBI taxonomy): domain Eukaryota; kingdom Fungi; phylum Basidiomycota; class Tremellomycetes; order Trichosporonales; family Trichosporonaceae; genus Cutaneotrichosporon; species Cutaneotrichosporon sp. M94-02A. The sequence continues at coordinate 518,256 of JAXQGU010000098.1, forward strand.
ACCTTCAAGGGCAAGACGGTCCTCATCGTCGGTATGGGCAACACCGGCGCCGACGTCGGCATGGCCCTCGTCCAGTCCGGCGCCAACGTCATCTTCGGTCTTCGACGCATGCCCACCATCAGCAGTGTCTTCCTCTTCGGCTTCATGCTGCATGATATCGTCAAGTGTGAGTCGGGCCAGGCCGTACGGTGGCAGTCTGGCTGACGGCGCAGATGTCCTCGACAACATGCCGCCGGCCTTCAAGGACATTGCATGCACTGTCGGCATGATCCACGCTGTGAGCCGACCACCCGGTTGCTAGACCCCTCTGCTGACCTGCCGGTCAGTTCCGCGGCCCGTTCGCAAAGCACTTCCCGCCCTCGCTGCGCGGCACTCGCTGGTCTCCAATCGCCACGACACGTCTGCCAACGCTCGACTTCGGAGGAGACCGATCGCTCGCGAAAGCCATCAAGACCAAGAAGGTCGAAGTCATCCGGAGTCCCAAGTCTTATAGCCCGGGAGGCACCGTTATCGGCCTTGAAGAGGGCGTCGTCCGACACGTCGATGCCGTCGTCACTGCCATCGGCTTCGACGCCCGCCTGCCGGACTGGCTCGACCAGACGGACATGAACGGGTGCCACCTCGTTGGCCAGCGCGGCGTTGTCGCGTGAGTATACACCGCTCAGACAAGCGTCCCCCGCTGACACCCACAGCAACCCTATCGACACGAGCATTATGGACGCGAACCGAGTGGCGGAAACGATCGTCGGTCCCACGCGGAAGTCGTCGCTGCTGTGCGGCTCGCTGCTCGCCCTTTTCTGTGCCGCCAACTTCATCGAGATCCTCAGCGGATCCGCGACGGTTCCCGCGCTCGGCACGATCGCGGCCGACCTGCGCATCGGGGCGGCTCAGTCGCAGTGGGTCGTCAGCGCCTACAACCTCTCTTTCGCTGCGTTCATGCTCCTCTCTGGCCGGCTCAGCGACGTCTTCTCCCCCAAGTCGGTCTTCCTCTGGGGGTTCACCCTTGCGGGTGTCTTCTCCCTCGGCGCTGGGTTCTGCAAGACTGAGATCCCGCTGTACATCACCAGGGCGTTCCAGGGTTTGGGCGCGAGTATGGCTATTCCTTCTGCTATCCGTTTGATCTGTAAATAGCTTGACTTCCTTTGGCGTTTTTGACAGACCTTGACGCTTTGTAGGCGATTTGTATCCGGACCAGAAACAACAAGGCCTCGCTCTCCAGCTGTGAGTCCGCCTCTCGTGTCCAAAGGACCCCAGCTGACTAGGCAGGTTCGCTACGGCCGGCGCCGTGTCGAACATCATCGGATTCCTCATCGGAGGTATCTTGACCGAAGCGCAGTCTTGGCGGTGGACCATGTGGATCACTTCCGTGACGAGCTTGCCCGTCGCGACCCTCGGCCTGTTCATGATCCCGCGGAGCAAGACCCGCCGCAGCCTTGATCCAAAGGCCCCCCTTGGACGGCGCCTCGCGTCGGTCGATATCGGCGGATCGCTCCTCGTCGCCCTCTTTCTCATCCTGTTTGTGTACGCTCTCACGCAGGGCGACATTGTCGGGTGGAAGACGGCCCAGGTTATCGCCCCGCTGGTTGTATGCCTGTCGGTCGTCCTGCCCCTGTTCTTCATATACGAGGAGTTCGGCCGCACTCGCCGAGGCCTCGACGCCGCCCTGCCCAACAGGGTCTGGGGGTTCCCGAACTTTGGCCTTCTCTTCGGCGTCTCGGCCGCCGCGTTCTACTTCTACGGATGCTGCTTCATCACCTTCTCCACCCTCTGGTCCAGCCCCGCCTACAACAGTGAGTCCTTTCCGCCGCGCTGCGAACCGCACTGACCCGCAGTGTCCCCCTTCGACCAGGCGAAGCACCTGCTCCCTGCGGGCTTGTCGACGCTGCTGATTGCTGCGCTGTCGGAACCGCTCATCGGCGTCATCAGCGCGCGGTTCTTCCTCATGGGCGCCATGGCGCTGTACGCCGGAGGTGGCGCCCTGCTCGCCAACATGGGTGACGGCTCGCACTACTGGGACCGCGCTGTGCCAGGCATGATCATTGGCGCCTTTGGCGCCGGAGGGATGTACATCTGCTGTTCCAAGATGCTCATCCAGACCGGCCCGGCATCGATGAGCGGCGTTCTCGGCGCGACATTCAACTCTGCTCTGCAAATGGGCTACGTCCTCTCCATCGGCCTCTCACTCGCCCTCATCGGCCAGATCGGCGTAAGTCCGCCACAAGCCCAAACATACTCGCGAGGCTGACCTTGAACAGCTGCCCGGTACATTCCAAGGATCCCAGGCGGCATTCTACGCTTTGACCGCTATCGGAGGTCTCGGCACATTGGCCTGCGCCTTCTGCACAGCCAAGGTCCCGTCGCGGGACGAGGACGACCAGGAACACGCTGCGCTCCGTGCCGCGGACGCCGCCGACGCCAAGTCCATGGGTGAGTCGTTCTCCCGTCTGCATGCATATGGCAGCGTGTGCTGACCAGCAGTGCTCCCTCTGGACAGCCCTGATTCGGTCTCGGAGGCCAAGAGGCATCTCTGAGCGACAAACTCAGTACAAATGCTCGACCTCAATCGGCATGATCATCGGCTCGCTGATACGACTTTGATACTTCTAGGTCTCATGGAAATAATTTCCTCTATCAGGCTTCTTTAAGTAGTTATGTTCACAGCTCTTTCATACGATGCACATAGTCTTCTGCCAGCACAGCTGCGCGACCGGACAGATACTCGTCGTGATCTCGCGCCATGCATGCTACCGAATGACCCACATATGCACTTCCTGTATCCAGATCAAGTGGGTTTGAGCCAACCTCCCCCACTCTCCCCACCGCGTTTGGTGCGCTTTGACGTCTGTTGAGAGAACGCTCTTTTCGTGGTATCTGCGCAGAGCGAGAGCTCGATGTATTGGTCGACCCCATGGGTGGTCCTCCTCACAGCATGGGCATGCATCTCCGGAGCGCATGGTATGACTCCCGAGCGCCAGCGCGAGCTGCGCGACGAGGTACGAGGGGTGAGTCGGCTCAAGGTCCAGCGGTCCTTTCGGCTGTCCAGGAGCTGACATGTTTCCAGCTGTTCAAGCACGGATATGATGGGTACATGCAGTACGCATACCCAGCGGTAAGCGCGTGGGGAGCTCCATCTCCGCGGCTGAGCTGACGTAGGTAGGACGAGCTGCGGTCGGTGTCGTGCAAGCCATTGCACCGGGATCCGAACGTCGGGAACTTCGGCGTCAACGACGTGCACCCAAATGCGTCCCTAACGCTCCTGGACACACTCTCGTCGCTTCCGATCATCTACCCTTCGGCATTTCCCGATGCCCTACACGAAGTCTGCACCGAGATCAGTTTCGACCAAGACGCCAAAGTCCAGGTATTCGAGATGACCATCCGCGCGCTCGCGTCGTTGCTGTCGACATGGCAGTACCTCGACACATTACCGCCGAGTCGCCGAGGGCAACACGCCGAACTGTTCGGCCCGGAGATAGGCTCCGGAAGGCTCGCGGTGGACTTGAAGACGTATATGCCGAGACTGCTGGAGCTGGCGCTGGATCTTGGGAAACGGTTCTTACCAGCTTTCAAGACCCCGACGGGGCTGCCATACGCTCGCGTGAACCTTCGACACGGCGTCGAGAGCGGCGAGTCCATCGAGACGTGTACGGCCGGCGCAGGGAGTCTGCTACTTGAGTTCGCGGTCCTTACACGCTTGACAGGCGACGAGCGCTTCGAGGCAAGTAGTACCTGGGTACCACTCGTCGAGCCGAGCTGACTTGTGGATTGCAGGCGCTAGCGAGCAGAGCGTACTTGGCCCTGTGGAATCGGCGATCAACGCACAACTTGCTCGGTAATGGGATAGGCGTCACCCACGGGCACTGGCTCGCCCCGGGAATGAGCTCGGTCGGTGCCGGTCTGGACAGTTACTTCGAGTACGGCCTCAAGGGCGCTATCCTCCTGAGTGAGTGCGACGCGGACGGAAAGCCGAGCTCTGCTGATCGCTCAAAGACGACGACATGTACCTTGATATCTGGCAAGACACGTACGCGGCTCTGCAGACCCATACAAGGACAGCAGACGGCTTCATCGTGAGCACTCTCGATCGCATCGTGTTATTCTAGCCTGACTGAGGGTACAGTACCGGCCGGTACAGTTCCGCCTACTGCAGACCACGGACCCATCAACCGTCGACTCGCTGTCGGCATTCGTGACCGGCATGCAGGTCCTGGCGGGAGACCTCGAGTCGGCTATCAGATCACATCTGCTGTTCTGGAACCTGTGGCGGAGGTACGACGCGATGCCTGAGAGTTGGGATTGGCAGGACAGACAGCTCGTCTGGAAGGGGTATCCCGGCAGACCGGAGTTCATCGAGTCGACGTATTACCTCTACCACGTAAGTCGATAGGCAGTGACAGTCTCGCAGAGGATCTGATCGCCCAGGCAACGAAAGACCCGTTCTATCTGCGGGTAGGAGAACGTGTCTTGCGAGATATCCGGGACCGGACGAAGACTGCCTGCGGCTTTGCGACCATGAAAGATGTAGAGACAGGCGAGGTCAGTCCGGTGCGATCGACCTCTTGATAGACCCTGACGAAGACAGCTCGATGACCGCATGGAGAGCTTTGTGCTGTCCGAATCTCTCAAGGTAGGCACGAATGTCTGCCCAGGAAAGCGTCATGCTCATCATAATCAGTATCTCTACCTCCTGTTCGAGGGAGAGCGAGCCCACCGTCATTCGAACCAGGTGTTCACTACCGAGGGTCACCTCCTCTCGATGCCTGCGAAACACCTGCGGCCAACCTCATCGGCCCGCCGAGCCATGCACCGAGGAGAAAACCTCCAATGCCCGGTGTACAAGCCTCCAACCGTCGGCGGCGGGCTGGTTGTGGGTATCGAGCGCCGGCAGGACTACGAGTACGCGCGCAGCTTGGTGTTTGGCTGGGGCGTGAATGGCCGTGCGATCGAGGACCAAGACCGTGTTCAGTGGTGGGAAGGCGGGTTCTGCTCTTCGCCTTCAGCCCCGAAGTTTGTAAGTCACCACAAGTGGCTCGCGAGAATCGAGCACTGACTGGTCTCGCAGGCATTCGACGTTGTCCTGACACCACCGAACATGCCTGATCAACCTGTTGCGCCAGAAGACGCCTCGCCGTCTTCGGACAAGGTGCGAAGGATTGACGGAACCGGCGATTTCGCTATAACCGACACGACGGGGCTGCGGCTAGGCGTACGATGGAGACTGGATGGTCGTGGATATGACGTGTCTTCGAGTCAGTCGACACCGCACCCATATCGGTCTTCAAACAGCTGACCTATCGTAGTCGGACCGCACCGCGTGCGCCCTGGCCAGCAAGTCCTGGTGTCGGATCCGCAGATGGAGGGATACCTGCCTGTACCTACCCGCCCAACACCGGCACCGTACGATCCGCCAGAAGTGCTGCTGCGGTTCGCGACGCTGTCGTCTTCGGGCGAGCGGTCGATCTTCTTACATGCCGTCGGCGCCACAGCGACCTTTGGGCGGCCGTTCGCTCCGCCGAACAGCGCGGCGCCAGAGTCTGGACGGCCGATCTTCGCCGCAGGCGGCTCAGGCAGCTTAGTACTGCCGCGGGAAAACAAGCAGGGCTGCTCGCCGTTCGGGAAAGACGGCAAGGCTGGTGGGGCGCTCAGTGGCCGCGTGGTCGTAGTCGACCGCGGCGGGTGTACGTTCCTCGACAAGGCAGTCCACGCCGCTCGAGCCGGCGCCGTCGGCGTCCTCGTCGTCGGTCTCCCGCCAGGAGCGCCCGATCCCGACGCGGAGGCGAGCCCCATCGTCAACCAGAAAGACGCCTCACCTGATATACCGGGCGCTCTGCCTGCGCATCAGCAGGAAGCGAGTCAGCCTGTTGGGCTCATCCGGCCTTCGGCCGAGATCGACTCGGAGAAGGTCTTGCATGCGATCAAGGACGTCGCGGTGCTGTACGTGGAGCACTTCGTCGGCGAGCCCATCAAGCGCCAGATGGCAGTGGAACAGAAGTTTGTCGGCGTCGAGATCCTCCGGCTCGATATGGGCTCCATGGGGACGGCCGAACCCGAGGGCGCCAGCGCGAGGCATTCACACGGGCGCCACGCCCCCGCAGGTGGGCCTGCGGGCCACCACGCCACGGACGACGAGATAAGGGAAGGCAGGGTGCTGGTCAACGACTGGCCAGTGTGTAATTTGCGGATCATCGAGAAGACACCAGACATGTAGCCGGATCGATCCACAGCTGTAGCATATACATGCATCGTCTTGGCACTAGGGCTACGAGTACACCTCTTTCATACGTTGATCATCATGTGGAACGTTACTCGTCTACTGTACAACTCGTCATTAATTGTCCGCACACGACATAAGAGATAGTGTCCGTTGTTCGTTCTTGATTACTCCTCGAGGCAGGCGCATCGCTTTATCGCTCGGCGACTTCGGGATAATGTTGGATCCAGAGCGCCAGCACGCCGACGAGGGTATTTCCGCCTTGCCCTTCCTTGGCCGCCGCCTGTGGGGCCATCATGCCTGCTGGCAGCTGCTTTCCGGGGGCGAGGCACATGGCCGCGTCCTCGAGCGCGTCCGGGCCGGATATGAGCGTCGGCGCGAGCACGATGGCCAGGGACAAAGGCGACATGCGGGTCGTGGCTTCGTGCTGCGCCACAGCGCGTAGTGTTCCGACGATGTGATCCAGGATCAACCTCGTCGCGCTCGGCAGGGCCGCCAGGAATGTATCCCGCAAGCTGAGCTGTCAGAACAGGATCCTTGGGGAGCAGCCGACCGAGACTCACCTATGGACATCTGTTACCTGCCTTACGACGGGATACAGGCTGTGCTTGACCAGTGGCTCAGCCATTTGGCCGCATAGCCGCAGGATGATCTTCGGTGGCAATAGCGGGTCTTGAGCCGCAATGTCTGCCCATGGTATAGAGGGCTGGTCGGCGATTGGCAGATTCAGCGTTGCGATGATACTTGGCAGCAGGGTGGACTGCGGTGTCAGCTTGGCTTCGAGCATGTAACGACTGGACCTACATTAGACGACCTCCTGAAGATACCCTCTGTCGTGACGCAATGGTCTAGAATCACCCGACGGAGTTCGGCGAACACGCTCGGCACTTGTCCGCTCGAGTCCGCAACAAGGTCGTCCGGCGTTCTGCCCCAGTATCCCCGCCTTCTCTGCATGGCCGCTGCAGATGCGGTGGCGGAACCTGAGGTCGACGCTTGTTCACCGGCGACAACCGACGATAAGAAAGGGATAGATGTCGGGACGTATCCTTTGATCAGATCACCCATGGAGTACAAGGTGGAGGTCCACGAGGTGTCGGCGGCGGCAGGTGCGGCGCCGTTGCTCCCGCCGCCCAGTGAGCTCAAGCTCGGAGTCAAAGACCACATGGACAGGCCCTGAGGGTTGACAGGCTTGGACCGCCCTTGGGCTTTCGACAAAGACGGCGGGTTCAGCTCGGGGTGCTGGGCGAGGAAGACCGCCTCGGCTTGCAGGTCGTCCAGGGTGAGAGAAACACCTGCGAGCGAGTGGCCGGTCGCACGGAATCGCGCGATGTAAGAGGACGACGACGATCCCGACCGGCGTCGTCGGCTATCGTCGTCCGACCCGACGGCGTTGATTGGGCGTTCGCTGGAACCCGACGAGCTCTTGGCCGCCATGTCGTGTGCGGACAGTGAACAAGTGGATGTCGATGAGGGGTGCAGATCAAGGCATGGTGGAAAGCGAGATCGCAGCAGTAACTCCGCGATACATCGACTGCCTGGCCGCGGGCTGTGCTATTGTATCGGAAGAGAGAGGAGGCGTCGAAGCGCACGGGCGCTTGAGCAGAGAGTGAGACAAAGCCCAAGCCCAGTGCCTGCGAATCGCGAATCACCCGACCCGAAGCTTGTCAAAGCGTTCACGTGGATGCCACGTGCCAAACCACAGGTGGTCTCTGGCTCAAGCTCGGCGACCTCCGACCGCCGAGATCTGCAGGGCTGTAGGCTTTCGTCATGGAGATCCTGGCGGTGATAGAGGGGTCATTCCCTGTCGCCTTCAGAGCACTGCTCGCTAATTGTGCTGACGAGCGCATTCTGCATCTCTGCTGCTTAAGCAGGCTCCAAACACTTGCAGGCCTGAGTCAAGTATCCCAACCCATACTGCTTGTTCTTTGCTGCTTCGACCACGCCAGGCAAGGCTTGATCTTCACGCCATTCCGAGCATCGGAATTACGTGATCCCCCCCTGGGTGGCCACAGGGTTCGCACGTGCCCTGGGCAGCGAGGCAAAGGCGGAGACCCTCGAACGAACCCGCTGGCCGGCTCGGTCGGTTGCTCGGCGGTGGAAGCCGCCGTTGCTTGTTACCACAACTCGCTTCTGTCCTTACTTAGTGATTTCTGGTATCTGTCTCTGCGAGGATCGTCGGTCGACACAAGGGAGCAGTGTCCAGCTTCTGCCTGTGTGCAAAGGACCTTAACCTCAACCCTAGACCTGGTCGACGCTCGCAAGCATACTGCTCGACTTGCGAGGTTTCACTCTCCGGGTTGACCTAAAAATAATGCCTCAATCACCTCCGCCAACTACCGACCATGCCCAACCGTAATCCTCCACCAGCAAACGCTGGTCCCAGTACTTCTCATGCAGGCCCAAGCTCCGCCGCTGGTGCCAGCGGCACAGCCGCAGGCTCGTCAGCGGTCGCAGGGCCTGCTGCCGCTCCAGCGGCAGGCGGAACAAGCAAGCCGGAGATCCCCTGGGCCTTCATCGATTGCCCTACGGACACGCTCGTCGTGCTCATCTCGCACATGCTCGACCTGCTTATAAAGCACAACGACCAGGTCGTGCTGACGCCCGACGCGCTCACGCGCTTCCATTCGCGCGCCGCGCCAGGCATAAGCGTCATTGACTACCTCCGCCGTATTGTCAAGTACACCAACATGGAGGTAAGTAAGCACGTGCGACCCTGCTCCCGCATGGCAATTAACGTTTGGGCGCAGAAGATCCCACTACTATCATTGCTGTCGTATATCGACATCACATGCAACCATCTACCGACATTCACGCTCTCGTCGCTGACGGTCCACCGCTTCCTCATCGCCGGCGTGTGCGCCGGGTCCAAGGCACAGTGCGACGTGTTCTGCACCAATAGCCATTACGCCAAAGTCGGCGGTATCAAGGTCGGGGAGCTCAATGCGCTCGAGCGCGAGTTTCTCAGAGTCACCAAGTGGAACCTATGTGTCAGTACCGCGCTCCTTATTCGGCTCTATGCTCTGTCATTCGCCATCTGGACTAGGAGCGGGTGCTGACTGCTCAGTGCAATTCGGACCTGTTGCAGAAGTACTACTCCTCGCTCATCAAGTCACATGGCGGATTTACACAAGCTGCCGAACCGACTGTGCCGCCATTCCGCCCGTTCCCGAGGTCCAACTCGAAACCACGTGCGAGTCAGCCGGCTGACGAGGGCATCGAGGTGGACGAGAACGCTGCCGGACCGAGCGGCACCAGTGGTCTGGACGCCAGCCAGGGGACGGATGTGCCGGACGAGGAGATGAGGGATGATCAGGATCAGCCGGGTGATGACGGAGACGGCATGGAGCAGGATGAGCCAGAGCGGCGCCAGGGCGGGGATGACGGTGCAGAGGACGTAATGGGAGGAAGCGGGCGGGCCGAGACCGAGCGAGCACACGCAGTAACTGGCGCGCTCGTCGACGATCCGAACCCGTCATCAGCCCGTCCATCCGGCCCAACAGCAGACACCTTTCAGGCGGACCAGCCTCAAACGGATGGCATGGACGTCGACCCAGAACCGCCAGACAGCGGATCCGGCACGCGTGCGGGTCCGCATGAACACAGCGACCCATCCTCTTCGCTGGCCCAGTCTGCCGATTCGCACACTGGGTCGGCCCTCCACTCGTTCCCATCTAGATCGTCCTTGCGGACAGACGCCTCGTCCTCTGTCCCATCATCATCAGCGAGCTCCATACGGCGCGCATCTATCGGCGGGTCTAGTACATTCACCGTCAAGCAAGGCGGTGCGGCTTCGCCACGGCTAGACACGACGAGCGCGAGCGGGTCCGCTTCCGGTCGATCAGCCACACAAGGATCAAGCGGGAGCCATGATCACGACGCCCTTCCGCCCGCCACGCCTCCTATCGCCATTAGCAACGGGTCGTCCGGTTCGCGCCCGAGCGCTCGGTCAGGCATGGCCCGTAGCGAGGGCGCGATCGCCAGTAGTGGGCAATCTGCCGACTCGTCCCATGCGCATCATGGTCCGCACGGTGGGAAACTGCTCAAACACCTCGTGGGCGGAATCTTTGGCAAACGGCATCACCATGCGACACCAGCAGACTCGGCCACCGCGACGCCATCGTCGTCTTCCGGTGTACAAACCCCTGTTGCAAACGTACCTGCGACCGGTGGGAACCCGCTATCACGCTCGATCAAGCGGCACGTCAGTGGCCCAACACCCAGCACGACATCCACGCCAGTGGCCGGGAAGCCGGGAGGAACGAGTGCCGCCCCTGGCTCAACCACAACTGCCGCGGCCGGGCCGCATGGCGACCGGGTGCTTTCGCCCCGACCAGGAGACCGGCGCGAGCGAGACGCTGGACCGAGCCCCAGGATGAGCCCAGGGCTAGCGAGGACAGTGACGCCGAGGATTCGGACGCGCGACGAGGTCAGCGCCGAGGGCGTCAAAAGCTAGGGAATCACACGTAGATGTAGAGTCGCCGAGCTCCCGGATATCCCCCCGGGGCAAGTTGTACATACCTGCATGCAGCAGTAGTGAGATGACATTCCTCGGACCGCAGCGCCATCCTCAGCTTCGGTATGCCATCCTCTCGCAAGTGGAATGATGCTATGCATTTTTCATACAGTCCGAAGACCGCGGGATCATCAATAAGACCGGGAGATGGAACCAAAGAAACGATGAGTATACAGAACAAAAGGGATACAAGGGGGAAGCTGATGTTCCCACACGCCGGTCTATACCGCCCTACTCCGGCGAGCTGCCACTGTCCGTCCAACACCATCAACACCGCCACGCGCCTAGAAGTCGTCGTCGAGGGAGAAGCCCTTCTTGATGGCCTGGTGATCTGAGGCGGCGCCGACCGACTGGTTGACGCCCGACTTGGAGTACGCGGACACGCGCGACTCGAAGAAGTTGGCCTTGCCCTGCAGCGAGATCATCTCCATGAAGTCTGGTAGGTGGTCAGCGAGCAGTCCTTTACGTATTCAGGAGACAGGACATACCGAAGGGGTTGGAGACGTTCCAGATCTTGTCGTTACCGAGAGCGACGAGGAGGCGGTCGGCGACAAACTCGATGTACTGGCACATGAGCTTGGCGTTCATGCCGATGAGCGAGACGGGGAGCGCGTCGGTGAGGAACTCCTGCTCGATCTTGACGGCCTCCTGGATGATCTTGGCGATGGTCTCGGGGTGAGGGCGCCTGCGGAGGTGGGTGAAGAGGAGGCAGGCAAAGTCGGTGTGGAGACCCTCGTCTCGGGAGATGAGCTCGTTCGAGAACGTGAGGCCAGGCATGAGACCGCGCTTCTTGAGCCAGAAGATGGACGCGAACGAGCCCGAGAAGAAGATACCCTCGACGGCGGCGAACGCGATCAATCGCTCGGCAAACGTCGACCGCGTGTCCGAAATCCACTTGAGCGCCCACGACGCCTTCTTCTGGATACAAGGAATCGTGTCGATCGCCTCAAACAGGTACGTCCGTCGCGCGGCGTCCTTGATGTACGTGTCGATCAGCAGCGAGTACGTCTCCGAGTGGATGTTCTCCCTGCGCGCGTCAGCCCATGCCCACGCTCGATACCAAAAGGAAAGACTCACATCATGATCTGGAAACCGTAGAAGGCCTTGGCCTCAGCGGCCTGGACCTCGGACGAGAATCGCTCGACGAGGTTCTCGTTGACAATGCCGTCGGACTAGGACATCAGCGGGGGACGAAGATAGCTGGTAGGTGGTGCTTACCGCGGCGAAGAAGGCAAGGACGTGCTCGATGAAGTATCGCTCGTTGTCGTTGAGCTTGTTCTCCCAGTCGTGGAGGTCAGGGGCGAGGTTGATCTCCTCGGCGGTCCAGAACGACGCCTGCGCCTGCTTGTACATCTGCCAGATCTGCGCGCGTCAGCCGTGTCTCCTATTCGCAGGGGATAGGACATACCTCGCGGTACTTGATGGGGAAGAGGACGAATCGGGCAGTGGTCTCAGCGAGGAGAGGCTCGTCCTTCTCCTCGCACTCGACGTCGCCGACGAACCGCTTGCGCCACGCCTCGACCTCCTGGCTGTCCTCGGCCTCGGCCTCGGGAGCAGCGGCGGCCTTGGTGTCGGCGGGAGCAGCAGCCGTAGGCTTGGTGGCCTCGGCGGTCGCGGCGGCAGCCTTGAGCTTGGCGAGGAGCGAGCCCTCGGTGGGCTTGTTCAGGTCGATGGTCGACAGCGCCGCGGCCGCGACCTTGGAGGGAGTCTCGAGGGTGGTCATGGTAGCTCAAGAGGAAAGAAGGGGCTTGAGTCGGAGATGGAACGGGGTGGGTGGTGGTGAATGAAGAACGGGGAACAAGGTGTGACGCGCGAAGCTATATATGTACTGGTGCCGGGATGTAATGTTGGTCGAGGGTTCGCGTGAGGAAATGAGCGTGCCAGGTCCGGATCAAACAACGCGTCGATATAACGCGTCCCACAGCCACAAGAGAAAAAACAAGCCACCCGCGTCGATACAGTCGCGTCAACTCCTGTCAGCCTACACTTAACGGCATTCCTCGCTTCTGTCACGTGATCAGGATCGCTCTGTCGCGCACGCGGCGCGCGGTGGAGGTGGGGAGAAGAGTGGGGGAAGGAGAACATGAGCACCATCACGAAGTGTCCATGTGAAGTAAGGCCAGGGAGTACAGGTCAGATACACGAGCAGTGCCAGCAGCAGCTAGGACCTTCTTACTTCTGGTGGTTTGAGCGTAAGGACACGTCCACTTGGCTAGACACGCAAGATGGCTCGCGCGAAGCCCGAGCCTACGGCCAAAGATGGCAAGGGGTGAGTCTTGCTTCTTCGTTACTTCAGCTTCGGATGTGGTGTCTGCCACCAAAACGCAAACATAAAGACCGGACTGACAAGCCAGAACAAAGCAGTCGACACTGATGGGCTTCTTCACGAAGCCCAAGCCGGTCGGCAGCGGCAGCACATTGCCGACTCCACCGGTGTCATCATCGCTTCCCGACATGGTCCCGCCGTCATCGAGCGCCGCTGCTCCGCCGACTTCTTCCCCCGCGTCTTCTCAGCTGAAGACGCCAAGCTCAGTCGCTGGTAGCTCGCCGGCCCTACCTCTGGGCTCGAGGGTGGCGCAGGGCGCGAAGAAAGGAACGATCGAGGCGAAGAGACAGCGTGATGGGAGTCCGCTCAAGAAGGGCAAGGCGATCCCGGCGTCGGATGGAGATACCGACGACGAGGAGCTGTCACCGCCGCCTCAGGTGGTCGAGCGACCTTCTCGCTCGTCTCCTCTTTCCGACGTCACGCCAACGTCGAGGAAGGGACAGGCGAAGAAGGAGGAAGCTCAGGAGGAAGCTCAACCTGATCCGGAGCCATCACCAAGTGTTCTGGTGAGCGTCGACCTGATCGGGAAGGCTCCTGCTGCCTTCCGGCTTGAGGTCCCCTCGCTCACGGGCGTAGGGCCGGCGAAAGCGTGCACCAGCAAAATACATCGAATCAGACTCGAGCAGCGGTTCGGAAGATGATGTCCTCACCGCTCGAAGAACGGCGAAGTCCAAGGGTCAGGACTCTTCTTGACCTGCAGCGCTGTGGCTGACGAGACTAGCTGCGGGTCGGAAACCGCGGAAGAGTCTCAAGGCGGAGGACGACGATGACTTTGAGATGGATGACGCGGACGACGACCTCTTTGGTGAGCGAGAAACAGGGAGGGTGTGCACGGAGTACCGCGCTAAGGTTTGCAGCTGCCGCTGCGGAAGAGTTTGAGATGTCTGCGGCGTCTCCCTCACCGTCCGCCGCGTCCGTCTTCTCCGCCAGCCCTGAGCCTGCGCCGAAGCGCAAAGGCGGCAAGAGCAAGGGCTTTGTCGCCCCGAAGCCGTCTGCCGCCGGCCCGTCGAGCGGCAAGCCTCGCCCGCCCCCCCGGCCACTGGGTAACGGCACGTCACGCTCGATGGACGAGTCGAACAACTCGGACGTGTTCCTGCTCACTGCCGCGGAGAAGCGAAAGGCGTTGGAACGGGAGGAGAAGCGCGAAAACGAGCAGGTCTTCGATTTCCTCCGCCCAGAGAAGATCAAGGATAAAGAAGGCCGAAGGCCCGATCACCCCGAATACGATAAACGAACAATCTATATCCCGCCGTCGTGCTTTGCCAAAGAGTTTACGCCGTTCGAAGTCCAGTTCTGGCGCATCAAGCAGAACCACTACGACACGGTCCTGTTCTTCCAGAAGGGCAAGTTCTTCGAGCTGTACGAGAACGACGCCCTTATAGGACACCAAGAATTTGATCTCAAGCTTACCGACCGCGTCAAGATGAAGATGGCACGTTGGCACCCAGTGACTCCGGAACCATGTGCTGATAATTCCAGGTCGGCGTGCCAGAGCAGAGCTTCGAGTTCTGGGCGGCCAAGTTCCTCGCTGCGGGATACAAGGTCGGCAAGGTGGAACAGGCGGAGACTGCCATTGGGTCAGTTCAGTCGGTACAGGAGGCGCAGGCAGCGCTGACCCTCTTAGCAAGGACATGCGGCAGAACAAGGAGAGAGGCGACGGTACTAAGGGTGACGACAAGGAAGACAAGATTGTACGGAGAGAGCTCGCTCAGGTGTTCACCAACGGAACCATCGTCGACCCGTCTTACTTGACGTCCGACGACGCGAATCACTGCGTCGCCTTGAAAGTCAGTCCTGAGCGCCTGATCATCAGAGATATGGTCTGCCCACACGTGCGAGAACTGACATCCGCAGGAGCTGTACGATGAGGAACGTCAGGTGTCCGCCTTTGGCGTATGCATCCTCGATTCCTCAACCAGCGAGTTCAACCTGTGCGCGTTCCAGGACGACGCCTGTCGTACCCAGCTCGAGACCTTGTTCCGCCAAATCCGGCCGAAAGAGCTGCTTCATGCCAAGGCAAGTGTGGCGCTCTTGAAGGCCGACGACCGCTGACCATTTAGGGCAACTTGTCTGTTGACACGCTGCGAGTCCTGCGAAACGTTCTTCCGTCAAATACCTCTTGGCAATCGCTCAGAGATCGGGCGGAGTTCTACACGGCCGAAGCCACGATTGAAGAACTGGCACAGCAGTTCGACACCGAGGCAGACGAGCCTGGCACGAAACCGCCCCTTCCCGACGCTATCGAGAAGATGCTGGACGAGCCTTTGGCGATGGAGGCCCTCGGCGGCATGATGTTCTACTTGAAGAGCCTCAATCTCGACAAGGAGCTCGTGTCGCAGAAGAACTTCAACGTGTACGATCCGATCCGAGAAGGCAAGAGCCTGGTCTTGGACGGCGCCACATTGGCGCACATGGAGGTACTGGTTAACAACGAGGGAGGACTGGAGGGCACGCTGCTTGAGCTGCTGCAGCGATGCCAAACGCCTTTCGGTATGTTCGTTACAGTACGACTGGCGGCCCGACTGACGCAACGCCAGGAAAGAGACTGTTCCGAATATGGCTCACCGCGCCGCTCAATGATGTCGAGGCCATCAACCACCGCCTGGATGCAGTGGACGACCTGATGCGCCATCCGGCCTTCATGCAGGAGTTCACCGACATGACCAAAGGCATGCTTGATCTGGAGGTGAGGCGGCGGGCAAAACGGGAGTGCGGCGCAATGCTCATTGCATCTAGCGTTTCGTGTCGAGGATCCACGCCGGCAGCATTCGCCAGACCGAGTTCTTGAATGTAGTGCGGGTAGGTTTAACGACGCTCGGGAATGAAGCCTCTGCTGAACAAGTCGCCTAGGCCTTCTCCAAATGCCAATCGGCGCTTGCGCGCTTCACGACTACGGCAAAAGGGTTCGAATCGTCCGCTGTCGCCGGCCTGCTGAGCGGCGCTCCTGACATGTCGACTCATCTGGCGCATATTAAGGGAATGTACCGGACGGAAGAGGATGGTAGGTCTTGAGCGAACGACTGGACTTGCCGGCTGACAGGCGGCAGGGAAGACGATCCAGATCGTACCGACACCAGGAGCCGACGCGGAATGCGATGAGGCCGATGCGGAAGTCGAGCAGGTCGAGGGCGAGCTTGAAACGCTGCGAGAGACGCTTTCGCGGAAACTCGGGTCTGTCGCCCTTAGGCTTGTGAATGAACTGCAAGCTGACGGGACAGCATCGAGCCCATCACGTACTGGAGTTCGGCGCAGGGCGGCAAGGAGATCTACCAGTTACTGGTGGATGCCTCGGCCAAAGTGCCGGCCAACTGGATCAAGGCTGGAGGGACCAAGGTGAGTCGGGCGATATACAGTCTCGAAACAATTCTGACACTCGAGCAGAAGCAGACCAGGTACAATGCGCCGCAGACGCTGCCCCTTATCCGGCGCATGCTGGAGGCGCGGGAAGCGCAGACGACTGCGAAGCGTGGCTTCTTCAAGCATCTTCTGGCAGAGTTCAGCAAAGAGCGGGCTCTTTGGCTGCAGATCGTGCGGTGAGTCTCGCCCTTACTCGTCGGCATACGACAGCTGACCCGCGTAGCGTTGTGGCGGAGCTGGACTGCCTGGTATCACTGGCACGATCATCGCAGGCGATGGACGAGCCCAAATGTCGACCGGACCTGGTCGAGTCTTCGTCAGCCTTCATCGACTTTGAAGAGCTACGGCACCCGTCCATGTGCCTACGGTCCGAGGCGTTCATCCCGAACGACGTGCGGCTTGGCGGTCCTGCTGCTGAGGGCGAGAGCCCGCGGCAGGTGCTCCTGACCGGGCCGAACATGGCTGGAAAGAGTACGCTGTTGAGGATGACGGCCGCGGGCGTGATCATGGCACAGTTGGGATGTTATGTCCCCGCCGCCAAGGCGAGGATCAGTCCTATGGACCGTATTCAGACACGAATGGGCGCCTACGACAGTGAGTCGCTCAGAGCCGCCACCGTGGGAGGAAGAAATTGACAGCCCGTAGACATGTTCGCGTCGGCGAGTACGTTCAAGGTCGAGCTGGACGAGTGCTCCAAGATCCTCCGCGAAGCAGGACCCAAATCCTTCGTCATTCTCGATGGTGAGTGCCCACCCGCGCGACGCTGTACTCGTAATTGACCCGTGTAGAACTGGGTCGCGGTACATCTACGTACGACGGCATGGCTATCGCTGGCGCCGTGCTGCACCACCTCGCTACACATACACTGCCCCTTGGGTTCTTTGCTGTACGTCGTGTCGCCGTGCTGTGCCTGGTCGAGCTGACGTTGCAGACGCACTACGGATCGCTAACGGACGACTTTGCGTACCACCCGAATATCCGCCGAATGCACATGCAGACACACGTCGACGACAACGAGCGCCGCGTAAGTCACACCTCTCCCTCCTGCCATCGGCAATTGCTGACGCTTTTCAGGTGGTCTTCCTGTACAAGCTGATCCCCGGCGTGGCGGAGAGCTCACACGGAACGCACGTCGCCTCGATGGCGGGCGTGCCGGCCCAGGTCGTGCAGCGTGCGGACCAGGTTTCGCAAGAGTTCTTCGAGGCGTTCAAGCGGAAACTCGAGTCCAAGCGCCACAGCAAGCTGCCGCTCGTGGCTCATGCGGACTTCACGTGGTTGCTCAAGGTCGCGACGGGCTTGGTCGGCGGACCTGCTCCTCCGGTGGCGGCGGCAACCGCGAGCAGCCTTGGCGATGGGCCTCTTAGAGCGCTCGGGCAGCAGCTGCAGATTGTCAGAGCTGCGGTCGGCTCGTATGAGCGGTCGTAACGAGTCTCGACCCCTAGCTTCCACTGAGCGAGAAGGTGTAATACAACAGCGTGTGTCCTGGGGACAATCTACGAATGCATGATGTACATACAGAGCGGCAGGTCGCTGGGCGTTGAATGATCTATTGTCACTCCAGTATACGGCCAAACGACGGTGGATCCTTGCGCCTCGACTTGCCCTTCTTGCGGTGCTTCTTGCCGCCCTTCTGCTCGCTACTTGGCGCCGACTCGTCGCTACCTATGGCGTCCAATACGGTTGACCACTCGCCACGGACCCACTCCTCGCCCCATCCGCTCCCACCGCCGCCGCCCTGCGCCGGACGGAACTTCCGCCCTGCCCTGTCGCCTGAACGGTACCCGAAGTTACTGCCGAGGAAGTCGACCTCGACGCGTGGACACACCCGCTCGAACAAATCCATGTCCACGGCGGGCGTAGGTTCGCCGTCCTCGGGCGGGGCAGGTGTCGGCGGCGCGAAAGCAGGATAAGACAGGGTGAACTGCGTGCCGGCTTTCGGCACAATTCGGACGGTATTGTCCCTTGGAGTGAGAGCGAACGTCGAGGCTGTTTCGGAGATACACAGTCCGGAGAGCCCGACGAGCGAAGCATTGCGCGCGGAGCGGACGCATAGCTCCGCGCCGAGAAACGACGCTTTCGATAGGTGCGAGAGCACAGAGTCCGGTGACCGGGTGAGCGCTTGCTGTACGGATGCCCGCGCAGCAGCGACGGCTGTCTCAGGTGGTGATGTCGTTTCTGCTTCGCCGACAGGCTGAGCGGTGAGCCAAGCGAGCAGGTCTGGAGGTAATGGCGGGAGCGACAGGAGTTGAGCGAGGTACGTCGTGTGTAGGTGATGTAGCGGGACGATGGTGTTGTACCTGTACAGAAGCGCTCAGCCACCTTTCGCCTCGCATGTGAAGTACCGCTTACTCAATCTTCATTCCAGCCTTCACTGCTCCCTCTTTGCCCTGCTTCTCAAGCGCCTTGTTGCGCTTCCGCTCGCCCTCCAAGCCCTTGCGTTGCCGCTCCGCACGCTGTTCATCGAGCACACGCCGCACTTCCCGCCTGTACGCCTCATCTCCGCGACTGCGCTTCTTCCCCATCAGCGCTTTCTGCGCCATGGTCGTCTTCCCATCGCTTGTGCCGCTCGGCCCGGCGGTCGGGGGGTCATTGGCATTGAGGAACAAGTGCCGGTTGGCAAGGCGCGAGTGGTATACCTGCGGAGGAAGGTCCAGCAGGGTCGGGATAGAGAGGTCGGTGTGGTCGTATGGCGGAGGAGGCAGAAATGGCTCCAAGGGTTTCTGAAGACGTCAGTGCGGGACCAACCATAGAAAGGGGTGAGACGGACAAAGTAGACTTTAGCAAGTGGGCGGTGTAGGTCCAGCACGAGTTGAGATGATGGCCCGGCGGCGGAGACAGGTGTCGCTGTCCCGGATCCCGCTCGTGATGAAGGTCCAGCTGAAGCGGGCATGCTGATTCTAAAGATCTGAGAAGAAGAATGGTAATGTTGTGAAGTGGCCGGAAAAATTGGATTAAGCTTGACGAGAAGGAGAAACTCAAGTCACGTCACAACTCAACCGACGGACCGTGACGGTCATTTCACCGTCTCTTCTTGTCTTGCCTTCAAGGCATGGTCGCTATACTTGACTGACCGCCTCAATACAAACGCGGAGGATCGCAGAGTTGAGTGCTCTGCACGTCGTACAACGGTCGTAGCGCGGGCAGCATGTCCCGGCCAACCATCTCTTCGCCGCAGCCGATGCCCGGTCCTTCAGGCTATGCGCAACAACAGGGGTACCAGCAACAGCCACATCCGTTCTCAGGGGAGCACGCGGGAATGCCTCGCAGTACAAGCTCCACTTCCCATATGTCCCAGACAGCAGCCGCGGCGGCAGGGCCAAGTCGAGCAGCGGTCAGTTGCACGCGGCACCACCAGCCAAGCCAGAGGCTGATCAGTCGTAGCCGAATGTCCTGGACTCGAACATCACGCGTCTGCTCGTGACGACGAAGCAGCTCCTGCAGGGATTGGAGTACTGGGCGACTGGGCAGATATCCGAGGAAGACGTGAGTCTTCTTGCAACAGGTAAGACCTTGAGGTTTGCCTGATTTGCGCAGGTTAGCGATATCTATGTGAGGCTTGGCAACGGCTTCGAGCAATGCGTCACGTCTTTCCACCGAGTGGGGATTCAAACCAAGTAAGCGACACCTCCTTGTCTTCGCCAAGATAGCATCACTCATCCGCCTTAGGGAGCTCGACTCCATCCCGAATGATCTGCGAATATGCCTCGAGCAGGCGCTGGCCGAGACGGCGTCTCAGGAGACGCTCAACATCTTTCTGCCTTCAATCCGGGACATCATCTTCAGCCTGCTGCACGGGTTGAAGCAGAAACAGGCGCAGTACAAGCGACTTTTGCAGGAGCGGTCCGAGCGAACAGAGGTCGTTGGCGGGCCGTCGGGCGCGAGCGCTGCCTCGCCTTCGCCAGCGGCGGGGAACGCCCCTCTACCTCCTTTGCCACCGGCTTCAGCGGCGCCGATGCCAATCCCTGGTCCTGCGCAACCAGCGCGTGGCCACTCGCCATACGGAGGGCGGATGGCGCTGCCAGAGACGGCGAGTGATGGCCGGTTGTCCGCTCGCGCGGGGACTAGTGTCGGATCTTCATCAGCGCTCAGTGATCGGGCAGTCAGTCCCGGGCCTGGCACGACACCGACAAAGACGAGCATTGGTGCCGGCGGACCACCATCTGCGTCAGCCCTGGCAGAACGAAGTCAACAACGGACAGTGACGCCGGCTCGACCCGCACCACCAGATGCTTTCAGGCCTCCTCGGCGAGTAACAGAGGGGCGGAGGAGCGAGTCGCCTGCTCTGTCGCCAACTGGCGGCGAGACACCTCCGCCACCGCACGCCCAACCGCTACCGGGACCGCAGCGCTTCCAGCTCAGCGATTCGGGACCGGTCGCCCCCGCGCTGAGCAGTCCTGCTATCATCATCAACACGAGCCAAGCGCCTCCTCGGCCACAACGCGTCTCGAGAGGCAGCACAGACAGTCGAGACAGCTTCGGCAACCCGAAGGCTATCTCGAGGTTCTCGGCTGACTCGGACCTCACCAATGGATCGCCTATCAAGTCACCTGTGTCCAAATCGCCCCCTGTAGGCATCACCCGCCTTGCCGAGGAGCCAGACTCGGCGACTCGAGCAACGCACCCGCCCACCTCGTCTTCCGCCTTGAGCACCGTGACGGCCGCTGCGGCGCCGACGCTCCCGACGCTCAACCTCCCGACGTCGCTCTCCATGGAGGACACGTCCCTGCAGTCGCCCACGGCCGAGACGGTGCAACAGAGCGTGCCGCCGGAATCTCGCGCGACGCTCGCAGCGCTACAACGATCCGAGGCGCTCGAGCGCAGGGCGAGTAAGCGGTTCTCGAGCTACACGTTCAACAAGATGCTCCCGTCTTCGCCTAATGCGCAGAAGAAGGGGTCGGCGAGGGATAGCCCCCAGCGGCCGTCTAGGCGAGACAGGCCGCCGCCGCTGCCAATCTTGCCGGACGGCATGGCGAGGCGTGACGCTGTGAACGACAGCGTGCAGGAGGAGGACGAGGACGAGGAGGAGCAGGCCTCGGCTCGTGAAGGGGGTCTTGCGTCCGGGGTAAGGCTTCAGGCCATCAGTACGGACCCAGGCCACGGCGACCTCCGGTCGGCGGTCAGCATGTCACCCGTCGGGTCTGTCCGAGTCCTTCAGACACCGGAACCGGAGGAGTCGCCGAGTCGGCCAGGCGACGGCCCTGCGAGAATACAACCGGACACGACGCCTCGACCACCAGGACCGCCGGGCGTGGTGCCGGCCTCTGTGCCGCTGCCTCAGTCCGCAGCGGCCTACGAGCCCGATTCGCCTTCACGACTGAACGTTTACCTCCAGTTCGGCCGGCAAGTGAAGAAAGCCACGGTCGACTTGCCTATCACGCTGTCCACGCTGCGACTGCTGTTCATGGAGCGATTCGAGTACGACCCAGGCATGGACGATTTCCCGGACGTGTATCTTCGGGACAACTCGACCGGCGTGCAGTTTGAGCTGGAGGATATGGAGGATCTCAAAGAGGGCTGTGTGCTTAGCCTGAACATTGAGCGTGAGTCTGTAGGAAGACCAAAGGGGATTGGCTGACCTGTCGGCAGCTCTCGACCAGGTCAAGCAGCACTTTGACCACACGTTTGCGACGCTCATGAACGAGATCAAGGAGATGAAGCACGCGTTGGACCATTCTCGCCGATTGAGCCTGCATCCCAGCCCCGCTCAGGCCGCCCATTTGGCCGTCACGGCAATTGGATCTTCGCCGCTCGCGAGGCAGGCATCCAGCACCCCGTCGGTTAAGGCTGAGCCGACCTCGCCCTCGCCTCGGCCGGCGGCAGGGCCGACGCTCCCGCTGACGGCCTCGCGAGAGGCTGAGCTGCGACACCAGGCGGACGAGCTGCAGAGCTTACGGCGGGACTTGGCGATCATGCGTCAGGTTCACGTCGATTTCCTCGCCGAAACGAAAGAGAGCTTTGGCAAGCTGCGTGCGCAGAACGCCAATATGAAAGAAGTGGTCAAGACCAAGATGGGCGGTAGCCGGGCGATCCTGGATCATTCAAAGGCCAAGCTGGAGCGCTTGTGCGAGGACACGATCCAAGCCGTGGAAGAAGTCAGCGACGTCATCGATGGGGCGCGACTCGACGCGTACAAGCGCTTCGTCACGCCGTCAAAGCAGCAAATGCGGACTATCCAGGCGGATCTCAAAAAGGCGCAGGAACTCGTCGAGGCGTTCACGCGCGACGTCGCTGGCGTAGAGACCAACTGGCGCGCGACTTGGCAGATGGAGCTCAGCCGAGTCATGGAGGAGCAGAAACTGCTTTCGCACCAGTCCAAGCTGGCCGTCGACCTCACCAACGACATCAAGGATGCCGCTGAGATGTTCGCGACCGTCTCCGAGTTCGTCGACCAGCGCGCGCGGAGCGGTGCGGGAGGCTCCGGAGGAGGACCAGGGTTTCGCCCGCCGTCGCCGGACGAAGGGTCCGGCGGCATCTCGAACTTGTTGATGGAAATCCGGACCAAGGAAGCGGACCCGCACCAGCGCCTACGCGCCATTGAGGCACAGCAGAAGGCTAGAGAGAAGGAGATGGCCAATAAGACGGACGACTTTAGTAGCGAGCTCGGCGACTTTGTCAAGGGCCGTAAGCTCAAGAAGACCGGCGGTGCAGAAGAGGCGGAAAGGATGAGCAGGCGGAGGCAGGAGCTCGCCCTCAAGCGCATGCTCACGGGGGGAGGCACCACCGCCCCTAGCGGTGGCAGCGGCGGTGGCGGTAGCGACGGCGGAAGCCCGTCGAGTATGACGCCGCAGACCACCGGCGCGAGCTTCAAGAGCGCCGCGACGACAGCAACGACGGCCACGAGCGTCACTGCTCCCGCGACAGCGTCCACCACCGCCGCCGAAGGCAACAGTACATCAGAGCCGACGGCGCAAGGTGACGCAGGCAAGGACGAGGACTCGAACAAGCCTGCTCGCGGCAGCGGCTCTTGGGAAGGCGTGTAGGTAGCCCCAATTGATGCATCTATAATTTGCCTTCACAAGGGTCACCGGAGATTTCTGTGCCTGAGCGGCAAGCGCACCGGCTGCATGCCAAGCCGGTTTTGACTGAGGATACAGTCTGTTTGTGTATATGCTGCGATGCCGCGCAGTCAACCACCAGTCGTACACTCGGCACCAGCCAAGCCTAGTCTTCAGGCAAGCATCCGATATATTTGGTGTGACCGAGGCGGAGTAAGTGTCTGATGAGTCGCAGGACTGGGAGAAGGGGCCTCGCCGCGTGATCAAGACGCTCCTTGACGGCGGGTCAACCCGAGGCGAAAGCTTCGAAGACCTCTATCGAACAGTCTACAATTGCGTACTATTTGGCATGGTACGTCTCTGGTAGGCCGAGCATGCGAGAACTGACCCTTTTCGCCCGCAGGGAGACGAGATTTACGCGGACATTATTGGGCTATTCGACGACCGCGCACAACTCGCCGGCCGCACACTGAGCGCTATATCGCAGCCAGAGCCTATCGCTCGTGCGTTCTTCGACGAGTGGGCGGTATACTCTGAATCCGTCAAGAAGACCAGGGACATGTGCAAGTATCTCGTCAGTGACTCCTCTCGCCTATCAGCATGCACGTGACAGCTGATGCTCCTTACAGGACATGATTCACCTGAGACAGAGCCGACCGCCGAAAGACTCGATCTACGTTGCAACGCGCAAGCTGTTCGTCATGTATGTAGTCAAGGGACAGGATAACCAACTGGAGGAAAGATTACAGTCTGCCGCGGAGTCGCCAGATCTGGGCGGACTGGCGAGTCAATTGCGGGAAGTTTTGGATCAGCTCAGACCTATTCAGACGACACCGTGAATGCAAAGATGCGGACAAGAAGTACGACCCGAGATGCATTGACCGCTGTTGTGTGCGGTCACTAACAGGTCACGAGTGCGCCTCGACGCTTGCCAGAGCCTTCTCCACCTCCTTAAGAGCCTTTTCCGCACTCAGGCTATCCCTCCGGGCGGAGAAGCTCGCTCGTGCGCCCTGACCGCTGGCACCCGCGCGCGACGGCTTGCCAGTGACTGACCCGCCCCACTGGCCCGGAGGCGGCGGTGCCTCGTTGATGACGACGATGGCCTCTGTGTCGGTCGAGCTGGCCGACCGGCTGGTCGGCGTCGATTCGGGATGCGTAGCGAGTTTGCCCCTGTTGGATGCGAGACCGCCGTTCGTGTTGCTTATCCCGGTCATAGGGGTGTTGTTGAACGACAGAACGCCAGTGAGGGGCTGGCGGGACAGCGAGCCCGTTCGAGTGTGCGACGGTAGAGCTGGCGGGCCCATGCTGCCGTTGCCTGACTGGTTCCCACCGCTGATGCTCCCGCTGGAGGCATGGCCCATTCCAGGGGGCCGAGTTCCAGCCAGACCTGAGACGCTTGGGCGCTTAGGCATGCTGAAGCCGCCGAACGCTCCGCCTGGCAGACCGCCAGCCATGGTCGTCGTGGACGATCGCCTCGCGTGTCCGGTTCCACCGCCCCCCATGCCGGGTGGCCCTCCATCCGCGCCGGACGGCACCGAGAAAGATTGCCGAGCAATGGATGTTGAACCGCGATGGCCAATAGACCGCGCCGGGAGCGTAGCGATGATCTGCGCGGCGTCCGGCTGGTCGTATGGCCGTATAGACCCGACAAAGCCCGCCGGCGGGTTCAGCAGCATCCGCAAGTAGGCCTTCTTAGCTGACGAGCGTCAGCGAAGCCAGAAGGTATGCCTTACGAACCTACCGATGGAGGCGTCGGCGAAGACGGCGAGGGCGTTGTTGTCGTCGACCCATTTGATGCGGAACCCCCCTTTCTCGTTCTCGTAGTCTTTGAAGATGAGCTGCAGATCACGTGTTTTGAGCCTGGGTCGTCAGTCAGCTTCGAACTAGTGCGAGCCAGCTCATACGCTCGTCACGGCTGAAGTAGACTGACTCTGCGGAAAAGTTTGCGAGGTGCAAGATTCTGGTCACCGCTGCGGTGTAGTGCGCAGTTGAGCTGGATGGCGCGGAGAGGAGCGTGCCGTTGGGGAGAGAGATGGACATCGTAAGCGAAGGTATGAGAGCTCTATGGATGAACTGATGGCTATTGGACGATTATAAGCTGAGAGGTATCGGTGTGGACGAGGATAATGGAATGACCGAGATACGTGTGGAGCGATGGCTTGGCTGTTGGAAGCGTGAAGATTGTCGGCGCGGTATGGATATGCAGTGAGGGTGCTGATGACTGATGATCGAGCCGAGAAAGTGCAGAACGAATGTGAGGTGATCGATGCTATAGATTAGAGATGATAGGATGAGAGACAGATGCAAAGGTCATGCAACACGGGAGACAATGCAAGAGCACCTGACAGTGAGTGAGTGACCCTCCACTCGCTCCCGAGCCGCGACGCACGTCGATACCGGTGCCTGTCTGTCCCAGTCTCAGCACCGCCGTTGGCTGGGCCCCCGGTTGAGCTATTACGGCAGTAGCCCTGCTCGTTGCAGGGTGGGCGGCGATGACCGCTGACCCCTCGGGTGCCGGAGCGGGGGTAGGTGAGTGGCAAATTACCTATTCCAGGGTGTTCCCCCCCTTAGAATGAGGTATTTCAGGGTTTCATTGTCTGGGTCCCCCACTTACCACTTACGTCGCACACCCGGCCAGCCCCGTCACCCCCGCCCTCCCCTCCGGCTGCGCACGCATCATCCTCACTTCCGCACCGTGTATCATCCTTCTTCTCAGCGTCTCTTATCGGTTCTCTCTTCTCTCTCTCAAACAAACAACAGAACAACGTGAGTCTCGCACCTCATCTGATGTGCATCGTCGCTTCTAGGGGTGGCCTTGCTGTTCGAGATCAGATGGCCGGTCGTACAGCCGAGGCATGCGCGATCGGTGGCGAGCTGTGCTTCATGAGCATCAACCCCGCTTCTTCCCCAGTCCAGCCCCTCCCATCTCATCCCGACTCAGCCGTCTCGCCATTGCGGACGCTCGTCTCATGTTTGCACTTCCGATCAGCCTACTTTCGCTCCAGAAGGATCATTTGCTGACGCGACATCTTCCTTATCTCCCGACTCGTCATGATCTGTTACGATCGCACCTCTGTACATTTTCTCTCCCCGCTTGAATCGTTCTTACTTCTCTATCACTACGCCACATCGCACCGACAGTCAAGCAAGATGCAGATCTTTGTCAAGACGTGAGTCTCGCCTTGGCCAAAGGACGATTGATCAGCATCCCTGACCTCCTTCCCAGCCTCACCGGAAAGACCATCACTCTCGAGGTCGAGTCTTCGGACACGATCGACAACGTCAAGGCCAAGATCCAGGACAAGGAGGGTATCCCTCCCGACCAGCAGCGATTGATCTTCGCCGGCAAGCAGCTTGAAGACGGCCGCACCCTCTCGGACTACAGTGAGTTGCCTTCCCTCTCTTACCGGGTCGAGTGGATTTGGGTGGCGAGAGTTTCAGGGGCTGACGCTTACTCAGACATCCAGAAGGAGTCGACACTCCACCTGGTACTCCGACTCCGAGGTGGTATGCAGATCTTTGTCAAGACGTGAGTGGCAAACATCCTCTCGGTGTGAACGTGGTTGCTGACCCCGCAGCTTGACGGGCAAGACCATCACCCTCGAGGTCGAGTCGTCCGACACGATCGACAACGTCAAGGCGAAGATTCAAGACAAGGAGGGCATTCCCCCCGACCAGCAGCGTCTCATCTTCGCCGGAAAGCAGCTCGAGGACGGCCGAACTCTCTCGGACTACAACATCCAGAAGGAGTCGACCCTCCACCTCGTCCTGCGACTCCGAGGCGGCATGCAGATCTTCGTAAAGACCCTAACGGGCAAGACGATCACCCTGGAGGTTGAGTCGTCGGATACCATCGACAACGTCAAGGCGAAGATTCAGGACAAGGAGGGTATCCCTCCGGACCAGCAACGCCTCATTTTCGCCGGCAAGCAGCTCGAAGACGGACGGACGCTCTCCGACTACAACATCCAGAAGGAGTCCACGCTTCACCTCGTTCTCCGTCTGCGAGGTGGTATGCAGATCTTCGTCAAGACCCTCACGGGCAAGACCATCACGCTCGAGGTCGAGTCGTCCGACACCATTGACAACGTCAAGGCGAAGATCCAGGACAAGTGAGTGCAATAGTCGCTGAGGTCGCTGCGTAGCTGACGAAGGCAGGGAGGGCATTCCTCCGGACCAGCAGCGATTGATCTTTGCCGGAAAGCAGCTCGAGGACGGACGCACGCTCAGCGACTACAACATCCAGAAGGAGTCGACTCTGCATCTGGTCCTCCGTCTGCGTGGTGGTATGCAGATCTTCGTCAAGACGTGAGTCCCAGTGAACTCTGCGGTGACAGTGCTGATCAGCTTAGCCTGACGGGAAAGACGATCACTCTGGAGGTCGAGTCCTCGGACACGATCGACAATGTCAAGGCGAAGATCCAGGACAAGGAGGGCATCCCGCCTGACCAGCAGCGACTCATCTTTGCCGGCAAGCAGCTCGAGGATGGCAGAACGCTGAGCGACTACAACATCCAAAAGGAGTCGACTCTGCACTTGGTTCTTCGGCTCCGTGGCGGTCAGTAAACGGCGGGAAGATCGTTCAACATGTCTTCCGAGGTATTTGTTAGATGTGTATGTGAGAAGGATATGAATGAAGTGGTCTGAAGTGCTGTATTTGGCCGCGAGGCTGCAGCAGACATGAAGGGATAGGATGCATACAGAGCCTATCGACAAGCGGTGACGGCCTTGACCCCCTTGAGTGGGGTGAGAGCGGGAACGGCCACGCCGAGTGGCTGGTGGCACCTCCATACAATCTCGGTATAGTCAGGCTCGTTCTCGGACGTGATGAAGCCGTGTCGCATCAAGAAGGAGATGTGCACGAGTGCGCAGTTGTAGGTCATCTCACCAGACCGAATGGTGTCGATCACCTCGGCGGGCGGCATGAGCTGCGTTTCGCGCGTTAGCGCTGTTTGTACCACCGACACCGGTGACTGTGAGGGACTTACGATGAATTCGTGTACCTCTTTATGACCGTGGTCGATCCTTGGCGGTCGGTAGTCCTGCGAGTCGCGCGGTGGTAGCTCTACCTCGTATGCCCACCTGTCGGGATCAGCACTTGTCAAGACCGGAGGCACCTCTGGCGGCGCTACGACCTACGTGATGACTAGGCACAATGTCAGCGCACGCAGCTCGTAGTGATCAAGAGAACCTACCCCTCACGGGAGACTCACATGGGTTCGGGACGGCCTCAAGGTAGTTCAAGTCGGTGATCACGTCGAACTGCCTGCGCGTAATCAGCACCACACCATCCGCGTCACTCATCGGAGCACTTGCCTGATCCGAGGAGTTAGCCACTCGGTCGGCCACATGGCTTCTTCCTCGGCCTCCTTGATGGTGTTGTCCAAAGGGGAAAGCCCGGCGGGCAAGCCACCGGCGACGGTCTGATAACTATGTCAGCGGGAGGACTTGAAAGGTGACAGCTGAGAGAGTGTTCGACTCACCGTGTCAAGGAGGAGCGCGTTCCTGAAGAGCGTTAGTATGTGCCACCAGCATCTACCAGGGCCTCTTACTTTCGGTTGAGACCCCGACGCTGCACCCAGATACCCATCTCCTTCTCCCCATCCTCCTTCTGGGTCCATTCGTACGCTACAACACGTCAGCCTTGGCGCTGTCCCCACGGTGCCGGTCGACTCGCCAATCAGGTCGCACGTTTGGTAGGCGAACCGGAATAGCGCGGCGGCTTCTCGGTCAACTGTGAATGCCCAGTTCTGTGGCGCATCGACACAAGAAGGGGACGGCGGGGTCAGAGCGCTTGACCTTGGGTCGGCAAAGACCGGGAAAGGTTCTCGCTTCTCTGTATGCGGGTCAGGGACATCCAGAGGTGAGGGATCCCGCACTTACTCAGGTACTCGAGGAAAATGCCCTTGTTGCGCCAGTACTGCAGCAAAGCCGCCATGACGCCGGTCATGCCGACTCTGCCTGCAGCGACGATCGGCGGCGCAAACGTCACACAGGCCACGCCGGCATTGGCGCCGCCGCCACTGCCGTCGACGAGGACCGACTGCGGGTTGTACAGCACAAATGTGGCGGACGGCTCGGCGAGGATGAACGCCTGTAGCTGGGCGAGCACGTCAGGCGTGATGATTCCGCTGGGGGTCAATCCGGCCTGGAAGTCATTCACGGAGAGGTAGAACGGCACGGCGCCAGTATCGGCAGGGACGGCGTGGCGGTCGACGGCGTTCTGCCGGACTCGGTCAATCAGCTTTGGCTGTAGAGAGGTCTCGAATGCGCTCATTTCGGGTTGGCTGGATACGGTGGGTGGTGCTACCGGTCAGGTGAATATGTAGGGCGAGAGGGAGAGAGAGAGAGAGTAACAACGTGCGTGCTGCCCGCTTATCTACCCTTCATGGCCGATACGAACGGTCTTTGCGGTCCGACAGAAGCGGGTTTCGCATCCCGGGCAGGGAGACCTCTGAAAGGATCATCGAACGAGCACGAAAAGGCCTCGCTTCGAGAGACTTGAGGTCTTCGAAAGAGACGTGCTTCTGATTGCGTGCTCTCAGCCTGGTGTCTGCGACTGACCGGGATCATCGGCATCGGCGCGGTTATCGATAGGGTCCTGGGGGACGGTACGCTACACATCATGCATGACACAGAGAATACAATCTCGCTCGCTACAGCCTGGACTCCGGAATCATCGGCCCGTCGTGGTCATTGAGCGGAGGGCCCACGAGTCCCGCCGGCTCGTACGCGTCCGTGAGACGGCAACACCTACCGAGCACCTCGTCGAGGTCGTCTTCGGCCATGCCGTCCAGGTGGCCGTGGTAGTACAAGAAGTAGGTGATCACTTGGGTGGCGGCAAGGGTGAATTCCCCAGCACACAGCTCCCGCATCACCTCGGGCATTGTCAAGAGCTGCGCCAAGTGAGCTGCGGCAGTCGTTAGCGGCGTGGGGATTTACGTGGAAAGAGTCGACCTCTTCGTCATTCACTACCGGCTGGATGTAGTCCGGGGCAGAAGGGTCGAGCTGGACGTCCCAGATGGCACTGTGACCATCAGCACACCACGGCATGTATCGTCTTCTGATTGCTCACTGTCGCTCGGTGGCGCGTCAGCAGGCTCACTCAGTCACATTGTTGCGCGATGACACTGCACTCACTGAGTCCGAAGCAGGTGGAGTTGTTGTCCTCGAAAATGCCTGTAGCGCCGATATGCCTTACACCTTTTCAGCCCATACTCGCGTTTTGCGACTTCAGACACGAACCTGATGCGATGTTGCAGGTGTTCAGGCGGGAAGCTCGCTTCCTCCTGCGCTTCCTTCAACAAGCCCTCGATGATGGTCAGGCCGGACGGCACTCCACCGAAGGCGGTCTGAGTCGTGTCAGCGGATGCACGCTAGCTGCTGTACAGACAATGTACCGGGTGAAGCTTGTAAGGGTTTCTTCGGAAGTCAGCTCCCGACCGCCACACCGTCCGTCTGGCGCGACTCACACTTTCCGAGTCTTGCTTCGCCGCTGCAGCCAAATGCGCATGTTCTGCCCCTCTCCCTCATACGCTGCAAGGTCAGCACGTCATCTTTTGGGAAGGCAATACTCACCAATCAAGGCCGGGTCGAGCTTTGTGCAGCCGAGCAAGAAGATCGGGTCGCGCTCCATGGAAAACACGACGTTTGTCTTGTTGTGACCGAGAAGGTCCCACGCAGACGAAGCCGGGTCGCCATACACGTCGGCCTGCTCAGCGAGCGCTCCCCAACCTGCACATCAGCGACCGCCCTGTCAAGCCTTTTGACGGGCTCACGCAGCGGGCCCTTGTGCTTGTCGAGCGAGCGCCAGTACTCAACCAACCCAGCGATGACCGCATGAAGGTGCGCGTTGCCCTGCTTCAGCGTCTCGGGGTGAAACGCCACACACTTGATCTGGTCGAGGGCTGCCTGACTATCAGGCAGGACAGACCAGATCTGATCACCCTGGTGAACCTCGCACGCCAGCATGTCCTTCAATATGGACAACGGCACACGGCCCGTCGGCTTGACACCTGCGGCAGCGTAGTCGGCAGGGTGCAGGTAAAACGGGACGAGCTTCTCCCCGGTGTGAGGCTGCTTATCGATGGGGAAGGGAAGAGGGGCCGGGACGCCGTCCAAATTACGAAGACGGTCGACCAAGGCGGCGTAGTACGGCGCGAGCGAGTTGACCATGGTGGCTGGCTGGGTTGCGTGACAGCGGCGGTACAGCTTCAAGGATGGCTGGAGCTCAACTGGACCCGACTGGAGGGATGCATCAAGATATGTACGCTGTAGTACCGCGCGGGCGACACAGTCAAGATAGAAGCAGACGGAGGAGGGACATAAAGGAGAGCGACGAGCGATGAAAGGGGAGGACCTAGGCGAGACAACGCCACACGAGATCTGACGACGATCACGAAGAGCTCGTCGACCCTTTGAACCGAGGCGCTGTATCTCCTTTACTCGAGGACTTGAGACGCCCGGCCGGACCGGGATTGAAACATGGCAGTCCGGCCTCGGACACGAGAAGCGAAAGGGCGGAGGATGGAGATCCTCATCTATGGAGATACACGAGGTCTATCAGGGAAGTGCACTGTGGCCTACTCCGTGTCCTCCCTTTCTCTGTCCTCCGATAACCTGTCACCCCTCACACCATCCTCGTCGCCCCCGGTATCGGCGCTGGCTGTCAGGCCGCCGCCGAAGCCAATCACCGCTATGATCAATCCCATGACGACGACAAAGCGCCACACGCCGCTCTCGCCCTGAAACTCGTCTTCTGCCTGGGACCGTGGTCCGCCTGCGGCGCCTGGACGACGCGACGGCCGCATGCGCCCGAACGGGTCAGGCGCGACTCGGGCGTAGGCTCCGGACCGAGTGCCGGCGGTGCCGTGCGGCGGTGGGTCTGGCCCGCCGAAAGGCGAAGATCGTCGGCCGAAAGGGTTGTAATGCGCGTGAGACGGATCAGAAGGCGGTGGTCTGCCTCGGGGCGGAGCACGGCCCCATGCTCGATGAGGCCCGCCCGAAGGTCCGCGCGTGTAGGTGTATGGACCTTGGTAGCCGTATCCTCCGAACCCGGCACCACCGCCACCACCGCTCGACGCCGTCTGCGCAGGTCGGCTGATCGACTGGTCGTACTGCCGTCTGTCCCGCCGTTAGCCCACGCCAGAACTGGTATCTTGCCATGCACTCGCCTTGATCCGTCGTTGCCGAGGGTCGCGTACGCATCGTTGATCTTGTGGAACTTGGCCGTATCGCCCGTCGCCGAGTCCGGGTGGTACTTCTTGGACAGCTACTCTTCGTTAGCGGCTGCAGGCGCTCCATGAGCGTGGGTGCAGAACTGACCTCGTAGAACCTGGCTTTGATTTGCTGGCGCGTAGCATTCCGAGGCAGACTCAGCGCATCGTAGTGGTTCACAGGCGTGGCGAGCCGTCTTGCCGATGAGGTGAAGCTGCGAATCGTCGATGGCCCGGCGTGGGCATTAAGCGCCGCCAGGACGGATGCGCTCGGTCGCAACATCCTGCAAATCCCGATCTTGCCGGTGATGTACCCGGTCTGCTGGACCCTAGACCCGCTAGACAGTCGTGACTATGCAGAATGTGTAGAAGAAGAGTCATCCGAGTGACGATCCGATCGTCAGGTTCCTGTCGAGATTTACGTGAGCGGCGTCGTCCGAAAACCGATCCATGTCATCGGATAGCTGCAGAGGCAAGAGACAGATATTTACATTCTTCGACTCATGACTACAGCACAGCATTCACTACTCCTTCATAGGCTCGTCCCCCTTGGCTTCAGCGGCGGTCTCCTTGTCTGTCGCAGCGCTGGCCGCGGCGTCTGCAGGCGCAGACGCAGGTGCCACAGCTCCAGTCTCGTCCTCCATCTCTACCTCCTTGGTCTCTCCAGTCTTGTCCTCTGCTCCACCTGGTGCCGCGGTCACCGGGGCCTCGGGCGCCTGAGCCGGCTTGTCCGCCTCGGACTCGGGCTCGGGCTCGCCCATCGGTACATCCTCGTCGGCCGGCTTGGGTGGTTCGGCGGGTGCCGCCGCTGGCGTAGGTGCGTCTTTCGCAGGCTCCTCCGCCGCCGCCGGCTCAGAAGGCAGCGGAGGCGTATCGGGTCGTGAAGGCTCTGCCGCTTTCGGCGTCTCAGCCTTCTCCGCCGCAGGTGGGCTCTTCGTGCCGGTCTCTGCGGGCTTGTCCTCGGCGGGAACCGGAGCAGCCGCCTCGGCCGGCTCGGCAACCTTGCCTTCCGCAGCCTTGGGCGACTTGGCCTCTGCGGGCGGCGGGGCGGCTTCCGGGCTCTTTGCAGCAGCCGGAGCAGCGTCGACGGGCGCAGGCGCGCCGCCCTCCGCAGCGTTGTCCTTCCCGGAAGTTGGACGACTCGGGGGCGTAGGTACAGGCGGGCTCTGGGTTCTCGCCGGGTTCAACACCTCGATCACCGTCCTTGACTTGGCTGCCGACGCCGGAGCTGCAGGAGCCGGAGAGTCCCTCGCATCATCGCCGCCGCTGGCCTTGGGTTTCTTGACCTGCGAGAAGGGCGAGATGGGCGATGGCGGAGTCGTGCGCTTCTGGCCAGCAGTCGGCGTCGCCGCCGTGGCAGACGGCGACATAGCCGTCGTCTCCTGTCGAGGCGAGCGACCCGTAACTGAGCCGTTCGCCGGCCGGTCACCATGCAGGGCCATAAGCGCATCCGCAGCCGAGTCGTCGTAGTCTGCAAGAGTCAGCGAGTTCCATTCCAAGGGAATACTTGCAGCGCTTACCCTCATCTACGACTCGGGCGGCGCTGACAGAGGCGGCGGCTCGCGGGGTGTGACGGCCGTTCGTCGATGCGCTGGGACTACCGGCGGACACAGCGCCTCGAGGTGAGCCGTCATCCTTGCGGGACAAGGCGGACGGCGGCGGCGGGCCGTCCAACGCGGACCTGTCGTCCTTGGGCTTCTTGGCTGCCGCGGGAGCACCGATGCTTCCGTCTCTGGTGTGCCCGCCACCGGCGCGCACATCGCTTTCCCGGCCGCGCTTGGTGCCGGCCTTGCTGCTGGCCGACAGGGCGGGGCTGGGTGCTCGCGGATCGTCTGGCCGGAAGTCGCGCGGCATGGACGGGTGTCGAGGTCCACCATTACCGCCGATGTCGGGCTTAGGCCCATCGCGGTCGTCGTATCCCGCCGACGGCAAGCCAGGCGGTCCGGCTCGTCGGTCGTCGCCACGACGATCGTACCGCTCGCGGTCGCGGGGGTCGGGACCCGAGGGCGGGTACCCGCCTCGCTCGTGAGCGTAAGGCGGGTAGCCTGGCTGCTCGCCCTGGCGAGGCGGCGGCCAGTCGCGGTGGTAGTCTTGAGGGTGGCCACGCGGGCTGGGCTGGCGGCGGGGGTCTTGCTGTTGGTGTTGCTGCTGCTGCTGCTGCATGGGCGGCATGGGCGTGCGGTCGACCATGCGCGGCGAGGGGCCTCGGGGGTCGGCACCCATGGGCGGGGGTGCCGACGTCGGGGGCTGCCTTCGGTCGCGCTCGCGGCGCTCCCACTCGTCCCTCTCGCGATCCCGGTAGCCAGCTGAGGGCGGGTACCCGGGGTAGCCGGCGTAGCTGTCCCTTCGCCTTGGCGAGCCGGGCGATCCGCCCCGTCGGCGCGGGTCGGCATGAGGCGGGCCGTCAAAGCGCGGCGCGCCATTGCTCGAGGCATCACGCGGGTCGCGGGGGTCCGCCATCGACCGAGGGTCGCGCGGGTCAGGCATGTCACGCATCTGGCGAGGATCACGCGGGTCGCGCATGTCTCGCGGGTCGCCACCACGAGGGTCACGGGGGTCACGAGGGTCGCGCATGTCTCGAGACGCGCGGCGACCGTCCGGCCGCTCAGTTTCCATGGGCGCGAGCGGCGCATGTCGCGACATCTGGCCCCTCGACTCGTCCACGTGCGACAGCGGGGGCGGAGCAGCTCCACCGCCACGGAAAGGTCCGCCGTCACTGTGTCGGCCAAACTCGCCGCCGGGCGGAGGAGGCGGGAGGTCTCGAGCGGCATTGGGCGGGCCGTCGGGCACCTGAACCGGAGGCGGTCGAGGCGAGCCTTGAGGCGACTGGCCGGGCGGGTACTGCCCATTCGGCGTCGCGGTGTACTGCGACGGGTGAACGTCGACTGGGCCCGGGGCCGGCGGGAGGGGCGCGTTGGCTGATCCCGCAGCCTGCAGCATCTGCAGGCGCTGCTTGATAGCCGAGTTGGTAGGGTCGAGCTCGGCGGCGCGCGAGTACGCGTCGATCGCGTCCGAGATCTGGTTGTTGCACGATTCGTACAGGCTTCCGAGGTTGTACCATACCTCGCT
Organism: Cutaneotrichosporon sp. M94-02A; assembly: GCA_037040355.1. NCBI lineage: Eukaryota > Fungi > Basidiomycota > Tremellomycetes > Trichosporonales > Trichosporonaceae > Cutaneotrichosporon > Cutaneotrichosporon sp. M94-02A. The sequence continues at coordinate 553,942 of JAXQGU010000098.1, forward strand.
GATGTACGGGTTGAGCCGGATCGCACGAGAGTAGGCGTCCAACGCGTCGCGGTACTGGTTGATCTGGTAGTACAGCACGCCGATCGAACACCAGAACGTCGGGTTTCGGCCGTCACGGTAGACTGCCTGCTGGTACGCCTCGTACGCCTTGTTGTATCGCTGGCCAGCCATGAACGCCCTTCCGAGCAAGTACCAGCTCTGCGCATCGTTGCCGTCTGACTAGTCAGCGCAGCTGTCCCACGCACCCTGAGCGGACCTACCCGTCTCGAGACTCTTGGTGAGGTACTGCACGGCCTTGTCCTGATCGGCGAACGATGCGCCAGGCTGGTGGAACAGCCATCCGAGCTGCTGTAGCACCTTGGCGTGGTCGGGCTGGTGCATGAGTACACGCATGTACGCGTCCTTGGCGCTGTCGAACTGGGCCGGTCAGCCACGTCCCATGTTGTCGCCGGCGGTACTCACGTCTCTGTCCTGCTCGTGGACGTGACCCAGCTGGAACCAGATGTCCCACGATGTCAGGGGCCGCGGCGGGTTGCTGAGGATGTATCGGAAGCACTCGAGCGACTGGGCGTATTTGCGCTGATGCTTGTATATGATGCCGAGGCGGAAGTAGATCTCGTTGGCTTTCTCAAAGTCTGCAGGATGTCAGTGCTCGCGTAGGAAAGCGAAGTGAGGGGCTCACGAGGATCCATCTTGAGCACGCTGGTGAACGCCTCTTCGGCATGCTCGAAGGATCCGTATCGATCGTACAGGATACCGATACCGTACCATAGCTTCGGCTCCTGCGGAAGTCAGCGCGGCTCTACGGCCATAGCGCACAGGCCTTACCTTCGGGTTGGGCAGGTGGTACAGCGCCTGCTGGTACGCCGTGTACGCCTTAGGCAGATCGTCCTTCATCAACAAGCAGTGGCCTAAACTGTCAGCGAGCGTACAGCGGGGGATCACACGACTTACCCATCGAGCCCCATGCCTCGCCGTTGTCCTGCTTGATGTTGAGGATGCGCTGGAAGTACTCGATCGCCTTGTCAAAGTTATCACGACTTCTGGCATGGGTGGCGATGGCGTTGAGCGCGATGATCGAGTTTGGGCTGTGCCGCAGGGCGTTCTCCCACGCCGAGATAGCCCTGTCCGTGTCGTTCATCTGATCCGCTACGGCGCCTGAATCGCATTTTAGCCCTAATACCCTGCACAAGTGGCACGAACAGACTGACCGATCAACATCCAGGTGTTCTCGTTTGCCGTGGCCAAGTGGCTGAACATCTTGTCCATGTCTTCTCTGGCGCGTCTTGCCGAGGCACTGACACCGCCGGCTGTACTCTGCGGCGGAGGCATGTGTCCGGCTCCGTGGCCGTTCATTGGCGGGCCGCCTGCACCCGGCGGGGGCGGAGCTGAGCCGACGACTGCGTCGGAAGGGCCGCCTGGCGGCGGTGGACCAGCCATGATCATGGGTCCTCCTGGTGGGCCAGAAGGGCCGTTACCCGCACCGGCTGGCAAGCCGGCCATGAGCGCTGGGGGCGGTCCTGCCGACGGCGGGGGCGGAGGCGCGCGGCTCAGTGCTCGAGACGACGGTGGGTGGTGGTACGCCGGGTGAGACCCAGAAGGCGGGTACCCCGGGTGAGCGGGGTACGCATGCGGGTGTTGTTGCGGGTGGTGGTGGTGGTGCGACATACGGGGCTCGGGCATGCTCCGCGTCGGAGGCGGAAGTCGGTACGCGATGGCTGTCCGCATGTCAGCCAACCGCCCACTTGCAGAAACTTTCAACGACAGAAAGAAGAACGGGGGAAGAGGTGCAAGATCCTCTGGATCACGCGTCATGCGCGATGCTCCGGACCAGCCCAGATCTGCGCCGAGAAAGAGGAGTGCGAAGCCGAACATATACCCGTACACGCCATACCAGGCCTTCGGTGTCGAGCAGATCCTTTCACGCCCACCGCCGCGGGAAGCCGGGCAAGCCGGTCTAGCCCGTCACGAGCGCTTCCGTCTTGACCCCTCCCTTCTGCATCTGGCCGCTAGCCATCATCCTGACGGAAGATAGCTGGTCCGGGCGCTCCGGGTGTCGGGAAAGAGGTGAAGGTGGATGAGAGCAGGACGGCCGAAGCCGATGATCTCCAGCAGGCAGGCAAACTCACGTTCTGGAAGACCGTTTCAGCCGTAGAAGAGCTCGCTTAAGTTGAGCAAACGGGGTCTGCCGGTGTGAGTCCGACGAAGGCGGGATAGATAGTCGATGGCCGTAGAGACAGAAGAGCAGGAACAACAAGCTGTACGGAGAGAGAGAGGTATGGGGGAGGGATCAAACGGCAATGTACCCCTGGGGCTGTGATATGCAATGCGGGGGACGAGTCAGCCGAGGAGGTGGCGGCGGCGGCTGCTGGTGCTGGGCTGGGCTGTGCGAGTGTGTTGATGATGTGGTAGATTGATGGACACTTGAGAGTTTAACAATGATGGGGGCGGCTGGTTGGGTTGGACGGAACGAACTGAGCGCCCCGCCTGAGCCCGCCGAGGCACCACCACCCACCACTCGTACGTGGTCCCGCGCTAATAGCGCCGAGCCAAGAGTGTCCCACTGCGGTACGTTTGCGTGTGCGATGGCGTTGTGTGTATCATCCGTCCCTCGGTAGGGACAGGGGCACAACCGAAGTGGGATGGGAATGGGCAATCGTGAGCGGAGGTTGGGGCGCTGGTTCCAGAACCAAGCGGCTGCATGCGTCCCTCCCAGCAAGCCGCACGACAAGCGAAACAGGCACGCCCTCCGCTCGCCAGGGGGAAGGGGGGCGTGTGAGGTGGTTCCGACACCGCCGGCGCCGAAAGGGCGCTCGCTGCCGTCCAGCAAGCACCGAGCATGAGCGAGATTTAACCCCTTTCAACGCCAGCCTTTGCCCCACCAGTGACGCCGGCGGGATCTCACTTGGGTCCGAGCAGTAGTGTTCAAGCTTTGATGGCAATTTGGCCAGATGAAGTGTGGGGGGATGGGATGGACCAACAAACAACGAGAAGGGCTGAAGGTCGTCGACTCACCTTGATATCAGACACTCAGTATAGCAGCGCTTCACGTCGCTGAGATGGTACTGGCGAGATAATCACGGATAGATCTGTTCGCAGCACCGAGTTGGACGAATAGACAGACGCCTGATCCGTGATGGCCGGTTGCGGGACTTGAACTGTCGATCCCTCCGAGACGATCCCGTGACGCGGCAATGTGTTTGTGTATTTCGTATGACGAATATGTCTGACTCGAGAGCGTCTGCCGGAACGTGTACGTGCAAGCTTTCTGCACAAACACACTCTGGCGGGTAGATGACAGCTCTGCCTGGGAGCACGAGACAAAAGCACGATGGCGCGGAACGAGATGGAAAGAAGGAGGAACGAACGAGCGGACGCAGATCCGTGGTTCGCACTACTACGGTACCGTGGCCGCGGGGTGACGACTAGTAGGCTCAGGTCCCTGTCTGTTGGACTACTGGGACTGGGACTGGCGCGGCATGGGGGGGCGCGGCACAGGCCTGGGTCCTGGTCGGTTTCGGAGGGGGCGTCAGTCAGCACGCATCCGCCCCCCTTAGGCCCGGCGCATGCATCGCTCGTGCATCGCACCTTGCTGTACGGCACGGGGGTACGTACCCCATGCACGGCAGCGCCGGGCGTTGGGTGTTCGATCAGGTTCGGCTCCAGCAAGGCGCACCGGGGTTCCGTCACCGTTCGCGCCGCTCGCACTAGCAGTCGGCAAGGTCCCTTGGCGGCTGGCCCCTTGGCGACCGCAAGCGCCTCGGGTCCGACGTGAACGACGGGGTTCTAACTTGGGCCAATCCAGATGACCCAAACTCAGGGCGCGGCGCGGCGCCATCTGGCAGACTCACACCCCCGGGGCCACAGGGTTCCCGGGCCCAGCGGATGTGGTAACTCCTCGGCGGCGGTAATTTCTCCTTGGCCCTAGACTCAGGTCCCGGTCTGACGGCCAACGTCCGGCTGGTCGGTCGTCAATTGGCCATGCAGCACACGCTGATTGGTGTTGTGTCGGCTTGAGCAGGTGTCAGAGCGACAGGGCATGCGCGCAATGGTGATATCATCTGTGTACAGCTAAGCAGCATGGTTTACATTCATAAGCATAGATTGCCCTACGGGTGCAGTTATAGCATGCTACACGCCCGGCAGGTGCGATTGGGACTACAAGGTTCGTGCTGGTTCTCGGCGCCCCGACTAGGCCTAAGCGATATCATGCAACGATGCATCTGCCAGCTTCCAGATCGACAGCCCCTTGAAGACCTCGTGAAACCCGGGTCGTCAGGCCGCAGCGGGACCACAGCAGCACACCGTGCTGGGTTAAGAGATTCCCGAACCCCGCAAGGCGGCAGTCCCTCTCAACTGGATCGCAGTTGACGTGCGACTCCCTTCATCAGGATTGTTGCCCTGAGGGTGTAGACCGGCGGCGATCTCATCCCCGCGCGTGCCGTTGTCGGCTGGTCAAGGGATTAATTGACCCCTCCCTCTTATCTCCCTAATCTTGCCTCCACCCGGTCCTGTCCGCCGGGGATGTGTACGAGTACAAGTACAAGGCAGCTTCTCAAGGTATTCAGCAGCCCTTAAAGCACGTCTTCGATCCGGCAGCATGCATCTTGTGACTGTGGCTACGTGAGTGGATACGCTATGCTGTCTGTTCATCACTCACCCTGTACAGCTGGTGAGTTTTGAAGCTACAGCCGCTATGACCAAGCCGACCGTTCGGCAGCTCGCTCAATCAATGGGCCTTGGACTTCAAGGTGGGTCATGCGCGGCCTGCGCAAACGAGAGGCGCCTGACGAAGCGTAGGGCAACTATGAGAGGATAATCAAGAGCATTACCCTGGCCAAGGCGAAGGGTGCCACGCTGCGGGTCGGTCCCGAGCTGGAGATCCCGGGTTATGGCTGCTTGGACCACTTCCTCGAAGGTGCGACTTTCCCGCGGCGAACCCGCGGGTTCTCCTGGACTGACCTACTCACAGGAGATACCATCCTTCACTCGTGGGAAGTCTTGGCGAAGATCTTGCAGCATGAGGAGGCGAAAGATATCATCTGCGACATTGGCATGTGAGTCCTGCCTTGCGGACGTAAGCCCAGGATGTACGCCTAGAGTTGACGGTTCACAGGCCACTCGCGCACAAGAACAACAACTACAACTGCCGAGTGATCATTCACAATGGCAAGATCCTACTCATCCGGCCGAAGATGTGGATGGCAAACGACGGCAACTACGTGAGCTGCTCGACCTCGGGACGCTTTGCTGACATAGCAGCGCGAGTTGAGGCACTTCACGCCATGGCACAAGCACCGCCAGATTGAGCAGCATTCGTTGCCGGGAATGATCCGGCGGATCACCGGACAGACCCACGTGCCGTTTGGAGACGCGGTCATTGCGACAGAAGACACCGTGATTGGTGTCGAGCTGTGTGAGGAGCTGTTCACACCTGCATCGTACGTGACTTTCCCCTCTCTCTTGTGTTTGACGGCTTATGAGCAGGCCGCATATCGACATGGGTCTTGACGGCGTCGAGATCTTCACCAATTCGTCTGCTAGCCATCACGAGCTTCGCAAGCTGTACCGCCGCATCGAGCTCATCAAGGAGGCCACCAGCAAGGTAAGCCTGAAGAGCGCCGGAATTGGCGGCTGACGGGGCAGCTCGGCGGAATCTACCTGTACGCAAACCAGCAGGGGTGTGATGGCGACCGGCTGTACTACGACGGCAGCCCGCTCGTCGCTCTGAACGGCAAGGTCGTCGCGCAGGGCACGCAGTTTTCGTTGCTGGATGTCGAGGTCGTCACGGCGACGATCGATCTCGGTGCCGTCCGAGCCGCACGAACCACCAGCTCGCGCAGGATGCAGAGCGCGCAGGCTGAGGCGTATCCGCGCGTGCAGGTCGATTTCCGGCTGGACGGTGGACAGGGCATTCGCGTCGGCGAGGAGGAGACCAAGAGCGCTCTCCAGGAAGTCAGGTACCACACCCCTGAGGAGGAGATCGCGTGAGCAGACCTAGCTACGAGGCCATTGCCTAGCTGATCGGCTGCAGTCTCGGTCCCGCGTGCTGGCTGTGGGACTACCTGCGCCGGTCTCGCACGCAGGGCTACTTCCTGCCTCTGAGCGGAGGCATCGACAGCTGTTCGACCGCCGTGATCGTTCACTCGATGTGCCGCCTCGTAGCCGAGGCTGCCAAGAACGGCGGTACGTCTCTTCAGGGGAAACATGCGGACAGTGCTGAATGCTTGCAGAGGAGCAGGTGATTGCCGATGCGCGACGAATGACGGGCGAACCAGAACTGTCGACCTACCTGCCCACCGACCCGAAGGAGTTTGCCGGCCGGATCTTCCACACGTGCTACATGGGCACAGAGAACTCGAGCGCTGAGACGCGTAAACGCGCAAAAGACCTCGCCGAGGCGATCGGCTCGTAAGCCTGCTATACTACTCAGCCTGGCCCGGCTGACATGACTGGCAGGTACCACGTCGACCTGAACATGGACACGGCCGTGTCGGCCGTCAAGGGCATTTTCAGCCTTGTCACCGGCAAGATGCCCCAGTTCCAAGTCCATGGCGGTTCGGCCGCTGAGAACCTGGCTCTGCAGAACATCCAAGTGAGTCACTCCTCCGAGCTGCATGGGTCAGGCTGATGCTCGGTAGGCGAGACTGCGGATGGTCGTGGCGTATATGTTTGCGCAGCTGTTGCCCTGGGCTCGAGGCAAGATTGGCGGCTTGCTCGTCCTTGGTTCGGCCAATGTCGATGAGGCTCTCAGGGGGTACTACACCAAATACGAGTGAGTCTAGACCGGGTCTCGACACAAAGTCGCTCACCCCCGGGCAGCTGCTCTAGCGCCGATGTGAACCCTATTGGAGGTATCTCCAAGACGGACCTCAAGCGCTTCATTGCCTATGCCGAGACGGCCTTCGATCTTCCTATCCTTCAGAGGTATGTACGGCCCCGTTGTTGTGTTTCCGCGCTCACTGCCAGCTTCCTCGACGCTATCCCCTCGGCCGAGCTGATTCCCATCGGTGAAGACAGCGCTGTTCAGTCCGACGAGGTCGAGATGGGCATGACCTACGATGAACTCAGCCAGTTTGGACGCCTGCGCAAGGTGGAGAAATGCGGACCGTACAGCATGTTCGGCAAGCTCGTTCAGGAATGGGGCAGCTTCCTCTCCCCTCTCGAGGTGAGCTGGCCACAATTCAAGCCGGGGCCTTGCGACTGACGGGCAGATTGCACAAAAAGTCAAGCACTTCTTCTTCACACACGCGATCAACCGGCACAAGATGTGGGTCTGTCACTCAATGGCTAACGTCGAGCTGACTGGCGATCAGGACTACTCTGACGCCTTCCGTTCACCTGGTACGTCTGTTCTTCTGCTTTTGCTTGTCGGGTTGCTGACCAGGCAGGAATCGTACAGCCCAGACGACAACCGGTTCGACATGCGCCCGTTCCTCTACCCCTCGCGCTTCGAGCACCAGTTTGCTAAGATCGATGCTTTGGCTGAACAGCTGCCGAATCGCGCGACGCAGCCGGGTGCAGACAAGGCCAAGCTGGACTAGGGCTCGGCGGTTCGAGCCCCGCCTGTGCATGCAACGGAATCATGAACCTCGAAGCTGCAAGCGCCTCTGTAGGCTGTGCTCCGGACTCTGACATAGTTGCAGGATCCCCAACGCAAGCCGGAGGACGTGCCGAGGTTGACATGGTGTTCTTGGCCAAGGATTTTGGTCGTAGTGTATGCATACAACAGGTCTACAAGGTTCCCATGCCCTCCTACAGCCTGTCCCGCAGATCCTCGCCATAGTCGCGAAGCTTGCCACCGACGCCCTGCAGCCGGCCTGCATACGTCCCAGCGAGGTTCTGCAGGTTGGACAGGTTGAGGTTCGTGACGTTTGGTAACCGGTCGAGCAGGCCGACATTCTGCGCCGTGATCTTGTTCTACATTCGGGTCAGCTCCCGTCTCGTCTCACGCAGAACAAACTCGCCATGATGGTAGGCTCTGGTGGTTCTTCGATACCCTCTTCGCGGACCTTGCGCCTCAGCGTGTCCATGACTTCGGCGACCTGTGGCCGGTCGAGGTCGTCTCTGGCGCGCATGAGTGCCTCGACGAAAGCGAGCTGCGGGCCGTGCTTCTTGGCAAAGTTCCAGTAATCCATAAAGACCATTTGGCTGCTGGCGTCGAGCATGGAGACGACCATGTCGACGACCTCGAACTGCGCCTCGAGCTCTTCCGGAGACTTATGCGACGCAAAGAACTCGAACGCGAGCGAGATATCGCCCTTGATGCGCTGCACTGCCGCAGGCATGCGAAGCGAACGCGCGCCTGCGCGCCGCAAAGATGTCAAGTACGCGATGAGGAAGGCGTCCAGGAGGTCTTCGACGAGGATGTCGAAGATGGACGGATTGAGGTGCGCCTGGTAGTCGCCCATGTAGTCGCGCATGGTCTCGACGATCTGGGGCATGAGTTGCTCGGTGTACCACCTCGCTGTGAAGAGGCCGGCGATGGCGGGTTTGAGGTCGTTGAAGACGAACGCGACGAGCGAGCCCGTGCACCGCTTGGCGACGTCGAGGTAGCCGTCGATAGCCTCGTTGAGGCACGCCGAGATCTGGTCCTTGTACTTTGCGGAAACGAGCGGTTCGAGGCGGGCCGAGAGCGCTTCGGCGTAGTCGGCCGACTTGAGCTGGTCGTTGGCCAGCGCGACTACGTACTCGACCAGACCGCCCGGAACCTCTTCGGGCTTCTTCTCCACCTGAGCGCGCGACTCCTGGGCGACGACGTCGAGCCATTCCTGCTGTACTCGGCGCATGACCTTGGCGGACTCGCTGACCACGCGCGCAAGTACCGCACCCTGATTTGAGTCGAGCGCGAGGTCGCACTGCTGGTTCACCAGCTGGAAGAAATCGACGACGCCTTCCATGCCAAATTGCCCGTCGTCTCCTTGCTCGGGTTCGCGCGTCCGCCACGCAAACTTGGTCGTCTCCTCTCTTTGGAGATTGGTCGTCCATTCGTCCAGCTTGGACACGATCAACTTGACGTAGTCCTCGATCAGGTCCTGGCTCTTGCCGTCCAGCAAGGGCGGCTGGAGCCAGGCGGCAGGCACTTCGAGCTCCTTCATCGACGCGCGGTACTCCTTGATCCAGGCGTGCAGCTCCAGCAGCGCCTTGGCCTCCGGCGCCGAGTCGACAATCTTGCGCAGCGTGTCGTTCAGCGCTTTGTGGTACGCTTTGACCAGGTATGCCACGATCTCGTAGTCTGGAGGGAACAACGGCTCGACGTCGTCCTTGATCCGGATAATGTCCTTGTAGATCCACCCGAGCTGCTCGATGAAACCCAGGTAGTCCCCCTGACACGCTTCCAGCTCGTCAGTGAAGCGCGATCGGATCGACGCCGTCATCGTGTCGAGCAGCTTGTGCCGGTAGTTCTTGATCACTCGTGCATTGGCTTGCATCGACTTGTACCGGGATGCGGCGTCCGTATTGGCAACCTTTCGCACTAGTCGCATCGCTACCGCCTTCTTGTCAGTCACGTCAAGCGAGGCAAATCCACCTTTTCATCTTCCCGACTTTCCACCTCGACTATCTTGAGCAGACGGACGACAGTCCCGCCGTTCCCGCTTCGCGCCAGCTCGACCACCTTGGCCGCCAACTCCCACAACCACTTCTCAAACTCCTCGCCGACGGTGTCGAGCTTGGCGAATAGCCGCTTGAGCGTCTCCATCTCGGCCCCGTCGGTCTTGCGCGCCTGGTGCAGCGTCTCGTTACGAAAGGTTTCGAGCTGTTGTAGCTGGTAGTGGATAATAAGGAGATTGGGTGACGGCCCGCTCGAACCGCCTGGCGCGTTCTTGTCTGCGTCCAGCATCGATACGATCGAGTCGACCTTGTCAGACATGGACCGCAAGTTCTGCACCATCTTGGTGGTCTGCGCGAAGTTCCGGTGTATCGTTGACACCTGCCAGAGATCTCAGCACGAAACCCATGCCCGTGCACTGCGACTTACCCTGGTGATCTTGTCGAAAGCGTCGCCCTCGTCTTCTCCAGCGCGCAGCTTCTCCACCGCCATCATTTCCTCTCTAATCAGCGCGACGGCCGCTCGGCTCGACTGCAGCTTGAGCAGCGCTTCTCTCGTGGCATCGAGCTGCGCGCGCGTGCCCTCGGCAAGCTTCGCATCCAAGGCAGACTTCTCCTTGAGCAACTTGGACCGGAAGGCCGGGAGCTTCAGCAGGTCGTCTGGCGAGCGCAGGATGTCCGCCAGCGCGGACGATGGCGTCTGGAGTGACATCCCGTAGACGCCCTTTCTCTCCTGTCTATTGCTTCGAGCTGGAAGGGGTGCTATGGGCTCGCCATGGGAGCGAAAGATACCGGACGACCAGCGTCTCACCGTCACATTGATGTCCCAGTTGACACAGGGCACAGTGCGGGGACTCCGGTTGACGTTGATGGAAGAAATACACGTCACACCATCAACAAAAGTTGACGCACCATTTGTCTGATGTTTCTTGCAGATTCGTCCAGTAGTATCGAGAAGAGCATAATGCCGAGCAAGGGACAGCGTCAGAAGTCTGGCGGAAACGCGCAGCAGGAGCGCGCAAAGCCGTACGCCGGCCAACCTTCCGTCGAGGTCCGCTTTGAGGGCACGCCCGCCGCAGCCAATGGGTCCAAGTCGACCGCGCAGCAATCGATCTCGGCTTCGGAGAAGGCTCGGCGCAAGCATAGGGCGAAAGCGACAGTGACGGGTCAGAACGGCGACGGTGCGGTCAAGACACTCGACAAGGGCAAGTCCAAGGCTGTGGCTGCGGACCAGATCTCCGGGTCCGACGACCAGCCGTCGATTCCAGGATCATTCATCATGGTCGCTGGATCATATGAGAAGCTATTATACGGTATCGAAGCGTCGTACCCTCCCTCCGCATTCGCCTCGTCTTCATCGTCAACCGGCCTGCCAACTCCCAACCTCGAGCCGATCTTCATCTTCCCGGCGCACCTGGCGTACGTCAAGGCCATTGCTGCGAGTCCAGGCGGCAAGTGGTTGGCTACCGGCAGCGAAGACGAGTTCATCAAGGTGTGGGATCTGCGGCGCCGCAAGGAGGTCGGCAGCTTGAGTCAGCACAGCGGTGAGTGATCTGCTAAGCAGGCTGGATACCGGCGCTGATTAGACAGGCTCAATCACATCGCTGCATTTCCCGACGACATCGCATCTTGTGTCTACTTCGGCAGACGGAACCATCGCGCTGTTCCGCACGTCCGACTGGGCGCTTCTCAAGTCGCTTAAGGGCCACTCCGGCCGGGTCAACCATGTGGACGTCCACCCTACGGGCCGCGTGGCGCTCAGCGTAGGCAAGGACGCGACGCTGAAGATGTGGGATCTCATGCGCGGTCGTGGCGCGGCATCTCTCGCCCTCGGCACAGGTAAGCTCTTGGGCTCTAGTCCTAGTGCTGTGCTGACATCGGTGCCAGAGGCCGAGCTTGTCCGATTCTCGCCCCTCGGCACGCACTTTGCCGTGCTGTTCCCGAAGAAGGTGGAGATCTACTCGCTCACGCTCAAGCTCCTTCACACGCTCGAGACGAAAAACAGGTTCAACACCTTGCAGTTTGCGGTGTTGCCGTCCTCGAGCGAGGATGGTGCAGACGGTAGTGACAGGGAAGTGCTGTGCGTGGGCACGGAGAAGTCCATCGTCGAGGTGTACGAGGTGGGCCTCCCCGAGGAGGCGCCGGAGAAGGACGAAGACGATAAGGAGGACGAGGAGGAGCAAGAGAGCGAGAGCGGTGCTTCTGTGGACCGTGTCGGCACCTTGACAGGCCACACCAACAGGTGAGTATCTCCAAGCAACTGCGTGGACTCGAAGCTGACCCCGCCGGCAGGATCAAGGCGCTTTCTATCCTTCAACGGCCGGCGGTCGGGCCAGATGGCCCAAGAAAAGCGACATTCGTCTCGACTGTCTCGTCTGACGGACTCATGAACCTGTACGACATCTCACGGATACTAGCCGACAAGCCCATTGGCGGCGAGACGACCCTCGAGCCCGTCGGGAGCTACGACACCAAGGGCAGCCGTCTGACATGCTGTTTCCTCGCCGACGGCAAGAAGGAGATGCGGCCAGCGTCTAACGGGCCAGCCACGGCGGCCGACGAGGACGACGACGAGGATGAGGAAGGAGAGGAAGACGAGGATGAGGATATGGAGGCAGACCCGTATGAGCAGGACGAGGGGGACAGCGATGAGGAAGAGGATGGCGTTGATGTCGAGTTTGAGGATGAGGAGGAAGAGGAGGAAGAGGAAGAAGGCGAGGAGGAGTAGCTCCGTCACTTTGATCCTCATCACGCATGCATAGTTAGCCACTCGTGAATGTCCCGCGACCGGACAGCCCGCAACTTGTGCGCCTTGTGCACACATGCAGCATCCAAACGCACTCGAAGCTTCGCTCCCGCCTCGCAGACTGCGGGCACCGGTGTGTACGGCATGTTGTTGACGGGTTTGGGATGTGTACAGGCACGCCACTGGCCTGGGGGATGACCAAGGGCGGGAGCCGAGGAGCGAGTGGGTGTAGACCCTGAAACGACTTTTCGCGCCTCTCCCCCTTGCCGGCCGAAGTACATAAAGCGTGGGTCGGACAGAACGGTTGAGATATCCCATCCCCCCCCACCCCGGCTTTCTTTTATTATCGCCACGTCGGCGATCGCCGCACTCGTCCTCGCCGTCATTCACCCCGTGCTCGTCGTCGGTCGTCGTTTAAACTACACCGCGTGCCATCGCATTACAAATACCTTCCTTTCTCGCCACTTCTGTCCTCTCTCGCCTTCCCTAACCAGCACCCGCCATCATCAGTAGCACGCCTCGTACCTGCATAGACATACCCGGCAGATTCAGGAGAACAAGCACATCAGAAGCGTTATTTCAGCCAACTTGTGAGTCCGGTACAAGGTTTCGGACCTCCACCTCCACCCCCGCCATCTCTTCTTTCCTTCTTCAAGCAATCTTTCAGCTCGTCGTGCATGAAAGTGGCTGCACTGTTGGCAACCTCGTGGCCCATCAGCCGGAGTATAAGAAGGATTACGAGGATCTCCTAACTGTTGTGACTGTTCATTGATCAGTACTTCCCCATTCCAACTCGGCCCCCATTCCTTCGTCCTTGCGCACAGTCGCTGATCTTATGCATAGACTTTCATCCATGTCAGACGCACCTCTCCCTCCATCGGCCACACCCCCCGAGGCGACAGCGCCAGCGCCTGCCGCTGACTCTGCTTCCGCCGCTGTCCCCGCTGCACCAGCGCCAACGCCCGTCGTGCAGGACGGGTCGGCTGACGTGGCCGCCGCTCCTGTGAAGCCCCTCCTGAACCCCTTGCAGCAGAACGGCCCTCCTCCTTCGTCGACGATCGTTGAGCCGCCCAGGTCACCCATGCCTGTGGACCCTGCGTCGTCCGTCGCTTCGCCGAGCGTGAATGCGCCATCAGCAGCGCCAGCGCCAGCAGGAGCGGGAGGTAGCGACGCACCACGCTTGGAGGGGACAGCGACACCCGCGCCAGCCCCTCCCGCCAGCGAAGACAAGCCGCCACTTCCCACGGATGCGCCCGTGCCGCCCTCGCCGCAGCCACCAAAAGACGAAGAGCCCCCCACTCTCCCGTCCGGCGCGATCCCCTCGGCGGTGCCCACGCCCACGGTGATCCTGACGGAGGAGCAGGCGCTCGCGTCCGGCTCTGCCCCTCAGTCGCAACCGCAGCCGCCTGTCTCGCCTGCGCCGCCCCCTCCTGCTACTCCTGCGACGCCCTCAGTTCCACCAGCGGCCGTGCAGGCGCCCAGCGAGCCCGTGCCCGCTCCTTCCGCGACAGCTTTCCCCGCCGCCGATGCGAACGCGATGGACGTTGACGCGGACGGAGATGCCGATGCGCAGGCTGAGGAGGATGACGGACCGGTGCAGCCTGCGGACAGCGGTAATCTGAAGCGACCGGGAGACGAGCTCTCAGGTCGAGAGGAGAAGCGGGCCAAGGAGGAGCCGCAGGCAGGGTCGTCGACCGCTCCTGCCCCTGCTCCAGCGGCTCCAGCACCTGTTTACATCCCCGGCACGCCTCATCCAGAATACGCGCCAGCGAAATACGATGAGAACCTGCCAACATCAGCGCTCACTCAGGCTCAGCACAAGCACCTCCTGGCCACCGTCCGCTCTCTGAAGAAGAACCCCTTCGCCTTCGCCTTCCTCGCCCCCGTCGACCCCGTCATGCTCAACATCCCGCACTACCCCACCGTCGTGAAGAACCCGATGGACCTCGGCACGGTCGAGACCAAGCTCATCGTGAGCGATCCGCGCGGTCCGCCCAAAGACAAATCCAAGGCGAAGAACTGGGACGAGTCCAAGGGCCGGTACAGCAATGTGCTCGAGGTGGCGAGAGACGTTCGCCAGATCTGGGAGAACACGCGCATGTTCAACGGGCCAAATCACGATGTCAGCTTGAACGCCAACAAGCTCGATGCGATCTTTGAGAAGGGTCTCAAGTCACTTCCCACAGATGTGAGTCGGTCAAACAAACAGGGCGAAGTGGAAGACGCGTACTGACACGAACAGCGACCAGCCCCTGTGGCGGGATCCCCTGCCGGCCAGCCAGCCCCCCGTCGGCCATCTTTCGCTGGAGCGCCTGCCATTCGTCGGTCTTTAGACGGTACTGAGCAGCGTCCCAAACGCGAAATTCACCCGCCTCCCAACAAGGACGTGGGCTACGAACCGACTCGAAAGCCCAAACGCCGAAACGACCCTCAGCTCGCGTGGGTGGCCAAGCAGTTCAGAACGCTTGAGAACAAACAATACGAAGCCATCACTTCACCTTTCTGGTACCCGGTCGAACAGCTCATCGCCACCATCCCTCTCTACTCGGAAATCATCAAACAGCCCATCGACCTCAACATCATCCGTCAGCGTTTCAACGACTCGTATTACGAGAACGTTGACTCAGCCCTCGCCGACGTCCAGCTTGTGTGGGACAACGCGATGAAATATAACCGACCTGGAGACGCTTTCCACAACGCCGCAACTGATTGCATGCGTCTTTGGAACGACAAGATGAAGGCAATGCCACCCAAGGAGTTACCCCGACACGAGAGCGAAGACCCTCTCGCGGAGGAGTTTGATGACAGTGAGGGAGAGGATAGTGAGTGGACATACATATAGGCGACTCGGTTGCTGACCGAGCAGGCGCGACGATCAAAGAGCTCGAGGACAAGATCGATGCCATGCAGAAGCAGATTGAGGCGATTCGCGCCAAGCGGGCAGCCAAGCGCAACGGCGCTAAGCAGAAGCCCAAGGGCGGCGCGGCCGCTCGACGACAGTCTGTCTCCAAGGCGGCCGGCTCGGCTGCGACCAACGGCAACGCTGGCGGCGCCGCGTATGGCCAGCCGCAGGCCAAGCGACCTCGCAAGAACAAGGACGCCCCGGCCTACGGCGGTGCAGACGACGAGGACAGCGACTCGTCCAACATCACTTACCTCACCCTCGCGCAGAAGCAGCGCCTCGCCAGCGCCATGGACAGCGCCGACGCCGAGACCATCGCGGCAGCGATGCAGCTCATCAAGAGCGCCATGGACATCACCGACGTATGTTGCATTGTATGGCAGGTGTACATGGGCTGACATGGCAGGACGAGATCGAGGTCGACCTGGAGCAGGTGCCCCTGTCTTGCGCGATCAAGCTGTACAAGCTGGTCGTGCTGCGCAAGGGCCCTCGAGCGCCGCGCGGGTCCAAGAAGAACGCGGCGGCCGCTGGCCGCAAGGGCCCCGGCGGTACTCGCAAGCGCATGAACGAGCAGGAGGAGGCGGACCGGATCCGCCGCATGGAGGAGCAGCTTCAGAGCTTCGACGCGGGCGCCAGGGGCTCGTACGGCGGCCCAGCGGCCCACGCCTACGACGACAGCGACGAGAGCTCGGACGAGGGCGAGAGCGATGATGAGTGAGCAAGCGCGCGACCGCGCGACCGCGAGCGGGCGGCTCAGGCAGGTGGTCAGGAGTAAACGGTGCATGTGTGTAGACTGGAGCATGTGAACAGAAGTAAAGACACGCCGTGTAGATGTAGTTAGGTGGCCTAGCAGAGGCCCATGCATACAAAATGTGACACATGACAGCGCGATTGGGCGGGTGAATCCTCCTTATCGAGCGGTGGGCTTCCACGTGGAGACCTCTGCACTGGCTATGACGTGGAGGATCAAGTTAATGACGTGACGGATCTGCCCCATCGTCCAACCTCTTCTCACGCCGTCTTCAGCATCAAGTATTCATGGAGAAAAGTGGCAGCAAGACCAGACGTGTGCCATGCTCGATCGGCTGTGATAGAGCACATGCATATCCGTGACGATCTCCGTGCATGTGGGCGGGGCGCAAGCGAGGTGAAGAGATCTCGGCGAGATGCATCGGCGACCGGCAGAACGGCTTCCTGGCGGCAGGGCGGGGAATGGGCCGAGAATGCGCCGAGACGGTCCTACGGCTCAGGGCGCCCCCGTCCGTTCGGTCCACGCTGTTCTCCCGCCTGTGATCCCCCGCCCCGCCTGCGTGGCCTATAAGACCCGGTCCCCCAGATATTTCCATCTCTCCCTCTCTCTTTTCTCTACACACCGCCCAGCGCGCATCACCACCATACTCCCCTCACTCCGGACCGCTTTCAGACGCACTTCCACCATCATGGCCGGCGTTCCCAAGTCTTTCAAGCTCAACAATGGCCTCGAGATCCCCTCGGTCGGCCTCGGCACCGTGAGTCTCTCGATCCAGGCGATGAGCACCAGCTGACGAGATCCTCTCCTGTCTGTCCCTTGTACCTCTACGCTCTCTCCGCGCTCAATTGCCCGATCTCATTCCCCCGCCCATCTTCGTCACTCGCTCATCGCCGATTGCGCAAACAGTGGCAGTCGCCCAAGGGCGAGGTCGCCAAGGCCGTTGAGGCCGCCCTCAAGTCCGGCTACAGGCACATCGAGTGAGCCAGCCAGGTTGTTTTGGAATTTGGACAAGCTGACGCGAGCAGCTGCGCCTGGGGCTACGGCAACGAGGAGGAGGTCGGCGAGGGTATCCGGGCTTCCGGCGTGCCCCGATCCGAGATCTGGATCACCTCCAAGCTCTTTGAGCTGCACCACCACCCCGAGCACGTCGAGCTCGCCCTCAAGGACACCCTCAAGAAGCTCGGCACCGACTACCTTGACCTCTACCTGATGCACTGGGACGTGAGTCTTTTGACGGGCAGCGGGGGACCGCTGCCACGCTTGCTCCGCTCCGCTCGCGGTGGCTGACGCGTGCAGCTGGCATGGCAGGTTGACACGCCCGCCGGCGAGGTGCCCCAGCACTCGCACGTTGTCAAGGCCGAGAACGGCAAGACCAAGCTCGACATCCCCCTGTGCGAGGACGTTACGCCCACGTGGCGAGAGATGGAGAAGCTGGTCGACGCCGGCCTCGTCAAGTCGATCGGTATCTCCAACTTCAACATCCGAAAGACCAAGAAGCTCCTGCAGAACGTCCGAATCAAGCCCGTCGCCAACCAGGTCGAGCTCTCGATCCAGTGCCCCCAGCCCGAGCTCGTCGCCTGGCTCCAGAAGAACGACATCCTGCCCCAGGCCTACTCGCCCCTCGGCGGTACCGACGGCCAGGCTCTCCGAGAGAACGAGGTCGTCAAGAAGATCGCCGAGAAGCACAACGTCCAGGGCGCCGCCGTCCTCCTCTCGTGGCTCCTCAAGCGAGGCATCTGCCCCCTCCCCAAGTCGGTCACCCCCTCGCGAATCGAGGCCAACTTCCAGAGTAAGCCCTTGACGTCGGGTGTTCATGGCGTATGTGCTGACATTTTACAGCCGTGGACCTCTCCGAGGAGGACTTCAACGCCATCCAGAAGCTCGCCGAGTCGCACCCCGCCAAGCGAGTTTGCGACCAGACTGGCTGTGAGTGACCCCCTGATGGCTCTTAGCGTCCGTACTCTCGCTAAACAAGCTAGCGTTCGAGCCCCACTACGATGTCTACGAGGAGTCGCATCCCGAGAACAACGACAAGGCGCAGTTCGCCAAGGAGCAGTAAGCGTAGAAGACGTCTTCTGCCGTTCTGGGGCGAAGAGGACACCAAAACAGACGAGTAGCCGCGATGTATCAGCATGTGCACCATTTTCTTGGAGGCGTGTGGCACTGCCACATCTCTATTTTCGGTCCATTTCTGTGCTGCACGTCCTGCTGTCATCTGCACGCACCCTTTCTAGTTGCCATGCCTAGGCAGCTGCGTGGAAGGGGCGAGTCGCTCGCGAAGGAGGTTGTTCGGATGTGACGCGACATCGAGCGGTGGTCATCGGGGAGGACTCGCAACCCTCGCGAGGTTTTTATGCGGGCGCAACCTTTTTGAGCAGGCACGAGAGACGAGGCTTGTGCCGGGGGTGTCCTATGAAAGGGCAATCTGTGCAGTCGCTGAGGCGTCTAGCAAGAAGCACTCAAGCCGATGGGCTTATGTAGGGGTGCATACACTCCGGACACGTCTACCCTGACCTATATCCTAGGTATGTATCATCTTTATTGATCTCGTTGGCAGTTCACTTGCCTATCAGCGGCGCCGATGGCGGGCAGAAGCAGTGAACTCACTCTCGTAACAGGATGTGCCGGCGGGACAGACCTTGCCACACTGCCGGCAGTTGTTGTTGTCGAACAGTGACAAAAGGCATTGACCGTTACAGCACAGATACCCTCCGTAACCAGGATGGCCCGTCGGGCACGAGGCGCCGCATGTCCCGCAGTTGTATGCGCTGAACATGAGATCCGTGCCCCCGTCCGGACACGTGCATACGCTGTTCTTGCAGAACGTCCCGTTGGTGCACTTTTTGCCACAGCCACTGGTCAAATCAGCGCCGTCCCTGGGGCGCAGAGGACGCGGTATCACTCACCCGCAGTTATTGCTGTCGCTTGTAGTGTCTACCTGCTGGGGGGCAGATCCGAAGCAGTAGCAATTCCCCAGTAAGCAAGCACCTCCAGAACACGATTGGCCACCTGTCCCAGAGTCAGCGCCTGACGGAGGTACTGTAGCTTTGACGACTCACATGTGCCGCAGTGGTCGGTGGTGGAGCTCAGGTCGGTGCACTTGCCGCCGCAGCACCCGTACCCCTGAGGGCATTGCTTGCCACATGCGGAGCAGTTGTTGACGTCGGCGTCGAGATCGGTACACTTGGAGTCTGGTCGAGTCAGACCGCGCACCTTCCCTCGGCTCGACCGAGCAGCGCAAGACTTACTACAGCATCCGGGGTTGGTGCGGACCACGCTAAAGGGGAACGACGTGCAGTCCTCGCACGTGCTGCCGCAGGTCTTCGTACTGCTGGTCGGATCGACACAGATGCCCTTGGGTAGTAGGCTGTTTGGGTCCGGGCAGCATTGGTTTGTGTTGCCAGTGCAAGTATGGAAACAGGACCCGCAGTTCTGTACGGTGAGTCTTCGCAATCCGCCATTTGTTTACTCACGAATTGGTCTCGGGTGAAGTTAGGAGCGGTCGTCGACGCCCCGCAGCGGCATTGTCCGTTGACACAGTGCGAGCCAGCTGGACAAGCATTGAGACAGACCCCTGAGGCTGAGCCATGCCACCTGGTGCGCAGTACAGTACGTACCGCAGTTGTTGTTGTCGGTACCGAGGTTGACGTTGGTCATGGTCCCTGGGTTCTCCAGAGAGACTGGACAGGGGCAAAGACCATTGGCACAGCCTCCTGCACCAAAGAACGAGGGACAGGACAGACCGCACCCGCCACAGTTTGCCTGGTCGGAGGCGAAGTTGACGCAGCCCGCACCCGAGGCGGCTCCCGGGCAGTACGAACACCCTTTCGTGCAAGTGCCCGAGACAGCAGGCCTGGCATCAGTCAGCTATCCCCTCTCTACAGTAAGACAGGGCGGGACTTGCGCGCAAGCGCCGGTACTTCTAGTGGCCTTTCGCTTCGGCACGAATTGTCTGTTCTGCAGTTTCTGCCTCAATGACTGGGCGTTTGAACCCCGGTCGTTCCCGCCTTTCACGGACGAGCCCTTGGAAAGGCAGGACCCCCTGAAGCAAGGAGGTTCAGGACGACACAGGACCGGCAAGAGCCATACCAGGCATAGCAGAACGATCTGAAGGGCTAGATTGCAGCGCATGTGGATTTCAGCGGGGAAAAGTGGGAACAGGCTTCGATCCATCGACATTCTATATCTTCTTTCCGCGCAAAGGCGACAAGCGTGCTGCTTCGCCCGACCAGTGTCTATCCCGCATGGTGCCCGACGAGACCTCCTGCACCGCATAGTGAGTCGCGCCGAGCTTGCGAGAGAAGGTGCGGATGATAGATTTCCTTGGCTCTGCTTAAGATAGGTCTCTGACAATAAGGACCGTAACTGACGGCACGGCGGGAGTGCCTGACAAGTCGGACAATATCTTTCCCGCGGCGCTGGGCACGCTGCATCCCTTCACATCTTCCCTGGAAGTACGTGGTGTCCCGGCTGTGCGGAAAGAGCATGCAGGGGGACGGCGCCATGAGGAAGGTCGCCCGAGGCACAATGTCCGAACTGCAGGCCCGCACAGCTTGGAGTCGGTAAGTCTCCTGCCCATGTACTTCTGTCGAATGAGGCTCGGTCATGATGTAAGCGTCTAGGGACCCAGGGGAGCTGACGGGGAGATCACTGAGGCCCGGATACTATCGTTCAAAAGGGATGCATGATAGCGTATCCGAGATCTTAGCAACTCGCTTAAGCCTGGAGCTTCTGCTTGAGCATGTCCTTGAGGGTGTTGCCTGCGGATTGTCAGCACTGATCCTTCCACACGACGGACGCAACTGACCGTCCTTGGCGAAGCCGCGGATACCCTCGTGGAGCTTCTCAAAGGCCATCTGGTCCTCGAAGAGAGACCATCGGAACTTGGCCTCGTCGTCGACGAACGAGACCTTGTCCTCGCCGGCCTGGTGGGCCGACTCGGCCTCGAGCTTCTTGGGCACGGGCTCGTTGGACTCCTGGAGCTCGGCGAGGAGCTTGGGCGCGATGGTCAGGTAGTCGCAGCCAGCAAGAGCGGTGATCTCGCCGGTGTTTCGGAACGAAGCACCCATGACGATCGTCTTGTAGCCGTGCTGCTTGTAGTAGCTGCCTGATTAGCACGCCACATGCACAGTGGCAGGGGGTGGACCTACTTGAAGATGCGCTGGACCGACTTGACTCCAGGGTCAGTCTCGGCAGTGTAGTCCTGGCCGGTGCTCTTCTTGTACCAGTCAAGAATCTGCCCGTCAGCGCAGATCACGTTTGATCGTCAAAAGACCTACTCGGCCGACGAAGGGCGAGATGAGGGTGACCTTGGCCTCGGCGCAAGCGACGGCCTGGGCGAAGCCGAACAGAAGGGTCAGGTTGCAGCTGCCGCCGTTAGGCATACTCTCGTAAAGGTAGGAAAGACTTACTGGATGCCCTCCTTCTCGAGGTCACGGGCGGCCTGGATACCCTCCCAAGTGGACCCGATCTGCCTGTCAGCCGCTGTCCCAGCCCATCAGGCAGAAGACATACCTTGATCAGAACACGGTCCTTGGAGATACCCTGCTCCTCGTAGAGGGCGATGATCTGGCGGGCCTTGGCCTTGGTGGCCTCTGGTCATGTCAGACCAGGACCAACGGCGCGCGATGATGGCAACACTCACCAGCGTCGAAGGAGAAAGCGGCGTCGACCTCGGTCGAGACACGGCCGGGAACGATCTTGAGGATCTCAACACCGAAAGCGACGAGAAGCCGGTCCATGGCGTTCTCGGCCTGCTCCTCGAGGTTGCCCGACTTGGACTTGCCAAACTCGACGGCAGTGTCGATCAGCTTCTGGTAAGCGGGCAGCTTGGCCGCAGCGAGGCTGCCAGTAAGCAGGCGGTCCGGCGGCAGCCTGTTGCCCTTGGGGAGACTTACATGAGGGAGGGGTTGGTGGTGGCATCCTGGGGCTTGTAGGCGGCGATGGACTCGAAGTCTCCCGAGTCAGAGACGACGACGGTGCCAGTGCTGTAGGGGCATGTAAATGCAGGAGAGGATGTTCAAACACGGGTCAATACAGCATGGGTCAGTGGAGCGGCGAGAGGAAGCGGAGAGCGGAATGACCAAAGCACGTTTTGACAAGGCATGAAAAAGACTCGGTCAGCCAGTGCCGTGTGGTATGAACAGCCGTATCAACTCACGCCTTGAGAGCGTCAAGCGAAGAGGTCATTTTTGTGTGTTGAGTGTTGATAGTAGTTGTTGTGAAAGGTTGCAAGAGATAAAAAGTCTGGAGATACAGAGGCGGTTGCTCGGCAGATAGCAGGCGGAAAAGCGAGCCGAGAGCCGCTTCAAGGATCCCCGTGGAACGTCAGCACACTCGGCCCGGTGGGGGGGAAAGGCGTCACCACTGGCAAATTACGTAAACACCCGTTCCGACGGTCACGAGTGGGTTCTTCCGGATGTCCGGTCCGGACCGTTTGGACGGCTCTCCGAGCGTGACGTGGGTTTCTGAGACGGTGTGTTGTATACGCCTATGCTCTCTCCTTCAACGCAAGCAGTCATCCTCACAGCCCTACTCCATCATGGCGGAGCCCAGGTCATAGACAGCCACAAGCATTATCTGCCACCTGACGGGATGGAATGAAGCGAACCCGCGTCATCGTCATCTCGCTTGCGACTGAACAGCCTCGAGGGATCCGAGGTGCCCCACACCAGCATAGACAGCCGCAGTGGCGGCAAAATGTATTCAAGGATTATATCAGATCCCTTTCCAGGAGAGACGGGAGACATGTGGCTCGTAGCACGCCATAAAACAAGACCGGTGTGTTGTGGCTTTCTACATAGCGGTCGGCCCCAACACCACCGGCCCGACGTGTGAGGAAAGATGCCCTTCGGCAGCTGTTTGCCAGGACTCCATGACTGCCATTCCATGACGATTCCCCACGACGCAGAGAGCCCGACGTCATGCTCTTCGTCTCGCGACCTGAAAGAAGAGCAGTCGCTCTAGCAGCAGGTCATCGTCACCACGTCCCATCCGGCTGATCCGCCACATGTCTATTGCCCTGAGAGGCAAGTGCCACCCGGCACGGACCTAAAGGCGGCACACCTGAGCTTCTGTGCTATTCATGCCGTAAAGTAGGATTTCAGGGTGCTCGAGTTGTTTGCATCCAAGACGGGTTTTTAGGGTGCCTCCGGGCCCAGGTCTCAGCCAAGCACGGCGCAAACATGCTGGGCCTGTCCAGCGGGGTGGGGGGAAGTCGCACGGCTGTGGGATGCATGCATGCAGCAGATCTTCAATCGCGTCTGCAAGAGAGAGAGATTGCTGTTTGCTGGCTGAACAATAGCATCGACTCCCATTTCAATTAGTGACCCGTGCACAAAGGAAGTGAAACACGAGAAGGCCCCCCTTAGACACCTGGCGCAAACACCCGTCCGCTCGGCATCGCCCATTCTCGGATCGTAACGTTGTTACTCTTCGTCCATCAACCCATTCGTTATCTGCCTATCCTCCATCGACAACGCCTCTCACACGACTGGACCCTCAGCGTCGTTGACCGACGCACGTCTTTCGTCGCTTTCTGACTCGGAGGAAGGCGCCACTCGCCCTCCTTTGATCTCACTCGACCCATCAAGCCCAATCCTATCTCGCTCCTCCTCGCCATGAGCGCTCTGCCGTTCCGAATCGGACTCGCTGGAGCCAACTCGGCCCCTGCTCACGCCATTATGGAGAAGCGAGCCGGTAGGTCGTCCTTGCCGGACTTGATGGGCGCAAGGCTGACTCTGCAGCGTGTAACCTTCCGGCCGGCGACCTGTACAAGTACCCGAATGCGTCGTCGGTTGTCGACGCTACCAAGCCAGTCACCTTCACTTGGAACACGGACTGTTCCATGGCGTCCACTGTCGACCTGTACCTGTACGCGTCCAATGCCGGCCTCATCCACGCCTGGACCCAGGTGCCGTTCTCGAGCGGCTCGTTCACCTACCAGCTGCTGCCAAAGTGGTGGAACAGCACGACCACGGCCGACCTCCAGCTGGCCATCATCAACTCGGGCAACGCCGCATGGATGACCAGCTCGCCTCCCGGCCCCGTCTTCCAGGTCACCTATCCCGCTTCGGCCATGTACACCACCAGCATGTCGGGCGGGTCCGTCGTGACGGCGACAAACGCCGCCGCAGCCACCAACTCGGCCGACGCCGTTTTCCAAGACGTCAGCTCGACCAAGTCGGGCGGTCTGTCCAAGGGCGCCATCGCCGCCGCCGTCATTGTCCCGCTCATTGTGCTCGCCATCGCCATTGCCGTCTTTGTCCGCTTCTGGCGCGCTCGCGAGGCCGAGAAGCGCAAGCGATGGTCGCAGGCTCTGTCGCGTCACTCGACACTCGAGTGGGAGAAGGGCGCCCAGCCGGGCGACAGGCCAATCGGCCGCCCATCTCTCACCATGTCCCAGTTCGGCGGCGCCAACGCCTCGCGAGGCTCGCTCACCATGTCGCAATACGCCGTCCCTCGACACTCGCTCGCCACGTCATCTATCTACGCTATCGAGAACAACATGGCCGGCGCCGGCGCCAGCCGACCGCCTCTCACCAACTTCGGCTCGCACTCAGCTGACCACATTCCCACTCGTTCCACTCTTTCCGGCGCCGACGGCCCTGGCGCCCGACAGAGCCGCATCTCCTTTGCCGAGACTGTTCGCCCGGAGCGACCCGGCCGGTCATCCTTCGCTGGCGACCTTCGACCCAACCTCACGGCTTCTGGCGTGTTCAAGATGCCTGGCGCATCCAAGTCGGCCACCGATTTCCACAGCCCGTCCGGCAAGCGATCTGCTCTCAACAACGGCTCGGCCATTGTCGACGATGACGACGAGTACTCGCAGGCGTTTGCCGACGCCGAGGCGAGGCGTATTGCCGGTATCAAGCCCCGTAACGGCCGAAAGAGCATCCTGTCGCTCGGTGGATCGCGTCGAGACTCGGTATCGAGCCAGGCCGAGCCGGAGGACTTCAAGTCGGCCGCTTCTGCGCGTGGATCGGTGGATGAGCTTAGGGACATGGAGGCGACCATGAGTGAGTGATTTGGCTTGTACACTGCTTCGAACCTTGCTGATAGGCAGTGGCACGACGATCCGTCATGTCTACATACTCTGGCCAGCGATCACCCAACCCCAACGCCGGCGCTCTTCCCGACAATGACCACACGGAGCAGCTCGACAACGAGTACGACCCCAACGCCGGCAGGCACTCGCCATCGTCCGCCCAGTTTGCCATGCCCGCCGTGCCACCAGCAGCTGCCAACGCCGCTACTGTCGCCTACGGTCCGGACCAGATGCTCGCGGTCTACGCCGCACGGAGCAAGGGCGGTGCGTCGCCCGTCCCGCCTGCCACGACCGTTCCAGCACCGAAGAAGCAGGGCATGCGCATCCTCACCGGTCTCGGCAGGAGGGACGACCGCAGTCCCTCGCCCACTGACGAGCCCGGCCAGGCCAGGTAACGCGCAACACCTACGGACTCTCTCCCTCGTCTCGTTCCGCATCCCATCTACATGCCTATATTTCTAGTCGTGAACTACTGTATACTCTGCGCGGGCGCTAGATCGCTCCGCGCCTTCCGCTCGTTTACCCACCTGCCACTCGTTATGTTCCGGGACTTATGCAAACCGTGCCTATCGTTCCAGGAGGTCGGAGATTTACCTGACCGTCACCTCCACTTCGGGAAAGGCCGTCCGGCCTCGCGGCAAAGCGGGATACAATTATTGTTATCTGCAAGCCTCAACGATGTTTGTTCCATCTTTCCCGGGGGCAGGATGAGGGTCCTCTTGGGCGGTGTGCTGGCCGTGGCGGCGACCGCCTTCATCGCCTTCTCAGCTGTCACGAACAGCAGTCTCTCGGTTTCCACCTTGTCGGCTTGGCTCATTCAGGGAACCACCAGCGACCAGATCGTTCGCTCTGCTTCGAGCGCATGGTCCCCAACGGTGCAGAGGTATAATAACAAGGAACTATTAGTGCGCTCTTCCTGCTCATAGGAGTGCACACACTGACTCTTGACAGTACCATGTTGGCCAGACATTGTACTTTAGCCCAACCGACATCGCCCTTGCCAATTTGACGGTTCATTGGCCTGAGCAGGATGGCTCGGACGACAGCCGCCGTCAGCTTGCTGCGACCGTGGTCAGAGTACCTAGGCGGGACCCTCACGCGCCTCCTGCCGATGTACGAGCCCTGCTCGAGGAGTATCTCGCTGCAGACGACGTCCTCTCGCGAGCATGGCTGAACACCCTCTTCTTCACTCCTTCGGAGGAAGATGGCGCGTCGGTTCAGCTGGAGGTGGATCGCGACACGTTGGAGTTACTGGCGAAGGACTTCGGCACCCGACAAGTGATCGTCCACCCGGCATTGCGGCTTCCGCTGCCGACGCGGCTACACTCCCTGGACATCAGTGTTGTCCCCCTGACTACGGGCTCGTTCATTCCTGCCGGTATCAAGGGGCCCGTCCTCATCACCGCGAGTGGCTCGCAGGCACAGCTGTGGCCTGTATACAGGCTCTACTCGGACACGTACCGAGCCTTCCTCTACGGGATGTACCCGACTTCGGCCTTTCCGTGGTCCAAGGGGTCTTCATATCGCGCGCTGTGGGCAGTTGACGACCAAGGCTACAACCTGGTTCCCGTCCCGTCGCGGTTGTACGGCGGTAAGGGGCATACCGCAGCGAGCGGGAAGCGGATCGCAGTCAAAGGTGAGTCCCTGGACGGGCCGCGGTCAGCGCTGACGTTCTAGACGTCTATGACATCAAGGGCGTGGTCACTAGTGCTGGTAGCCGACCGTACGGAGAAGTCTGGGGCGAGGCGAAGACCACGGCGTCGTCGATCTTGCGACTCGAGGAGCTTGGTGGCCACATTATCGGCAAGACGAAGACCGCTGCGTGGGTCCACCGACCGCCACCTGGAGTGACGCTGATGCAGACCAGATTTGCCGTGGGCAGCATAGGTGTCAGTGATTTAGGGTCTGAGCAGTCGCGAAAGGCACTGACACGCGCAGAATCCCGACACCGTCGATGAGCAGTAGTGAGTGCGGAGGCCGAGGTCCCGCTAGTACGCTGACAGCTTGCAGCCCCTTTTCAGCCCGTGGGGACGGATGGCAGACTTGCTCGGGCTCGTCCTCGGGGTCAGCGTGCGCCATGGGCGCGTACGACTGGCTAGACTTTGCAATCGGTACCGATACAGGTGGCTCGGTGCGCCACCCAGCTTCGGTCGTCGGTCTCTACGGGGGAAGAGTGAGCTACGTGACATGGAGTTACGCTGATAACAGCCTTCCACTGGAGCACTAAGCATGGACGGTGTGGTGCCATTGTCCAACTTTAGCGACAGTGCCGGAGCGTTCGGTCGGGACCCGCGAACTTTTGCGGCCTTCCTTCAGGCATGGTGAGTCGATTTAGCCACCTTTCAGCCTGGTCTCACCGCGCCATAGGTACGCGGAATCGCCGATGGGTCTCAAGCGGTATCCGGACCTGCCCAAATCATTGCTCGTTGCGACCGAATACGCCAAGCAAGCGAGCTCAGAGGCGCAAGCTGTTGTCGACGCATTCATCGTGGCGGTACAGGACAAGATGGGCATGGTAACCCACCCGTTCGATCTTGACCAATCGGTGTTCCAGATGGGCTATTCGGAAGCACGACTGCGAACGCTCTTCAACGATACAGTGGAGAGCAACTGCTTGTAGGTCTGTTCTGTGGTATGTGGGAGGCTCTAAGCGTTTTTAGGTGGACTTGGACACGAAACGGACAGCCTCTTCAGGAACGCTACCGCGAGCTACACGGAGGACGGTATGCCCCGGTGGACCCGGCCATCCGAGCAGAATGGGAGTACGCTGAGGGCCACGGCAACTGGACCCTGTACGATGATACTGCCCGACGACTCCGAGCCTTCGGCGAGGACTTCAATGCCGAAATCCTCGGTGCGGACGAGGTGTCTTGCTCCAAGTCCATGTGGGTCACCGGGAAGCACCTGTCTGGCATGACGAGACCTGACCAACTGCAGCTTGCTATACGACATCGGAACCGGTGGCGCTCCGCTCTACCGTGAGGATGAGTTGAATCGCACTTTCAACCGGAAGTCAGTCAGTTGATACGACCGTCAACTCACCCGGCAGTGTATCCCTTTCCGCATCAAGGATATGTCCATGGGTCGGGTGCGTCGATTACACCATTCCGATTGGGCAGGTCCCCTATCGCAGCGCCATCTCTCGCATCGACGAGCAAAAAGCCGTCACTATCAGCCTAGTCGCGCATCGAGCTTGCGAGTAAGTCCGGCGCGTTGCGTATCCGATAGCGGCGCCTGACGTCGGACAGCTTCATGATGCTCGCCTTCGTGGAGAGATTGGCAGAGGTATGGCATGATAACTATGTCAAGGTGGACATGGACTGACAGACAGATGGGGCTGATCAGATCCGTGCAGACAGGGAGAGAGGCTTTCCCTCCCACTTAGGGTCAAACAGATATTCGGCCTCGAGGGCGTCAGGTACCCGAGCGGCATGAAACACATTCGAGCTGTTTCACCGCGTTTCATGTCACGCGCGTATGATTTCACTTGGACACGTCGAGTCTAGTCACCGCGCGATCAACGTTGCACAGCCGGGTATGCTCTGTGTACTTGCATGTCCGATGGCATCGGCAAAGGAATGTGCATCGGCAATCTTGTGCCGCAGCCATAGCCGCGTAGCTTTGAGTGTGCGGGTCACCCGGCAATGACCACCAACGGTGCGCCACCTCCTTTGAGTGAGCAAACTTTACCGCCCCCTCCGATCACAAGACACAGCTTGCGTTGGGTCCGGATCATCACCCGTCTCTCATCCGGTCCTCTCGTATGTCTCTCGCTCTATGCTATACCTACCCATAGCCATATAAAGCGCAGCCGCTTCTTGTTTCTTGGTGTCTTCCCCCGCCGCCACCCGTCTTCGTCCACCATCTTACGACCCATCTACGACCCTCCCCTTCCTATCACGACATGATGAACCCACTCAGCAAGCTCCTGGTGCCGCCACCCAAGGCTCCTGCTCTCAACACCACCGTCACCTACACGACCACGACGGCCACGCCCCGATCACCCGCGACGTCCATGCCGCCTGTGCGCCTGGCTCCCAACGTCGACCCGCGGCTCGGCGTGTCGGTCGACTCGCGGCACGTCAGTCCCGTCTCGACGCGAGCTTCCACCCTCGAGCAGTCGATGTCCACCTTGTCGAACCTGCTGGGCGGGTCGCAGTCCTCGACCGTGCCTACCGGGTTACCGCCATTCAAGCCGCGCAACATCGTCATCCTGCTCGACGGCACAGGCAACCAGTTCTCCGCCCAGAACAGCAACGTCATCAAGCTCATGAGCGTCCTGCAGGCCGACGAGGACCAACTGCTGTACTACAGCTCTGGCGTCGGTGAGTGGCGACTCAGCAGTGACTGACTGACGGTGGCTGACCGTGCAGGCACCATCGTGCCCGGGACGGGAAACGGAGTTTGGTCAAAGCTCAAGTCCGACGTGATGCAGATCACCGACGAGGCTACCGCAGTGTCAGTGGCAAGGCAGGCCTCAAGCTCGTCGCTGACCTTTACAGCAACTTTGACAGCTTTGTCTGCGACGCCTACCGCTTCTTGATGGACTATTACAATACGGGAGACAGGGTCTTCCTGTTCGGCTTCTCCCGAGGCGCATACACAGCAAGAGCGCTGGCCGGTATGGTCCAGAAGGTACGTACGCATGAACTACCTATGCTGACAACAGGTTGGCCTGCTTCCCCGTGGCAACCATAACCAGATCCAGCTGTAAGTCGCGCCTGAGAGACGTACGCTGATCATAGCGCGTATGAGGTGTACTCTCAGCCGGACGAAGTCACTTCCAAGCACCACCTGAAGGGCCATGGACCGGCAAGAAACCTCTCAACTCTCTACCGAGGTATCTTCGGTATCTCCCGCCCGGTCTACATCCACTTCTTGGGCGTCTGGGTAGGTGGTCTACTGCTTGGTCATGCACGAGCTGAGCCACGCTAGGATACGGTCTCGAGCCTGGGAGGACTTGACCTGCCTCGTGAGTCTCAGACCCCGTGGCACTGCTGACGGCAGGCCTGGCCTTTGCCGGCGGCGTCCGCTCCGTCACCTTCTTCCGACAAGCGCTGGCGCTGGACGAACGACGAGCCCGATTCGCTCCCGAGTACCGGACGCTGGACGTCAACGAGAAGGAGAACCACTCTAACGAGATCCGCCGGGTGGCCGACGACGTGGCGCAGGCGCTGCGGGACCTTCAAGCCGACCCGGACTACGATGAGGCGCGGGACAAGCTGGAGAGGGCGCTCAAGGAGCGGTACCCGGCCGTCGCGATCTCGGGAGACGACTGCGGTCATATGGACAACACGCTGCCGCGCCGAAAGAACGTCGAGGCATGGTTCATGGGGTGTCACTCGGACGTCGGTGGCGGGAACGACGACAACGAAGCCGACTCTTTGTCCAACATCCCTTTCCGATGGATGCTACGAGAGGCGGAGCACTGCGGATTGCAGATCGACGCAGCGGGCCTCGTGCTGAACAAGGCGATCGCCGACCTGCCCATAATCAAGGAGACCAACATAATCCCGACCCACCTGCGCGAGCTTCTTCAGCGCGAAGTCTCGGGCGACTTGATCGAACACGACGCATATGAGGAGGTTCGCAACCTGGTCGAGCAGTACCTGCCTCCAGGCGTCTTGCACGAGATCATCCAGATGGCGGCAGCGTATGACTCGATCCAGGACGACGAGCTCGGCGATGGAGCGCCGCTCTCCCGCGACATCAAGCGTCTGCCGAAGGAGAGCCTTACCGCCAAGTGGATGCCGCTCGAGTTCATCTTCCTCAAGACCAGGCACTACAACGCGACTCAGGAAGGCGGACCGACCGATACCTGGAAGTAGGTCAAGATGCGTGCACATGTGCTAACAGACAGGCTCAACCTGGGCAAGGCCCGACAGATCCTCAGCAGCCACTTCATCCATCGGTCTGTGCAGAAGCGCATGCGGTACGACCGGCCGCTGCACGACAAGGCGTCAGACAATCCAGGCGAAAAGTACGGCAACAGGCATCAGCAGCCCTACGCCGCCTTGCCGGCCGCCTGGGGCGTCACCTGGGAAGACCTTCGTCAAGGCAAGGGACCGATGATCTGGGAGGACTAGCCGGCTCAGGATGTGCAGACCGTATGGCGTCCTATCAAAGCATGGTATTGCTATGTATACCTTTGTGAGATGCGGTTCCGAATCTTCGCGAGGTGTGGAGGTCGAACAGCATCCGAGCATTTCGAATCTTGCAGACCCTGATCACGCCGGCGGCAACGGCAGATCAGATGGGCAACAGACCCCCAGGGCAAGATCTGGATTGAAGGACAAGAGCTTACGGCTTGCGGCCGAATCCGACGGCCGACGCCCCGCGGACAACCGCCGGCGGGTGACGTCGGGCTCGCGCACCACTCTCCTAGCGTTTATTCTTGGCCGTCGTATCCTCTCTCGGCTTTACTCGTTCTTATTACCCCTCTCCCCGCGGGTGCGGGGCCTGCCTGTGATGCACCTGGTGCTGACAACTCCCCGGATTTGGCCGCGTGCCCTGCGCGAAATTAACAGCTGATCAAGGGGTCGTCGGGACAGGCGTCTCCCCTTCATATACGGCTCTTCTGTTCTGATCTGGACAGACAAGCTCCGCCGCCCACGATGGATCGCTCTTCTGTATCGAGCGGCGCGCCTACGATGGCAGATCGCGTGACAGAGCACCCGAAGCAAGGCCATACCCCGCCCGCGACAGGTCCCAAGGCTGGCGACCCCGCTTTCCTCGAGTCGGCCCCGCCGCCAGAGCTGTCCGAGCAGAAAGAGCTCGGGCTCAGCCAGGAAGTCGAGCGGACGCTCGCAGACAACCATACATACGTCTACAGGAAAGACGAGCGGGGGAACCTGTTGATCCGGAGTCTCAAGGGCGACCCGAGCAGTCCGCGAAGCTGGCCAAACTGGAAGCGGTATGGTGTGGTCATCCTCGCCAGCACGCTCAACAACTTGGTCAGTCGACACAGGCAGCCTGTCTAATCTAGAGAGTGCTGACTTGTCAGGTCTGCCTGTGCGTCTCTGGCTACAGTACAGGTGTCGAGCAGATGCAGGAGGAGTTTGGCTTCAGCGCGGAGGTTGGAACGCTCGGTCTCAGTCTTTACGTCGTGCGTCACTTCACCAACTACTAGCCCAGCTGCTGATTGACAGCTCGGCTTCGCCATCGGTCCTATGCTGCTCGCCCCGCTGAGCGAGTACTTTGGACGGCGGCGGGTCTACCTTATCAGCTGGTTCATCTTCACCGTCTTCCAGCTTCCCGTGAGTCTCGAAGCGAGTCGAGTGCAGACTCGTGCTCAAATCCGCAGCTTGCTCTGGCGAAAAATACCGCGACTATCCTGGTGTGCCGGTTCATTCAGGGTTTCGCTGGCTCGTGAGTCCAGTCGCTTGTACCTGTTCACAAGGCTGACAGGCAGCGCGCCGCTAGCAAACACCGGCGGCGTGGTGCATGACACGTTCGGAATCGACGAGGGTGAGCGAAGCGGCCGTTCGCGTATTGCTACGTTGCTAACAGATCAGGCGGCCTCGCTGTCGGCATCTACGCACTTAGCAGTGCTGATGGGTGAGCACCATCTAGGGATCGAACTGATCCCAGTCCTCCGCTCGGCAATGTCATCTCTGGCTATCTCGCTCAGACACAAGGATGGCGATGGCTCTTCTGGACCTACGTGAGTCTCCTCTCCGCCAGGATGCCTGCCCGCTGATGACCCAGCTCATCATCTTTGGCGCCTTCTTCTTCGTCATCTTCTTCTTCCTGCCGGAGACGCGCGACACGATCATCATGTCGAAGAAGTCGAAGCTCCTCCGCGAGAAGACTGGTGACATGCCGTTCTACGCCGAACACGAGCTGGTCAAGAAGGACCCGAGTCACCTGTGGAAGGTCACCATCATCCGACCGTTCAAGTTCTTGTTCACCGAGCCTATCACGTACTTGACCGCGGGCATCAACGGCTTCATCTTCGGCATGATCTTCCTGAGCAACGAGGCGTTTGCCCTCGTCTTTGGGCCAGGCAACAATGGCCACGGATGGACAAGGTACGTGACCGCCTCGGAGCCCGCGCTGACGTTCAGCTCTGGCGCAGTCAATCTGACCTTTGGCGCATACGCCGTCGGCGCATTCATCGGCTTCGCGTTGCAGCCCCTGCAAGAGTCGTTCTACCACCGAGCATGCAAGAAGAACGGCGGATCCGACCCGGAAGCGCGTTGGTGGTCCTCCCTGTGGGGCACGCCGTTCATCCCGCTCGGCCTCATGGTCGCGGCATGGACTAGCTATGCCTACATCCCGTTTATCGCCCCGCTCATCGGCTTCGGCATGACCGGCTTTGGCTTGTGAGTCTTACCCTTCATTCCGAAAGGGGATCCTGCTGACAACTAGCTATGTCATCCTTGCCGCCATCCTCAACTATGTCGTTGACGGGTATGGTCACTACTCTGCCAGCGCGCTCGGTGGCGTTGTATTCGTCAGGAACATCGTCGGGGCCGTTTTCCCTCTCTGTACGTACCGCTCTCCCCCCTCCAAACCCGGCGCTGACCTCTACAGTCGCTCGACAGATGTTCATCGGTATGGGTAACCAGTGGGCGCTGTTCCTGCTGTCGATGGTCTCGTTCTTGATGGTCCCCATCCCATTCTACCTGTACAAGCGGGGCAAGCTGGTGCGCCAGCGGTCGCCGTACTGCGCTACGCACTTCGGCAAGGATTAGACTGTATGCATAGATCTGGCGAAGAGTGCATACGCCGCGTCGGGTGGCTGGACTATGTCGCATGAGAAGATGTGAAAGGAAGGTCAGCAGATCGTGCCGCGTGACCAACCATGTCACGCCACAGCCCCCTCGCGGATTCCCGCGAGCAACGGACGACGAGAGTTCTCACGCATCTTTCTCTATTCTTCCCACGCTTCAGGTATATCTAGAACCCATCCAGCCTGCAGCGACTGTTCCCCCAATCAATCACAACCGTCACTGCAATAATCGACCGCCGGGCGTCATCTTTACGAGACTGCCCACGAAGAAGCGACTTTTCCGCTCGCCTTAGCACCACTTTCTTCGGTTTATCACCAGCCATGCCCGGGTCTCCGCCCACGGGTCAAGGCGAGCAGACGCCTTTGAATGCTGGCGGGTCTGCTACTAAGCCCGTGCTGGTGTACGATGTGGTCTTCCCCTCTACTCGCTGCGAGGGATGTGACGATGCCAATGTGCCGACTACATTTCGGCTGTCGCCCGGACAACTGCTGCTTTCGGACGCGGCGCTCATCCTCAAGAACGCCTGGCTGATTCCGATGATCTTCAAGCCGCGCCCGACCGGGGGAGAGACTGCGACGGGAGCGCTGCTCAAACAGGTCGCCCTTGTCCTCATCAGCCTGCCGGTCACGGTCCTCGCTGTGACGAGCTTCATCGCCGGCGTGCCCATGCCGATTCTCTGGTTTGCCCTTCTTGGTGTCTTCACCTTCGTTGTCGCCCGGACTCAGGGCACCCTCAAGCCCACTCATCAAGAGCCCAAGTACGCCAATGAGACGTGGCTATTGTGAGTTCTCGGGGAGTGAGTGCGCTGACGAGCAGCGTGAACGGTGTCGCGACATCGTCCTCTGGCCTGCAGGCTATTCTCGACTATCTTCACCGGGAGTTTGGCCGATCCGTCATCGGCGTGCACAACCACACATTCGGGATCTGGTTCGACCTGGTCGAGTGCATGATCCAGCGGGACCTCTCCTGGCCGACTACCGACGTCCGGGTCGGATACGAGGTAGATAATCCCGCGGGGACAGTGATCTGATCAGCAGGTCATCAGCCAGGCCGTCCGCGACCCGTCGAAGAAGCGTGTCGTCCTCATGGCGCACTCCCAAGGCGGCCTCATCGCATCTATCTGGGCCGTGAGTATTTGGCATGAAGTAGGCTGACCGCCAGGATCAACTCCTCTCTGACTTCTCCTCGGCCGAGCTGCGCAAGGTCGAGTTCTACACGTTTGCCTCGGCCGCAAACCACTTCAGCGTGCCCGATGGCGACGACGGCATGCCCACCTTCGGCAGGGTTGAGCACTTTGCCAACACGCTCGACTTTGTCTCCAGGATCGGCAAGTCTCAGGCCGTGACAGCGCTGACTTCAGGCATTCTCAACTTTGCGCCGCCGCCGCCAGAGGACTGTTCTCAGCACAATGCCAGCCGCGACGTGCCTTCGGTTCTGGGACGTTTCGCTGGCAGGATCTTTGAGCGGATCGGCCACTCGGGCCATCTCTTCCTCTCCCATTAGTACGTGTCGTTGCGGAGTATGTGCTGAGCCCCAGTGTCAAGGCTGGCGACTCTATCCTTGATGACCCGGTTGTTCAGCAACACTCGAGGCTACAGCGCTACCGCAATGGTCAGGGCAGTATCGCCTAGCCGCGCCATCAGTAATCACGGGCCGGCTCGTCTGTGTATAATGACTCCAGATCGACTGTGCAAATCGAGGTATTCAAATGAGGCACTAGTGATGCTTGTAAATACAGCGAATGCATGTATATGACACACCGCGCTACGCCCTGGCTTCGGGAGGAACGACCATGTTGCGTCCGGGCTTGAGCTTGAGCTCCTCCATCTTCTTGGCCTTCCAGACCTGCTTGGCGAGCTTGCCGGCTCGCTTCTTCTGAGCAGTGGCGATCTTCTCGCCAGAGACCCAAACGCCCTGCTCGGCGTCCCAGGCCATTTCCATACGAGCGGCATCTCTTGGCGCGCGACGGGCCATGTCCTGGGCCTCGTCGAACTGAGCAGCCGCCATCTCACGGACCTCTGCTCGCGTGCGCCCTCGGATGCTCAAGCCCTCGAGGTTGGCCGCTGCCAGCGCGACCGCCAGGTCACTGTCCCGTCCGCCCGCCTCCCAGTCCTTCACGGCCTGGCGGATCGCCGTTGTTCGCTCGCGCTCGAGCACCGTCCGACGGTCGTTCCACGCCTGGGTTCGCTTGGCGCGTGAGAACCTCGGACCAAGCTCCTCGGACAGGAACAGCGGCATCAAGACGTCAAGTGCGGGATCTTGCCGTGCCTCGGGCTCGCTGATGTACCGCTCGGGAAGCGACTGGTCGGATGGTGCGGGTGCGAGCAGCGAGTTGGGGATGACGCTGGCAGCACGGCTCGACGAGGCGAGGTAGTCGGCTGTCGGTGCCGAGAATGAACGGGTGGCCGGGGAGAGCGTGTCTGCGGGACCCGCTGAAGGTCAGCCACGTCTTGAATGAGCACATACCAGGTGGTTGAGGCTCAGGCTCGTAAGCAGGCCACGGGAGGTGGATCTTGCCCTTCACAGGGTCGATATCCCGGTTGGATGGGCCCGACAGCGAAGCCGCGTAACGTTCGTACTCGATCTTGCCCGTCTTGGTATCGAACACGGGCGCAGAGGTGGATAGCCGAGTTGCGAAAACGCTGCGGTCAGCACAGTTGCCTATTCGTCTTACTCACCTGTCCACGCCATTCTCCTCGACCAAGAGCTGGAGGTTCGAATAATGCACTACGGCATGCTTTGACCGCCTTGGCTTGCCGCTCTTCTCCCATGTTTTTCGCTGCGCCTGCGTCCAATGCCGTGCTCCTTCAGGCAGCGGTCGCGTATCGTAGTCATTCGGGTTGAGCGCCTGCCATCAGCTCAAGTCCCCTCCGAACCACTTCACCTTGAAGCCCTCGAGCTTGACGGTGTTGCTGCGAACGTCTACCCGGCTGACCGTCCAGATCCGATACCCGCTGGCCTTGCCCTCGGCCTCGTTGACGTATTTGTGCGCATCTGCTCCGACGACCAGCCGGACCTGGTCTCCAGGTCGTATGTTCCAGTCTTTTATCCGAAACGCCGGGTTTACAGGAGGTACATCGCCTCGTCGTTGGAATCGCAGCCGTCTGCAGAAAGTCAGCAAAAGTAGGGAGTTTACGGTGAGTAACCGACTTTTGAGGACTACTGGCCCATTTGTCGGTCAAGTAGCCAACGCCTATGGGTCAGCACGTGTGAAATATCAGTGACGTACCCTTGGGCATTCGCCTGATGGGTCCTGTAACAGCCTGCGGAGTCGCCATGGTGACTTGAAGGTTGCCAAATACCTCTTCACATGCGCAAAGACGTCGGATCGAGACAATTCAACGATCCGTATCAGTTGTTTCGCATTCGTCCAAATTAACACGTCAGCCCCACCTTCCCCACTCGGACTCGGCGCTCGCCCAGGCGCAACCCGAGCCTGCACGATACTTCTACAGTAGGTGTACCGCGCCGATCAATTGCTTACAGCTCGAGGAGGATGCATGGCGTTTTCAGATAGCGGGCGGATCGATATATCAGACCGAGCCGCTACTGCGTGCCAGCTGCTGCTCACAAGCCGACTACCGAAAGGCCGACCCATTGGATCCGCACTGAGCTATTTAAGGTTACCGCCGGCAATCCCATTTTGGGCTCCGCACCGCTTTGCCCGTTCTGGCCGACAAGTACAGTACTGTACTCGTCTTGGACATAGTAGACGCAGCAGTTCGCCATGTCGATGAGCTCGGCGCATGTCCGACGGACTTGGAAGTACGATGTCGAGCAAGATCTGAGTGTGACTCCCGGAGGTCAGACTGCATGGGAAGCAGGGTCGCCGCACAGATTCGGGCCAATCGAAGGTGCACAAGGCGATGCGGAGCTGGTACTCCCACTCCAAGACTGCGCGAATGATGATGAGGTACGTCAATAATATGACAGACCCGATCTGACTTTACAGGACTCGATGATTGGTATGCTGTGGGATGTCGACAAGAACTCATCCCTGCTCGTCACTGCCGTCACGACTCCGCAGATCGAGGAGGGCAGGAACACGGTTATGAAGCTTTACGACCTTTCCAAGCCGCACCAGCCGCCGACGACCTTGTTCGACGCCGCGGGCAGTATCGCTCAGCTGGGTTTCCATCCAACGCGACCGCAGACGATAGTGTTCGCCTACGCTGAGTCTGGCGAGCCACACCGGCACTCTGTCGTCTACGTATGGGACCTCAAGGCGTCGAGAGCTTCGGAAGTCCCCGAGGAGAGCCTCAACGCGGCAGCAGCGGACGCCACCGCCGCCATTACTCGTCGACTTCCTGGTTTCGACGTGAAAGACTCGGAAAGCGTTATTCGTCGTCACCTCGAAAGCCTCGCAAGCAAGAACGCGATTGCACGGCTTCCGCGCTACGAAGGGGCACTCGCTTCGGGAAGTTCGTCCTTCAACCATCGTGGAGACAAGGTTTTGCTCCTGCCAGCTCGATGGTGCAGGTCAAACGGGCGCGATCCCGGATGGATCATAACCGTCCAGTCAATCGACGAAGATACGCGGACCGAGCTGGTCGGTCACACGGACTCAATCATGATGGTCGTGTTCTCGCCGTCCGACCAATACATTCTGTCCATCTGCTGGGACAAGACGGTGAAGGTGTGGACACCAGACGGCGTCTGCAAGTACACCTGGCAAACGACCGGTCAGAACTGGCGGGGCATATTCGATCCGAACGAGCGATTCGTCGTCGCCACTTGTGGTTCCGCGCCAAACATTCTCTGCTGGTCTCTTGAGACGGGAGAGTCCCTTTGGACGATGTCCAATGAAGGAGGACGATGGAGTCGCGCGCTCGATATCTCTCCTGATGGACGCTGGCTCGCCATCGGCTCGGCACACGATGGAGGTCAACTTGGGCTCGTCGATCTCTCAATACCAGCGCAAGATGGTGCAAGGCAATACGAAACTGTTCGGCGCTTGGGCGGAGGGGGCGTTCAGTGGGAATTCGAAAGCGACGCAGGGAATGGTTTCGACGATGCAGAATGGGGTCCGAGCCGTATGGCGAAAGACATGGCTGAGTGCGGCGAGGTCGGCTTCTTTCATCGACCCGCATCGAGCGACTGGTCCCTTGCCTATACATGCTCAATCGACCCCGGTCTCGAAGTTTTCAACCTGG
Organism: Cutaneotrichosporon sp. M94-02A; assembly: GCA_037040355.1. Lineage (NCBI taxonomy): Eukaryota > Fungi > Basidiomycota > Tremellomycetes > Trichosporonales > Trichosporonaceae > Cutaneotrichosporon > Cutaneotrichosporon sp. M94-02A. Next base: position 592,824 of record JAXQGU010000098.1, read on the forward strand.
GTGATGATACTAAATGGCGCTGCGAGCCTGTCCAGGGGGAAGGCGAGGACTTCAGGGATCTCAGCGGATGGAAGGTGCTGCCGGGCGGGAGAATCGTTGCGGTCTTTTCGGATGCGATCCGCGTTTGGCAGCTGTAGGGGGCAGGCTGAGAGATGTACTGTATGTATCATTGACTCGATCAGTGTGTGCCGGGCAAGCGGACACATTGCCAGCCTTCTGTCTCAGCGGACGAAAGAGGCTGGTCTGTTCCATCTGAGACATTGGTCGCATCGTTCTGAAAGGGCCAATTGTGCATTGATCTCGCTTCTGTATCTCTAGCTTCACCCAACAAACAAGATGCCGGATCAACCTGGTCCAACCGAGGATGTCGGCGAGAGGCGAAGCCTTGGCGATCTCCCCGACGATGTCCTTCGCGAAATCGCGGACCTTCTGAAACCGAAGTTGATTGAGCAATTACCGGATCTCGTACTCCCCGTCCACGAGACCCCCCGACCGTTCTTTTGCGCAAACATGAAGTATTGGCGCCCAATCCCACGGTCAGCTCCGTTGCCGGGCCATATGCGGATCGGAGCGGATGTTCGGGCTCTGAGGAGTGTGTGTCGACGGACCGCCCAAGCCCTTAGTCTCGCCTATTTCACGGAGCTTGCGATCAATATCGAGACGATGGAAGACATCAAGACCGTTCAAGAAGCGCCCTACACTGTGCGCATGGCTACTAGGTGAGCTCAATCTGCGCGACAGTATCTCATGGATAGCTCTGTGAACTTTGAGATCCCTTGGCGAGTTGATGTCCCAGACGGAATCCTTCCTGCCGATTCTTTCGAGCAATTCACTGGCGGTATCGCCGGCGAAGTGGGCGCTGGCTGTTCAGAACTGCTGACCGGCATTCTCGACTGCCTAGAAAGCCTACCGCAGATCAAGAGGCTCTCAATCACGATGCTTCCCTTCGCCAGCAAGGATCATCCCATGCACTGTATGCGGATGCAGTTCGCCATCAAGCAGAGTGGACCTCTTCGGCTGCCAGTGTTGGACCGGCTCACAACTATCGAGATCGCTTGCGCCATGTATGAATGTTGCCCAATCTGCACAAACGCCGTCATCGACATCTTCCAAGAGTATATTGCTCGATGCGACACCGTCAAGCTGGGGGTCACGCCAAACTTCTACAGGAGGCCCTCATTCACGGTGCAGATCAGCGCCCAGGAGCTATACCTCCGGGCAGACCGACCTGACCAGGGAGCGAGAAGCCTGTTTCATGCCCTCAAGCTGTCATCAATAAGCTTTGGCGCTCGCAAGCTTGTTATCCACTCAACTCGCCGATTTATCAACCTGAAGTGCCTCGGGGACGAGATCACGGTCGAGCACGTCAACGGGAGCTGGTCCTTTGTAAGCAGGTCTTGTACATGGGCGACTTGGGCTGACTCCCAAGGATTGCCTGACGGAACTCCTACAGCCATGGGCTGCGGTGGAGGAGCTTGACATACGTCTCAGGATTCGAGTGTCCGATGACGCTCGCTTTGTCTCCGAATATAAGGAACGCGCACCAGCCTGTGCATATTGGAATTTAAGCATCGAGGGCGAAGCCGGAGATTTCGTGGCCTGGTACGCGAATTGCCTGACGCAGGGCACCGCTGTCATGGACGACGATCAGATACGGCGAGATCAGAAGCAGGTTCTCGTTCGTCTGGCCGATGCCCTGCCCAATCTCAAGAAGGTTTGGTTCTGGGCGAAGGCGCCTGCGCCATTCGATGGGGACAATCCGGTCGTGGCGGAGCCGTCCTGCTGGCAATGGGATGCTTTGTCAAGCTTTCGCATGGCGTGGACTGTCGAGCGGTCTGAAGACGGAGAAACGAGTTACCGTAGGGAAGACGGCCTCGAGGGGCCACATTCCCGGTCTGGTCAGAAGCGAACGATACATCCGGCCAGACTTACTCAACATGGTTTCATATATCCCTAAAATCAGATGCATGTGGTTCCACCCATCGGCCGCCTATAGAGGCTCGAGTCCCTTGGGCTTTGTCTAAGCCATCTGCTGGTCGTGTTTCAGAGCGTCTTGGTGGATGTACCGAGTTGCCGCTCGGATCGGAACGAGCCACTTTTGAACGCCGATCAATCCGAAACAGAGCAAGCGCTCTTGGCGGATGTCTCAAGTCTCTGAGCGGCTGAACAGCGGCAGCTGAATGCGACTAGAACCGCATCGCACTAGCTTTTCTATCCGGTCGTTTCGTCTTTCTCCCTCAACGCGGTAGCACCCATCTTCTGGCTTGCCTTTGCTCCTCTCAACATCGCATTTGATCAAAACGTAGGCCACGCCTTCCCAGACTGTCGACGAGATGACACCCAGACCGGCCCAGTTCGTTGATCTCCACGACGACATCCTTGGCGAGATAGCAGACTATCTCGACCCGCGACGAGACGAACCAACGCTTCTCCCCCCGACTCACGAATGTCTTCGACCGATCGAGTCGTCGCACTACTCCCTGTCCCGCTCAAATATACAGACAGTCGCCCCACCGACGTTCAACCAGCTTGGTCAGGGCCGTTGAAATTTTCGAGCAGTATGCCGAGCCACAGCTCGAGCCGTTGAAGGGCATGGCCTCGCCTGGAAGATTAAGACAGTGGAGCATTTGAGCTCGTGCGCGGACCTGCCGGAGCAGGCGACCGCATCCGTGACGTGAGTGTATATGACGGATCGCAGAGATGGGGCTGACAGACAGGTGGGTGGAGCCTGCTGTGCCCTGGCCCATCGAAGACTACGAAACTCGCGCGACAGGCGGGTCAGACTCGGACACGCCACCGGGGAACGTCGATTCGGAATCCGTTGACATCTCGGACTTTGTGGAAATGATCTTCCGCTGTCTCGAGAGCTTTCGTCAGGTTCGGCGTCTTTCGATCACGGTGCTTCCGTTCGCAGGCAGACCTCATCTCGCCAACTGCCCCCAAATCAGAGCGGCCTTGGGACGCATCCAGCCAGAATGCCCCCGCCTGGAGCACCTGGGCACCCTCGAGATCTTCTCTGCCGAGTTCGAGTGCTGTGCCCTGTGTACTGAGACCATCATCGACATCTTCCAAAAATACATCCCTCAGTGCGATCAGGTCAAGCTGGGAGTCACGCCGAATCTGTACAAACACTCTAGATTCACCAGCCGTATCAATGCCCGAACCCTGTATGTCCGTACCGACCGGCTCAATCGAGGACCGCATGCGTTGTTCGAGTCCCTCAAGCTGTCTTCCATTAGCCCGAATGTTCGCAAGCTGGTCCTTCATTCCACCCAGCATTTCATCCATCTGCGTTGTATAGAGAACACAATCCTGGTGCAGCACGCCGATCAAAAATGGTCCTTTGTAAAGCTGCAGAGGCGAGCAAAGCTGATGGATAGAACCGCCTGATAGAGCATCTGCGGAAGTGGGAAGCGTCGGAAGAGCTCGACATCCGACTGAAGATCGTTGTGCCAGATCCGCGCGAAAGATGGCGCGAATACGAGGAGACCACTTGGTGGGGATACACAAGGCGGGGTGAGATGCCGAGGCACGAATGCGCTTGGTATGCGTGGGAAGACGAGACCGGCATTGAGCAAGCCGTCAATTACTATGCGGCCAGGCTCACAGGTGTATTGCCCAATGACACGGACCACAACGCAGTGGAGGACGGCCAGCTGCAAGTGCTGCTTGAGCTAGCGGACGCGCTTCCGAACCTCAAGAAAGTTTGCTTCTGGGATAAGCTGCCTACGACCCAATACCACGACGAGAGGTGCCGGATGATGTTCCCGTCATGCTGGCAATGGAATTCGCAAACCAGCTTCCGGTTCATTTGGTCGATCGATCGCACAGAAGATGGTACCAAGGTCTACCGGAGGGAGGATCTCCTCGATGGGCCTCATCCGGCCACTGGTCAACAGAGATTCATACAGCCTCGTAAATCCTACAAATGAAGATGGGTGCGCTGAACTTGCATGTATCTCTTTCTACTTTACGAATACGTGGAACGAGGCCAGTAAACCACGTTTAAGATTGCGGGAGCAACCCCCGCTCCCGAACTGTCAGCCTGCCGGACCGTCCTGCAGAGATTCGTGCTATACGGACGTCCGGTTTGGACGCTGATCAAGCCGATCAGGCAGAAGGCCGTTCAAGCTCCTGTTGAACGGCCGTCTTTGTAGACTTGAACTTCCTCGCTGGGACGCGGCGCTGGAACAGCTCGTCCAGCTCTGCGTAGGACCTGTTCTTGAACTGCCATCAGCGCCAATCTCCCTCTGAAACACACCTCTGGCATCTGGAAGTAGAAGATGACGATGACGATGGTGTTTGTGCAGGCAAAGAAGAAGGCCGTCTTGACGCCCCATCCTGCTCCGCCGGCCGACTTGTCCGCAAGCATCAAGGGAACGGTGTAGTTGAAGATCAGGCCCCAGAGCTGACCACCCGCCTGGCTGAGACTGTTGGTCTTTGCTCGGAGTCGGATGGCGGAAGCTTCGCTCTGGTAGGATGGGCCTGGGGTCAGAGAGAGCTCCTCAGGATGGGACGTACCGATGGGCGCGATGCCGGAAGCATAGGCGGTGATCCAGATACAGGCGAGGACAATCACTCCGTTCTGGGTGGCGGAGCGGTCAAGGTACAGGCCGCAGATACCGATCGACAGGTTGACAATGGAGACAACCACGAGGGCTCCCAGCAGAAGCGGGCGTCGTCCGACAAGATCGGTGGTGTAGAAAGCCAAGCAGATGAAGAAGAGCTGAACGATGCTGTCGTCAGCGGGAGATCCCATGGGCGGACTCACTAGATGATCATCGAGGCGAGGAAAGGGTTCTGCAAGCCGGCCAGCTGGAAGAAGTAGCTTGTGTAACCGAAGATGACCTATTTGTCAGGTTTGCCGAGGCTAATGACTTACGGTCGACCCAGTGAGCTTGCCAGCGACGGGAATGGCCATAGAGATCAGGAAGCGGCGCTGTTGTCAGAGCGAGTTCTCGCCGCCGGGACGTACCAGGTTGACACCTCGGACAACCTCGGTCCAGCTAGCCTTGCCGGCGTATTCGGAGTCTGCTCGAGACTGCTCGATGGTCGTGCGCATCACCTCGTCTGCCGTCAGTGCTGCTCAGGGGAGCGACTTACATTCTGCATCGACGTTGTAGCCGTCAATGTAGCCGTACAGCTTCCTCAAGCTGTTCTTGGCCTTGTCATGGAGGTCTTTACGGGCGTAATGCCATGGGCTCTCGGGGATGATGAAAAGACCGATGATGAAGAGGCCTTCCATGAGGAACTCGGTGTACAGAACGCGCTTGTAATCCATCGCGTGGTCCGTCTGCGGTCAGCAGAGTCGCAGAGGTAGACTTACGGCCGCGAGAATCTGGAGACCGACAGAGGCAACGAGCTGGCCGAGACCGTTGCCGAGGGCCCAAGTGGCCAGTAAAAAGCCACGGATCTGTACAGGGGCGATCTCCGAGTTGTAGATGACCAAGGAGGTCGTGTAGTACCCAGCAGCCAGACCGCAGAACACCTTGCTAGCCGCCCAGTGCTGGTAGTTGGTTGCCAGTAGCTCGACAACGGTGCCCTGTCCGTCAGAGAAGAGTCTCGGAGAAGATGGTGACTTACCAAGATGAGGAAGACCGTAATAACCCACATGTTGAACTTGCGACCTAGCCAGTCGGCGGTACTGCCGTCAGTCCCGTTCGGCTACTTGACTTACAATCCGCCGATCAGGTTGCCAAAGATGTTGCAGCCGGAGTAGACCCCGCCCCACATGGAGACGTACTGCGCGTTGAGAGCAAGCTGGCCTTTTGCATTGTAAACCGTGCCGAATACGCTGATGAACCCCTGGTTGGCGATGATGTTTCCGTCGATCGTGTTGTGGTACCCGTCCATCATTGCGCCAAACGACACGAACATGCAAAAGACCGCAGGCTAAGCGTCAGCCTGAGTCATACTACGAGCCTACCTTCCAGAACTTCCGAAGAGTCTGGCCACGAGACTCGTGCGCAAAGGCGGACACGGCAACGGGCTCAGGTTTGAGCGGCGCCTCGTCGACCTCATCGGCATGCTTGTTCTCGACAAGGGTTATCTCGCCCTTGTCCGCGTCGGTGACCGCAACGGAGGGTGGTAGAGTCGGTACAATAGTGTCTGCCGGGGCGCTCATGATGTAGCGCGGCTTGTGATTATGGGGGATCTCCCCCGTGATCGCCTCTTATACGGTGTCCGGGCGGAGACCCGCGGGGTCGGGCAGCACGGCGGGGCAAACGGCGGAAGATCTTGTAATTCCCTAATTCCCTAATTCCCTTTACATCCCTCACGATCGCGTCCCAAAATAGGCTAGCGCCCTGGCTTGGTGCCGGGGGCGCACTGTGCCGGGGGCGCACTCGCGCGGTCCAATATCAGTCCGAGAGGATTTACCGGTGGTATATCCCCAGCGGCGTTGTGGGGACCATAACGAGCACCTGCAAGTACCGTCTGTCTTCTTGATCCGCTTACTTGCTGCTTCGCCGAAGCGTTCGCGTTTCCCCGCTCACCGCTTTGCTCGTTCGGCTGGGCAATTTGTCCGGTATTCAGACCGCCCTAACTCGGCTTCGAAGAGGGTGCGAGAGGTGCTTGGACTGCGCTCCTCCGGCTCATCGGTCCGAGGACAGCGGGGCTCGCAAGATCATCAGACCGCCCGAACTCACACTCTCCTGACTGGGCGCTTCTTCCACGGCTTCATTACCAATCCGCTCGATCACGTCCCCTTCCAATCTCCCATTCAAACTGGACACCTCCAAGATGTCATCGACCGCAGACGCGCTCGCAGCTCGCTGGGTATGGCTACCTGATTGGCAAGACTTTGACGTGTCAGGCTCGGCAGGCCGGCTTGTCGACTTCCGGCGCGAGTTCGACTTGCCAGAGCAAACGGGCTGTCGAATCTGCCTCACTGCGGACACGCGATACAAGCTAGTCGTCAACGGGCATAGGGTGTCGCTCGGACCGGGCAGGGGATCGCCGCAGCACTGGCTGTACGACGAGATCGATATCGGTCCATGGCTCAAGCAGGGGCGAAATCTCATTCTTGTCACGGTCATGCGCTGGTTCAAGACCGTCCGAGGAGGCCTGCCGTTCGTTCGTGCAGACGTTCCCGGATTCACCTTGATGGGACACGCAGGCGATATCGACCTGTCCTCGGATAAAGGCTGGCTCGCTCGGGCTCGCAACGATGTCAGCTTCCCCACCGGCTTAGTGGACGACGTCTTCTTGCATGTGAGCGCTCGACGAAGCGGAGCTGATGTAGATCAATGAGAGGGTTGCCGATACGGCGGAGGGTAGCTGGGTTTCGCCGGTGTTGCTGGATATACGGACGGTCAATGGCGAGCTGGCTCCGTGGACGCTTTATCCCCGGACATTCCCCCTTCCGGAGCAGACGGTCTCTCCTGTCGCCGCGGTGCACAATGTCAACAGTCCGGCGCCATGGGCAGCCGCTTTACTGCACGGTGACCCCCTCGAGCTTCCTGCCGGCCAGCATACGGTCGATGTCGTCGCCTCCACCCATTCGACCGCGTTTGTCCGGCTCGTGTTGCATTCCAAAGTGGCGGCGTCCGTGTCACTCAAGCTTGTCTACTCAGAAGGCTACGAGGATGAACCGCGACAGTACCCCTGGCTCCGTACCAAGTCGGACCGAGCGGACCCTTCGAAGTACCTGCTTGGGCCGTACGACGATGTGTCTACCAGTGTCGACGGCGAATGGACTTATGAGCCCTTCTGGTTCCGGACCTTCTCAGTCATCCGCCTGTCGATTCAGAACTCCGCTCCGGTCACTCTCAAATCGCTCTCCTTCACTCAGATCAACTATCCGCTTGACGTGCAGGGTGAATGGAGAGAAGGCGGCTACGGGAGCAAGATGTGGGACATTAGCATCCGTACCATGCGTAACTGCATGCTGGACGGATACTCGGACTGTCCGTTCTACGAACAGCTCATGTGAGTCGACGTGGAAACGGCGCTGATGGCAGGTACTCTGGCGACTCGCGCTCGGTCATTCTTTTCCACTACCTTCTCAGCGGCGACGACCGTCTCGCTCGTCACGCGCTCGACCTCTTCGCCGCGTCATTCACATCGCTTCCCGGCGGAGGACTGACTCAATCGCGTTTCCCCTCGCACGTACCGCAACTCATCGCCGGCTTCCCGCTGTACTTCATCCTCAGCCTTGCGGATCACTACCTGTACTGTGCCGACCGCGACTACGTCGAAAACCACCTTCACGTGGCCATGGGGATCCTCCGGTGGTTCCAGAATCACGTTGACGACCGGGGCCTGGTCTCCGGTATGCCCTCGGCGGTATGGCAATACGTCGACTGGGTGGATACCTGGAGCGCAACCAATGATCATCCGGACAAAGGCGTTCCGACCGCGGGGCGAAAGACAAACCAGCACACGTTCTTCAGCATGCTTCTGTCGTACACCCTCGGCAAGGCGGCATGGTTGTTTGACGAGCTGGGATATCCGATGGGAGAGAAGTATCGCGGCGTTCGAGATCGACTCAACGAGGGAGTCCGCCGACACTGCTTCGACAGGAAAACCGGCTTTTTCACAGATGCCGCAGCTTGGCAAGGCCACGACTTGCCGGTCATCTCGCAGCATTGCCAGGTATTTGCGGTGCTCTGCGGTGCGGCCGACCAGCTCGACTCCGCGGATCTTCTCCGACGCGCCTTTGCCGAACAGCCTCCGTTCAAGATCAGTAAATGCTCCTACGTCATGCTGTTCTACGCTTTCCGAGCGTTCTCGCAGAGCGGCCTATACTCGGAGCTGTTCGAGCGGATGCTCGCTCCATGGCGGCGGATGATCGACCAGAACATGTCGACTTGGGAGGAAGACGACGTCCGACAGCGATCCGACTGTCACGCCTGGGGAGCGGTCCCGATCTACGAATTTGCCACCGAGGTGGCTGGTGTCACTCCGGTCGAGCCGGGCTGGGAGACCCTCCGATGGGCGCCCAGGCTGGACCTGAAGAAGGCCGCCGAGGCAAAGATCTGCCTCGGGAAAGGCAATACCGCGAGGGTGGTCATCGGGGCGGACGGGTCGGCGAGCTTGACCCTGGAAAAGGCCGCAAGGGTGACGTCGGTCTCTGCGAAGGGCGAAGTATATCATGGCCTGGTCACCGAGTTACATTTGTAGGCATGCATCGCATCCGTATCCGTTGGTATCACACAGAGAGGGCCCCTGTGGCTCCTTCTCCAAGCTCCTCCGGGCCGTAAGCAGATATGGGGGCTGAGCGGCGGTGAGCTACGAGGGGTATAGGAAAGAAGGAATGGAAGGGCATAAATACGCTTCTCACGGACGACTAGCTGGGTCGCGCTCCGCCTTGTCTATAGTGTAACCGTATCAAGGTCTTGCAGGTCTCAACGGCGCACTTGACAGGATCAAACACTCTGACACGACCGCCGCAAGCCGCCTCGACATGTCTTTCCAAGCCTGCCATGCCCGCGCAACCCAGGACAATCCCATCGGCGTGTCTAGCGTCCACGAGCACCTCCTTGGCCATCTTGCCGAGCGTGGAAAGCACTTGCTCCCGGGGGAGATGCTCCAGATCGAGGACGGACATGCCGGACGAGATGACTCCTGCTTGGCACATGTTCTCGACGCGCAGGATGTGAAGATCGTGTTCGAGCAGCGGGACCCAGCCGGGAGACGTCGTCAGGATACCGACGGTTCGGCACACTTGCGAAGCCAGCAGCAGCGGAGCGTCGAGAATGCCAACCACCGGCGCGGTGGTCAATTCCCGCAGTGCCGGAACCAGCGGGTGGGCCGAGAAACATGCCACGACAAACTGGAGTCAGACACGTTCTCGTGAGCAAACTGACTCCGTCCCATTCGTCCCATCGACCCTTTAGATCCGCCAGCACCGCCGCGGCGGACACGACACTGTCGACGGTGCCCTCGATACTTGCCGGAGCTGATTCAGGCGCCGTGTAAAAGTCGACCGGAATGGCGTCCTCTTCCAGGCTCCGCTGCATTGACAGGGAAAAGGCCTGGACAGTCAGATCGGCCGAATACGTGATCGTACCTCTGTGGAATTCGGATTGATGACGAGCAGCCGCGGTCGGGACGAACCGGGCGCTGGTAGCAGCGGCATCCTGTTGCGAGAGATCCGCACAAGATAAGAACAATTCCAAAAGACCTAGGTAGATCTGCGTTATCTGCCGAGGAACAGAGCATCCAGTCAGGCTTCGCTTCGGATAACGTCATGATAAGCCGAGTTCCTGGGGCCCGATAAGCCCCGCCTATACATATATCTGTTGGACGCCCGGGAAGCTACTCCCACCAGACACCATGCGCGCAAGACAACTGATCCGAAAGCTTGAGGCGGAGCACCCGCAGGGCTTGTCCCAGGCGGAGATGTTCCTCGCCTCCGAGGACCTGCTGCCGGTAGGCGAGGAGAAGAAGACCTGGGGCCATTGGAGCTTTGTGACATTTTGGATCGCCGACAGCTTCAACCTGAACACTTTTGGTATGTCTCTTCTTGGAATCGAGCTGATAGAAGTGATCGCCTCGTCGATGATCTCGGCGGGACTCAACTGGTGGCAAGCGTTGATCTGCGTCATCGTGGGGTACTGCCTCGTCGGCCCGTTGCTAGTGCTCAATGCCCGACCAGTGAGTTTGGGCCAAGGGAAGGCGCTGATTGCAGGGTGCGATCCACGGTATTACCTTCCCCGCCGTATGCAGGACGACCTTTGGCGTCTTCGGCTCGCTCTGGCCGGTCTTCAACCGCGCAGGCATGGCTTGCGTCTGGTGGGGCGTGCAGGCCTGGCTCGGCGGAGAGTGTGTCTACGTTCTTATCCGGTAGGTCTGTCTGTTCGACTCGCATGACTTGGCTGACGTCAAGCGCCCTCTGGCCATCCTTTGTCAACATGACCAACACCATGCCTGCGGACTCGGAGACCACTTCTGGTGGGTTCAGCTGCGCCGCATCGGCTGACGCCAGCCTATGTCCTGTCGTTCTTCATTTACTGGCTGTTGTCGCTTCCGACCATCTGGGTTCCCATTCACAAGCTTCGCTGGCTTTTCATGGGCAAGGCAATCATCGGGCCCATTATCGGCTTTGCGCTCTTTGGCTGGTCGATCACCCGAGCCGGAGGCATCGGTCCCGTGTTTAGCCAGCCTGCCAAGCTGTCCGGCTCCGCTCTGCATTGGCAAATGCTCATCAGCATCTCGAGTTGCTTCAAGTGAGTCTCTCGAGCGAGCAGGAGCTGATCGCAGCAACATGTTCACTTTGATCACGAACGCGCCCGACTTTGCTTCCAGGGCAAAGACCCCGTCTGCCGCCGTGTGGCCACAGCTTTTCGCCATGCCAATCGGCTTCACCATCACCAGCTTCCTCGGCATCGTCATCGCCTCGGCATCGCAGCCGCAATTCGGAGAGCAGGTTTGGGACATTGTCAAGGTGAGTCTTGTAAGCGACGCCGCTCACCTCAGATCATGGACATGATGCTGGACCGGGACGGATCAAGCAGTACTCGAGCGGGATTGGTTTTCATCTCGGCAGGGTACGTAGCTGTCTTGTGATTGAGCTGACGCCAGGTTCATCTATGTCCAGCTCATGCTCAATGTTGCTGCCAACTCGATTTCTGCCGGTTGCGATCTGACGGCTCTTCTGCCACGCTTCATCAACATCCGTCGAGGCGGTTATATCTGCGCCGTCATTGGACTTGCAATGTAAGTCGCCGACCTATCCCAGAGCTGACCGCAGGAACCCGTGGTTGTTGTACAAGTCGTCGGCGACTTTTGGCAACTATCTGGGTGCCTACGGCGTTCTTCTGTCTTGCATCGCGGGTCCCATGATTGCCGACTACTGGATCGTTCGACGGGGTCACTACCGTATCAACGACCTCTACACCTTGGACAAGCAGGGCTGGTACTGGTACACCGCTGGTTTTAACTGGCGCGCCTACGCCGCGTACCTTTGGTGAGTCCGCTCTGGCCGAGGCACGCTGACGTCCAGCGGCTTCGCCATCAACGCTCCGGGCTTTATCAACACGCTCACTCCCAGTGTTCAGGTCAACATTGGCATGTCTCGGGTTTACACCTTGGTGCGTCTCTTTGCCCAAACCACGCTGACTTCAGTCCTGGCTCACAGGGACGGGCGTCTCGGCGCTGATCTATGTCATCCTCTGCACCCTGTCGCCGCCTCCCGGCAAGAGCGCCCGCTTCGTTGAGATCGACGAGTCTAAGGATGAGCCACGGTTCGAACAGGCGCACGGCTTGAGTCCGGTCGACGAGGCGGAGTCGGACGAGAAGGCGGGACAGCCAAAGTCCGATGTGCATGTCACGGTCTTGCCTGCCTGATAGGGTACTCTCTAAGTGGCAAAGAATGCAACCGTTGTAATTGGCGACCTTCGAGAGTGGACAGATCGGCCGCGGCGGAGGCTCAGAGGATAACCTCGGCGCAGGTCCACATCGCTCCTCGCCTGCGGCCCCCTCGTCTTCCAATCATCGTCGAATCGCATGCCGGGAAACGAGCTTCTTTTGGAGCCGACGCCACTCTATACCCGCCGGACCATGCGTCACGACGTTAGCGTAGATCTGTGCTTAAATTAGCATTCGCGGACGTGCGGAGGATACTTGGTGCCTGGCGTCTGTACAGAGAGCGAGTTTGACTCGAGGGAGATTCCCGCATCTTGTCCTCTACAATCGTCCGCTTTCACGCATCATGCAAACGGCGGACGACGAGGTCGAGCTACGAACAGCGCTCCTTCCGGAAACCTCTGCGGAAGAACCGGGCGGCTCATACCGTGGCAAACACACCGAGTGGTTTCAGCTTTCTTCCTTCTTTGCCATACGCAGCGGCAAGATCTTCCTCGGCATTTTGACTGTACTTGCCGTCAGCATTGCTTCGGCTGCTATCGTCGGATCGGTCTTCGCAGCCAACACCTATCGGAAGATCGCCTTCCCGCACAAAGCCGTTCACGCATCCGAAGCTCAAGCCAAGGATGGTCTCGATGTCGTTCGTCCTTACTTTGCTCCCTCCGACCGCGGCGGTGTGAGCGACATATCCTTGGCTATCTCGGTATGGTTCAGACCTGGAGATCCGCTTCCGACACCCTCATCGGAGGCAGAAGACCAAACAACATGGTTCGAGGATCGGGCGGAAGAATGGCATAAAAGGACGGGAGAGCTCGGCTATGTGGCTCTCGAAACCGATGCCCATCCGCCCTGGGAGCTGGTTTGGGCAGGCAACCTCAGCGGTCTGACCAGCATTCAAGGCTCTAGTAGTGCGGTCGTGCCGCTTGTTCTGCCTGAAAGCATGATGTAAGCAGAAAGCGAAGAAAGGCGCTGAAAGGTTAGGAAATCGCTTGTCACGGAGCGGTCCAGTCTCGTCGCTACTTTCGAGCTCCAACCGTCGGCTGGCGGCATCCATGGGACGGCAAGAGAGCATACATCGACGAGACCGTTGGCGATGTACGGCAGCGACAAGCCCTGGCCCCTTCCTGGACCGGAAAACAAAGCCGCATCTTCGAGCCCTTTGGACACGTTTCTCGCCCACTCATCGGCCGGAACGTCGCTCGTTGAGCGTGGACGTTTCTATTACGGCGAGAGCTTGGATGATAGCCTCCCCGAAAACTTTAGCTACGCGACTTCGCTCTCACGTACGACCTTGGTGACTTTCGCGTCCGACTACTCGGTTTACCGCCGCGCGGAGTTTGTGTCGGCAATGGACGCTCTACGAACTTTCAAGGTGTGATTCTTCCTAGCCCGAGCTTGAACTCTCACTGACTATGACATAGGAGAAGTGCGCCAACGGTACTCACTACAGACCCGAAGACGAATGTATGCGAGAATTTGCCCGTGATGGCCATTTCGAGAATATGCTCACCATCGACACCGCATCGACGACGGAGTGGCGGTACGGACCTTTCCTGACCACTCGTCTCAGTCCTCGTACTGCAGCGAGCTATGAAGCCATTGCTGGACCAGGCAGAAATCGATCCGTGACCTCAGAGGGTGTGTCTCTGTCTTGTTCTTGCGCCTGGCGAAGTACTGATCGGCGCAGATTATCATTACAATTGGACTGTGGCGTACCGCGCAATGTCACCGACAAAACTCTCCTTGTTCGAGTACCACGACTGGCCCGAGCTGTTCAATGATAACACCGGTGAATCCGCTCAGAGGCACGATCACCGAGAACTATACAGTCAGTCCCCGTCGCGATGAAGCTAACCCTCAGTGGCTCTTTTCGGCTTGAACCTCAACCCAAACTCCCGCCCAATCCTGAGAGGCGCTCTGGGTATGCTGGTCAGAGCGCTTCAGATACTAGACATCCCGTGGGTGAAACTGTGATACTGTCTGCTGACGAAAGACTTGTCGTCCTGTATTGGTTGACGCGGCGGACATTTGCCGGCCTTCCTATCGCGACTCTTACCATTGAGACGATCTCCGACCTGGTGTACTGCGTCGGGACAAACGTAATCGCCAGGAGATATCCCTGGGACCGCGGACTGTCTCTGGCGTCTGGTCTAGCGGCGGCTGCTTACATTGCGCTCGCTGTCAAACAGTTGTACCTGCGGTACCGACCCGAATTTGCCACCAAAGTCTTCGGCGCGTCCGGCCTGCGCATCCCCACGGCTGTCCGCTTCCGTCGTCCCAACGTGGCAGAACAGAACACTCTAAACGCCGAGAAGAAGTTTGACTGGCGGTTCCGTCTCGCCGTGAGTCGCTGACGGCAGCGCTGATACTGACGGCCAGATCTGCGTGGCCGCCATCCTGTGCTTCCGCTTCTCGTCATGGCCGCCGCCGATCATCGAAGGCGGGCGATACGAAGACATGATTTACGGGTCGCACGGAGCTCAGCACTGGGACGAAAAAGTACTGCGCATCCTGCACATGTTCGACGTGGTGCAAAGTTCGGTATGGCTCGTAAGCCGACTTAGTCAGGTCAGTGCTTGCTCACGACATCTGGCATGGGTTGACAAGACAGATTCACCTCAATCACCGGAACAAGACTTTTGCCGGGTCATACCGGCTGAGCGTCTATGCGCTGTTCGGCGCGGAGCTGCTATCGGGCCTCGTCAAAGTCTTTGGAAGTTGGCTCGGCCGAGCGCAGTTCCTGCGACCTTTCACACTGTGGAACTGCTTGAGCTTGATGGTGCTCTCTGCACTTGTGGGACAAGCGGCGAAGCTGCCCAGCATCCAGCAGGAGGTTGAAGAGGATCGAGGTGAATGACTCGAGATTGCGATGTTTGTGTGCATCAAGTCTGCCTCCCTGACAGGATGAGATCGGATGCATCGGGTGCAATGAGACTCTGTCCTAATGCTACAAGTGTCAAGCTACTCCCAACGAATACAGACAGGAGCCTATTCGCGAGCAGTCGCGATCTGCGCGGTGTACCAGTTGGTGATGGCCTTTGTGTCTCCGGTAATCGCCACACTGTCAAACTTGCCCTTGGCCTTGACGGCGAGGGGGCCATCATTCACAAGTCGGCCGACCCACTTGCCGTGCTTTCGCGCCGCGGCAACGATCCGCTCGATAGCGTCAAGGAATTCCGGCTCATCGCCTCGAGCGGGCGTGTAGCCCAGCAGCGATTGAGCGAGGTCGTTCGGGCCGATGAAGAGGTAGTCTGACCGTGTCAGCGGCACAACGAACGCCTAGGAGAAGGACTGACCGACTCCGGGGACCGCGGCGATCTCCTCCACGTTGTTGACACCCTCTCTCGTCTCGATCTGGACAATCGTAAGAATCGTCTCGTTGGCCACCTTGTTGTATTCGGGGGTTGTAAGACCGTGAGCGATGGCGGGGAAGGCTGATCCTTGACCCCGGAGGCCGTAAGGAGGCAGCTTCGAGTACCGGACGACCTGCTCGGCTTCGGCCGCGTTGTTGATCATGGGAACCATCAGACCGCTGAGCGAGTCAGTTGGCGGTCGGCATGAAGTCGCCAACACTTACTGAGCTCCGGTGTCAAGTGCTCGCTTCAGAATGTCCGGAGACGTGCCCCTGACGCGGATAATGGGGCTGCAGTCCAGAGCTGCGACGGCCGAGACGGCGTTGTGCATGTTATCATCGCCAATGTGTCCGTGCTCGCAGTCGATGATGACGCCCTGAACGCGATCAGCCGGGCGCCAATCCAATCAGTGAGTTTACTCACGTCAAAGCCGCACAGCGCAACGATTTGAGCATGTCGCACGCTCGGAATCGCGATAAAGGTCATCAAGGCGAAGTCATCTTGCTTGAGGGTGTTGAGAAGGCGGAGGCGAGAGTTCTGCACCTTGGTGGTATGGGCGGTAGCGAAAGCGGGGACGGTCATCTTGCTCTGATGGTTGTTTTGGCTTGTCGTCGGAGATCAAGGAGAGGTGTTACGAAGAAGAAGTCTGGTATGACGGACTACATCGCTCTTCGTCGTCCGCAGTATATACCGAGGAATGGCCTCGGACCTGCCCGAAGACATGCCCTGCTGGGGATCGATGTCCAAGAGGAGCATACAGCAAGCGAACGTTGGACTTGGTCGGCGGAGCACGATGAAGCGGAAGCCAAATAGATAAGAGGAGCTCCTCCGTTATCACCTCCACCCGTCTTTTACCGCACTCACGCGTCTCCGCCCGGCGCCTGAGATCCGTGACATAACGTAATTTGTATTAACCGAGGGCCCCGGTCCCGAGGCCCCGGCCTGGACTCACCATCAAAAACGGAAGCTCCTCCTCTATCTACTTTCAGCTCCTCCTTCTTCCAGCTATGGGCCCCACCGGAGCCCGAACCGGGACATGAGGAGTATCTCGGCGCTGTTATCGCGCCGGCGGTGAAGCGCCGACGTTGATACGGACGGCTGGCGATTGGTGCATATAAATCGCCAGTCTGGCGACCGTTTCATACCGACCCCAAGCTCTCCGACCAAGCAGCCATGACGACCCACCAGTTGCCCCACTCACTTGACAATGAGAAGGAGATCCTCGAGTCGGAGATCAAAGCGGTCAACGATGATTACCAGATCGAGTTGCCAGAGTCTCTCCAAGGCTTATCCGCTGAAGAACTCGTCGCCTTGGAGAAGCGAGTCGTCCGCAAGGCTGATCTCGTTCTGATGTAAGCTCGCTGCTTCTTCGTTCTTTTGCATGCTGATGAATGCCAGGCCGATCATGGGACTGCTGTACATCTTGAACTACATCGACCGACAGAACTTGGCGGCCGGAAAGCTTTACGGTATCATGGACGACCTTCACATGACCACCCAAGACTTTGCCACTGCCATCTCGATCCTTTTCGTCGGATACCTTCCCTTTCAGCTACCTTCAAACCTCCTCATCACCAAGATATCCCGGCCGGGACTGTGTCAGTACCCAGGCATCTGCCCTTGGAACGAGTGACTGACCTGGCAGACATCTGTACCGCGTGCATGATCTGGGGATCCATTTCCGCCTGTACCGCCGCAGTTAACAGCTTTGGCGCGCTTCTGGCCGTGCGAGTCATCCTCGGTATCTCAGAGGCTTGCTTCTTCCCGGGTGCGATCTACCTGCTCAGCGCATGGTACACCAAGAACGAGCTCGGCAGGCGAATTGCGGGTCTCTACCTTGCCCAGCAGATCGGTAATGCCTTTGGGGGTCTGCTCGCCGCTGCCATTCTCGGTCTCGATGGAGCGCACGGTATCCGCGGCTGGAGATGGCTCTTCATCATTGAGGGCAGTATCACTGTCGGAGTCGGGGCCATTACTGCTTTTATCATGGTCAGTCAAGCTTGGGTTACGGCCCGGAGGAGGCTGTCAACAGGAACATGTGCTGACATGACAGCCCGAGTACCCGCACAACGCGCGTATGCTCGATCAGCAGCAGCGAGACATGGCCGTTTACCGTCTTCGCAAGGAGGCTGGCAAGGGTGAAGGCTCGGAAGACGTCGGTACTTGGGCTGGGTTCGTCATTGGCCTCAAAGACCCCAAGGTGAGTCGGACGTAAAGATCATTGACAGTGGCTGACCGGCTCAGGTGTACGCCTTGATTTTCTGCAACATGATGTCTCAGGCGCAGGGATCGATTGCCAACTTCTTCCCCACCATTGTCAAATCGTGCGTTGTTCAATCCCAGGAGATGTGTTCTGACTCCGCCTAGCCTCGGCTACGACAACACGCGCACGCTCCTGCTGACCGCGCCGCCGTACGTCTTTGCGGCGGGCTTCTACTGGGTGATGACCTGGTACTCGGACGTAAGTACATCGATACCGTCAAGAGGGTTTCACTGATGCGCGGCAGAAAAAGAACAAGATGTACCCTTTGATCATCGGCTGCATCTGTTTGGCCATCATCACCTACGTGATCCCCATGGCGACTATCAACACCGGCGCACGATATACTGCGATGATGCTCATGCCTTGCGCGTCCGTCGGCCCTCAGCTCCTGCTGTACAAGACCATCAACCACCACCTGCCCCGACCGGTCGCCAAGCGCGCTGCGACAATCGCCATGATGAACGCCATCGGCGGCACCTCCAACATCTGGGCGTCCTACCTCTATTACGACTCGCCTTTCTTCTACGCTGCTTTCGGCTGCCTGATTGCCTGCGCCTTGGTCTTTGCCGGCGTTATCACGGGATACAAGTTCTACGTCAGGCATCTCAACAAGAAGCTCGAGGCAGGTGGCGAGCGAGCCAAGCAGACGATGAAGCACGGTGTCACCCAGGAGCAGATCGACTTTGGCTGGCGCTTCGAGGGGTACTAGGTCGCGGAGCCTCCTGGTCAATGACATCTTTATCATTTGTTTGCGAGTCCATCTTGTAAAACGGCGCGCGCGTTGTGATTGGCGGTAGCACCGTATGCAATGAAGTTGTTTATCAGCGCATGTCCTCGTACCGTTTGATTCCTGCTCATCGGAAGAGACCGATTTACAAGGTCACAGCGTGAAATGACCGCGACGAGCTTGACATGGAAGATTGCATACAACAAAACATGGCTACAAGAGGGCACATCAAAGCACGGCCGAGTTGAGCTCCTTCAGACTGTTGACGATCAACCTGCCGACTCCCCAGACCTCCCTCCGCCCAAACACTCGGCTCATCCAAGACTGCATCCCGGGCAGATCTGCGACGCCGATGCGCTGATTCAGATCGAACGCGCCGTCTCTCGCCAGTTGCCACGCCACGAGACAGGCCTTGTACGCGTACATAGTGACCCACGGCGCTTCATCGTTCGGTTGCGTCGGTCCGGCAATGTAATTGAGAAACCAGGATAGATGCGGATCGAGCGCCTCGGCTACTTGCGGCGCGAGAACGATAGGCTTTGACGCCGTCATTGATGTCCTTCATTCGTCAGCAGAGCTCTTAGTTGTCTTGTCCGGACTCACGCTGCTGCCAAGGCCGCGTCCAGACTGATCTCGATGAGACCGCCGGTGTGCGGGGCGGACCATAAGAGCAGTTCAAGAACGGTCATCTGCCATGTCGCTTCCAGGCCAACCGAGACGGGGTCGAGGCGGTGCCGGCGAATGATCGGCTCTAGCGCTGTGAGGCTCGCGTGGAGGATCTGTCATTCAGCGTGTGTGTTGACCTAAGACTCACCTCGAAGCGGTCGGCACACAGACGCCCTGACATGGTTGCCCAGCCGGAAACCTCCCGGACACTCGTGAGGATGAACAGCAAGACGCATAGCAGTCCGGAAGGACCAAAAGCAGCCAGCTCCGCCGTCGATTCCGGTTTGAGCGTGGCCCGAATCGCGTCGATGTATCGTACAGGTTTGAATGGCTTGAGCAGTGAGGCGTGAGCCCATTCTTCAGGTGTCCGCGCTTGCCACTGTTCGTCCGGACATGGAAGATCGTGCTTGATCTCGAGGTGCGATACTAAGCGGGGTCGGGAGAAGGTCTGATACCACATGGCGTCGCATTGGTAAGTACCGTAGGCGGTTCGTTTGTGCGATTCGGCCCGGACGAATTGCCGCCACAGGGTGTTGAGATCGGTAGCTGGCGGCTGAACAGGCAAGGGCTCCATAAGACCGCCGTTTCTCGCGAGCTATACGTCAGCCGCACCCCGCGCAGGGTACGCACCTCTACGCTCCGAGTCAGAAGATGGATCCCGTGCCTCGTTTCCGATCCACAGGCACACAGGATGGCGTGGGCTTGTAGGAGTAGGTGGGCCTGGATGATGCCGGGTTCGAGTGCCCATGTGCTTGCTTGCGACTGAGTATCCGCCATGAGCAGGCTTGTGCCTCGGTGGTAGCATTGACTGCCCAGACGCTTCCCTTGCGGCTGCGTCTTGCTAAATTGAAGGCTGCAAGAGAGCATGCCGAGCAGTAAGGACGGCGGACATGTTTGCGGGTCGAACGTGCCTCGGTGCAGGAAGGGGAACCGAGCGGAGACGTGTTCGAAGTACAGCTCGACCCCTTCGTCGATGTTGGTCTGGGAGAGAAAGTCGAGCTCGTTCCCGGTGCCGGGCGACTGCATCGACGTCGCTGGCGAGATGTGCATCGACTCGGATGCGAGGCCAGCAAACTCGACACCGGTTCCGGAGAAGTCGAAGCGGTGCGAGTCGATCGTTCCTTGCCAATCGCTGTTCCAGATGTCCGAGGCGATACTGTCACCGATCTGACTGGTTACGGCGCTGATGGGGGGCATGCTGGAGGCGGTCGGAATGCCCGCCATCGGGTCGAGGGAGCTGATCGCGCTCGAGGGCTGATGTGAGCCGGCCGATGAGATCGAGCTGAAACTTCGAGTAGCTGCTTGCATGCTGGGGAGCGGCACCTGCTCAATAGTGTCCACCGGCAGGGCGTCCTCGCGATCCGCCTTCGGATCAGCCGAATCCGTGCCGTGCTTCTTCTTCATGTGTCGCTTCTTTAGGTCTCTTCGGGCGAACGTCGCCGTGCAGAGCTCGCATCGGAAGGAGGGCGCATTGCCGTAGGACCTGTGCACAGCAGAGTGCCGCTTGAGATTCTCCTGCAAGGCTCAGCAGCAGATTCGCGGGGATGACGTACATGCCGAGTAAACCGTTTGAAGCAGACAAGGCACTGGAAGGGCTGCAGACCCGCTGCGGCTTGCGTTTGTTCCTCCTCAATCGACACGGCCTCGACCTCTTCGTCCGGCACAAGCGATGTAGACGCCAGCATAGTACTAGCAGACCCCAACATGGTGTTTGCCGCGATCTTTGATGAGGAGCTGAAGACGTTTCTGCGACCACGGCGCGTATCGCTTATCACCGGTTATCTCAATCCAGCGGAGCTCCGCCCGTGCCTGACGTCCTTTCTGGGACCGGATACATGATACAGTACAATACACACTAGCTAGACCGGAAGAAGGACCTTGACACCAAAGTACTCGCGGTTCTGCATGAGCTTGCCGTTGACCACGGTCTGGTGCTCTCCGATCTTGTTCTTCTCGGTGTCCGAAGGGTCTGTGCATTGAGCGATCTGAATTTCTCGCCACTGCTCGTTGGTTGGCACCTGCGATGTCAGCTGTGTTCGGACTATTCGGACTTACGGGGATCCCTCGGCTCATGACATTCTTGAACTCTTTGTAAACGCCCTGCTCCTCGATGCATCCCTCTCGCTGGATCAGAGGCGACTCGATCGCGGGAGTCATTCGGAGATCGCCCTTGCTGCTTTCGAACAAGACGAGCGAGAGCCTTTCCTCGTGCAACTGGTCCGCCGGAGGCTTGTAGACCCTGTGCCTCGTCGCCTTGAAATGACCGCCAGAGACGATCTCGAGCGTTTCGCCGATGTTGATCACGAGCGCTCCCGGTCGGTAAGGGACGTAGTACCACTGCTCGTCCCGCCCCCAGATTTGAAGGCAAGAGATCGGCACGGAGAACAGCAGGGTAGTCATGCCAAAGTCGGTATGTCCGTGCATTCGGATGTCGGCCGATGCCTTGCGGATGTCTTCAGGCTGGGGGCGGAACAGCGCGTGTCGGAAGTAGCCCTCGCCAGTGGGACCGCCGTGCGACTGGACATGGTCCCAGAGGTAGTCGTCGGGGAGTTCGAGGACGCGGGAGAACAAGGTGAGGAGGCGGCGGTTGACGCTGTTGGTCAAGTACTCGGCGAAAGCGGTGATCTCGTCCATGAAAGGGTTGAGGCAAGTCGGGACGAGCGAGTGGTCGTCCCATTCGCGTCGGTACCAGTTGAACTGCTCAAAACCGTCGGGCTTGCCCTTCTGGCGCTTGAAGCCGTACGGGTGCTTGTAACCGGCCCATCGACCGGTCTCTTCCGGGTTGAACAGCAGGCGCTGCTTGTCCTCTTCGGACATGTTGGCAAAGCCGTACTGAGCGATGGCAAAGTGTCGGTGAAGCTGTAGAGTTAGCGGGTACTCAGGCGGCGAAGACTCACCTGCTCAAGGGAGATGCCGTAGTCCTCGAGAAAGAGGAAGCCATCGTCTCGGATGCAAGTCTTGACCGACTCGACCAGATCGGCGACAACCTTTGGGTCGTCCGAGTCGAGCTGGGAAAGCTTGATCGTGCGGAGAGTAGCAAAGCCGTGGGTCTGCTTGGTGGGAGCCGGGGGGCTCCATGCCGGAACCTCGGGCTTGCCGGGAAGGTTGGCCGCGGGAGGGTTGTAGGGTGCGCTCTTGGTCATCGTGAGTTGGGCGAGTTGAGACGAGGAAGGTCGGGCATGTGCTGGATATATACCAGACCCGCTCAGTCTTGGATTGTCGTGTGCGCTCCTCAGGCAGTCAGCATGCAGCAGCAGCTCCCAAGAACCGCGCATTATCCAGGAGGAGCCAACCCCGCAAGGAGGAGCCACACTCCGCACAAGCACCTCACGGAGGAGCTCCGCCGACTCAGCCGGCATATCACGGCACCCGGCCGTCTTTCCATCAGCTGCTTTGCCTGGGAAGGGTGCTCCTCATGCATGCGAATCAGGGAGCCAAGGGATGCATGCGGCCGTGCATGGGTATATCTCAAGCTGTCAGAGCGACATTCTCCCTCCGTCTTCCGCTGCTTCCAAAATCATGTCTCGCAAGCTCATTTACAACGACGAGTTCCCTCAGAAGCCGCACAACAGTGAGCGCGCCCACAGCCGGACGAAGCTGACTTGCCAGGCCCAGCGGCTGTTGTTCCAGGTTTGGTGTTCTTGGCCGGACAGACGGCGGTCGGAGAGATCAAGCAGGCGACGGTGAGTTTATTACGGTCTGTGCCGCGCTGACCTTTGCAGAAGACCGCCCTTGACAACCTCCGGGGCGTGCTGGAGCTTTCCGGAAGCTCGGTCGACAAGATTGTCAAGATCAACGTCTGGCTGCAGGACATGGGCGACTTCAAGGCCATGAACGAGGTCTATGTCGCGGTGAGTCCCCTGCTCAGCCGGTATCAGCTGACCTGGTTAGTGGTTCAACAACGGTCCTTGCCCCCCACGGACTTGCATCGCCGCGGCGACTTTGCCAGGCGGGTCGTCGATCGAGATTGAGGCCATTGCCGCTGTTTGATCGGTTTGCATAGACGACAGTGCATGTATCATTTGACGCAAGTGAGCCACACCGGTAATCTCGGTAATACCGGCTATCTCGGGGAGTGCTTTTCCGCGCGTCCACCAGTCCGCGCTGTGTCTTTTGATACTTGCGGAATGAGTTTGAAAGACGCAAATGCTGCTCCTCCCCCGGATGTCCAGCGCATCAACCACCGACGCTTGCCGGTGCCCATCGTGATCGTTGACTACGACGCCCGATGGCCAGCGTTGTACCAGGAGCACGCGCAGCGGATCAGAGCGGTTTTGGGCAAGTCATTAATCAGCATCGCCCACTACGGCTCAACAAGTGTACCGGGATGTCCCGCGAAAGCCATCATCGACATCGATGTCGTTGTCGCAGACGTACACGATGAGGACAGCTACATTCGCCCCTTGGAGACGGCGGGGTATCGGTTTCTCCTCCGCGAACCCGGATGGCACGAGCATCGCTTCTTGGTTCACGGCCGAGAGGATATGTATCCGGCCAACATACATGTCTGGGGCTCGGATCGGACAGAAGCGGATCGACATCAGCTGTTCCGCCGGCATTTGATCCGCAATCCTCACGATCTCGAGGCTTACGCCGCGGTCAAGCGTCAAGCAGCCCTCGACTCGACCGCTTCGGGGGAGAAGATGGACCAGTATACGGAGCGGAAGACGCAGGTCGTACAGAAGATTCTGGCGAGGGCTCAAGCGGAGGCCATTCCTAGGCACGGCGACTGATGCATGTACTCCTGGATCCGTCCGTCATCAGCAAAGCCAGCTCGCGCTGACGCGCCGGAGCCTCCGGGGTGTATCCTGTTCGGCGTCGCTCGCGACTGGCTCTAGATCCGCTCGCTGGTAGGTTGTCGCCCAACCCATCAGCGTGTCGGAGGCGCGCCCGCGGTCGCACGTGTAGCCGCCAAGACTAAATCAATGTGCCGGCTGACGCGCCGGAGTCCCCGGTGTTGGAAGTTGGTGTAGAAGGATGCAAAATTGAGAGCGCCGCGCGCGGCGCTACTAATACGTATTATTCTAACAACCGGGGTGTAATCTTGCTCGGCGTCGCTTGCGACCGGCAGGTGGCTTACAAGCTCCGAAAGTTGACCAATTGTAGCTGAGGCCTTTGGGATCGCATTAGCATTGCCTCCGCCCATGCATAGCTTGCCCGATATCAACATCGTCAAGGTGCCGGATGACGCGCCGGAGTCCCCGGGGTGTAATCTTGTTCGGCGTCGCTCGCGACCGGGCGGCAACTCCCGAGCTCCGGAGTTTGACCAGTCGTAGCTGAGCCCTTTGAGATTGTATTAGCGTTGCCTTAGGGGGTTATAGGGTTAGTGGGTTATATAGGGGTTAGGGGGTTAGGGGG